>CM035794.1:10185319-10270319 GCA_020466265.1 Siphamia tubifer
GAATGACACCTTAAATAAAATTGTTGATTAATAAAGTTAGTAATGACATTTTCTGTTTTCTCTTTTAATTTGAAAAAGTATCAAAGTATCGAAATACATGTTAGTACTGGTACCAAAATACTGGTATCCTGACAACACTAATATGAGCTACATGAAAGAACACAACACTATAAAGAATGAAAAATCACACATTTTAAACAAACCAGACTTTTGCTATAAACTTACATTCACGTCCAGCTCAGGCCCAGCAGCATATCCACATCTACTGATCAATATTGTTTATATATTGTTATAATTAAAATAACGTAATATTTTCCTGAGTTTTTAACTGTCAGCTGTGTTCAGTTCACAGAGTGACTGCTTCATCTACTGGTCAACATGTATAACTACAACCAAACCACAATAATGGGATTAAATTCATTCATATATAATTCACTTTTATAGAAGACAATTAAAAATAGTCATAAAATATGAAGGAAATTGTAAAAAAAAACAAAAAAAACACAGAAACCGATTAAACAATATATATGAACTCTTTATTTTATTGATAATGTAAAGTAATTATTTAAAAAATATATGACAAATATCAAGAAAGGTTAAAGGTTGACAAAAATATTTAGAAGACACAAGTTCTAGGTCTTAAAAATATCAAATCAAATAAGAAAAAAAGAAATAGAAATAACAGGGCTGTTTTAGATTAATGTCAATTAATCATGACCAAAACAATTCATGTCAGTCGATTGTTCTGCTTCAGTTTTTTTTTTGTTATACAAATTTCCCACAAAATACACAAAAATACACTAAGAAACAAAGCCACAACATATTCAAAAAGTACAGAAAAAAACATAAGAAGTGTAAATCTAAAATCTGACGAAATTACCTAAAAAAAGAATAAAATAATTAAGAAAATAGAATGATCAAAATGAACAAAAAACTTTACCAGCGTAATAAACAAAAACAATGTGAAGCAGAAACTGAATGAAAGTGTTGAATAAATTATAAAATAATCATGTTTAACTTTGGTCTTATCATTTTTTCCTTATGATTAAATAATAAAAACAAGAACATAGAAAATATGCAGCAGATGTTAAATTATTATTTCATTATAAACAAAAAGGTCATATTTTCATTGGAGGAAAAATGTAGGAATGACTAAACAAAATGGTGGATTATGGAGCTGAACAACTGTTGTCACTTATTTAAAGATTGTCCACGTTGTCTCGTTGACAATCAGGAGATGACATTAGCCTGGTCATTTTATACCATTATCAGCACAATCATGTTATATAGGCTGTTATCTTGATAAAACAACTACATTACTACAGCGAAAAATGACCATTTTTGTAACGTTAGCTAACTTAAATAATAGCTAGCTTGTCCGCACCGGACGCTATTGACAAAAGATCATAAAATAAAACATACATGTTACGCAACAATGAGGAACATAATCCATAAAATGGACCTAAACCAAGATAATGATTTTCGTAATTTTTATATCTGCATTAACAAAGAAAATACTGCATTGTGGGTAACCCTTGCTCCCAGGGGTGGTGTCGGATAATCTCAGTATTGAGGATATACAGCCCTCACACTTAACCTTCAACTTAAACATTCTTAGAATTGGGACAACACTTACACTTCACGAGAGCGCACATTTTGAGATTGAGGGTTAAGGGAGGAAGTGGAATTAACCCAAAGTGTTCAGCTATTGGTCCCAGACTGACAGCGTGGACGGGCCAATGATAAGACTCAATGACTCAGTGGGCGGGGCCAAGCTTTCTTTTCCTCACTTTTTTTCCCATTCAGTATCATTTTTCATCATCTTTAACATTAGTCACAAAGTTACTATATTTTAGACATTTATTACAAAATAAAATGAAAAAGATTACATTTTGGACATGCATTACAAAATGAAATAAAAAATGACATTTTGGACAAAAAAAGTTATATTTTGGACATTTATTACAACATTTAATTAAATAAACAAATTACATTTTGGACATTTATTACAAAATAAAATGAAAAATGTATTATATTTTGGGTGTTTATTACTAAGTAAAATAAAAAAGTTCTTATATTTTAGACATTTATGACTAAATCATTATTATAAAATGTGGCTGAACATGGATGGATTGGATTTTGGAGGATTTTTCATCCTTCCTCCTCTTCCTTGGAGGTCAGAGGTCAAAGTCACACACACATTCTGACAAATTTACAATCAAAGGTGTTATCTCAGTATTTTGGTTCTGCTTTCATGAAAACAAACACTTCTGTCTAACGTTCTTGGCTTTTCTGCCGTAGCTTTTTCTTGGCGGACCGTTGTGATGGATGGATTCTGGGTAACTGCAGAGTAATTGCATATTTTAGGACCCTCAGATGAATTATCCAGCGCTGATCCGTCATTAGAACACTGAATCTCAGGCCGTCATTTGCAGTGAGGAATGTTGCTCGACACTGGTATTTGCACAGCTGCAGGGGGCCATAAATTACTGCTGAGGACATGCCAGCATTAGTTCAACTCTTTCATCACAAGTTCTTCCAACAAGGTTAACCTCCTCCACAGACAAAATTAACAAAAAATTAAAGAAATCAACATAATACTGAGTAACATGAGCAAAAAAACAGGGTAAAAAAAAGGGAAAGTAAGTGATGTAAATTAAATTAAAAAGCAGAAAAGTGATAAAACTAGCAAATTATTCAATAAAATGAACAAAAAAGAATATTAAATCAAGATAATATGTAGCATGAGCTAAATCAATAAAATATGTATTTTTTAAATTGACGGAAGTGAAGTAAAGTACAGAAAACTGAACAAAACCAGCCAAATAATTTAATAAAATTAAGAAAAATTAATAACTCAACACAATAATAAGTAACATGAGAAAAATAAGCAAAAAAATGTATGGAAATGAACTGAAGAGCAGTAAAGTGAACAAAAATAGCCAAATTATTAAATAAAATGGACAAAATTGTATATTAAATCAAGATAATAAGTACCATCAGCGAAATCAATAAAAACATGAAAAAATAAGCAAAAGAAAATTATGGAAATGAAGTGAAAGAGCAGAGAAGTGAACAAAAACCGCTAAATTATTCAATAAAATTTACTATTAAATCACCATAATAAGTAAAAAATAAATAAAAACATGAAAAAAGTAAGTGGGAAAAAACCATGGAATCCAACTTAAACAGTCAAATTAAAGCTGAAGCAGCATTGGTCAGGACCTCGTGTCCACCACATGCTACCAGTCACGACCTAATCAACCCGTTTAAAATAACTAAATAAATGAAAATTTAAAATTTTTAAATATCCATTAAAAAAATTAATTAATTTTTAGTATTTTTTCATTTAATTTAGTTTTCACATTTTTTATTAATATGGTTTATTTTATTTTAAAAAGATGTTTACTCTCACCAGGGCCGTTGCCAACTTTGGCTGGGCCCGGGACAACATCATCTGAGTGGGCCCTCTCCTCCTGCATCACTTTGGCTTTCTCTCTCCTCCTTCTCTCTCTCCTCCTTCTCTCTCTCTTCTCTCATCCTCCCTGGTAGCCTCTGCTTTCTCTCTCTCATCCTCCTTGGAGCTACCAACCTCTACAGTGTCTATAAGAGGTAAAATAACATTTATTACAAATTAGCCCAACATTACCAGGGTTGACCCCTGGTAATCAACCATTTCACAATTAACCATTTGAAAAACATTCAATTTGATTATTAATCACTATCAAGCATTATTATTGCATATTGTTATTACATTATTATTACTAATATTATTATTTATGGTGTTGTAAATGGGTCCGTACTCCATTCAGAATGTTAGCAAAAAAAGGAGAGAAAGAGAGAGAGAAAGAGAGTGAGCAAGAGAGAGAGAGAGAGAGCACACTCCTATCCAGAGACATGCATAGTATGGAATGTGCTCTGCTCACAACCTCACCTGCAGCAGGGCTGACGTTCCCATAACAGATAAACCAAAATGACTGTTTTTGGGGTTGGAACTGGATTATGAATTAGGGTTACCACCTCTGTCTGACAAAAATCCGGGACATTTCATTCTCAGTCTAATCTTTCCTTGTATGCAATGCAATCCTCCATTCAGTGTCCAGGAAAATTGTAACGGACCACGGAGAACCCAAGCGCAAAACAGGAGGCATGTGTAAAAGTCCAAACAATAGTTTATTCTCACACAGGTTAGTATAACAATACAGAGGAGCGAGGACAAGTCCTCTTTAAAGTCTCTCAGAGCTGGGCTGTACTTATCCAAGCCGGGCACGGATGTCTTCCTCTGGTCTGAGAGCGGGACTGGAATCAGACCGGTTCTGGTCCAAGGTCGGAGCTGGCGGCGGGTATCAGGGTCGGGGTTCGTTCCAGGGTCAGGGCAGGTGGCGAAAGGCTTAACAGGTTTGGGACCAGGTTCAGAAACAGACAGGGATCACAGGCAGAAAACAGAGGTCGGACAGAAACGGGACTGGTACATGGAAATACAGGAGCTACGGATTGCTGGAGAATCAGAGGACAGGTCATGATAATCTGGCAAAGACTTCGGTCTGAATGCAGACTATATACTCCTCACCTGATGAGTTCAGCTGCCCTCACCAGGTGAGTTGCATCTATTAATTAGCCAGGGAGACTGAACAGGGTGAGAGGTGACATGAAATGACGAACAGGCAGGAACAGAAAACAGAAACACAGAACAGAGAAAACACACAGCCGGAACAGAAAACAGAAAGCACAAGGAACAGAACATGACAAAAGTGTATATTTTTTTCCAGGACAGACCATTAAAATCCGGGACAATCAGTAAAATCCGGGACGTGTGACAACACTATTATGAATTAAGTTAAGGTTTTCCAAAGATGGTCTAAACACTTTCAACAGTAATGTGTAAGATGCAGTGTGTTTTATTCGTTTAAATAAACTGCACTTTTCTCTGTGTATCTTCTATCTCTAACTATGAATGGTGCATCACATGTACGGGTTAAGCTACATTACGAGGCTGTTTCCTTTACCTGGTTCAGCTGTCCCACCTGCTGCATCATCTGAATCTTGAGGTTCTTTGCTTCTTCATGCCGCGCTTTTTTATGCTTTAATCAAAGACCAAACCATTTCTGCATTATGGGTGATATAGGGGTGTCCTTGACTCTATTTTCGAGGACAATACAGGCAAAAGAACCAGAAATCATTTATTGAATGAAAATATATCACATTTCACCCACAAATCAACACATTTTGAAATTAAACAGAATTATTAATCGTATCTTCATGAAGAACCAACTCTGGGCCCCCCTATGTGTCTGGGCCCGGGACAACAGACCCGTTTGTCCCCCCGTGACGACGGCCCAGACTCTCACACCCCAATGGCTACTTGATTACAAACTCAGTCCTCATGATACATGTAAATGAGCATGTTTGTGTGTGTGTGTGTGTTTTTAAGGGAGAAAATGTATTCTAATCAGTTATTAATAACAGTAGAAGCCTAACACACACACACACACACACACATACAGTTGCTATGTCTCTCCATTGTTGCTAAGGGAGGAGCTAAATGGGTGGTGACAGGTGAATATTAATTTAATTTTAAGTAGAATTGTCAATGTTAACAGAAGCAGAAAAGCACCTGTCAGAAACACTGACCTTATTCATCCCATGTCAAAAATGTTTACACAAGTGGGGGTCCCGCTTGACAGACGCGGGACTTGTAATTGTCCGAATTTCAATGCTGTAACCTCCAGAGACAACACCACCGAAAAAGAAACGGGACATTAGAACATATTTCAGTACCGCTGCTGTAAGTATAGTGAGCACAGAGTCACGTAAAAAAATTAATAGCATTCAGAGTGTGAGGTTTAGCTAAGTGTGTTAACCCCCCCACACACACACACACCCACCCATTTCCCACCCCCCGAGTAATTTGGAGTGCTGTAGTTTTACCTGCCTTATGTAGCCAACAGGAAAAGACTGTAACTCTTAAATGCACAGTATCCCAATAATGCAAAGACTGCACTATTTACCTAAACTGCAGACTTTTTTTTAATTATTATTTATTTGTGTTTGCTACATAAGGCAAGGCAAGGCAAATTTATTTGTATAGCACATTTCATGTACAGGACAACTCAAGGTGCTTTACACAAAAACAGAAACAGAAGAAAATTAAAATGATAAAGATGCATTAAAAGACAATTAAAATCAAGACATAAAAACATTTTAAAGCAAATAATAATCTAAGTAAAAGCTCCAGTGAACAATATTGTTTTCAGGCCTGATTTAAATGAACTGACAGATTGAGCAGACCTCAGGTATCCAGGTAGTTTGTTCCACAGTTGAGGAGCAGAGTATAATACAGATGATCCTAATAATAGTTATTTATTTAGTCCTTGTCTTGAATGTTTTGACAAAAAGTAATATGTATGTGTATGCTGATTTTGTACATTGGAAAAAGTAAAGTGTTCTTTTTTCAAGTTTGTGCAGCAGCTACTGTGGTGCATCCTTCTCTAGTAGATGCTAATGCTAATGCTACTTCAGATTCGCTGCTGAGGACGGGTTTAACTCCACGTGGGTGACGCTAAAGTCTGTCTGACATCAGACGGACCGGCTTTTTCTGGGTCCCTGGTTCCTGTTGTTGTTTTGTGTGAATGCAGTATGCAGCCAGTGGAGGTGATGAACCACTGTCAAAGGAGCATGTGTTGGGAACTCAGGGTGACCCATCAGATTCCTAAAGGAGTGTGGAAAAGTGGTTTTCAGCGGAATGACACCTTTAAACAGATTTATTCAATGAATGTGTAAAAGTAGTTTGACCACGTGCTGTAATGGAGATCGTCTTATGGAATGAAAACAGTACAGCAACTAGGGGACAATACAGAACTGTGGTCAGAACACAAACCAGAATCAGAACCACACAGCGAATTACTAAGTTCGGAGAGAGTCCAAATATCATTCCCGGTGTACAGGGAGTCAAACCAGGCATCCAGAATCCAAACGGGGTCCAACAGGGGCAAGGCGAACTCATGGTCAGGTGTGTTTCCAAATTTGGTAACAAAAGTCAGATGTCACGCAACACAACAGACATGGGGTAGCCTAGCCACGCAAGACCTCCTAGCGGCAGCGCATCTTATTTGTTTATGTAGGAGTCTAATTACGCTCAATGTAACTTTTGGCTAGATTTACCTGAAACTGGCCAACGTGCAAAGTGTGTGTAAAAAGTAGAGCTGGATAGCAGAGGGTTAATCTCCGAGGTAGATCATTTCTATTAAAAAACTAAACCAAACACAGGCCGGTGGAAAATCTGTGGTGCATTAGAGTTTGGAAGTAACTTTCACAATATAGCAAATTATTCAGATAAATCAAACTGTAAATAGTTGGACAGTACCATCTGGAGCCATAACTGGAAGTCTTTGCTGCTATTATTTTCTTAACATGATTTATTGACAATAAGAGGAATCTGTAAAAACAGCAGAGTGATCCTTTAAACTGGATCTGCTGGTGTTCAGCATGTTTTCACAGCGGATACTGAGGATCAGTGATGCACAAACCATCCTGTTGTAAAATAAGCCACCTGTTTATGTTGTGACAGAGCTCACTTTTCACAACCACATCCCAGTTCTCCCAGTTTGAGCTGAGTTTAATCTGCTACTGCACCCTGTGAACCTACATTTACACTGAAGATGAAAAAGTAACACAGTCAGTCAATCCTAATGTAAAACCACAGCTCCATTCCTGCTGCTGTTTCTGTTTTAAAGCTGTCATTCCATGGTTATTTCATTAATATTACTGTGGTCTCCATTATTATTGAATACATTGTGTGTTGGTTCTATTTCAAAAAACATCTGGATTGTTTTGTTTCCAGCTCTTTTTTCACAATAGAAAAATGACGTGAGGTCGAACAACAGAGTTTACGATACTTCCTCATACATGTCCATGACGCGGTGACGAGGCGTCTCTGATTGGCTCAGAATGTGTGAAGGAACACTCCCCCTCCCCCTCTCGCTGTGTATGTACACAAGTATATATATATATACAGTGTTGTACCTGAACACATTCATTGAAGGATCGTTCATGAACTATATCATATTTTTGACGAACGTGAACGACTCGTTCACTTTTGCCAAATGAACGGGAAGTTGTGAACACGGTTATTCTGGCATTTATTGAACTGCGCTCTTATGTAGTTCATATTTTGTTCTTATCACATTGTAATTATTGAGTCCTATAAGGTATAAAATGGGATCAAAACACAGCATTATCATAGATGAGAGAGAGAGAGAGAGAGAGAGAAAGAGAGAGAGAAAGAGAGAGGGGTGCAGAGAGTTTTTGGGAGCGGAGAAAAAGAGTTAAATGTACAGAGTGTGACCCGTTCTTGGTGTCCCGTTCTTGGAAATAAACATTGAAAACGAAACTCACTGAAACTGCTCCTTGTGTTCTAAGAACCTGCAGAGGGAAGTTAACCTTGGGGTAAGGTACTTACTTCCACCCTAGAGGGGCGGCATTTTCCCCTGATTTCTGACTACAGGATAACGTCAGAAACGGTTAATAATACATTTACAATAATAACACAAAAAAGAACGAAAAAGTTCATTCTAGGATCCATGAACTTCTAGTTCATAATTTGGTAGAATGAACGATGAACTGAACTAATTCATATTGAGTACCTTGAACTGAACTTTGAACTAGTTCCTAATTAAGGTGAACTTTCCCAACACTGTATATATATATATATATATATTAGGGCATTAACAACTTCAGTTTTTTTCAAGTCGACTTATCTGTCAATAAAGTCGAGTTGTGTCGACTGGGTCATGATGACGTCATCACAATTTCAGACATACGGCTAAAAACAAAACAAACAAATAAAAAACATGGACACATGTCTGTCCAGTAATGAGCAACTTGTATTAAAGTTCACTGTAACGTAACAATGTCCACTGACACAAACAGCACCTTAACTGCAACAAAACAAAGGCTAACGTTAGCAAAGAGTTTTCTGTTAAATGTAACTGAACATCAGTAGGTGAACATATGTCTGCATTTGGTCTGGACCCACGGCTCTAAAACTGGACTGTCCACACGTCTGTCACACGTCCTCACTTTTTATATTACATGTAATAAGTTTAAGGCCAATAAGATGAACACAACACTGTCCATATCATGTGTTTGGAGGAAAAAAGAGTGTGTTGTCTTAATGCAGGTTGCCAGCTCTGCTTATCACTGGTTAGCTAGCTAATGCTGCTTATCTCAGGTTAGCGAGCTAATGCTGCTTATCTCAGGTTAGCGAGCTAATGCTGCTCATATCATTCTTCAGATAAATTTTTTTTTTAATCTAAAGTGAAGTATTTCCACACATCTGATGTGTATGTGTCACTATTGTTTTCTTAGCCCACCACAACTGTCTTACCTGCAGGTGTCTTGTTTATGTCTGGTCTGTGTTTACGCGTGAGCGAGGGAGCAAGCAAGCGAGAGAGAGGGATGCAGGGAGAAAGAATAACATACGACTTGTCGACTCCTCCAAATTTAAGTCGACTTGTGCTACGAAAGTCGACGTGTCGAGTAGTCGACATTTTAGTTAATGCCCTAATATATATATATATATATATATATATATATATATATATATATATATATATATATATATGTATATATATACATCTTTATATGTATGTGTAAAAATGGGGGAGAGTGTTTAACCTCTTCCACCCTGACCATATTTTCAGGGTAAAACATCCTCAAAGTAAATGCAAATTATTCCACAATCCTAAGGTTCATTTGGATGTTTTTTTGTGTCAATGGACATCTACAGACTTCACACAATCTAGTCCCATGACTGCATAAACCATAATAAACTACAAGAGAAATCTGTTAACCACATGTACTGTAGTTAGCTAACTGCATCTACTATAGTTAGCTAACCGCATGTACATTAGTTAGCTAACCGCATGTACTGTAGTTAGCTAACCACATGTACTGTAGTTAGCTAACTGCATGTACTGTAGTTAGCTAACCACATGTACTGTAGTTTGCGAACAGCATGTAGTGTAGTTAGCTAACCACATGTACAGTAGTTAGCTAACCGCATGTACTGTAGTTAGTGAACAGCATGTACTGTAGTTAGCTAACCACATGTACTGTAGTTAGCTAACCACATGTACTGTAGTTAGTGAACAGCATGTACTGTAGTTAGCTAACCGCATGTACTGTAGTTAGCTAACCACATGTACTGTAGTTAGCTAACCGCATGTACAGTAGTTAGCTAACCGCATGTACTGTAGTTAGTGAACAGCATGTAGTGTAGTTAGCTAACCGCATGTACAGTAGTTAGCTAACCGCATGTACTGTAGTTAGTGAACAGCATGTACTGTAGTTAGCTAACCGCATGTACAGTAGTTAGCTAACCGCATGTACTGTAGTTAGTGAACAGCATGTACTGTAGTTAGCTAACCGCATGTACTGTAGTTAGCTAACCACATGTACTGTAGTTAGCTAACCGCATGTACAGTAGTTAGCTAACCGCATGTACTGTAGTTAGTGAACAGCATGTAGTGTAGTTAGCTAACCGCATGTACAGTAGTTAGCTAACCGCATGTACTGTAGTTAGTGAACAGCATGTACTGTAGTTAGCTAACCGCATGTACAGTAGTTAGCTAACCGCATGTACTGTAGTTAGTGAACAGCATGTACTGTAGTTAGCTAACCGCATGTACAGTAGTTAGCTAACCGCATGTACTGTAGTTAGTAAACAGCATGTACTGTAGTTAGCTAACCGCATGTACAGTAGTTAGCTAACCGCATGTACTGTAGTTAGTGAACAGCATGTACTGTAGTTAGCTAACCACATGTACTGTAGTTAGCTAACCACATGTACTGTAGTTAGTGAACAGCATGTACTGTAGTTAGCTAACCGCATGTACTGTAGTTAGCGAACAGCATGTACTGTAGTTAGCTAACCACATGTACTGTAGTTTGCGAACAGCATGTAGTGTAGTTAGCTAACCGCATGTACATATTATTTTCCTTTTTTAATGCAGGGTTATTTTTTCTCATACCACACCTTACCTGAACTGCTCTGGCGCCCTCCAGGGGAGGCCCTGCCTATCTAAAAACAACTTTGTATGGAGCAGAATTGATTTGATAATTAGTTTGGGTGGAGTTTATAAGTTTAATTTCTTCCCACTTCTTTTGTTAACTGTGCTGGGAATAAAAGTGAACTGACTGTTATGGTTAAATAACAGTGTTTCCTTCTGTCCTCCTGCTCAGTGTTATTCCTGCCGTCATTGTCTTTCCACAGTGGTTTCTGTGTCTCATCTTCCCACTGTGAACTAAACTGAAAACATGTTCAGAGTTCGATCCCCACCGATTTTTGTTCATGTCACAGAGCTGTGGTTTTAGCTGGACCACTATCTCCTGGGTCCAGCAGTGGGATCAGGTATCAGTAGAGTCCACTGAGTGTTGGTGGTGGGTGGGGAATGGGGGGGGGGCAGGTCGCACAGAGGTCTGAGTCCTAGTGATGAGGCCATGTGACTGAGTCAGCTGATGAGGAAACGTGTTTTCAGTTAAGTCTAGACATAATAAACAGTCATTAAAGGCCTGAACAGTCTGACTTTACAACTCTTCCACACATGACACACTTTAAGCTACACATTTAACTCTACAGTATCCAGGTATGCGTTTTTTTATTATTATTATTTAATTTTTTATTTTTATTATAATTTTTTTATCCATCCCATGCATCAATGACAATCTTTAACATTGGGCAACACAATGTAATGTATACTGAAAAGTTCAGATAAGGCACTTCTAGAAATTCCTTTTATAAACTGTTGATTTCAGTTTAAAAATAAAACAGAACAGAACAGGAGAACATACCACCTCTGACAATCATATCTAGGTGTGGTTTGAAACGTACATTGTGTTAAAAAAAACAACAACTTTATATTAGATTTTAGATTTTATATTAGGTCAGAATTCAGTGGTTAGCACTCGTGCCTCACAGTAAGAAGGTCCCTGGTTCTATTCCCACACCAGACCTTTCTGTGTGGAGGTTACATGTTCTCCTCGTGTCTGTGTGGGTTTTCTCCAGTTTCCTCCCACCATCCAAACACATGCACTGATAGGTTAATTAGTTAATCTAAATTGTCCATAGGTGTGAATGTGACAGTGATTGTTTGTCTATATATGTTCAGCCCTGAGATGAACTGGAGACTCATACAGGGTGTACCCCGCCTTCACCCATTGTAGCTGGATTAGGCCCCCAGTGACCCTAGTGAGGATGAAGTGGGTTCAGATGATGAGTGAGGAGAATTCAAATCTATCTATCTATCTATCTATCTATCTATCTATCTATCTATCTATCTATCTATCTATCTATCTATCTATCTATCTATCTATCTATCTATCTATCTATCTATCTATCTATCTATCTATCTATCTATCTATCTATCTATCTATCTATCTATCTATCTATCTGTCTCTCTGTCTGTCTGTCTGTCTGTCTGTCTATCTACTTGTCTGTCTGTCTACATAGTCATCCTCAAAAGGATTCATACTCCTGACATTGTTTGTGACTTTTGTTTTTGTGATAAATAGAATGATTTTCATCCAGTTTCTTTCTGACCTGTATATACAACATAAGTGAAGGAAAACCAACTAATGATATAATGGAGAAAAAGTTTATTTCAGGAATACTTTATTTGTGGATTTCCAAAAAACACCATGTTGGAAAATGATTCCTACCCTAGGTTTACTCAGTCCAATGTCTTTTGTTAATAGTCGAGTTGCCTTTGTTGTGGATAATGGTTCCACTAAATGGTTCTGCCTGCTCTCACAGCAAAATAACTTATCACAGATATTTGTAATTTATGCCATCGCAGGGACTACATGGCGTGCGCTATTCACCGCCACAACGTAAGGAGAGCTCCCATGAACTGTCTAGGATGTCCCACCTCCATCCCCGCTTCTGTTTTCGTTGTCGAACAAACTTGTCTCATAGATTCTTCCACTTCCTCACACATTCTGCCAAATCCATATTCACAGGGGTTGTCCTCAACAATGACGCACATGTACAGCAAATAAGATGGGAAAGTAGGCAAGTAGAAGTGTGTGTAGAGTGGATGTAGAATGAACCAATCACAGGCCTCCTTTCTGGTCTTCTCTGCCACTGTGTCTGCGGTGGGTCACATTTTTTGGGAGATGCGTGCAGGTCTCAGACACATGACAGATGACTTGGTTTAGGAGCATAAATCCAAACTAAAGCCTAATTTATACCCTCCATTAATTGCAGAAAATGAAGTTTTCATCCAGTTCTGGAGGTAGTTTCACCCATCAGTTTGTCCGTTAGCGAAGAGCTTAGCAATCTGACAAGTTCCGGGCGAAATGGAGCAATACACCAGGAAATTGTGTCGGCAGTAGAGAGGCCGAAGTGTAAAATTTTGGAATTCCACCCATGAAGAAGGTTACTGCTAGGACTTTAAGATATAAATTAGGCTTAACCCGGGCAAGGCGACGGTGGAAGGTATGAGCAGTCACCCTGAAATAGTGAAAATGCTTCTGCTCATCCATCTGACTCATAGGTAGAACCAATGACACCGCTTCAACATCAACTGTCCTCCTTGTATTAAGTGAACACACACTCCACCGTCTTATGCACCTATTTCTGGTCAGTTTTTCATGCCTCCGCAGTAAATACATCAAAATCACCACTTCAATAGATGCCAGGACTTCAAACACGACATCTATAATACGGACGGAGGCATAAATACCAGCAACGTCAGGAACAGAAAGACCAATTTTGTCTGGTTCCAGATGTATAAATAGGCTTAAGTGTCCACAGTCGGTCTTGTGTCTCCTGTGGGGTTCTGGTCCACTCTTCCTGGACCAAAGTCTCCAGCTGGGTCTGTTTGGATGGTCTCTTACCCATCACCTCTTCAGCTCCTCCACACATTCTCTACATGGTTTAGTTCAAGACTTGGACCGGGTCATGTCCTTGAACCACTACTGCACTACCTTGGTGGTCTGCTTGGGGTCAGTGTCCTTCTGGGACGTCCAATCCCTGAGTTTTCCCTGGATGATGCATATTTGAGGAACTAAATCAACATTCATATTTTTTTACTTACATTTTTTTAAGTATGTTTCCTGATGTTTCCTTCAACACAGAATGATCCCAGACTCTTCCACACAGTGAGACAAACCTTCAGTGAATTCACTGATGTTTTTCCCTTTTTTTCTGTATCAGTATCAGATCAGTTTCAGCAGATACAAAAAGAACAGATATCGAATCAGTGGCCAAAAAAAGTGGATCAGTGCATCCCTAATTTCGATTTCATTCTTTGAATTCTACTTTGCATTTGTTTACTGTTTGTTTGTTTTTTAATCTTTCCTGTAATCTGGAGTGAGCATGTGCCAAGATGGTGGGGGGGGGTTGTCTGTTTGTTTGACTTTTGTATGTTAAAAAAAAAAAACAGCATCAAAACCAATCAACAAAATGTTAAAAGAAAGAAAGTAAGATAAGAATATTAAAACATTTTAAAGACTTTACATTTTGACAGTAGTTGAATCGATCACTAAGATCATGTGATTTGGAATGAACACACTTCCTTCAGAGGTGTTGTTGTATTTTTTATTTTTTTTTAAAATCATATTTACATGTTTTTTTCTCTCTTTAAGCTCAGAGATCATACTCACAAACTGACGTTTTCATCAGATGCTGACATTGTTTCATTAAAATACGTGAACAGACAAAACAAGGGCCTTGGAATTAATCTGTGTCTAAGAGCTGCTTTATTTCATGTTTAATGCATTAAGATAATGAGCCTGTTGTACCTGGATGATTTATGTGTGTGTGTGTGTGTGTGTGTGTGTGTGTGTGTGTGTGTGTGTTATGCAGACTGGGTGATCTATTTTTAATGGTTTTCAGAAACAATTAGGAAAAACTGATGTATGTGCAGAAACACAAAAGGACAGAAAATGTAACAGACATTAAACACAGCAGCAGCTCTTCACTAGAGGGTGCTAAGGGCATGAGTGATATCGCTGATTTGTTCTACTCCTAATGTTCTGTTGTTGTAATGCCAATGGTTTGAGTGAAAACATCACAGTACAATCATCATTGTCATTATTCGTAGGTTATTCAACTGTTATTTTTCTGGTCTGACCCACTGGAAACCTAAGTGGGCTAAAATAAAGTTCAGCATCTTTCATTGTTCATACCTTCAGTATACGTCTTTCACTTTGCTAATTCGTTCATTCATGGATCCTTCGGTGGACTGGTTTTGGTCACAAAACTGCATGTTCAGCCTCATCTGAAGAAAATGTAAATATTCCATCTGTAGTTATCTCATGTGTTTATTACATCCATTATATAAATACAATAAAAAATAAAATAAACTGCAATAATTAGCTGTTTTTGTGGCATTAATACGTCATATTTGTTAATGTTATCTCAGTATATATATATATATATATATATATATATATATATATATATATATATATATATATATATATATATATATATATATATATATATATATATATATATATATATATATATATATATATATATATATATATATATATATATATATATATATATATGTATTATATGTATGCATGGGCTGACCCAGAGTAAGAAGGTTCCTGTTGTCACCCACAGCTGCAGATCATTGAAAAATATATAATTTAATTATATTCAGGTTGTTTGTCGGTAAATACACTTTATTAACTGAATTTCCATGAATTACAATGTCAGAAGGAGAAAGAGAGAAAGTCCAGTAGAGAGTTTGGAAGCTCCACAAACATACAAACCAAAAGTAAGGTTTGGGACAAATTCACTGATATTTTTAAAGATGATGAGCAGCTCCCAGTGTTTTCTTTTCTATGGAAACCAGGTTCAAATTACTCTTTGGATGTTTCAGGTTTAGATGCTGTGCATTGATAAGTTTTGAATGATGAAGCAGAAGAAAAATATTTTTTCAACATATTAACTTACAAACAATGACATGGGATTTTAACCCAGAAATAACTGCAGGTATGTAAGTAAGATCATGTGATGTTCATAAAGACCATTCACTACTTTTTAATAATGTGGGTCGAGAAACGAGCGTCCATTCTTTACATATATTTCTTGCAGTCCGAGTTGTGGGCAGGCTAGTTAAAAAAGCGTTCAGTTGCTGGGTGTTTATACATCAATCTGCGCATCACATTTAACACATCATTTTAACTGTAGCCTGTTTTACTCAGAAGTCTAATAGGTCATTGCATCAGGGGCGTGGCCAGGGGGTGGCCAATGGGGCCATGTCCCCTACTGGTCAGATGCTGGCCAGCCCATTGCCCCCCCCCAGACACACCTACAGACACGTGTCATATAAAAAATTAAATAGAAAAAAAGCTATATGTTAAAATGAACCAATTCTTTTGACATACATTAGGCTATAATACAATTAACATCTCCTTGAAATTTGATCTTTGGTATTTAAGTTATGGTAGAGATAAAGTGAGTTGAAGAGTACCCCTCTCCAAATTAGCATAATGATTTTGGGTGGAGCGCCATGTGGGGTACTCTTCTTTAGCACTACTCTCACTACTTTACTCCAGCTTATTTTACCCAATAAATCATCTTGCTTCTATAACGGCTCAAATATCAAAGACCAATTTTTCAGGAGCTTTTAATGAAATTATAGCCCAACTTCATGGGGAAAATGGGCCATTTTTTTTTGTGATAATCAACTTTTATTATTTCAGAATTCATATCGTGTTGATTGTTGTATTCCATGCAGGTTGTGTCATTTTTAGTTTGTAATTCGGGTCACAAAAAGAGCAACGTCAGAACCATTTCTGTGACCTAAATTGACTGTGAGGATGAATGCATGGTGTACCTCCCATTTTATTCAATTTTTCTTAGCCTGTTTCTCCCTTAATATTAGTGCCAGATATGTGCAAATGCTGGTGTTCTACCTTGTAACTAAAAAGGAATACAACATTTGATTAAAATCTCTGCTAGTCAGGCCCCAAAGTGTCTGATTTCACAAAGAATGACCCATTTGCTGGTGCAAAACCAATGTGTGTTTCTGTGGCCATCCCAGGGCTTGAGATCATGGGATCCGGCTTTGAATGGTAGTACATTTGCATGTTGTTAAGCCAGCACAGTTATGTCAAAGAAACAACAAGTATTTAGAGAAAGTCTAATCTAGCCCCTATTTTGTGCCAGTCTTAAGTTTCTATGACAACCCGTTCTTGAATCAGAGCCAATAATGTGATTTTGACCTTTCTGCTGAATGCGACCAAGACCTTTGACCTTTTGTAATATTGATAATTTCATTATATGTCAGTGTGTGTAATATTATGATAATATATCCATGATTAATTAAATTATAACATGATATGTCTATGCTTGACACACACAGTGTTACACAAGTTTATTTTGCAACATGTCAACTTTGATCCCCAGAGATCTCAAAACTATTGGTTTTAATTGATAACACCAATTGTGAGAATTGTAGAAATCTTCATTCTGCATTGTTTGGTACCAATCTGAAAGTTCTGTGACCCTCCATTCTTGAGTTACAATGATAATGTGATTTTGACCTTTTAGTTAATTGTGAACTTGACCTTTGACCTTTACTCAAATGGATCATTGCATCTGATGCGCATTAGCTATATTTATATGAACACGTAATTTCATGGTGATATCTCAAATATTTCTTGTTATAGTATGATGTGTCTCTGCGGACACACACACACACACACACACACACACAAGGTGATTACAATAATCTCACCAATATTGGACGAGATTCATGAATCAGTTAAACATAAGTGTCAGTACTGTGGTGGACTATAGCTATGTCTTGTGTATTGTTACATATGAATGGTCCAGGTTCTTATTGGGCCACCCCAATTAAAAGACTGGCCCAAGATGGCCACCCCAGAATTTTTTTTCTGGCTACGCCCCTGCATTGCATCTTACTTAACCATCTGAAGCAGTGGTCCCCAAACTTTTTATTACCATGGACCGGTCAATGTTTGACCATTTTAACCATGGACCGGGTGGGGGGTGTAGATTGTTTATATCGATCGCCTCAAGTTATACAGAGCGGGCTTGGTCTGTGGGAATCACCTGTCATGATAAATTCATATTTCATGTACAACTCCTGGTATTGTCTGTTAAAATCCTTCCTTTTCTTGGAAGTTGGAGGTTTTTCTTCTGTCTCTTCAGTGGCCTTTTCCTCTTTGAAAATAAACATTCCAAAGACATCTGTTTTTTACTTATTTTGCGAACATGTGGGTTACATTTTTGGCATTCAAGTGACAGAGATGTAACCCAGAGAATCCGGTGATTTTTCAAAGTAAAAGATTGTTCAGACTTGGATAATAAATACAAAAGAAATAATTAGTTAATTAAGTATTAGGTGGCCGGCGGCCCGGTACCAATTGATCCATGGACCGGTCCACGGCCTGTGGGGTTGACGACCACTGATCTAAAGGATATAGGAATCTCTTTATCATGGTTTGATGAACAAGGAGCCCCAAACACCATATTCCTTACAGCCCCCATGAAGCTAGTAACGGCCCTGTCCCTGAAACACAGGTCTGACTGTCCTGGGTGGTGACTAGTAGGTAGCTGAAACACGACAAACTGTTTGACTTCACTGCGGAAATGAGGTAATAAGCGTTAACACTTAGCGTGAAGTTTATTTGACAAGGCTGTCAGTCCAAAGGAACCCCAGGACCCACCGGTAAACACACTTCAGCTGCTCTTTAAACAACAGCCCGACAGGACTTTTTTATTCTCTGCATCGTCACAGTTTGTTTTGAAAGGAACCAGCAGGAAAACATGTTTGACCTCCGCAACAGTGGCGACGGCAGCGGGTGTATCAGGATCATGTTTTGGCATCGGTGGGAAAATTCAGAGCGGGAAGTGAGAAATGATGAGGGTCATGGAGGGGTCGTGACATGAGCAACGGGGCCCCGGGGGCTGGGCTCATCCACCAACCGCAAATATTTAATCTACGCCGCTGAAGACTTCTGTTCCAACACACGTCCAATATATGGCGCAATCTAAACACCTCAGATTTATCACTGTACAGCCTGGAAACGCTTGGTGCAGGGATGACAAATAGATTTATACTGAGGAGGAAAGGCCTCGGCATGGCCTGAAAACTGTAAAAGTAAGGAGACAACAGTGTCTGCACCAACAGGATCAATGTTTTTATACAGAATAAATTATATGGAATAAATTAAAACTGTCCAGAGCACATTATTACTCATATCTGTCTTTTCTGCACTTCAGTTTTTGGATTGTGCTGCTGTTAACACTGACATTTCTGTTTCCATCACATGTTTACCCATAATGCCCTGTGTTGTAGTCCATTTCCTGCATTGGGTTCAGTAGAAGAGGGCTGAGGCCCAAGTTTTTAGGGTCAGAGTTCAAAGACATATTCACATCTGCACAAACCAACCTGAGTTTGATTGATCAGAGTAAATGTAGCCCAAATGTCTACAGATGTTTTCAACCAAACCACAATGGAAACTCAAAACTACAATCAAACAACTATGAAGCTACAGCAAAGGTTTCTGTCTGTAAGTATTTTAAGTTCAGTTATTGTCAGAATTTATAGAAAAAATGGTCTCTGATGTGAACCTTTGTTGTTAGATAAAAAGCTAACCAGAAAATGCTAATCGCTAGCATTGCTATGGATTTTCCCATTCAATGTAGCATTGAGCTAGCGACTTCTTTAATTTCATTTCAATGTTTAATGGCATGTAAATGTGTTAAAGCAATGAATGTAACAGACGTGTTCTGTATGTTTGCACTTTTACACTGAGTCAAGTCAAGTGTGGAATGAAGTTCTGGCATCCAGCTTTTCTTGGGAAACTGTTATTTATCTGCCGAGCTAACGGCTACAAACACAAGCAGGAGCAGAATACTGTACATACCATAATATTACAGTGTGTGTATAAGAACTGAAATGAAAAAAATCAGTGTATGGACCTTTTTCACAACTTCTGTATTTTGCACCGGACATCCGTCAGAGGAGCGTACCCCTACTACTGCACTGGCAAAACTTAAACGGCAAACATGACAGCAACGACCAAAAGTTATTGTAACATACCAGGATGTTCTTGTAATGTCCAGAAGCTGTCTTATATTTCATTCCACTCCTCCTCTGTTAATGGCGAAGCTAGACGAAAACAGCAAATAAGTAATGTTGGACTTAAACTGTAGTTCGGATCTTTAGCCTTTAGATGCCAGTACATCAGTGTCAGCAGTAAACAACAGTAACATTGGAAGGAATGAAGTGAAATAGACATAGAACTGCAGCCAGTGAACAGCAGTAAGCCACAGTAAATGTATGAACACTGATCAAACCTGGAGTTTGTGAGGCTCCTCTTTTTTTCTTTGTGATGGGTAGCATCTAACCCTCACAAAAACCTGCCCGTGTACTACATTAGATACTATGACAAACAAACACTAACATAAACACACACTGCCAGAGAAAAATGTGGACGGATTATGATAGCATTTGGCTAATGTTAACATTATGCTAACGAGACCTTGACTTGAACCATAGACAGAACAAATATAAAATAGTGAAATAGTCCATGTCCTCTATACCCACGGTTCTCAAACTGGGGTCCGCGGACCCCTAGGGGGACGTGGCGCATGTCCAGGGGGTACGCGAAATTATTCCCGGTTTTGTTTTGGTTTTTTGGTTTTTTTTTTGCTGTTTTATTTTGAAATGCGGAAGTTTTATTTTGTAGTGAGCGGGCGGAAGTAACAGCGCTGTTTGACGCCAGCTTGACTAAATTGAGACGGAGCGAGTCACAGGCTATTTTTAGCCACCCTGCAGCGAACATGGATCGATTTTTGTGTCCGCCAAGTTCCTCAAGAAGTGGTAAAGGAAATGACAATGAAAATGACAAAAACAAACGCCCTAACCCTAAAAAGAGAAAGTACATTGATAGTTACATTGAGTTTGACAAGCTCATCCCTCTCATTAAGTCTCTGTCTGTCTGTCTGTCACACACACACACACACACACACGGTTTTGTGTGTCTTTTGTTCCGTTTATTATTTTAAAATTATTTAAAATTGTTGTTTCTGAAGTGCTCATTTATATTATAATACCTGAAAATTTCGCTGGTTTGCACAAAAGCACTATTAAAAAAGGTTATTATTGTTTCATAATCATCATTGTTGAAGTGGTTTTTTATCATTTTCAATATCACGAGCATGAGGGGGGACATGGAAAAATTTCACCCCTCCAAGGGGGACCTGGGCCAAAAAAGTTTGAGAACCCCTGCTCTATACCTCCATACATAATCATATAACCCTAGTCCTAGGTATAAGTGGATATAGTAATGATTTGTGGACGTAGTTATCAGTTCAGTAGCATTAGCCCCAGGGTTCTCTCCACTTACATTTAAACTTTTTCCTCACGGAAAAAATCGGAGCCTTTATCAAGTTTCTTTTTCCACAATTTTCCCAATATGTGCAAATGTTAAAAGTGGCAAATTTCTTCAGGAACTTGAACTCTCTCAATATTACCAGCTTTCTACTGTCTTAACATTTAACAGGAAGTCCAGTAACGCTCCTGTGACATATTTCTTCTTTTTGTGAAAAAGGTCCATTATCTTGGATTTCATGTGTTATAACTGAACAATTTTGACATTTATTTTGAAGATGCTAACGTTTAATTTAGTGGAATAAGAGTGTGTTTGGTTACAACTCAACAAGGATGTCAGTTAATGTGAATATGCTCATTAATGTTTAAACAACGATGAGTTATTGTGAATGTGTTTAATAAAGTTTGACTGACTGATTTATCTGACTGTTTTGTTTTGCTAATGCACCTTATAGTCCAGTGTGTTTTATATATGAACAAAGAAAATAAACCATTCATTGACATTGTTCTCGATAGTATGGAAAATACAGTAATATAAAGATATTAGAATAGATTTGAATATGTATGTATATGTATTGCAATTTCAGCCACTGCTTCAATGTCTGTATTTTACATTAATCACCTTGTGTGTGTGTGTGTGTGTGTGTGTGTGTCCACAGAAACATATCATGCCATAACTCAATGAATACTTGACATATCACCATGGAATTAAATGGACATGTGTATATATAGCTAATGCGCACTTCATGCAATTTGAGCAAAGGTCAAAGGTTAAGGTCACAATTAACTAAAAGGTCAAAATCACATTATCAGTTATAACTCAAGAACAGAGGGTCATAGAACTTTCAGATCGGTACCAAACGATGCAGAATAAAGATTTCTGTAATTTGTGCACCTATGGTCAATAGTTTTTGAGATCTCCGAAGGACATGTCACAAAATGTACCTCTGTAACACTGTTTGTGTGTCTCAAGCATAGACATATGACGCTATAATTTAATTAATACTAGATTTCTTATCATAATATTATACACACTGACACATATATACATATAATGAAATTATCAATATTGCAAAAGGTCAAACTTTAGATATTTATGATAATATGTCCAGTTGTTGTTAGTTATAGCGTGATATGTCTGCTTGAAACATTCATTTTAACACATGTCACCATCGACCTCCAGAGATGTCAAAAACTATTGGTCGTAGGTGATAATACCTATCATGACAATTGTAGAAATCTTCATTCCGCATTGTTTAGTACATATCTGAAAGTTCTGTGACCCTCTGTTCTTGAGTTATAACCAATAATGTGATTTGGAGCTTTTAGTTAATTGTAACCTTGACCTTTGACCTTAACTCAAATGGATCATTGCATCTGATGCACATGAGCTATATGTATATGAACATGTCATTTCATGGTGATATGTCAAGTATTTATTGAGTTATAGTATGATATGTCTCTGCACACACACACACACACACACACACACACAGTGATTACAATAATCTCTCCTAACCAGTGTTGGTTGAAACTTTAACTCAATTAACCAATCAAAAGGCTTCAGCATTCATCTGTTTCCATGGCGTTATCTGCGGTGGTTGTCATTATGGTATGTCTCCACCCACCTCCAGACCTTGGTTGTAATGTGATGATAAATGGACAGAGCTGGAGCTAATTTCACACAACAGGAAATCACTGGAGAAAAGCTCAACTGTAGACACTGTAATTACCCACAGGGAGATCAGTCACTGAAGGCACCACAGGAAATGGACAGATCCAGAGTGAAGGTGGTCACATGTCGGTGCCCATTTACACTGTGTGTCTCCTGGGGATGATTCTGTGTTTTCACATGATCTCATCATTTGTTTTTGCAGGAGGATCAGTGTTTTCTCTGCAGCTTCACGAACAAACCAAGTAAGAAAAAAAAAGAAAAACCTGTCACATAACATCCACAAACCGCAAACAAACCACAACCAAAACACCATGAAGACAAAACTACAACCAAAGTACAATAAAACACAATAAATCTGTAAAAAACTACAACCAAAGTACAATAAAACTATAATAAAACTATAAAAACTAGAACCAAAGTACAATAAAAACACTATAAAACTATAATAAAACTATAAAAACTAGAACCAAAGTACAATAAAAACACTATAAAACTATAATAAAACTATAAAAAACTACAACCAAAGTACAATAAAACACAATAAATCTGTAAAAAACTACAACCAAAGTACAATAAAACTATAATAAAACTATAAAAACTACAACCAAAGTACAATAAAAACACTATAAAACTATAATAAAACTATAAAAAACTACAACCAAAGTACAATAAAACACAATAAAACTGTGAAAAACTACAACCACAGTACAATAAAACACAATAGAACTGTAAAGCGGGCGGCTGTGGCTCAGTTGGTAGAGTGGGTCGCCCAATGACCAAGAGGTTGGCGGTTCGCGTCCCAGCTCTGGCTGTCCACATGTCGAAGTGTCCTTGGGCAAGACACTGAACCCTGGCTTAGGCCCCCAGTAGGACTACCATAGACCTTAGAAACCTACTGGTGTATGAATGTGTGTGTGAATGGGTGAATGAGAGGCTAATGTAAAGCGCTTTGAGCACCATGAAGGTGGAAAAGCGCTATATAAATGCAGTCCATTTAAAGAAAACTACAACCACAGTACAATAAAACACAATAAAATTGTAAAGAAAACTACAACCACAGTACAATAAAACACAATAAAACTGTGAAAAACTACAACCACAGTACAATAAAACACAATAAAACTGAGAAACTACAACCAAAGTACAATAAAAACACTATAAAACTATAATAAAACTATAAAAAACTACAACCAAAGTACAATAAAACTACAACCACAGTACAATAAAAACACAATAAAACTATAATAAACATACAATCAAAGTACAATAGTATTTCTCAAACAGGAAGATTTTCAATCTAATTTTAAATGTAGAGACTGTGGCAGCCTCTTTAATATATATATATATATATATATATATATATATATATATATATATATATATATATATATATATATATATATATATATATATATATATATATATATATATATATATATATATATATATATGTATATGAGTCTTCCTAAGCCTGGTGGTAGGGCCGGCAGTGAAGGTCACTTATATAAAATTATATCCATTTTGTTTTATTGCACAATAGTTATTAAGAATGACTTCCAAAAAAATAAAATAAAATACACGTTATTTGCCTTTAATTGTAACTAAGGAACTAACTAAGTAAGTAAGTAACTAAGTAGGTAAGTAAATAAATAAATAAATAAATACATAAATATTATATAATCCACAAAGTGGGATAAGTGGAATAAAGATTTGTCACATTGAGGCTTTATTATAAATGTAATAGAAACACGTCAACGAAGTGTAAAGTTTACATTTACACTTTATTATAAAGATATTTAAATCTATATCCAGAACTGGACTCTGACATTCACATCATTAATATTCAATTTAACAGTAAGGTTAGTATCACTAGTTATAATGTGTATACATTTCTTTAAAATAAATAAACATATATCTACAAATAAATAATAAAATAACAGTACCTGTGATGTGACCTCCACAAACATTATATCTGATGATCAATCAATAATTCTATTTTACACCAATGTCTGACAAGTATTGATGGTATTAATGGATGAACAGGTATTTTTCAGATCAGTGGATAGTTTTATTGTTCAGGTGTTTCACCAGCAGACGGTGCTGTTTTACTCAGTTGTGGTTCAGTAATGTTTTAAATATGATGGGTTTAATTCTACATGTGATTTATTCATATTATTCTATTAACAAACAGTTGATTTTCAGTTTAGTTTGTTTTTTATTTTATTCAACAAACACTGATCTGCTTTTCACTTTGGTCACATAAATGACTTTAGTGTTGGTTAGTTTATGTTTTGAATATATACAATGGTGTGTGATTACACATATATATAGTGGGTTATGTACATTTATACAATGATTTGTAAATATTCCACTACTTTCTATGTCATAATTATAAGTTTTATCTCATGATTATGACATTTATCAAATAATTTCCACCTTTTATCTTTTGATTTTATCTTATAATAATTTTGACTCTTTTTCTTATACCCAGGTCAAGTTACTCAGTTTAGTGGATATAAATACACACATTTTCTACACACTAACTCACTTTTAAAGGTTTTTTTTTATACTTTTGAAACTTTTTAGATGTTTCCTGGTTAAATAAGTATTATTTTATCCATGGCAGTTTTATTTTTTTTTACTTTATTAGCTACAATAGGGAAGTTGTACTTTGTTACTTTTACTTCAGTAAAGTAGTTGAATTAGTACTTCTACTTTTACCTGAGTATTTGTTCACACCAGTAGCTGTACTTCTACCGCAGTACAGAATGTGAGTACTTTTACCACCTCTGCATTATTGTCTCCCAACATTGGTTTGGAGAGATGATTTTAATCACTGTGTGTGTATGTGTGTGTGTGTGTGTGTGTGTGTGTTTGCAGAGACATATCATGCTATAACTCAATGAATACTTTAGATATCACCATGAAATGACATGGACATATACATGTAGCTAATGCACACTAGATGCAATGATCCATTAAAGTAAAGGTCAAAGGTCAAGGTCACAAATAACTAAAAGGTCAACATCACATTATCATTTATAACTCAAGAACAGAGGGTCACAGAACGTTCAGATTGGTACCAAACGATGAGGAATGAAGATTTATACATGGCAAATACATACTTGATGTTATCACCTACGACCAACTGTTTTTGAGATCTCTGGAGGTCAAAGGTGAAATGTCACAAAATTAACGTGTGTAACACTGTTTGTGTGTGTCAAACATAGACATATCACACTATAACTTAAACCAGTGTTTCCTAATGTTTTGAGCCATGGCACATATTTTACATTAGAAAAATCACAAAGAAACAAATGTCACAAACCGTATATTTTCTGAAATACAATACAAATGTATTCTCTCTGTACTTATACAGTGTGAACCTGGGGCCTTTTTAGTTAAATACAAAGCTGATATTCTTGCAGGAAATGAAGAAAGACACACATAAACCTTTCTTAACAGCTCTGAGTGGATCAATGGTGTATGGATCCATAATTATACTGTTCACTCATAGAACCAGTGAAATAGGATCATTTTCTACAGTACACCTGATCATTCCTCATGTCACACTTATGTGCCACGGCACATGGTTGGGAAACACTGATTTAATCAATACTGGATATATTATCATAATATTACTCGCACTGACACACACACATATATATATATATATATACATACATATACATTCTCTGAATACTTGTTTTCAGTTTGGCTTTACCTGTTGTTGTGTTGGTGACGGATGGTGGAGATAAAGGGAAGCACTGGCGGTGTGGGAGGGGGAGGGGGAGGGGGAGGGGGAGGGGGAGGGGGGGGTGTCAGAGGGGAGGGGGACGCCTGATAAATTCAATCAAACACTTATGAAGAGCACGTCTCCTTCTGCTTCACGTCTGCTCTCAGAATAAATATGAGTTTGTTTTTGGATCCACATTACTGTTGTGTATAATTGTCTCATTTTTTCCGGAGCCTTCCTCCTGTTCCATTGTTTGACTGACTGAATCCAATTACAGGTGTCGCCATCGCTCAGAGCCCCGGACACCACTACGATCTGGACGACTGATCGATTATTTGCAGGGCGACTGCATTGATTATCTGTGAACGACGCAGCCGATACTTTCCTATGACTGATGCTAAAACTGGAAGCTGGAGTTCGTCTTATTTCTGTCGGAGGTTCGTAAACAACATATTTTTGGAAACAACATATTTTGTTGAAGCGGTGGTGGTTCAGTCTCTGGCCTTATTAGCTGAAGTTACACAGATGATAGTTGATTCAAAACAGGATGAACTTGAATTTTACATTTTATTCTAGGATGAAGGTGTGACATGAAGTAAAAATACAAGTTACAGCCACAAAAATATATGAATATTTAAAAATGTGTTAAAAAAAATAAAATTGTCGCAACAGGAGACAGACAAATTCAAAAGAATTGGGAAATTTGGTTGGATTTTGTAAAACCGATTTTATGAGATTTGATATAAAATGAACATTTAAAAGACATCTAGTTCAAGTTCCATAGCTACAGAGGATGTAAGGTTTAATTTTTTTATTTTGGTTATTCTCTAATATTTATCATATTGATGACATGATTGATTTCTGGAAATTAGATAGGTCATAAGTGCTGGGAGAATGTGAATATATTACTGGTTATGTAAGGAAATGTACAATTGTGTAAGTGTATATATATATATATATATATATATATATATATATATATATATATGTAGTTATAGATAAAAACAATGCTCACCCATGTTGTCAAGATCAGAGGAGAAAGTCCTTGTTTATTAGATTGAGTACATATTTATTCAGTCAAATTACATGATCTAGTACCGTGTCCCAAGTTCAGATAGTGTTGACGTGTCCGTATACACAGACTTTAACCTGCTATGTGTCTTGTTCTAAAGTATCAGCTCAAACTGACCTCTATGCAAATAGGATTGAAAACCAGATGTTCTTGCTCAGTTCAGGTGGACAATAATAAACGATCACTGTTTTAACCAGCCAATGTGGCTAGTAGATTTTTTATCTTACTAGCCAATCAGAAATACAACTAGCCATTTTTTCCCCCTGACCAAAATGAGACATACGCCTTCAAATTTCTTTAAATTATTTTATTTAACCTTTTCCTCTTGAAATAATTAATTTCTTTAAACATATGATCACATTTTTTTTACATTTTCATATTTAACTCTTAAAACTTCTTGCTTTTACATTTTCTCACCTTTCACTGTTAACACTTCTTTACTTTTCTCACCTATATTACAATTTATACAATACATAGACTCACATCTTGTTGTTCTTACATTTTCTCAACTGGTCTCATATCATTTCTTCAAACATATGATCAATTTTTTTTTTTTTTGCATTCCCACATTTAACTCCTAACTTCTTTACTTTTTATGTCCACTGTCCCCATTAAATATCTGTAAACATTCACTCACATTACATCTTGTTGTTATTATAAACTTTCTTAAACCATGGACTCACTGTCTCATTTCCTTAGCCTATTTGTGGACTCACCAACTGACCAAAGATGGCACCAAATCCCCATATGGGCCCGTTATGATTAATTCATTTGGGCTTATTAGCAATCCTGTGAAACACAGAAGTATCCCTACAGCCTGGAGCGCTTTCACGTGTTACAGGGCGTGTTGTGGCACACGCGTGCCAGGACGCGTGCCATTGCGCGCACCAGTGCGCGTGCTAGAACGCGTTCTGTAACATGTGGTATAATAAACACAACTCGTGGCTATGTGAACACTTTGGCTTGCCATAGGGGCGCTGCCTGGGCCGAAGCAAGCAAGATGAAAAAAAAAAAGACAGGGGAAGGATAAAAAAAGTAGGACGGTCATATGCTGGCGCCCCATAGAGGATTGTTACAACCGGGTCTGCACTAGCCAAAGTGGCTAGTAAGGTTTTTTTTTACCCGCCAAAATGGATTTTCACCCGCATTTAGCGGGTTGGCGGGTGCTAATTTAGAGCCCTGGTTTTAACCCTGCAGGACCCGGGCGCACGTGGGCAACAAAATCAGTGGACACTAACAGATCATAATGGTGATGGGGGGTGGGATGACCACTATATATATATATATATATATATATATATATATACCGTAAATTCCGGATTACAAGCCGCTACTTTTTTCCTAATCTTTCAACCCTGCGGCTTTTTCAGTGATGCGGCCAATTTATGTAATTTTCCTAACGGCCGCCAGAGGCGCTCGAGTAGAAAAGGTCAGATTCAGACCGGTGGAATATATGCGTAGAGGAAGACTGAATGAAAAAGGAGGGGTGGAACAAACGCGGGGTGACGGGTTTAAGTGGGAGCGGTAAAGTTGACGGACAGGTGTAGAGGGGGTAAAAAGTTGCTTAAAGAAAAACCCGCGGCGGGTGTGTGAGAGAAGACAGAGGCTCGACCAGACCCTGTGGATTATTTTTCCACGTTGGCACGGAGGAGTTTGACCTGAACTCTCTGCGAAAGGTTAAAGTTATCGCTGACTCTGCGATAGATGAGGCGAGGCGGCGACCAGCCACCTGTTTGTGGATGCGGCGACCAGCCACCTGTTTGTGGATGCGGCGGACATTTTTCCCTCCCTTACCTTTGGAAATATACACTTTTTTTCCCTTGGATTACTTTCAACGGGACCCGGACTCTGCAGGCCTGCATCAAACCTTAAGTATCATTTTCCGTTCATTTTGCCGGCTGTGATTTTTGGACTGTGGACTTTAACCCTTGTGCGGTCCTTCGGGTCAAAGAGAGCCGGTGGCTCACAAATGTACCTTTTTATACGTACTGTAGGATGCCATTGCTTACTACTGAAAACAGTAATATATCCTTGGGGGGTGGGGTGATGAGTCTATGGAACTGAACTTTGGAATCTGGGTTTTTAAGACCCGATTGTAGGACACAGCCAGTGTGCCTTTTACGAAGGACCGCACAAGGGTTAATGAAGGACATTCAGTTTCATTCGCGGGACTTGAAGTCGGGTTTGGGTTAATTTTGTGTTTGTGTTACATGTTTTAATGTGGGCACATGCGGCTTATATACAGGTGCGGCTTGTGTATGTACAAAATCGGTTTTCCTCTTAGAATGAGGTGGGTGCGGCTAATAATCAGGTGCGCTCTATAGTCCGGAAATTACGGTATATACTTTTTTTTTTTTTTCTTTAATTGTGGCAGGGTGGGTCCTCCATACCCAGACTCGGTGGCTCTTTCCTGAACCAGATTCAATGACTAGACTTTTAAATAGATTAGTCTGTTTCTAATGTTTCCTTGGATACGATGCTTTGGTTTGATGAATGATGTATGTTTTTCTGTGCAGATTGTTTCTATATGAGTTCAGTCAGTCTTTGTAAACAGGTCTGTTGACGGCGGTTACAAACCCGTAAAATCATCTGTTCGTAACCTTTTACTCACGGCGTATGACTGCGTCCTAATTGGCCCACAGAGACTCATTATTTACATAATAGTGGAATTTATTGACGCAGCCAACAAACGACGGCCTCGGTCATAATTAGTCATTTTTACGGTAGACATAATATAGCGTGGTCTGTTTCTGCATTCCAGTCTAATCCCGTAATGTTGCTGTTTTCCCAGGGAATGTGATTTGAACCACCGCGGGTGGCAGACGGACTTACAAACATGTGCAATTTCACAGTTTTATATTTTTGATGTTTTTATTACAGTGTTTTATGTTAAAGTTTCTGAGAATATTTTGAGTACTTTGTGTTGTTATGTTATTTTATAGATGAAAAGTAGTAATTTTCGGTAATTTTCTTTATTTTACTTGATGTTTTATAATTTTGTGAAACATTTGTAGTAGGGTGTTCAAATGATTCACATTTGTAATCAGATTAATCACAGGGCTACTTTGGATTAATTTTGATTAATCATGATCAAAACACTTTATGGTGGTCATCTCTATCTCGGTACACACACACACCAAAATAAAAGCAGAGAAAAAATATACAAAACATGCTAAAATCCACTAAAATTCACCCCTAAAAATACACAAAAAAATTATGAAAAATCCAAAACATATTGAAAAACTCTTTTAAAAGAAAAATATAATAAAATATCCAAAACGTGCAAAATATGAATATATATGGAATTAATATGTGCATTCAACACCTTCAACAGTTTAAACAAAACAATTGGAAACAAATGTATTGAATTGAGTTAACAATTTTAATCGGGTCAATTAATGCATTGATTTTGACAGCCCTAATTTCTAGATATTTTATTTAGATCTGTCAAAATTAACACATTAACATAGATTTATCCTTCATCATGATCATAGGCATAACTACCATAGATATTGACATTACATGGACATTGGGACATGTTACATGACATGTTATGTCCTCCTGAACCATTGGATTATTGAATCTGTCACTTGTTCCTGATTCACTTTCAATGTATAAAACACAAGAGAAACAAACAATTAAAACTGCAGGCAGTGTCAAAGGCCTTCACCATCCCACGCGACCGCCTCCCCACGCGACGTCCGAGTCAAATTTCAGTTTGTATGCCCGAACTACAGCCATTATAGTAAACGCGATTTTGTAGGGGGCGCTATCGAGCAAAATCACAATTCCTATTGATAAACTGATGTAGGACTGAGAGATAGACGTCTGAGTCAAATTTCAGCCAAATCCGTGTCCGTATGTCCGAACTACTGCCATTTTACTAACAGTATATTTGGCGAATCTGTAGGGGGCGCTATAGTGCGAAATAACAATTGTGTCTGAGCTGAAGCAATTTATGTAGCAGTAATTTTTCTCGTAATCTAGCAAATGTTGCGACAGCGTAGCACAAAAACAATCAAACTTTTCCGAATACATTGGATAATTTTTGAAGTGCCACTTGTCTAGATCGTGTTCACCGACTTTGAGCTCATTTGGTCCAACGACCTCGGAGGAGATAGATAAATTCCAATGACAGCGAAAACGACGATTTAAAATTTTTCTAATTTCAACCCAAGATGGCGGACTTCCTGTTGGTTTATGAGCGTGGTCACCATTAGCTTTTTTGTTCATCATCATATGACAAACATGTGTACCGATTTTCATAGCTCTATTTCACCTTTTCTAGGTGGCGCTGTAGACACTTTTCTTTACCGACTTTTATGAAACCTATAAATACTTGCAACTTTTTCACACTTCTGAGGTGTGTGCAAAATTTGGGGAGTTTTCATGCATGTACAGGGGGTAAATTAGAGCTCAAAGCTCTGTAGCCTGTCCGTCCATGGGAGTGGATCTCTCCTTCAATGTGGTTCTCCTCAAGATTTCTTCTTTTTCCCACTGGGTTTTGAAGTATTTTCTTGCCGAGAAGGAGGGTCTAAGGACAGGGGATGCTTGGGACTTTTCATGTATTTCTGTAGTTGATTGTGTTTTTGTAAAGCCCTGTGAGACAACTTTGTTGTGATTTAGGGCTTTATAAATTGAATAATAATTTGAAATTGAATTGAATTGAATCAGATCAAACTGCAAGCTTTATCAATAGGCCTTGTTCCTGACATGGTAGGTGGCGAAGGCCTAAAAAGAAAAAAAAAAACATTGCAACCACTCCCTCATGATTTTGTATTTGGTTGACCCCGTATCAATGACTTCTTTTCACATGACATTTTATTGATCGTGGTTTGGGCATGGACAGGCATTAACTCTGTTTTGAAATTGTTGCTGTTATGTTGTTTGTAGATTTGACCACATCCTCTGAACTACATTACCATGGTCAGTAAATAACAGCAGTGACACAAAGTGACATTCCAGAATTTTGGACATCGGACCTAATTTCCGAGTCAGCCAGTGTCGAAAATGTGTCGAGATTTTAACTTTTTTTTTTTTTAAATTTCATGCAGTGTTTGTAAAATCAGAGGTGGTTGTTGTTAGCTTAGTGAATGTAAATGTTCTTTATGGTACCTAAAACAGCCAGTCCTCAAAGCACCCAAAACCCAAAGTAAAGGGCGGTTGTGGCTCAGTTGATCCCATGACTGAAGAGATGGCGGTTCACATCCCGGCTCTGGCTATCCACATGTGGAAGTGTCTTTGGGCAAGGCACTGAACCCTGACTTAGTCTCCCAGTAGGACTGACAGAACCTCAGAAACCTACTGGTGTATGAGTGTGTGTGAATGGGTGAATGTGAGGATAATGTAAAGTGCTTTGACACCCCTTAAATGTTGGCACTGAAATTAATCAGGGCCAACCTTGTCTCTGTAGTCCCTGAAATGAAACACAACTTTATTATTTTTTTAATATTTGCACTGTTAACTCTGCCTGTGTAATCATAAGCCACAATCACAGCTATCATCCACTGGTCCACGTTTTTGAAATTGTTGTGGACTATCTGTAAGATATTCCTTCAGTTAGAGCTATCAAATAAATAATCTGTATAAATAACACAACCATATTCAGTTATCACCTCATACCATGGCTCAATGAAAGGTAAACACCAGCTATAACTTTCGTTAGCTAACTCTGCGGCTACGGGAGATGACATTAGCCTGTTCATTTTATACCATGATCTGCACAAGCATGTTATATATGCTGTTATCTGGATAAAACAACTACATTACCACCACGAAAAATGACTGTTTTTGTAACGTTAGCTAACTTAAACAATAGCTAGCTTGTCCGCACCAGCCACTATTGACAAAAGGTCGTAAAATAAAAAATACATGTTATGCAACAATGAGGAACATAATCCATAAAATGAACCTAAACAAAGATAATATGATGATTTTAGTCATTTTTATATCTGCATTAACAAAGAAAATACTGCATTCTGGGTAACCCTTGCTTCTGAGGGTGGTGTCGTGGAATCTCAGTATTGAGGATATACAGCCCCTTAAACTGCCCCTTAACTTAAACGTTCTTAGAATTGGGACAACACTTACACTTCGTGGGAGCACGCATTTTGAGATTGAGGGTTAAGGGAGGAACTGGAATTGGCCTTTTCTCTCAGAATAATCATAATAAAACTAAATAGACATTTTCCCCAGGTGTCCCTAATCCTCTTCTGTAGATGAAACATTGGAATAAAACAATGGAATTTCTCTGCACCAGTGGGAGTAAATGGAAAATGCTTTTGCTCCTAAAAACAGGAGAAAAAAAGTCTGATCTCACAACACATGTGAGTGTTTCCAGCCTGGGGGGGTAAGAGTTAAGTGGGTGGGTTAAAGGTCTAGATGGACTGCCCTGCCCTCAGTGTGGAGGGGGTCAAAGGTAGGACTGTCTGTAATTAATGAAGACACCCGGGACCCAACGCAAGGCTGTAGCTTCTACATGTGCAGATTATTTCACAGATCAGTTCATTCTTGAAAATAACAGCAGTAACAGCAAACAACGACAAATACGGAGGTCATTTAACCCCAAAAGGAAAAAGGGAGAGGAGCATTCATTTTTTTTCTACCCCTAAATTAAAAAGCACAAAATAATAAATTATTACAAACATGTTGAAAAATCCTGAACATATTAAAAAAATGTTCTAAAATACAGTAAGAAAATACCCCAAAAATGTGGTGAAATGTCCAAAGCATGCAAATATATATATATATATATATATATATATATATATATATATATATATATATATATATATATATATATATATATATATATAATTATATATATAGTTTATTAGTTTATGTGTTTATTCAAAACACATACACACACACTTTACAACAACATATTAACCTAGTGCTGACAGAATCTCCAAGGAGAATGTTCCATTTTAATCTGGAAGTGCTTTAATGAAACTAAAACACTTTATATCAGTGGACTGTTCTGTCTCAGGTATGTTTGTACTGACATGTTCCACAAAATAGACAAAAAATCATTAAGAAACACAAAACATGTGGAGGGAAAAAAAAAAAAAAAAAACATGTTAAAATTTGCAAAATAATACATTGTCATAAAGAAATGATGAAAATAAAATATTCCAATTGTAACCTACTCTAAACCACTGACCTCATCTGATAATTTATTCATCAAACTAAATGTACTTAACATTTTCCAGATTAATATTTCAGATTGTATATATATATATATATATATATATATATATATATATACCTCTGCCATGTTTTATGTTTTTGCCGGCGTTGGATGGTTGGTTTGTGTACAACATAATTCGAAAAGTAATGGATAGATTTTCATGACATTTCAACAAATGTTTAGATTTTGGTGGTAATTGGCACCGGGAGGGGAGGGGGGAGGGGCAAAAACATAACCTCCTTTCATTTGGGCAGGAGTCTGCATGTTTTTCTACTTCTAAAATTTGGAGTGAGTCACAGGTATCAACTGTGAAAAATGAGTAAGAAACAAAAGAAAACCACTGTTAAACACACAGGTATTATGTCCTGTGGAGTAGGATTTTTAATATCGCTATATATATATATATATATATATATATATATATATATATATATATATATATATATATATATATATATGTCGCAGCATAAGATTTTTTTTTTAAATGTTACTTTTTTCCAATATCATACACATACACACACCCTGACACATACATGTGTGTATGTACTGTACTGTACATACACATACATTCACATTGGTTTTTCTGCCTCCAGTCTCTAAAGTGATGATTACAGTGAACAATGATTAAATGATAATAGTCAGTTGCCATAATTATCAATTGTAACTGGTAAACAAAAGTATTATTTTATCTGACTGAAAACTTCCTCTTCCTGTCAGGGCAGCTGTAACTCAGGTCGCCCAATGATCGAAAAGTTGGTGGTTCACGTCCCGGCTCTGTCTGTCCACATGTGGAAGTGTCCTTGGGCAAAGACACTGAACCCTTAGTCTCCCAGAAGGACCTTAGGCCACCAGGCTGCTGAACACCAAGGGACTTAATCAGACTCCCCAGCACTAAGTACAGCAGCCGACACTGGACACATGACCAACATAATGCCTCTGTCTCCTTTGCACTGACTTGCACATTACATATTTTTACTATATTTATTTTTATCTTATTCTATCTTGGTGCATGCTTATTGTATGTATATATATATATATATATATATATATATATATATATATATATATATATATATATATATATATATATATATATATATAATATTCTTTTTTTTTTCTCTTCTTCTTTTTATTGATATACTATATGTTGAATGTTGCAGCGTTACACCGAGACAAATTCCTAGTTGTATACTACATGTGTACTATACGAACAATGGCAATAAAACTCTTTCTGATTTTAGAAACTTACTGGTGTATGAGTGTGTGTGAATGGGTGAATGTGAGGCTAATGTAAAGAGCTTTAAGGACCATGAAGGTGGGACAGAACTATATAAGAGCAGAACATGTGTGAATATTAAAGAGTTCAACCGCTCTGGAAATTCAATATTTCATTGCATTCTTTTTTAAAAACATAGTCCAGTGTTTCATTATAAATATAAATGAAGCTGTGTTCACCTCACAGTTGAACCTACTAACAGGTTGTTTCTAAAAAAGAATGCAACAAAATGGTGAATTTCCAGAGCGTCTAATTCTGCACTCATCTTATGAATACAGGACACACTGTCTGAGGACATGAAGACCTGAGGACACTTAGGTTTGTCTTTAGGGACCCTCTACTTACTACCACTGAAGTGTGATGTTGTTTAGAACTTTAGAAGAGTTAGTCTAAAAATAGCACGGAACTCATTAGGTCACGTCTTTTTTACACAAACAGTTTGGCTGAAAATAGTAAAGTTTAAGTTTTCAGTTTCATCCAAATGCATGAAGTTCTTTAAAAAATGAACTAAACTTATTTTTACTCTGGATAATCCCTTTAAGTGTGATGACATGTTTAATCTCACTCAACATTGGTTGGGAGGGATTATTGTAATCACCATGTTCGTTTGTCTGTTTTTCTATGTGTGTGTGTGTGTGTGTGTGTGTGTGTGTGTGTGTGTGTGTGCGTGTGTGTCTGCAGAGACATATCATGCTATAACTCAATATTTGAGATATCACCATGAAATTACATGAGCATATACATATAGCTAATGTGCATCAGATGCAATTATCCATTTGAGTAAAGGTCAAAGGTCACAATTAATTAAAAGATCAACATCACATTGTTGGTTATAACTCAAGAACAGAGGGTCACAGAACTTTCAGATTGGTACCAAATGATGAGGAATGAAGATTTCTAATTTCTAATAAGAACTAAATGCAGACAAATTAGAGAAAGGAAGAAAAAAGAAAGGGAAAAGAAGAGGAAGGAAGGGAAGAAAAAAGGAAAATAAAATTTTGTTACCTACTTTCCTATCTGCTCATTTGGGTTTTTTGGGTTTTTTTTTTTTGCTTTTTTTGTGTTCTATTTTGTTTTTTGTATATATTTATATGTTTAGTACGTCAGTTATTTATTATTGTTATTGTTATTATTTTTTATTATTATCATCATTTTTGTACTATGCACTATATTGCTATAAGATGAATTCAGGTTAATGGGGAAGTGAAGAAGAGATAGAATTAAATAAACTTATGCTTCAACCTACTCCTTTTCAGGTCACAAAATTAACTCGTGTAACAGTTTGTGTGTCAATCGTAGACATATCAGGCTATAACTTAATGGATATATTATTATAATGCACTGATGCATATATACATGTAGCAAAATTATCAATATTGCCAAAGGTCAAAGGTCAAGGTCACATTCACCAGAAAGGTCCAAATCACATTATTGGCTCTAATTCAAGAACTGGTTGTCATAGAAACCTAAGATTGGCACAAAGTAGGGGTGAGATTAGACATTCTGTGAATACTTGTTGGACTAGAAATGAGATAAGATTTAGATTTTTTCATTGCAGTGTATTTTTAAAAACCAAATAACAGCTGACACTTGAATTCAAAGAGAGAAAAGGGCATTACTTTTGTTAAGATTTTGGTATAATGAAAGCAAAAGGTGTTTTGAGCTTTCTCTGACGTCTGTACTTATTGTTTTCTTTAAAAAAGTAGGTGGAAAAATTTGAAATAAGTAAGATGAGATGTGTTTCATTCGTCAAAGATAAAACTATGGAATGATTTTAGTGATGAATTCAAATTAATAAATGTTCTATCAACGTTTTAAAAAATTTTGAAAATATAAAAATATTAATACTTGTCAATTGTGATTAATTGAATGATTTATTTGTCTCATTAAGTGAAGAATTTGTTTAGTGTTGGGGGAAAAAATGACATTGTTATATAGGAATCTGTACATAATGGGAAAAAAACAATAGTATGAAAGTTTGCAGAGTTGTTGTTGATGTGATGAATTGTTTGTGCCCTGTTGAGCCGCATTTTGTAATAACGGTGAATTTTGTAATAAACGACCAAAATGTAATAACTTTTTAATTTCATTTTGTAATAAATGTTACCTCATTATGGAATAACTTATTACATTTTAAGAAGATTATGATAAAATGCACTTACAACTTTTTTATTCTGTAGAAAATGTAATAACATGGTGCATTATGTAATAATAATTCTAAAGCATAGTTTATTTGTTAATTATATTTTACTTTCATTTGGGCATGCATTTAAGATGAATTAGCCAGAAAACCCCCTTGGGTCTTAAGAGGTTAAACAAACAAAAACAAAATTCTATTTCCAAAATATATCCATAATTTCAAATTGTTCATAATTAACAGCCAAGACATAAACATAAATGTTTCCCAAACAGCTCCTACAGTTTTAATACCACCTGCTGCTGCAAAATGGAATAAATTATTACATAATGTAATACAAAAATACAAAAAAAATTAAATACAAAATGCAGCAGTTTATTAAAAAAATGAAATGAAAAAGTTATTATAAAATGTGGCTCAACATGTCCAAGTCTTTTTTATTTGGTTATAAATAATTTTTATCTTGTTAAATATACATCTTTATGTTGTTGTTTTTTTTTTATGTTGATAACAAAATAAAGTTAATGAATTCAGTCATTTATTGAATTTTTGGTGAAAAAACAACAACATTTGATAATTGTATTTTTGGGGTCATATCACTGAGCTGTTAGTAGAACATAAACTCATTTCCAGTAGCGATGCCAGGTCTTTGTAGATCATTAAAATAACACATTTACATGCTTTAGTTTCCCCAAAACCTTGAGTTTGTTGCTGTTTTTTTTTTTAATGGTTTCATTTCATCCTCCACCTGTCAGTCGGGCTCCGTGTGCATAAACCTCCTTGAACTGTTGATAATCAATGTTCACCCATAAAAAGGGGCTGGAGCCGCTCCCCAGGGCGAGCCGAGCTGGCGTCTTATTTATGAAACATAATCTACGTGCAGAGAGCGAGTGGACGGCGGTCCTGGGGGGATCAGTAATGGTCTGGAATAACGTCCAATTAATGAGCCAGATGGTATTTTCACAGTAACACCTGGGATGTCCAGGCATTCAGAAGCCACCAATTAATTCCACTTAGAGTAATATTTCACAAAGTGTTATCCCCTGCATCCCTGCGTCCTCTTGTCTGCACTGACGGCTGCTTTAAACTCTAATAAATACCCTTCTGCACTTTCCTAACAGAGCTCAGCTGCACAGGCCTCCGCTCTGATAATCCTGCTTAAAGAAACAACTGTCACCACGACTTCCACAGAAGCAAAAATCTGAAGAAAAATGGGAAATTGTTTTTATAAGTTCTTCTGCCACTTGACTCCAGCAGTGCAGAGCAGAGGCGAAGTCATGTTAGCTGAGAAAACAGTGCAACATGACGGGATTAGGCAGGAATGTGAGCGAAAGTGATACGAAATACTGTAACGAATGTCAGGAAAATAGAATGAGAGGGAATGTAAAGATAAAACTAAAGACTATACACACACACACACACACACATATGAGATGAAATAAATATGCATATAAAAAGTCCCTCCAGGCTTTTTTCAGTTTGTTTTGTCCTAAAATGTCTGATGTTAAATGAGCTTTTCCAAAAAAAATTGCAATGAAAGTTGCAATGTTCCCTTTTTGTAATAAAAAATTATTATATTTAGTTACTGGACAATTCATTCAAAGACATTGTAATACGGTCCTGAATACTATCTTTTACTGAGATGGAAAATAAACAATTATGAGGATTACAAAAATACAACAAAATTTTTTTTTTTTTCAAATGCACCTGTTGGTTCAAAGGTCAAAGTTCATATGACCTCACAACACTGTGTGAAGTTGTAAAACATAATATAAATGTCTCAGCCAGTCAAAAAAGCCACATTATTACTAGTACTGTGTAGTAGAGGCAGTTTCTGACAAAAATAGAACAAAGACACTGACATATTAAGACAACCTTTTAAATATGTCAAATAAAATATTACCTCAATGACAAAAATGCAGCAAAAACAGCACTCTTCCAAATGCACCTGTTGGTACTAGTCAGTGTTGTACCTGAACACATTCATTGAAGGATCGTTCATGAACTATATCATATTTTTGACGAACGTGAATGACTCGTTCACTTTTGCCAAATGAATGGGAAGTTGTGAACACGGTTATTCTGGCATTTATTGAACTGCGCTCTTATGTAGTTCATATTTTGTTCTTATCACATTGTAATTATTGAGTCCTATAAGGTATAAAATGGGATCAAAACACAGCATTATCATAGATGAGAGAGAGAGAGAGAGAGAGAGAGAGAGAGAGAGAAAGAGAGAGGGGTGCAGAGAGTTTTTGGGAGCGGAGAAAAAGAGTTAAATGTACAGAGTGTGACCGGCGACTGGAGCAGGTGTTGTCCCGTTCTTGGAAATAAACATTGAAAAAAACAAACAAAAAAAAAACAAACAAAAAAACTCTATTTGTTACCTACTTTCCTATCTGCTCATTTGTTTTTAGTTGTTGTTGTTTTTTTTGTATATATGTCTATGTTTAGTACTTCAGTTATTGATTATTGGTATTGTTATTATTTTATTTATCATCATTTTTGTACTATGCACTATATTACTACAAGATGTATTTAGGTTGTTGAGGAAGTGAAGAAGGGGTAGGATTAAATAAGCTTATGCTTCATCCTACTCTTTTTCGGACATGTTATTGTTATTATTATTATTGCTGTATTGATTATTGTTGCACTTTGGACATGTTCGAAATAAATCATTCAAATCAAATCAAATCAAATCAAAACGAAACTCACTGAAACCGCTCCTTGTGTTCTAAGAACCTGCAGAGGGAAGTTAATCCTGGGGTAAGGTACTTACTTCAGCCCTGGAAGGGTGGCATTTCCCCCTGATTAATGACTACAGGATAACGTCAGAAACGGTTAATAATACATTTACAATAATAACACAAAAAAGAATGAAAAAAAGAACGAAAAAGTTCATTTTAGGATCCATGAACTTCTACTTCATAATTTGGAAGAATGAACGATGAACTGAACTCATTCATATTCAGTAACTTGAACTGAACTTTGAACTAGTTCCTAATTAAGGTGAACTTTCCCAACACTGGTACTAGTGCATCATATTAGTCGTCAAATGCGAACTGTTGGACGCACATGTTGCTTCGTATTGTAACGTAAACAGGAAAAGACGTCGCAAATGATTTGTTTATGTTGCGTGGGTCAAAAGGACATGGCCCTCCACTACATATTTAATTGTTGAAAAACGTTTCCTTTATTTGATTCTGTAAGGGATACAAAAAAAAACAACGACGACAATCAATGGACACTGCGGCACCGTAGTATGTGTACAGAATAGCCTCTCGCGTGATCTCTCGTTATCTCAAATAATACACATATGACAATCATATTACATATTACACACAGAAAAACAATACAGAGTACAAGAATGATATAAATTGACGTTATTAATCTAATGGTCGTTTTAACGTCTCGCGCTCGTGAGACGCTAAACCTGGGCTACAACCTAGCCACTTGCCCAACCGTTATATTTTCCAACAAGCAGAACAAACAAATAACACTTCATAGTCGAAATACACCTACAAAACAATCCAATACATGTACAGAACAACTCCGACACTTGCTCTTTACCTGTAAGGGATACAAAAAAAAACAACGACGACAATCAATGGACACTGCGGCACCGTAGTATGTGTACAGAATAGCCTCTCGCGTGATCTCTCGTTAACTCACGAGACTACCCTTGCCCTTGGCCAGTGTCATCAACGCGCCCTCTGCTGGTCGGAGTTTGCTACTGCACAATGACATAAACATATCATTCTCACCACACTGAACATGAACCACACTAAATTAAAAAAAAAACATGTTAAACATTCAAATTAGAACAAAACTATATATATAGATATATGTATATTTTATATATTTTACCCCAACTATGGCCCTGTATGCCACATTTACATTTTGCGGGAAAGTCGCAGTGATTGATTAAAATTGCAACATCGCGCTGAATTCACGGGGGATTGGCTGAATTTGCATTGAAGTTGCAAATCGCAAAATCCTGGAGGGTCTGATCAGAAGTAAAATATAGTAAAAAATAAAAAACCTCGAAAAACACTGAGAGCATAAACTCCACCATGTAGGACGGCATGACATTAGAAAAAAATGACATTGGGATTTTATATATATATATATATATATATATATATATATATATATATATATATATATATATATATATATATAAAAGAGTAATTAACAGCTGTGTGGTGACGACACATATGGTCAAATAGATTAGTGGTCGACACTAAACAGATATTTCAGTAAGGGGCGCTTTTTTATTTAAATAAATACGGTACAAGGCTTATATAGTACAACATACATAAAAGAGGAAAGAAAAGAAAAAAACCTCATAGAGTAACAGTCTGACATTTAATATACAAATAAAAGATGCTCCTGGATATGAAAGAAAGAAAGAAAGAAAGAAAGAAAGAAAGAAAGAAAGAAAGAAAGAAAGAAAGAAAGAAAGAAAGAAAGAAAGAAAGAAAGAAAGAAAGAAAGAAAGAAAATAAGGATACATTAAATAAAATTAAGTAAATAAATAAAAAATATGAAAAACAAAATGTGATGTATGCTAATTAAATTACATGGTGGAAATCGTTTACAGACACAAGTCTCTATTGGATTAAACATGGAAACAAAGTTCATTGTAGTCACATCTATTCAGATCACTCTTATTATACATAAGACGAAAATATGCAATGTCTATTATTGTAACACAATAATAATTAAAAACAAAACAACATTGTTTTAACAAATAAAACCCTGATTCTCATTGTGTCACAGACCGTGTCTTTGTCTATAGCAAATATTATCCCTGTGTAGATTAAAAAATAAAAATGAAAAATAAAATATAAGCCTGTAATTTGTAGCCTGGTCCATACCTTGGTTATTATTTGAGGAATTGTAATTTCATATCAACTTCTATTTCAACTCATTGCCTTCAGACTTAAAAGGTAGATTATTATGAATGTTATGATAATATTGTGATGGATGATTGTTAATAATGTCTTTATTATGTATTATTATTCACCTTCATGGCACCAGTTTTATTCATTCACCAACAGGTCTGCATGTATTTGTGTGTGAGTTATCCAAACAAAAGCCCCACCCCCTCACTATTGTTAACATGCCAATCAATTATGTTAATGTATGGCTAAGTTAAGCTTCATACTGTTGTAATAAGTGATTGATCTGTTACATGCATTTATCACATTATAAACAGAATGATCCTGAATTCAGCATCCAGTCTCACACACACACACACACACACACACACACACACACACACACACACACACACACACACTTTCCTCTCTCATACTCCCTCACATGTTTATATGACAGAACCAATAATCACTTCAGCGACATAACGGTGCACACAGTTCCCTACACTTGGAGCGTATCAAGTGTTTTGTGCGCACCAGTACTGATTATACGCTGTATGTTAACACAATGAGCACTGATATCTAACTATAGTAGAACAGCTACTGGTGCAGATGATAATGAAGAATTATTTGCATTAAATGGTAAATGGACTGTATTTATATAGTGCATTTTAGACACCAGTGACACCTCCCATTCACACACACACTCAAACATTAAATAGGTGACATAGTATGATTAACTATTTATCCATGTTCTAGAAGTGACTGCTGATCCTTACCAGACTAAACGCGACATCCCTTTTACTATTAGTGGAACAAGGGGGTGAACTGTTTACCTTCTCACATTAAAAAGTCTGTAACTTTGGCCAACGAGTCTTTCAATAGTCTTCCTTTTGTTTTTCTGTTCTGTGCACCACTTGTAAGTAAACGCCTCATCTTACTCAAATATCTAACCTGTTTTTAAAGTTGCTATCTAGGGTAGTCTATGTGTGCGCCTTTGTGTGTGTATGTGTGTGTGTGTGTGTGTGTGTGTGAGATGTTAAACTTTATTACATTTGTGGGAGTTTGCTTTGCTCTGTTTATTAAGTTTGATTGTTGACAAAAAATGAAACTGAACTAATATAGATTAAAAATGTATATTTAGTCGTAATTAATCCACAGTAATGTGGATTAATAAACACAATAACCCTGTGATTAATCTGATTACAATTTTAATCATTTGACATCACTAATAAATACATAATTATATTAGTTCTGTCAAAATCAACACATTAACCACGATTAATCCATTATTGTGATTAATCGGATTAAAACATTTAACACAATCCAATGGAAGTTTTTTTACACTTGTTTTGTTCAAACTGTTGAAGGTGTTGAATAAAGATGTAAATAACATATCTATTCATATTTTTGCATATGTTTTGGATCCTTTCTATTTGTGTTTTTTTTCTGTTTTTTGGAAGAGTTTTTGATTTTGTTTTTCATGTTAATTTATTTTTGTGAATTTTAGCATGTCTTGCTTTTTTTTTCACTAACCTTTTTTTTTTTGTTTCTTAGTGTATTTTTTGTGTATTCCGTGGGGAAATTTTAGTACAAAAAATGTATTCTGAAAAACCCTACGACAGAACAGTCGACTGACATCAAGTGTTTTGACACAGTTTTGTTTTCACTGAAGCACTTCCAGATTAAAATACCACTTTAACTTAGCATTAAGTTGCCTAGCATATGACAAACACATTCAGTGCAGATATATTCACTTCTTTCTTGAGTCGCTTTGCTCATGAAAAATGAATCGCAACTAATATAAATTAAAAATGAATATTTACCGTATTTTCATGACGAAAAGGCGCACCGTACGAAAAGGCGCAGTCTCAGTTATGTGTGCAATTATTGTATTTAACACACAGATAAGGCGCATCTGAAGATAGGGCGCGGGTTTTATATACACGTTTTATATACGGTACACGTCCGCCCCTGTGTGTATTCATATACTACGTATGCCCGCCTGACAACACACACGTGCATATTTAAAAATAGATCGGGAGCAAAACTGAGTTTGGTTGTGCTTTATTTAAGTATTAATTACAACAACACTAAAATAAGCACATTACCGGAAACAGTCACTCAAACCCATTAAAGTCCTCATCCTCTGTGTCGGAATTAAACAGCTGCGCTAAATCACACATGACAGGTTCACGTTCCTCACTGTCAGAGTCCGTGCCGTGCGGCTCCCCAGAAATGATGCCGGCTTTAGCAAAAGCTCGAACAATAGTGCCAGCAGACACGTTAGCCCAAGCAGCTACAATCCAGTCACAAACTGTGGCGTAACTCGCCCGGCGCTGCCTTCCAGTCTTTGTAAAACTGTGGTCTCCTTCGGTCATCCACCGCTCCCACGCCGCTTGCAGCCTCACTTTGAACGGCTGTTTCACGCCGATGTCCAGAGGTTGGAGTTCCTTCGTCAGACCTCCCGGAATCACAGCAAGCGTAGCGTTCATCTGCTTCACTTGCTTTTTGACGTCGGCGGTGAGATGGGCACGCATGGAATCACAAACCAGCAGCGATTGTGATGTGTGGAAAAAAACACCCGGTCTCCGTACATACAACTGCCTCAGCCAATCCAGCATCATTTCCTCGTCCATCCAGCCCTTTTCGTTTGCCTTAATAATGACGCCTGCTGGAAACGTCTCTTTAGGCAAAGTCTTTCTCTTAAAAATCACCATTGGCGGCAGTTTCTGTCCGTTAGCATGGCAGCCGAGCACAAGAATCCACCAGACGCTGCTGTGCTACCGTCGTCCTGCTCCGGATGGAGAAATGGCACCGCTTCATGAACCGGAAGCACCAAGACGGACCTCCGTGGAAATCACGCCCGATCCACACCCGATCCACGCCCACAAGCCCCCCTTTTAACGCACCGATGTTCTCTATCACATCCGCAGCATCATGGTTCTCAACTACGTCCGCACACAGATAGGGCGCTCTGGCCGATAGGGCGCTCTGGCCGATAAGGCGCGCTGCACATTTTGAAAAAAATTTCAGACGTTTATATGCGCCTTATAGTCGTCAAAATACGGTAGTCTAGCCTAACAGCGCTAGACCCTCCTAGCGGTAGCAAATCTAATGTTCTACAGTAGTAGTCTAGTATTATTCAATGTAACTTTTGGTTAGATTTCCCTGAAACTGGCCGACCAATCACAGTGAAGTATAGAGTCAGAGGGTGGGTGTAACAAAGTGACGATTCAGAGAGAAACAACTGGAAACAACAACAGGTGGTGATTTCCTTTTATCACAGATGAGTGAAGAATGTGAGAAAACGTCAACAATCTTTAAATTCTTTTTACAGTCGTTCATCTCCAGAATCCACCATTTTGTTTAGTCATTCCTAACTTTTTCCGGACTCTTCTGTGAACTTTCCAGTGATATATCTACATAATCCTAAAGATTACGCTGATTGGTTGTAGTACATACAACCTTTGAAAGACAACCTTTTAGCCCCGCCTCCCCTGACTATGAAGTGTTCCTAGACCCATACATGTAATGAATAGGGATATATTTATTCATGATTAGTTCAAATGAATCCACAGCAATCCTGTGATTAAACTGATTAAATATTTTAATCATTTGACAGCACTACAATGAATAAATAAAAATAAAATAAGATTAAAAAAAATGAATGAATGAAAAAAGTGAAAATACAAAATTAAAACCAAGGAGCCTATTATTTAACATATGCATTTGAATATTTAGTAACAAAAGGCAACTATGAACTTTTAGAGGAGCACAGAAAAATAAAAACACCTTCAGGGTTTAGTTCCATCTTCTATGTTCAAAGTCAAATTTGCTGAAGTTATGTCCGTTCGTCAAGGTGTCCAACAAATATTTAAATTGAGTTGAATTTCTGGGGATTTAAATAGAAAACTTAAGGACAAAATAAGTGGAGTATTCACCTCTGAAGATTTACACAGCAGATACAGAGCTTATTAAAGATGAAGATGGAGCTGAAATGGGAGGAAAAAAAAACCGTTGCAGGACAAAAATCAAATGCATTAACAGTCAAAATGATCAAACAGGAAAAACTACAAATGTCCCTGTTGTGACTCAAAGGTTAATGTGCTTCTCATATATCAGCAGATAATAAAAAGGCTTGGGGAGATCTGCGTAGAGTTTCTGATTCATCTGATGTGAAAACTAATCCGGTGCGTTGGATGCGAGCGGCTGGGCGGCCTGTGTAAAAGGTTGTGTTGGGTCTTTCATGTGGGGACATTGTATGGACATTGTGGGGACGTTGTGTGTCCTCCTGTGACTCACCACCTCCTCTATCTCGTATTTCCTCCGTTTCCAGGCCTGCTTTAACCACAGCCAGAAGAAACTGCTCTTTTATGGATGTGCCTGGATTTAACTGAGCGCCATCAATTACATGAAGGTCAGGCCGCGCCGATATTTGGCCATAAGTCAGAGCGGCGGCCGACTCCTCCTGCAGCGTTCCAACTCGGGCTAATAATGATTTAATGGACGGCCTTTGACAAAAAAGATAAACACTAACCTCATTCTGGACCGAGGAAGCTACTAATTACACCTCAGCGAGCGGCGTGCTTGGACGCGAGCGCGCATATGCCGTCCATATGTAGCGCCGGATGAGCCCCCCGGCAGCAGATGACGACTAACCGCCAAGACTTCCCAGGGAGACGCATTTAGGTTGACTTTGATCATTAGGACGAAGCGAGGAAAGGCCGACGGATGATCAACAAACCCAACGTAACGAGATGTTTGAGCGTCACCCACGGCCCCTTGAACTCCTGACGATAATATAACATTGATGTAGAAACAGAGGAAACACGACAAACTTACATGACTCCGAACTTTTTTTTTTTTTTTTACCTTCCATGTTTGACCCTTGTGATGTACAATGCAAGATGCAGAACTGAGTAAACAGGAGTGAAAAGGAAAGTCCTGATGAACCCTGTCTCTGATCATTGTGAAAATGCATATGTGATTGTTCAGCACAAAACCAGGCATAAGTCGCACTGAGCCGTTCAGAGCTACAGCCAAATTTAGGCTGGAAGGCGATTCTTTATGTGTGTTTACATTTTATCAAAAAACGGTACCTTAACACCTCTATTTTCAGTTCCTGTGGTCATTACATTGAAATTCAATCAATAAAGGTGTTTATTGAGTCAATTATTTAAGCGGCGACAAAAGTTCAGGGATTGCTGAGCAAAGACAAAGACGACTTCCTCCTCTTTTCGCTGAACAAAATGATCTCCGTTCCGTGGGTAAACACCCAAGTGTTTGGTACGAGGTAAAAGCTTATATTGAATGTTCTGTCCAATGGTGTAAGCCAAATGATTATAATACGTCACACTTCTGTCCTATTATTATAATATATAAAACTTCTGTGACATGTCCATCAGAGTGTCCTTTAACATCTGTGAAAAATTTGTGTCAATCGGATACAAATTATTATGCGTTGCTAAGGACTTCCTACCCCAAAACAGTCCAAAACTTTAACGGACAATATCTAAAAATGTGCAAATTGCAAAATATGTCCAAATGTGGATATTAAAATTACCATAACTTCGGTTCTACTTGTGATAGAAACATAATTTTTACACCATCTTAAACCTCAGTTTATCATAACTCCTAAATCAGTTTGGATTTACAGACACTTATGCCTGGTGTCGTGGTGGTGGGTCACATTTGTGGTTACCTTGGCCTTTGACCTACAGTCATCAAAATTTAATAGACTCCAATCTAGACCACCTCGCACCTTTCCTGAAAATGTCATGGATATTGGTCTAGTAGTCGTTAACAAAAAAAAAACACCCAAAAACTCAAAAAGCACAAACTCTGCCAAGGCAACAAAACACTTACACATTAAAAATTATAATTAATTATTAAAAAGACAACAATAATGGATGGAGTAAAACAGTGCAGGTTGAAACAGCTGGAGTCGCATTTAAACAGTGAAATAGAGTCAATAGCTACGTTTACATGATGTTTTTTAATTCCAAATTATTTATTTGGAAGTAAATAATTTGGAATTAAAGCTATTTCTTTCATCTTTACATGGACATATTAATTCCAAATAAAGGTTTCCATAGAAACGGGTGTATTCCCCTCAAGTTAATAGGGCTTCAAGAATTGGAGGTAAAGAGGGTTCTGATTGGACAGAACGGCTGCTTAACCTCTGGATGTCTAGTGGAAGAAAATGATGTCGTCCACTTCCTGTTTTGCCTTCATTTCAACTAGTGACATGTTAGACCAGATACTACCTGCAATTTTTGCTTTTATTTTTGTGATAAGTATGAAGCAGCAGCTCCACTGAATCAACCATAGTAATCAACAAACTAACGCTGATAGTGGAATGTGTGCGTCATCGTGACAAGTCCAGGAGCATGTGGAGAACGACAGGAATAATGTTCAAGTGGAATTAACTGTTTACATGGCAGAGGAGTTATCGAATTCAGAATTTTCGTATTTGTACTTGTCATCTTTTGCTTCATCCAGGTCATGGGGGCAGCAGTGTCACCAAAACAGCCCAGACTTCCCTCACACCACCTACCTCAGTCAGCTCCTCCAGGGGAATCCCGAGGCGTTCCCAGGCCAGCCCAGAGATATAAGACGGGCGGCTGTGGCTCAGTTGGTAGAGTGGGTCGCCCAATGACCGGGAGGTTGGCGGTTTGCGTCCCAGCTCTGGCTGTCCACATGTCGAAGTGTCCTTGGGCAAGACACTGAACCCTCACTTAGGCCCCCAGTAGGACTGACCTTAGACCATAGAAACCTACTGGTGTATGAGTGTGTGTGTGTGAATGGGTGAATGAGAGGCTAATGTAAAGCGCTTTGAGCACCATGAAGGTGGAAAAGCGCTATATAAATGCAGTCCATTTACCATTTACCATAATCCCTCCAGTGTGTCCTGGGTCGACCCCGAAGTCTCCTCCCAGATGGACATGCCCGGAACACCTCCCTAGGGAGGCGTCCAGGAAGCATCCTCACTAGATGTCCGGGCCACCTCAGCTGACTCCTCTGGACATGGAGGAGCAGCCGCTCCCTCCCTGATGTCTGGGCTTCTCACCCTATCTCTACGGCTGAGCCCCGCCCACTCTGCGAAGGAAACTCATTTCGGCCGCTTGTACCTGTGACCTCATTCTGTCGGTCATGACCCAAAGTCATGACCATAGGTGAAGGTTGTGACGTAGATTGACCAGTGAATCGAGAGCTTCGTCTTCTGGTTATTATTATCAATATAATAATAATAATAATAATAATAATAATAATAATAATAATAATAATAATAATAATAATAATAATAATAATAATAATAATAATAATAATAATAATAATAATTATTATTATTATTATTATTATTATTATTATTATTATTATTATTATTATTATTATATAAAAGCAGTGAAGAGCAGTTCTGGCATCAGTGAAAGGTTGAATAATCCTTAAAGACATAGGTTTTACTGGAAGCATTTTTACTTTTTTTTTAAACTACAAATGAACACATCAGAAACAAGTATTCAGGGAATGACTCATCACATGCATGAGCTTCAAAACGCTGCCGTGACCTTTGAACTTGAGTGACTTTAAACGGTCAAAATCAAGGTCATGTGATTATAAATGAGTAGTGATAAGTACTCAGTTACTATTATTGCCAGAGAAGAAACTACATGTAGGCTACAAAATGGGATCATGACCTTTGACCTTGACCGAACTTGAAAGATCAAACTCATATTCTCGTGTTTTCAGAGGTAGATTTAAAATATTGCTGGTTGGGGGCAGGGTTTGTCTGGCACCACTTTCTCCAACTGTGGGTTTTATTAATCATCAAACATGTTTAGTGTTTTTTCTTTCCATTTGTTCTCATCACATCATCTGTTTCTTTTGCTCGTTTTTGGATCCTGGGCATTTTTTTCTTGGTCTTTTCAACAGTTTTGAGAGTTTGGTTTGTTCAATCAGAAAAGGAAACAACATATTCCACTCATGGTTTTAATGTATCGTCTTTACATGAATCCACATCAGGGGTCTCAAACTCTGGTCCTCGCGGGCCGGTGTCCTGCATGTTTTACATATTTCCCTCTTTCCCATGATTCAGTCTAACCCTTTAACTCCTGAAACTTTAGCAGTTCCACATAAAAAAAATATTACGCTAAGCAACAAAATTAACAAAAAAAACAAAACAGCCAAAGTCATCAATAAAATGAACAAAAATTAAGAATAAACCAACAAAATAATTTGTAACATGAACAAAGTAAGACAAAAATGGAGCAAAATTAAAGGGAAAATAATTAAATAAAAACAAAATATAAAACATTTCAGCAAAATTAACTGATAATACGAATAAATATTTGCAAAATTATAAGTAACATGGAAAAATTTACCCAAAAAAGAGAACTATTATTGAAATTTGGTCAAAGCTATTTTAATTTCAACTTTTTTTTTTTTAATTAGTCGCATTTTGACTCAGTAAAAACACAGTAAAAAAAAAAAGGAACAATTTTTTTTAGGAATATTTAAACTAAACCATTAATTCAGAATACATCAGTTCTGACATTAATAATCAGCTCATCATTGTCTGCAGAACCTGTTAATGATGTAATGACTTTGAGGTGTAATGGAAGAAGGAATTATCTAATAATTCCTTTTTTTTTTTTTTTTTTCCATATGTGACCATTATGTGGAACATCTAAAGTCTCAGGAGTTTAAGTGTTAAACTGAATCATGGGAAAGTGGGAAATATCTAAAACATGCAGGACACCGGCCCTCGAGGACCAGAGTTTGAGACCCCTGCTCTAGAGGTAGAATGAGGCTTCGTCCAATCAGAATCATTTAGCTCAAATGCTCCACAGCAGATGAAGACATGATTCTGCTTCTGCTAAATACTCACTGAGGAACACAGTCCTGACATATAAAAGAGGATTTATTTAGGTCCTAACAATCTTGGATGGGTGGAAACAAATCTCCACTCCAGTGGAGTCAGCGGGGACTCGTAAAAGTGTAGAAATATTTTACCTGACGCTGGAAAAAAGCTTTATATGTTTACGTCAGAGTACCTAAGAACAATAATTCTGCTGTCACTTCAGTTCAAACAGGCCTAAAAGAAAAGACCAACACACTTAGCAGCTAGCTAGTGTCAGCTAATCAGTAACAGGGACATTTAAACCTCATGCCTCAATCATAAAAAATACCTCTTGTGATAAAAAAAAATATCATATGTCAAAAATTTTCCCTGCTTTTTTTGTATAAAACTTTATTGAACAACTTCCCTCATGCTCAAATGTCGGGTTAGGATTTTAACCTTTTAAATGCCACTAGGAGTCCTGTGCCATGGGGGTCGTACCCGTGGTGGATGGGGGTGTTGCGACACCCCCACTTTTCCAACCAGATGATTTCATACTCTTTATGTGATTCTGTCTGATTGTAAGTGTGATGAGATATTTGGACTAGAAATGAGGAACATACACTTGGTAAGAGTCAGATCTTTGTAGTTTAAAGTGTATTTTTTAAAGCTGACACTTTGTTCCAAAGAGGGAAATGGGCATGACTTTTGTTCAGGTTTTGAAAGCAGAACTTGTTTTGAGGTGATTATTATTAATGTTACTATTACTGATTAATTTCTTAAAAAAAAAAAATAAGGAAATTGTAAATCATATTTTTGGTGCAAAGATTGGAGATTTTATTTTTAGGCCATATCACTCAGCCTTAAATATGCATTAATTCCTCTGAACTGACCTCAGATTTTCCCGTTGTTTTGTTGTAAAGTTATTAAAACACTTAATAAAGTTCAACAAATTGTTCCGACTGATGTCACTTTTTTTTTCTTCTTCCAAAATCAGAGGAAATGAATGAAACTCTGCTTGAAAGCCTTTATTGCGCTGCGCTCGCAGTTAGTCGCCCATCTATTGTTTCCTCTCAGCTAATTAATATCACCACGCCTCAGGCTCCCAGCATCCTTCGCTGCATGTTGCCCCCATAGCCAGACTTCCTGGCAAACTGCGCCCTAGCACCAGGATGGGCGCACGAATTCAGAGCGAAGTAGGAAAAGCCCGAGCAGATGCAGGAGGCAGATGTTAACTCTGCAGGTCTGAAGAAGCAAACAGAGAAGGGCTTTAAGGAGAGTCACTTTCACTTTCACATCTGAAAAACACCAAAGAGAGAAGAGATTTTAAGAAGAGTCACTTTCACATCTGAAAAACACAACGACAAGCACCTGCTTCACTTTTGTTTACTTCTGGACGAGAAGGGATGAGGGAAACTTAACGACTGAAAATGAGAATCTCCTGAAAAAGTGCAACTCAGCTTCAAAGGTCAAATGTAAATATATATATGTACATTAATCTGTGTATCATTCGTTCATTCGTTTTTCAAAATGAAAAAAAAAAAAAAATTGTTTATTCATTATTTGTTTCCAAAACCAAAATGAAAAAACGGATAACGATTCATTTTTCATTTTTGTGTTTAAATGAATAATGGAAAAAAAATGATAACGGATGTTTCTCGTTTTATCCAATTTGGACCTGAAGCAAATTGGATAAACCAGAAATGACCTTTGACCCGCAGTGACAAAGATAGACACCTATGTCCTATTTGGGGAAACTAAGAGGGTCACCCTAAGACCTGAAGATATGACCATGGAGAAAATTAGAGTCATATGTTTTTACAATAACACACAAAAATATGTATATGACAAGTGTATATGTATATGTTTCATATGTGTACAGCTTGTACTTACCTTATGTATTAATGACAGGATAACAGTTTTCAGTTCTGTATCTTACATTTGTCATTTACACCTGAGTTAGTGTTGAGCACAGAATCTTTTCGGGAATCTTTGAATACTTAACTATGTTAGCGTGTTAGAAACCTTAGCATGTTTTCCATCGTCAAACAGCTGTTAAATTATACCATAATGACCTTCAAGTCCAGTGGACATGTTTCTTTCAGTTGTTAAGATTCATTTCTGGTTTATTCAACTTACTTCGGGTCAAAGTTGGATAAAACGGGAAACGGCCGTTATGCGTTTTTTCCATTATTCATTTAAAGACAAAAACTAAAAATGAAAAATGGATCATTATCCATTTTTTCATTTTGGTTTTGGAAACAAATATTGAAGAAACAAGTTGTTTTTTATATTGTCTTATTTTTGGTGTCATTTTGAGAAACAAATGAACGAATGATGTAAATATGATATTGTTAGGAATAGTTAAGGGTCAAGGGTCAGCACAGGTCAACTGACCTGACAAACGACAGGACAACAGTGTTTGGGTGAAAATTAATGGGTGACCCTGAAGCAGAATCAGTCAACATGTCTGAGAAGGTATGTAAACAAGTAGAACCGAGGAAATTAATACACGTAAGAAAAGAGACAACCAATCAGAATTGAACACAAACTGCCTCAAGCTCCTCCTGTGGGTGGGGTAACATGACACGAAATATTACCAAATGAAGTGTAAACAAATGGACATTAGACTTTAGGCTGATTTTACACGTGCTGTAAATAAACCCCAAAACTCTGAGACCGTCATGTTCCAGACCCGGGGGTTTCAAAAGAACGGGTTCTTAGACCAGGGGTGTCAAAGTCATTTTAGTTCAGGGGGCCACATTAAACCAAATGTTATCTGAATTGGCCCATAAGCACTAAAATAATAAGGTAATATATAAATAATGTCAACTCCAAATTTTCCTCTATGTTTTAGAACAAAAAAAAAGTTAAATAATGTTATTCACATCTACCAACTGTCCTTTAAAACAATGTGATTAATATGAATAAACCGACACTTCTACAGAAAACTAAATGTAATTATAACAAAATTATGTCTCACTTTTTCATTTACAATGTACAGATTATTTATTAGTGGATCTACAAATACATAAACATTTAATAACAGACAGAACATTGTTAAACTGACACGTCAGACATTGGAAAAGTTCATATTTGTTCATGTTATTCATGTTTTTAGTGAAATTATAGTTTGTTTTATTGTAAATACAGTTAAATGTTGAATTTACCAAAACATCAAAAACATGGCCTGTATCCGTCCATCTCTCTCCCTCTCTACAGATGAAACACTTATTTACACTTTCATCCCCTCCAGACTGGACGACTGCAGAACCCTTATCCATGGGCGTCACACCTGTGGGGGATGGGGGTGTTGCGACACCCCCACTTCTCCAACCAGATGATTTCATAGCCTCCACTTTTTCCTGAGTTTATATATTGTATCGTTACTGGATCCAGGAAACAGACAGAGTTGGTCTCACCTACTTTTTATTTCAGGATAAACAGTTAATGTCGTCACAATCACACCAAACAAACATCAATAACATTTTGGGGCTGTTACAATATCTATGGTTTAAACTGTTTACCCGCCCGGGCGGCACAACAGCATATGTAAATGAAGCGCACCTCAGTTCAGCAGTAATGTAAACAGCTCTTCTTCGTGGTGTTAACAAACAGTTATTAACCAGTAAGTAATGAGAAATGTTACTGTTGTTAAACTAAGTTAAATAAACTATGTCTTGTTCTGTGACATTTACACTAAGACAGTGGTTCTAGAACTTTTTTCACTGATGTTCCCCCTGAGGAACATATTTTTAGTCGTCTCCCCTGACATGGACAAAACATTTTTGTAAGAAAAAAGAAGAACAGTGTCTGTAAAATCAGTGTCTGATTTTTTTAAATCCAAATTTATATCAGTTTTTATCTCAGAATTTTGACTTATGAATTGAATAAATGTTTAATTGAGGAAAAACACATTTTTGTTATTTTTTTTGGCCATATATTACTTTTTTAATATAAAAATGTCACCGTTAATGGATAATTGTTTGTTAATTTTCCGATGATAGATTCAGAATATTTCCATCCGTCAAGATCCTCCTCCTCACCCATAAAGCCCCCCCAACCATCCGTCACTGTTCCAACCGCAAAACCTTTAAATCCCTTTTAAAAACTCATTTATTTAAGATAGTTTTTAATGTTTGATCACTTTTATTCTGTCTGTTTTAATTTGATTGTTCTGTTTTCTATTGTTTTTTTGTTGTTTGTTTTACTTCATTTAAAGCGTCTTTGAGTGCCATGAAAAGCACTATACAAATAAAATGTATTATTATATATTATTATTAAATTAACAAAGATCAAAATGTAGAGATGTATTTATAGGTTATTATGACAGTATTTTACTGATCACACCCATTTTGATCTGTACTGTACTAATGTGAAGCGCTTTGGGTGCCTCGAAAAGTGCGATATAAATATAATCCATTATTATTATTATTATTATTATTATTATTATTATTATTATTATTATTATTATTATTATTATTATTATTATTATTATTATTATTATTATTATTATTATTATTATCATCATTATTATTATTATTATTATTATTATTATTATTATTATTATTATTATGTGGAACCTGAAATTAAATTATCAGTATATTCAGTGTCATTTTTGTATTTCACAAATTTATCCCAGGGGCCAGACTGGACCCTTTCAGTGGCTGAATTTGGCCCCCGGGCCACATGTTTGACACCCCTGATATATTTAAACAGTATCTGAATCAATATCCCAAACACAACCAGTTTGGATTCTTTTTTTTTTTCGTTTTTGACTGAAAGTATTTTTTTTTATTTGAACAATTTCAATATATTGGACAGGTTCATTTTAATTAATTAAATTGTTTACTGGAGAAGGCTTTGTTCTTCATTCAAATATATAATTACATACATTTCTATTTAAAAGTTGTCTAGAGTGAATTCCCATCTTTCCAACGGTACCAAACATGACAGGGAAATATGACACGAGTGCAAAGGAAAGTCGTGTTTTGAGACGATTTTTCTTGGTTTTAGATTTAATCAGTTGTTGTTCTTCCTAAAAGGCATGATTTGAAACACTTACAGTTGGAAATTCACAAAAAGTCATAGTTAGAAGTGTTCAGGAGACATTTTATTGGATTTTATGCATAAACTTCAACTCCAATAGTTTTGACCCAGACAAGGTAGAAACATATAATAATATATAATAAAATTCATTTTTGTTTCTCAGTAACATCTGGATACAAACTGTTTCTGAAAACATATCAATTTTGCATATGTTTTTGAGAATTCATCACATTTTTTTCCCATTATATGTTAGAAGAGTTTTTGAATATTTTGGGGATTTTTCATCATTTTTTTTTTAGGTTTATATTTTTTGTGGATTTTAGCATATCTTGCATATTTTTAGTTTGTTTGTGTATTTTTGTGTATTTTGAGGGAAACCTTTTTGGGGGAATTTTAAACATGTTTTGTATATTGTAAAAAAAAAAAAAAAAGTGTTTTGATCATGATTAATCCAAATGAATCCAAAACATTAATCTGATTAAACATTTTAATCATTTTACACTGTTTCTACCAGTGTTTAAACTTTTATATTTAGAATTATTTTTTAATTATAATGGTCCTTCTGTGTAAAATGTCCCGTCTGTGATGTTCCTCCAGAGTGGGCGGAGTCAGCTCCACATAAACACTGATTAAAATCCCTTGTATTTCATCTACTGCCACGTTTAAATTGTTTCTGATCTTAATTTTGTCAGATTAATATTTAATTTTGCTGTCAGGGATTTGGTTGTAAACTGGGACATTGATGTGACACTGAATTATTACTGAATGAAATGAGGTTTGGAATAAATGAATAAACAAAAAGTGAAACAAACATTTGTAATCAGAACAAAATGTGGAAATGAGAAGTGACAGTGCAGATATACTGCTGCTGGATCTGAGACTGTGAAAACAAATAAAAAACTAGTTTTTCTGTGTTTAAACATCTGAAAACAGACAGTTAAAAAGATGTGCATATTGTACGATACATCTAGAATAATAGAATAGAATAAAATAGAATAGAATAGAATAGAATAGAATAGAATGCCTTTATTGTCACTATACACATGTACACATTTGCATTATACACATACAGTTAGAACAGAGCACCTCACTGTTCAGTCCAAACATGCATGTAAAAACAAATATCTAAAATGTAAAATATAAAATAAAAATAATGTGTAAATATCCAGAGAAGAATTAAATACATAAATAAGTACTGATTTAAAACATTAAAAAAAAACTATAAAAAGAAAAAAATATTGCACACCAATTGACCCTAGGGTGGTTAACACTTGTGCCTCACACACAGAAGGTTGTTGGTTCTATTCCCACACCAGACCTTTCTGTGTGGAGTTTACATGTTCTCCTCGGTTTTCTCCAGTTTCCTCTCATCATCCAAACACATGCACTGATAGGTTAATTAGTTAATCTAAATCACCCATAGGTGTGAATGTGACAGTGATTGTTTGTCTATATATGTTCAACCCTGAGATGAACTGGAGACTCATACAGGGTGTACCCCGCCTTCACCCACTGGAGCTAGATTAGACCCCAGTGACCCCTGTGACCCTAGTGAGGATAAAATGCTACACATTCAGGTGAATCATTCATTTCCCTCCTGCAGTAGTGAAGTGTCTTTGTATAAAACCCTACTCATTTTAATTAAATGCTAGAAATTAGTAAAAAAAAAACAACTAAAGAATAACATCATAACGAACACTAACCCAGCTAGCTAGCAGAGGGAAACTAGCCAAATGGCAGTAGGTCCTAGGTCTTTTTAATAAATATCTTAAACTAGTGTTTCCCAACCAGTGTGCTGTGTAAACAATGACATCATTTCACATTATAGGTACTGTAAGTGAACAGCGTGATTATAGATGATACAACAGCACACACCAGTGATCCACTCTGAGCTGTCGTTGTCTTTCTGAAATTCCTACAAGAGTGTCAGTTTTGTGTTTAAATAACCAGGCTCTGGTTTCACACTGAATAAGTAAATCAAGTCTAGATTTGCATATTTCAATAAATATACTTTTTGTGAGTTTTTTCTTTGGTAGTGTGTGTCACGGCGATCTACTGCAGGCGGAGCCTAGGCACGGGCCTAGCCGCTTTCGTGTTTGCTGCGCTCTAAGCGTAGTGCTACTGAACAGGTGATGCCAATTACGGTCTGAACAGCTGATGGATAATAAAAGACACGCTGAGTTGTGCAGCAGAGCAGCAACAGGGACTGGTCTAGATTATAATGGTTGGGGTCCATATCTTCATGGTTGTGGTCCATGTCTTCATGGTTGTGGTCCATATCTTCATGGTTGTGGTCCATATCTTCATGGTTGTGGTCCATGTCTTCATGGTTGTGGTCCATATCTTCATGGTTGTGGTCCATATCTTCATGGTTGTGGTCCATGTCTTCATGGTTGTGGTCCATATCTTCATGGTTGTGGTCCAGATCTTCATGGTTGTGGTCCAGATCTTCATGGTTGTGGTCCATATCTTCATGGTTGTGGTCCATGTCTTGATGGTTGTGGTCCATATCTTCAAGGTTGTGGTTCATATCTTCATGGTTGTGGTACAGATCTTCATGGTTGTGGTCCATATCTTCATGGTTGTGGTCCATATCTTGATGGTTGTAGTCCAGATCTTCATGGTTGTGGTCCATATCTTCATGGTTGTGGTCCATATCTTGATTGTTGTGGTCCATATCTTGATGGTTGTGGTCCATATCTTCATGGTTGTGGTCCATATCTTGATGGTTGTAGTCCAGATCTTCATGGTTGTGGTCCATATCGTCCTGGTTGTGGTCCATATCTTCATGGTTGTGGTCCATATCTTGATTGTTGTGGTCCATATCTTGATGGTTGTGGTCAATATCTTCATGGTTGTGGTCCATATCGTCCTGGTTGCGGTCCATATCTTGATGGTTGTGGTCCATATCTTCATGGTTGTGGTCCATATCTTGATGGTTGTGGTCCATATCTTCATGGTTGTGGTCCATATCTTCATGGTTGTGGTCCATATCTTCATGGTTGTGGTCCATATCTTCATGGTTGTGGTCCATATCTTCATGGTTGTGGTCCATATCGTCCTGGTTGCGGTCCATATCTTGATGGTTGTGGTCCATATCTTCATGGTTGTGGTCCATATCTTGATGGTTGTGGTCCATATCTTCATGGTTGTGGTCCATATCTTCATGGTTGTGGTCCATATCTTCATGGTTGTGGTCCATATCTTCATGGTTGTGGTCCATATCTTCAAGGTTGTGGTTCATATCTTCATGGTTGTGGTACAGATCTTCATGGTTGTGGTCCATATCTTCATGGTTGTGGTCCATATCTTGATGGTTGTAGTCCAGATCTTCATGGTTGTGGTCCATATCTTGATGGTTGTGGTCCATATCTTGATGGTTGTGGTCCATATCTTGATGGTTGTAGTCCATATCTTGATGGTTGTGGTCCATATCTTGATGGTTGTGGTCCATATCTTCATGGTTGTGGTCCATATCTTCATGGTTGTGGTCCATATCTTGATTGTTGTGGTCCATATCTTGATGGTTGTGGTCAATATCTTCATGGTTGTGGTCCATATCGTCCTGGTTGCGGTCCATATCTTGATGGTTGTGGTCCATATCTTCATGGTTGTGGTCCATATCTTGATGGTTGTGGTCCATATCTTCATGGTTGTGGTCCATATCTTCATGGTTGTGGTCCATATCTTCATGGTTGTGGTCCATATCTTCATGGTTGTGGTCCATATCTTCATGGTTGTGGTCCATATCGTCCTGGTTGCGGTCCATATCTTGATGGTTGTGGTCCATATCTTCATGGTTGTGGTCAATATCTTCATGGTTGGGGTCCATATCATCTCTCGATCTGCTTCAAATCTGCTGCTTTTGTTTATTGTTCTTCTTCTATGGTGTCAACTGGAAGAATGCTAATGCGTCAGGGTGTGTAGCACCACCTAGTATCTGGTAACAAATGTACTTCACTCAATAATTCTAATTTCTTCTGCACATGCAAACTTGGACTTCTAGGGAATCTTTAGTTAAGATCTTAATTCAATTACAACCAATAGTTGGACTTAGATGCATGTAAACGTACTGAGTGACACACTGGAGCAGCTCCACAGCAGATTTACTGACGCCAATAAAACCTCAAAGGAAAAACCCAAAGCTGCAGTTCTGAGCTGACGAGGTGCAAGTCACTCTCATGAGGCGGCGGCCAAGCTGCCATTTCCGGCCGTTAAGATGCGAACGGCGGTTGAACTCAGAGGTTGGCGTCGATAGCGCGTTAGCGGCTAATTGTTAGAGCCCTCATTAGGGCCGATAAAGGCCCGCATAAATCATGGGGCCAGGCCTTTGCTGCCGGAACGAGGAAAAACAGATCCCATTACGTCTGTGTGTTGACGGCGAGCCAGCGGCACGTTTGATATGACCGGATAAAGACACACGACACCGACACCGGAGCGGCCCAGACCTAAAATATCTGAATCTGTCTGACGGTGAGGCCACCATCCAGTCCAGAAGAGACCACAAATGGAAGGAGAAGCCACAGGACGGTGTGGATTCACCCACGTCTGCAGCACGGACACTCAGATTCTGTTTCTACATTCTATTCATTATCTGTTCAACTTCAAACCTGGTTCTCCTTCAGTTTTTACAGTTTGTGTCTTACTTTGTTCTTCTTGTTTAATCTTTTTGTTAATTTTTTGGATTAAATTGCCTATTTTTTTTTTTCATTTTCTTTAGCTGAAGCTTATAATGCGTACAGATAAGTGGTGTGTATAGGTATTTACATGATTCATGATATCGTGTTGTATTAATTAGGGATGTCCTGATCTGATCACATGATTGGATCGATGGGAGGGGCTGAGGGTTGATGGGCTGAGGCTGTGGTGAAAATCAGGATTGTGGTCATAGAATTTTGTGTATTGGTAAACAATATACAAATAGATAACAGTAAATGGATGATAACATGTATTATACTGAATAAATAAGAGGATCGGTGTGTGTGTGTGGGGGGGGGGCAGGAAGTGATAGAATGAATAAGAGAGGGTGGAGAAAAAAATTAAACAGGAAAAGTTGAGTGAAAAAAATGACAGACAGTCAAAGGAGGAGTTTCAGAAAAGAGATGATTAATTATTATTATAATGATTTAATATTAATTTTTGTTCCTGTTAGTGACTCATTTGTTTGTGTTTATTTCTCTTGTTGTTTTCTTCTATTTACTTCATGTCAGTCTCTATTCTTGCTCACTTTTTCACATTTTTTAAAAATGTATTTATTTCCTGTTACTTCTGGTCCCCAGACCACTGTTAAAAAAAGACTTTCATCCACATATATGTTGGTGTGAACAGAGAACATCTGTCTGGTCTCCTTTCTTCATGTTTCATCTGAGGAAACAGGTTGAAGTGTTTAATTTTCCCTTCGGTGAAGAATCACCCTGATCGCCTCCGCTCAGGAACAGGGAAAATATTATTTTGAGGAAGTGGTTGACCTTTGACCCCGGCTACATTTTAGCATCCTGCCAGAGGCCTGACAGTGCTCGGCGTGTTTCCAGCTTTCCTTCACCAACGCTTCGGCCGTCGCTACGTTACTGTTTTTATGACACATGTTCATTTTCATTTCCAGACAAACAGTGGCGTGCGTCTCCAGGGCACGTTCGCATCATCTGAGCGATTCGACAGAGGGTTCGATGCTGCCATGACTCATCTGACACATAAACGCCTCGGGTTTGGATTTGGATTCGACAGGAGACGAATCCTGAAACATCCGTGTTCACACGTTGAACGATGTCTGTATTTTCCACCTGTGGACCAACTGCTGAGGAATCTGTCATTTCACAAACATTAACGTCAACAATCACACTGTAAAAAATAAACAAACAAAAAAAACAGTGATACTCAGACAGGTGGGGCACCTATATATATACATATATATATATATATATATATATATATATATATACACATATACATATATATATATATATATATATATATATATATATATATATATATATATATATATATATAATTAATCTCATTCAGATGGTAATTAAAATATAGTTTAACTTAACACCAACAAACTTACAGAACAAATACTTTCTTTGTTTATTGTCAGTAATTTCTATCTGTTTTTTACAGTATTAAACTTGAAATAGTTTAATGTCATAAATACAAAAGTATTTCTCAAATTACAATACACTTACAAATATATTTTAATGGGATTTTTGTGGAAAGTTTATGTAAAGTTCATATATACAGTGGTGCCTCTACTTATGAAATTAATTTCTTCTATAATTATTTTCATACCATGAATTTTTCATAAATTTTACATGTAAAAGGCCTGATTTGTTCCAAGGCCCCAAATACTAACCCTAACAATGTTTACCATTTTTTTTATGAAATATGTGTTAAAGGTCAAAGAAAATGTAGATTTATATTTTAGATGTAATGTATTGGTGTCAGTGGGTAAATGTGTCTTCACTGCAGGGGCGCAGATAGGTTTGTGAAACTGGGGGGGACGAAGATGCCAGCTAACACCCCCCGGCCCCACCATTCTGTTTGGGGGGGGGGCTGCCGCCGTGCCACAACAGCCCCACTCCAGTGAAAATACAGATAACAATGTAGAATCTGCACTTATAGTGAATTATAACATTATTAGTTGTGCCTGGGATTCAGGAATACTATTTGTCAGGGTCACACAAAGACAAATTGCACCCTGGAAACAAAAGTTGAGAACCAACCATTTGCCCAAAATAAATGTTTGGTTATTACAGTCTGCTCTGAAAGTTGACAGATTTATAACAACAGCTAGTTAACTCTAAATAAAATTAAATAAATATACTTTGCTAGTCTGGTGGAACAAATCAACTGTAATACAGCTGTAACAGCAGCCAGTTGTTCATACTTAAATAATAAATACTAATATATATATATATATATATATATATATATATATACATATATATATATATATATATATATACACACAGGGCTCTACGCTAACTTTTTTTTCCAGGAGCACACGTGCCCCTAAGTTAAAAAATTTAGGAGCACACAAAAAAAAATTAGGGGCACAAGTCGGTTTTAGTTTTAAATGTTTATTTATTTACAGTGCAGTACTTACGCACAGATACCAACATTCTTGAATGACTGCTGTCATTTGTGTTAATTTAGAGCAGACCATAACATAACTTTGTATTATGGGATGCTTTGTCCTTTGATACATTTTAGAACGTTGTATTGGCTGCCTTGTTATTAGATCCATTTTAGAATGATTAACCCTTTAACTCCTGAGACTGAGACACAGTAAAAAATAATATAAGATAAAATAAGCAACACAATGAACAAAAAACAGTCAAAGTGATCAGTAAAATGAACAAAAATGAATAATAAACCAACAAAAATAATATGTAACATGAACAAAGTAAGACACTAACAGAACACAATTACAGAAAAATAATAAAATTAAAAAACAGAAAAATAAGCAACAGAAACTAATATATATTCACAAAATAAGAAATAACGTGGAAAAAAGGACAAAAAACAAAAATCCACAAAACCCAAAATGAAGTAAAAAAAAAAAAAAAAAAAAAAAAAGGAATAAATAACTAGTGTTGTAATTTGGTTCCAGTAGTTTTTGTTTGTTTTTCTTAATCACTTGCTTTTGGACACCTGTACATCAGTTCCATGAACAAAATTCTCAGTAACAGTTAAAAAACACTTGAATTTGTCTGAATTTTTAAACTAAACCTACAGCCAGCTCATGTGTTAGATTAGCACAACAAAATAAGAATTAAAATACAATAAACAAACCCGTAAGAATAGACACTAAAGTTGAACAAGTTAAATAAAGTAGATTGATGAAGGAAAAGTCAAAAATATTTAGCAAAAATTAAACATTGAGTGAATGCACTTCGTTTGTGAAGGTAAGATCAGTGCTCTGCTATTCTGGACACGTTGTGTTAATTGGCGGAGAAAATCAGTGGGAGGAGATCATTACCATATAGCACACGTTCTAGCACGCGTTATGGAACGTGTGCCATTGCGCGCACCGGCGCGCGTACTAGAACGCGTCCTGTAACGCGTGATAGCGCGCCAGTGTGCGTGCGAGAACGCGTTCTGTAACACGTGATATAATAAAGACAACGCGTGGCTATGTGAACACTTTGGCTTGCCATACGGGACTAGCAGCGCGCACGTCAAAAATGATAGGCTGACATGCTCACGGTGGCCTCCGTGGTGGTAACGTGATACTATGCGCTACCGCCTGGCTGCCGCCCGCGCGCATAAACGTTCGACTATATCGAGGCCTTTAAAAGCAAAGTTGCATCAGATGGTCGCAATCACAGACCTATAGAAATAGTGTATAGGTCTGTGGTCGCACTGGCGTCATCCCGTGTGCTGTCAGAGGCAGCTGGAGAAAAAAAGAGACTTTAACTTACACGCCGGCATTACGGCTGTGCCAGAGCTGACCGCGTTGATGCCTGTTTACAATTCTTAACGTTACCCGCTACAAAAAAGCGGCGACGCGCCATAAAAACAAAAATCGATTTTCTAGCAACTTAGTATCTAATTAGATACCAAGGGTCAATATCGATTTAGTATCTAAAATCGATGTTTTTGACAACCCTAGTGTGCCTTATTGTGTGCTGCAAGAAGCACTCGCACATGTGCGACTGTTTTGTTTTCCTCGTTCGCATGATGAAATATTTGCTCGCAAATTCAAGTGAAATGGGCGCACTGTAGAGCCCTGTATATATATATATATATATATATATATATATATATATATATATATTTGATTTGTCAAGGGTTCGTTTGACTTCAATGGTTTTTCATTTATTTTCACCCAAGTCCAAAACCAGCAGTGATGAGGAGTGCACAGTTTTTACAGAAAAAAATACCAACAAACCAGGAAAAAGAAAAAATTGTTACAAGGGATCTGAAAACACGATAAAATAAAATTGGTCTCTTTTGTCATTCAGCACTAAAAAAACACAGATTTCAGCCACACTCTTACTTTAACTTCAAATCTGTCTAAATCTACAGAATCTATCTCCAACTACACCCCCCACACCACTGGGAAACACTCCCCTTTATTTACCCCTAAGCTCCACCCATGAACATGCCAATTATCACATTATTTAATTAACACACAATCTACAATATTTACATGGAACAAACATCAAACTCAAATCATATTAACTCATAAACAATGGCACCAATTATCCTCCATACATAAACACAAACAGAAGAAAAACCCAAAACAATGAATGAATGAATCTGTGTCCTGTTCTATGACGTAACAGTGGTCCGGTTCTGCAGCAGGTGTGTGCGCGTGCGCGCGTATGTGCGCGCACCTCCAGACGTCCACCACATAGAGAAAAGGCTAAGTAGTGAGGCAAGGTCCAGATGACAATGTCCAGTTTAAACATATGTCGCAGGAGAGCCGCGCTTCACACACTCCAAAAAAGACGAGAGAAAGAAAAAAACACACGCGCGGCAGAGATGATGACGCTAATGTCTCGCCGCCACAATATTTAAAAAAAATAATAATATTTTTCTCACAAGTTGGTGTGGGCCAGTCTGTGTCCTCTCTCGGGCCGGAAGTGGCCGCCTATTGTGGAACGCTGAGGTAGACTATTTACATGTACAGGCTACGTGGAGGCAGAAGAAGGTAAAAGTTTGGCTCTGGCCAGCTTTACTCTCACGGCGACATTGCTTTGAACAGAAATTGCAAGATGATGTGATAAGGTAAAGTAGCAGTTTACTTACAGCTATTGCTCTTTGAAAAAACCACATGATCGTTTTCTGCTTTTTAGCTTGCCTCATTATTCCATGCCGTGTTGGGGTCCTCCTGAACGTGCACCCTGGCTGTCCAAGTGATGCCTGTCAGACTATGTTTTTGTAACCGTGGCAACCAAAGTCAACGATGATGCCGCCCGCACAGTGCAATAACCGAGTCACGTTATTATGTATGTTAATTCATATTTTGGTTTCCCCGTGACACTTGACTCAGTAAGAAGACAGTAAGAAGTAAGTAGTAAAAGTAAAAAAAAAAAAAAAAAGTAAAAAGAAGAAGTAATATGTTTTTTTTTCTTAAATAAAAGTGGGTGGGATGGATATAAGGGCATTCAAAACTGGGTGTGTCATGACACACCTGACACACCCCCTATCTGCGCGCCTGCTTCACTGACTGAACATTAAACATTAAACCATTAAATTAACCAGACATGTGGGCCATTTTCATACCAGACATGTGGGTCATTTTCATACCAGACATGTGGGCCATTTTCATACCAGACATGTGGGTCATTTTCATACCAGACATGTGGGCCATTTTCATACCAGACATGTGGGTCATTTTCATACCAGACATGTGGGTCATTTTCATACTATTGTGTTTGTTTTAATTGTCACTTTCACCTTCAACAATGTTTGTTGACAGATGTTTGGTGGGTGTAGATCCAGGGACGATTGCCTTTGATGACTTTTCGTTGTCTTCCTGGGGCGTGAGTGTCGTCGGGGTGATGGCACAAGTCATGGACATTTTTTCAGGGTGTTTCTTTTCCTGCGTGTTCAGGGGTTTCACCAGTGTGTCTTTTGTTCATGCTGGTGGAGTGATGACTGCCTCCTTTTTTTTTTGTCGTCTCCTGTTTCACTTCTGTTGGTGGATAGGAATCACTTTCTTTGGGCTCGTGGTGGGTGGCAGGTGCGTGGTGAGGTGAGACTCACGGGGCAGCAGTGGATCTGTCCTTTACGTGTGTATGGTTAGAACTCTCCCATGAATGAGAGTCAAAGGGTGCTTTCACACCTACACCATTTGGTTCGCTTTAAGCAGACTAGAGTTCGGAACACCTGCAGGTCCAGTTCGTTTGGGCTGGTGTGAAAGTGGACCAGTTTATTTCGGTCCGCACTAAAGGACCGTACCGAGACCTCCTTTTCGAGGTGGTCTCTGTGCGGTTCCAAGCGGACTCTGGAGCGGTTCGCTGCTGGTGAGAACGCTGACCGGCCTGGATTCGGCCCATCTCTTTTATGGAGCAGTGTTTTTGACCTACGGAAGCTTCCGTAATGTGTTCCAAGAAAAAGTTGGTTCAGGTTTAGGAGCGTAGTCTGCTTTCTGCGATAATGTCTCGCAACACGTCTTCTCTGCGCCAAAAACAAAGGCATAGTGTTGTCGTGCCAGATGCGAGCTTCATGCTGGAACAACAGCAGTAATTGTGTTTTTACACAAAGAAGTGATAAAAAATATATTGAAACAAAAACAAGCAGAAGACCACAGTTCATTGTTCAGAAAAAAACAAATCCGCCTGATGTTTTCTTCTGGGATTTTCCCTCTGCACGTGCTGCACCAATCAGCTTTCGTCTACGTCACCCAAAGCGCAGTATTTTCCAAACAGCGCCTCCACATGGGTGAGGAGAGATGTAACACCCACAGTGGTTGGTCCGTTTGCAAAAAACACTGGAGTGAATGTGAACCGAACCAGTTGAGAACTGCAACATTGTTACAACTTTTGGGCCCAAACGAACCAGTCTACCGAACTAACAGGTGTGAAAACAGCCAAAGGCTCATAAAAGGCATCATGGGTAGCTTCTTCATAGCCAATGGGATGCTACGTACAGTACGTACATGACATATTTATGTACATTACGTAGTTACGTAAAGTAATGTACATTGTATTTATGTCTCAGGGTTCTCGTTTTCCGTTTGTGAATAGAAATTGAGATAAAGGTTTTTTGTTACTTGGATTATTTGTCAGCTGGGTCTTTTGTAAGCAGTACCTGTGTGTGTGTATGTATATATATATATATATATATATATATATATATATATATGTACATATATATATGTGTGTGTGTCTATGTATGTATATATGATTATTTCCTGCATGCTATTGATTATTTTATAGATTTTCTTTTTTTTGTTTTACATTGGGTGGTGTTTACATATAATTAAATTTCTCCATGCATTGCCAACCTTAGCTTGTTTAAAACATGCCCCCTTCAGGAAGTGACCAGAGTCACCATGACAACATGCACATCACTATAATTTTCCGAGTTTAAACCGTTTGTACCAAATATACTGAGCTGCTGCATGGTTGTGGTCCGTATCTTCATGGTTGTGGTCCAGATCTCCATAGTTGTGGTCCAGATCTTCATGGTTGTGGTCCGTATCTTCATGGTTGTGGTCCAGATCTTCATGGTTGTGGTCTCTGGGTGTTGTTGTCATCCTTCTCCTGTCTGTGCTTCAAATCTGCCGCTTTTGTTTAGTCATTGTTCTTCTATGGTGGCATGCTTACACTAAGGCGTGTGTAATCCCTCCTTGTGTCTGGGAGTCAAACAATAATTTGAATTTCCTTTTGCTAGTAGGTTAACTCAGATTTATGGTCCTTAATTGGAGTAAGTCAGTAATTTGAGTTTCTAAGTGCATGTAAATGTACTCCTTGAGGATTTTTTTCTCATCCATTTTCTAAAATAAATAAATATATTCTTTTTTCAGGGGTCACACCAAACAGTGTAGACGTGGTTTTATTCTTCTTTTGTTTGTGTCCAGTTCTTGCTCTTTACTGTGGCTGTTTTAGCATTTGTTCTGGGTTCTGTATCCTCCCTTCCAGATGTGTGTGGTGTTGATGTAGGACCCAGGTGGTCCACATGTGGTTCAAGGCTGGACATTTGATGGTTCTTTGTGACAGATCTCCTGCTGTGTCCTGTCTTTCTATCAAATCATGTAAAAACATTCAGCCGGAGTTTCCTCCTCCATGTTGTTCCTGGACCAGGACATGGAAACCCAATGTTCTGATGCCAAAACCCGCTCAACTCTGGGCGAGTGGTGGTGATAGTATCAGTAGAACACTGACATGAAGCACCTGAGGGTCTGGATGATTCATCTGTGACCAGCCCCTCCGTCATGTTTCCTGTAAGTGTCAACATTCACAAAGACAGTAGTGTTCAATGTTTTCACACTTCAACCTGTTAAAAGAACCAACAGCATTTTTCATATTCACTGCACTTTTAACTGTTTAGTAGGGCTGTCAAATAAATAAAATCTTTAATCAGATTAATCACAGGGTTCCTGTGGATTCATCTAAATTAATCGTGATTAAATATTCATTTGTGATTTATATTAATTGCATTCAATTAATTAAATAACTGAATATATACAGTAAATGTTCTGCTTTACATTAGCCAAACCCTCCAGGATTTCGCGATGTTGTGATTTGCAACTTCAAAGCAAATTCAGCCAATCCCTGTGAATTCAGCACGATGTTGTAATTTTAACCAATCACTGTGACCTTTCAGCAAAATGTGACCAATAATTTGTGACGTCTTGAGCTGCTCCTTCCACCTTTTCCTGTTTACCTTATAGTACGAAGCAACATGTTACTCTACCAACAGAGCCACAGCCGCCTTATATGCACTTAATGTGTTTGTAGCAAGCTCGGCAATGCATTCGCCTTGTACTAGCATTAGCCTAGAGCTAGCATTAGCCTAGTGCTATCAGAATCCTTGACTAATATATGTTTCATGTTTATGTGGTATTTTAATCGACAAGTGCTTCAGTCAAAACACTTCATGTCATAACTAGGAATTTTTGGACTCACTTTTCCCATAAAATACACAAAAATACATTAAGAAACACAAAAAATGCGGAAGGAAAAAAATATACAAACCATGTTAATGTTGCAATGAAAAACAAAGGTCAGTGCTCACCTTAAGTCCATGTCACAAAACCCCACAAAACCAAGCCAGAAATCTGGGTGTAATTATTGACTCAGACCTGAAATGTAACAACCATTTAAAAGCTCTGACCCAGTCTGGCTATTACCACCTGAAGAACCTCGCTAGAACCAAGGGTTTTCTGTTCAAACCAGACACAGAAAAACTCATTCATTAATTTTCAGTAAGTTAGATTATTGCAATGGTGTCTTCACTGGTCTGAACAAAAAAATCAATCAGGCAGCTACAGCTGATCCAAATCCCTGCTGCCAGGGTCCTGACCAGTACCAGGAAACTGGACCACATCACACCGGTCCTCAAATCATCACATTGTCTTCCCGTGGGTCAAAGGTTAGAATTCTAAATCTTACTCCTGGTCTATAAAGAACTAAACGACCTTGGACCCAAATCCATCCTAGACCTACTGGTTCCATATGAAGCATCCAGAGCCCTCAGGTCATAGGTCATCAGGAACAGGTTTACTGTGTGTTCCTAAAATGAGAACCAAACAAAGTTCGTCACCATTCAGTTGTTCTGCTCCTCACCTGTGGAACAAACTACCTGAATACCTGAGGTCTGAGAACAACTGTCATTTCATTTCAATCAGGCCTGAAAACATTATTGTTCACTGGAGCTTTTACTTAGATTATTATTTGTTTTTTAAATGTTTTCATGTCATCTTAATTTTCTTGTATAATTGTCCTGGACAAGAAATGTGCTATACAAGGAAAACAGAAGACGCAAAAGTGGTGTCTTGTCTTCAGTTTTTCATCTGCATTTAGGTGAGTGTATTTAGGAGGAAATCATTGTTTATAGGAAGAAGCAACAGTTGGCGAAATATGGTTGGATAGTCATGCCAGGCCAGCTATGTCCTTTTCTGTTTTTGACGTATGTAATTGTACACCTGTCTCTGTTCGGGTATGGGTGTAATGTCTGTACAATAGCTGATTAGAGCTGCTAATGCTAATGCTAGTGCAGGTGGAAGATCTCTGGGGTCCAGGTTGTCCGACATGTTTGGTGCTTTACCTGCTCAGTGTATGAATGTAATGTGAACATGTAGGGCTGGGCGATATATCAAGTATACTCGATGTATCGCGGGTTGCACTCTGTGAGATGTAGAAAATTACTATATCGTCAATATTCGAATATACATTGTCACGCGTTTGCTTTTAGCCGCGGGCATTAAACCACAGGCTTTTCTCACTCTCCCCCGTCTCTCCTTCTCACAGAGACATAAATCAAGCGCACCTAGTCACATACGTCAGTCACCTGCGTGTGCAACGTCTTAAGCCCCCGCCCGAGCCCGGCAGAAAGGTAGCAAGTACGACAGACGGTGGCTAACAAATGGAGGAGGACGATTTAATTGCGAAGAAAAACAGCACAGGGTCCATCGTCTGGCGGTGGTTTGGGTTTAAGAAAGAAGATGTTGAACAAACCACGGTGATATGCAAAATATGTCGCAAAAGCGTTGCCACAAAAGGTAGCAGCACAACTAATTTATATCATCATTTGAAAACCCACCCACTAGAAAATGAGGAATGCTTGAAACTCCACGCGACATCTCCGTCCGGTGCCATACCAAAGAAAATTAATTTAATTTTGTTTTGAAATGCCATGTTACATCATGCACAAAAGTGCACTAATTCCTTGTTTTGAAATGTTGTCTTTGTGACAATCTTGCACAAAATGTGGACTTTCTGTTTTGAAATGACAATTTTGTGTTTGTGCCAGTCACTGCTTAGTAACTGTTAAATAAATGCAGTTTTGGTAAATTTGACTCAGTTGTGATTTCCCCCTTTTTGCATCAAAGTTTTAATTTAGACATATAGAATCATCACATTGGTGTGATTTTATGCATCAAAGTGTTAATACAAGGCTAAGGCAAAATATGGAGATATATAACGTGTATCGTGACATGGCCTAAAAATATCGAGATATTAATAAAAGGCCATATCGCCCAGCCCTATGAACATGTGTGACATAAAGACGCACACAAAGTTAACATGTGCATTTCTTGGCATTTAGATGGAGACGGGACCCAGCCTGTCTTCAATACGTCCCACTCTGGAAGGAGTCTTCATATTTGTACGTGTTCACACCCTGATGGCATCAGCTTCGTGTAAATGAAAGGCACTTCTGATAAAATATACTGTCATATTTAGCCACCGTCGTTCTCGTGTAAATGGTTCCTAAATCAGGGTTCAGTGTCTTGACCAAGGACACTTCAAAATGTGGACAGCCAGAGTCAGGACATGAACCACTGAAATTGGTAGAGTGGGTCATTGGGCGACCCACATTACCAACTGAGCTACAGCCGCCCCCCAACTTTCTTAAAAATCTCATGGATATTGGCCCAGTAGTTTTTGTGTAAAGTTGCTGACAAACCAACAAACGTCTGCTTTTCCTTGGAAGACATGAAGACAACATGATCAACACACATTTGTGATATGTATGATGATTTGTGATAGTATAATAATACCACTGCCACAATAACAATAATAGTAAATTAAACTATTGACATAATTATTATATTTGTGTTGTTGTTATCATCATGACAGTAATTATCATTTTCCCCCTCTTCCTCCCAGGCGTATTGGGGCAGCATCCGCAGTAATGCGGGTGCAAAACCAATCCGTTGTGGTGAAGGAGCTAAGCCAGAAGGCAAAGCTCTTGATCTACGTTCCGACCCTCACCTATTGTCATGAGCTTTGGGTCATGGCCGAAAGAATGAGGTCAAGGTACAAGCGCCGAAATTTGTTTCCTTTGCAGGGTGGGCGGGCTCATCCTTACAGATAGGGTGAGAAGCTCGGACGTCCGGAGAAGCCAGCTGACGTGGCTCGGGCACCTCGTGAGGATGCCTCCTGGGCGCCTCCCTGGGGAGGTGTTCCAGGCATGTCCATCTGGGAAGAGACTTCGGGGTCAACCCAGGACACGCTGGAGGGATTATATCTCTCGGCTTGTTGGGGTAGCTGGGGTGAGGGAAGTCTGGGCTTTTTTGCCCAGATAAGCGGGAGACGACAAGATAAGACCCTCTTTCTCCTCATTTCCCTTTGACTACTAATCAATCCATATTCTTTCTTTGCTCTTTACATTTATTGTCTTTTAAATTGTTGTCAGTTTTGTTGTGAAGGAGTGGGACTTGATTATTTTTACTTCCCTTTCCAATGTGTTATAGAATTGTTTAATAAATGTGACTGCTGTGTCATTTATGTTTGATTTTCGTCCTTGGTTCTTTGTTTTCTTTTCTCTGTGACACAAACTAAACTAAACTAACTAATACATGTTGAAATACTTGATGTTCCATCATGAATGTGCTTCTGCTTTGGTCTGTTTGGTTCCAGATCCAAACATGTGTTGGAACTCCTTTTTCAACGCTTCTGTTTCCAAAACGTCCCAAAGTGAGACTAAATCTGTGAACAGTCCAGCTGTGTGTGTAGTTATATGTGTTACCATAACTGTTACACAACAACAACATGGAGCAGAGGCTCATGGGACAGTGCAGAGCTGCAGGCGCCGCACAGGCAGGTGTTCTGGGCTCCATGGGGCCCCCCGGTGCTCAGGTACCAGCCCCCCCACACAGATGGAGTCCCAGGGGCCACGTCACAGACAGGACAACCACGCAACACACAATAAGTGCTGCGTTGCCATGGAAATAACCTGAACAGGTAAGAGGATGACAAAGAAGGACGAGGAAAGTAGAGCAGACGGCGTCCAGGGTGTGAATGTGGAGTCACAGATTCACATCATCTAGTGTGATTGAGGACAAAAGATGTTCAATGTCTGTTTATGTGAAAAGAAAAATAGTTCCATTGTCTGTGTACGTCATGTTCGATCCATAACTAAACTTTAGGAAACAGTGTTTACAGATAGGTTTTAGGCTATGTTTACACTAACCCTGGTATTTTTTTTTTTAAATGCATACATTTGCCTTCGTTTGTACCTTTTGTTCATATTTTCCTCTGAAAACACATCTTTATAAAAACTCTGGCAGAAGTGAAACTTTTTAAAAACTCAGTTTTTGTGTCTGTGTATAAAGAAACCAGAACAGACTTTTAGGCAAATTTTGCATCACATCTGGCAAGCATGGATATACTCAGAGGAGCAGCATTTATTTTATTACCTCCACCAAGAAGGTATTGAATTCCATTCCGTTTGTCTGTCTGTCAATAGGATTTCGCTAAAAGTTCTGAACAGCATTTGATGACATTTTGAGGAATGATAGATAATGGGTCAAAGAAGAACCCGTTAGATTTTGAACAATGAAGGTCAAAGGTCAAGGTCACACTAAAGGTCAACAGCTAAAACACATCAGTGTTAATATCTCAGGATTCAGACAAAATAGAATCTGTTTTTTTTTCCATTCACATGGTCTGACTTTCAGACATCAGATTGGTCAACACCTGTGGCTCCATCACGCCATGTTTTGACGTCACATGACGCCTTGGCGGAAGTCTGTTGTCTCTGACTCTGACTCACAAGCAGTGTTGGGAAAGTTCACCTTGATTAGGAACTAGTTCAAATTTCAGTTCAAGTTACTCAATATGAATTAGTTCAGTTCATTCTTCCAAATTATGAACTAGAAGTTCATGGATCCCAAAATGAACTTTTTCGTTCTTCTTTTGTGTTATTATTGTAACTCATCATTATTAACCGTTTCTGACGTTATCCTGACCATAGTCAGGAAATCAGGGGAAAATGCCAAAGTAAGTACCTTACCCCAGGGTTAACTTCCCTCTGCAGGTTCTTAGAACACAAGGAGCGGTTTCAGTGAGCTTCGTTTTCAATGTTTATTTACAAGAACGGGACAACACCTGCTCCGGTCGCCGGTCACACTCTGTACATTTAACACTTTTTCTCCGCTCCGCTCTCTCTCTCTTTCCCTCTCTCTCTATTCCACAACATCATGTTGCCAACATTAGTTCAGAATAATACAAAAATTACATCTATAATAATGCTGTGTTTTGATCCCATTTTATTCCTTATAGGACTCAATAATTACAACGTGATAAGAACAAAATGTGAACTACATAAGAGCGCAGTTCAATAAATGCCAGAATAACCACGTTCACAACTTCCTGTTCATTTGGCAAAAGTGAACGAGTCGTTCACGTTCGTCAAAAATATGATATCGTTCGTGAAGGATCGTTCAATGAACTCGTTCAGGTACAACACTGCTCACAAGTTTTCTTTTCAAAATAAAGCTGATCTCAGTCATAGACCAGCAGAGACACATCATCTAGTGTGAGGTCAGAGGTAGTGTTGTCACGATACTAAAATTTCCAACTCGATACCGATACTAAGGATAATACTCAATACTAATTTCGATACTGGAGATGTGAGGGATTCCTTTTAAAATTTCCTCCATGGACTGCTAAAAAAGGTAGTGAGTGCGGGTGCAGAATAAATGCATGCCTATCTCTTGGCAAGTTAAGGTAGGCCTATCTTTTTGCTCAAGCCCTTCTGCAGTGCTAACTGCAAGCCTCTTTATGGTCGAGCGATTATGTGTGCGGGCGGCAGCGTATTGCATCATGTGACCACCGCGGACCCCTTGGGGGACTAGCAGCACGCACGTCAAAAATGATAGGCTGACATGCTCACGGTGGCCTCCGTGGTGGTAACGTGATACTATGCGCTACCGCCTGGCTGCCGCCCGCGCGCATAAACGTTCGACTATATCGAGACCTTTAAAAGCAAAGTTGCATCGGATGGTCCAATCACAGACCTATAGAAATAGTGTATAGGTCTGTGGTCGCACTGGCGTCATCCCGTGTGCTGTCAGAGGCAGCTGGAGAAAAAAAGAGACTTTAACTTACACGCCGGCATTACGGCTGTGCCAGAACTGACCGCGTGGGTGCCTGTTTAGAATTATTAATGTTACCCGCTACAAAAAAGCGGCGACGCGCCATAAAAACAAAAATCGATTTTCTAGCAACTTAGTATCTAATTAGATACCAAGGGTCAATATCGATGTAGTATCTAAAATCGATTTTTTTGACAACACTAGTCAGAAGTCAGCAACTGAGCATCTTCTTGTGACTGATCAAAGAGCGCGACCGTACCGACACATTCCACACAAACGACTTCGCCATGCTTGGCTTTCTTCTGTGGAAGGGAACAGGAAGTAGGAGTGTCGCTGATTCTCCATGAGGCTTGTGATTGGCTTGTGTGGAGATGTCATTGGTCCAACACTGTCACCGACAGGCTGCATGTGGTTTAACTGCTATTGACAGTGTATTTATGTGGATCAATATAAAATTAAATACAAATTTAAAAATGCTGCTGTGTGCATGAAGTTTTGTTTTTTAAACGGAACTTAAAAATATACATTTCAAAAATACCTGGGTTTGTGTAAACATATGAAAGTAGAATTCAACTGTTTTAGCTAGGGTACTCAAACAATGACAGTTTTAATCAGATTAATCACAGGTTTGGATTAATTTTGATTAATCCTGATTAAATATTTATTTTTAATCAAAATTAATTGTGTTTAAGTTTTCATGAGCAAACAGACTCAAGAAAGAAGTGAATTTATCTGCACTTACCTCAGCGACACATTAGCGTAGTGCTAGCATTATCCTAGTGCTAGCAGAATCTCAGGCTAATGTATGTTTCATGTTAATGTGGTATTTTAATCTGGAAGTGTTTCAGTAAAAGGAAAACTCCATCAAAACACTTTAACTGTTCTGCCTGTGGGGTTTTTTTGTACTCACGTTTCCCACAAAATACACAAAAAATGCAGTGATAAAAATACACGAAACATGTTGAAATTCACAAAAAAATAAATGTACACAAATAGTATCCAAAACATATTCAAAAACCTTCTAAAATACAGAAAAAAACACAAACACATGTGATAAAAAATCCAAAATATATGGAAAAATATGACAGTTAATGTTTATTCAACACCTTCAACAGTTTCAACTAAACAACTGTAAACAACTGTTCCATTGAATTGTGTTAAATGTTTAATCTGATTGATTATGATGATGGATTAATCTGCATTAATACCTTAATTTTGACAGAACTAATGAAACAGACGTTATAACAAGAGAATAAGCAGATTTTTAACAGTTTAAACCTGGCGTGTGGAGTGTGTAGACACCACTGTGTGTTAATTTAGTAATTTAATTACTAATTTTAGTAGCAGATAGACAGAATATAAAAGAATAATGAATATATCTGTAAAAGTACAGCAGATTTATGTTTTTCATCATGTTTATGGAATGAAAAGCGGGGGGGGGGAGGCTTAAATAAAGACCAAATTATTGAATGAAGACCAAAAGACCCCCTGAATTTAGACAAAAAACTTCTTGAATTGAGCAAATGTAAAAACTACAGCAGATCTACGTTCATCAACATGTTCATGAAATTTAAAAAAAAGGGGGGGGGGGGGGTCTTAAATAAAGGCCAAAATCTTGAATTAAGACAAAAATCCCCATAAATTTAGATGAAAAACAGTTATTGAATTAAGCAAAAACATAAATTTAAAAAAGATCTTGCGTTAAGAAAAAAAATCTTCTTATGTACAATAACAAAGTACTTTTACTTCGTTACTTTCCCCCTATGGTCATGGTGGGCGGAGTCAGATCAGCTGCTGGAAACATGTGACAGATGGACTTCCCTCTGAAGCATGGATGTGTTCTAACAACTGGACACAGAACAGCCCCTCAGCAGATACATCAATTTTTTTTTCTTAATTCAATAATTTTTTGGTCTAAATTCAGGTTGTTTTTTTGGGGGGGTCTTAATTCAAAATGTTTATCTTATTTTAATTATCCTTCTACAGCAGGGGTCTCAAACACATTACTTTCAGGGGCCACATTCAGCCCAATTTGATCTCCAGTGGGGCGGACCAGTAAAATAATAGCACAATAATAACCTTGAAAATAAATGGCAATAACAAATGTTTGTGTTTGTTTTAGTGCAAACAAACCCCGTTACCTTATGAAAATACTTTTTTTAAAATAAACTATCCAGCAATGAAGATGTGAATAACCTGAAAAAACTGAAATATCTCGAAAAAATACATGAAATTCTAACAATACTCTGCCTCAATTTATCAGTTACACACATGCATTATGGATCAGATCTGCTACAAAAGACACTAAATTGTTAAAATTGTGCTTAATTTTTCTTTATACATTTCAGGTTATTCATATTTATTCAGGTTTTTCACACAGAAATATTTATCAAGCGTAAATATTTTTAATTAGTAATTTAATGTTATTTTTTGCACTATAACAAGGACAGAGATTTGAAATTATCATTATTTATGCGCATGATTTTAATTATTTTTACATCAAAATGAGAAGAATTTTCATTTTCATTTTCATTCTTTTTTTGGAGGTTATTCTGCCATAATTTGACTCTAGATAATATTGGTCTGTATGTGGTATTTTTGCACTTAGCAAATTCATCCCAGGGGCCGCATTGGAACCTTTGGCGGGCCGCATTTGGCTCCCGGGCCGCATGTTTGAGACCCCTGTTCTATAGTCTTCCTCTGTCTATTCATAAATTGAAATGCAGTGGTTTCCTGGTGTTTCCACACAAACCACAGTAGATTTAAACTGTTAAAACTCTGCTTATTCTCTTGTTGTAACATTCGTCAGCACCTGTTTTTTTAATTCATCTGAACGTAGCTGTGAAAAAACATCTTTCCATTACAGTTTTGTCTAATAAACCATTTTTGATGTGACAAAACTTTTAATTTAAAAAAAAATAGTGTAAGTTGTATTTGTGTAATTTGAGGGTTAATGAAAAAGCTGATACGTCTCATGGTGCGTTCAGGGACTGTTTGGACTTAAATCAAGTTTGCTGAAGTTAAACTGTCTAATGCAGAATATAATCAGCGCTCACACAGATTTCCCTCTCATGTTTAAACTGTTTTTATGAGATTACGAAGGATGAAGCAGGAACTTGTTCACAGAGACGGGATTAGAGCGACATAGATCTGTTTAAGATGCTTTAAGACTGAGGGTTAACGCTCCACACCACAGGAAAACACACATTCTACCAGTAAACTACTCATTCAGGTCTTTGAGGGGTTTACGTTGACACCGTACGCTGTTTTTAACCCATGACGGAACATTTAGTCATTATGTTTTCGTAGAAACAGGAGGAATATTAGCTGGACGGTGATGTGTCGTCATGGGAATGATGGTTACTGAGCTTCTATGTATGACGTACCCTGCATTTAACCTGTTTATTCTACGGCCCTCTAGAACGTTCCGTTCACTTTGAATGACGTTAGCAGGCGGATTTTTTTCGATAGCCGCCCGCTGCGCCGTTAACGCCTGCTGCCCATGGCAACGGGTTTTGTCACTTCAGATTCACTGTACCATATCACTCCGCAGGTAGTTCGGCCACTTTTAAAGTAAATATTAACTTGTTTGTAACTGCTAGCTTATCCAATGTTAACCTATCCTGATGTTATCCTTACCGTAGTCAGGAAATCTGGGGAAATATCCGTCCTCCTCTCGTACAGATTCTCCAGTATTTTACCCCTCAGTTAACTCCTCTATGCTGGTTTTTATAAAACAAGGAGTGGTTTCAGTGAGCTTCGTTTTCAGTATTTATTTGCAAGAACGGGACATCACCTGCTCCGGTCGCCGACCTGACTGTGTACATCCGTCTTTCTCTTTTCTCCGCCTAAAACTCTCTGCACCCCCTTCTGTCTGCCCCGCCTATTTCACAACACTAGTCTGTTAGAGTAGTGACAGTAATAAACTGTAATAACCCGTAGAATAAGCGGGATAATACATGGAACACGAGTTGCTATAGAAAAATATTCCCCGGGGAATATTTTTCTATAGTAACTCATGTTCCATGTATTATCCCTTGCTAAACTTCCACTGAATTTCACCAAAATGTCTTAATCACCCAATTTCTGGCCTTTGAGTTAGGAGAAAACAGAACAATAAATTCATAACATCAATATTCATTTAGACCAGGGGTCTCAAACAAATGCGGGCCAAATGCGGCCCGCCATTGGTGCCAATGTGGCTCGTGGGATGAAGGGCACAACAACTTCAAATGTTTGCCATTGTTTCACTGCAAAAATAATATTAAAATAGGAAAAGATTTACATTTACAAACTATCCTGTAACAATAAAATGTGAATAACCTGAAATGTCTAAAGAAAATTAGACACAATTTGAACAATTTTCTGCTTCTGTTACTAAAGTGTGAAGTGTTTTTGTAGAAGTGATCCATAATAAAACACATGGACTAATTATGAATTCAGGCAGAATATTGTTAAAATTGCCCTCATTTTCCTGATTAAATTAAACTTTTTTGCATTTGGATAATTTAGATTTAGATTAGATTTTTTGCACTTCAACTATGACAAACATTTGGAGTTGTCATTATTTATAGGTTATTATGATTCATTTTATTGATCTGGCCCATTGGAGATCAAATCAGGCTCAATGTGGCCCCTGAAGAAAATGAGTTTGAGACCCCTGATTTAGACTGAATCTTATTCTGTTGTTCATTTGAAGAATTTCACATTTTGACCCCAGACTTATCTTGGAAACTTGAGCCAACCAGCATTTAAGATTTGAGCTTTCTTTATCTAGGGGCTGTGGCTCAGTTGGTAGAGAGGGTCGTCCAATGACTGAAGGGTCAGCGGTTCATGTCCCGGCTCTGGCTGTCCACATGTCCAAGTGTCCAGTGTGACACTGAACCCTGACTTAGTCTCCCAGTAGGAAGGACTGACAGAACCTTAGAAACCTACCGGTGTATGAGTGTGTATGAATGGGTGAATGTGAGGCGAATGTAAAGAGCTTTGAACCATGAAGGTGGAACAGAACTATAGAAGTGAAGAACATTTAAAACTAACACATGTGGGAATATTTCATTAGTTTTATTTTGGAAACTATAGGAATCAATTATATTATTATTATTATTATTATTATTATTATTATTATTATTATTATTATTATTATTATTATTATTATTATTATTTATTATTATTATTATTATCTTCAGGGTGCAATTTATCAAAAAACAGAAAGGGGGGGGGGGGGGATTCACAGAAACAAGCTTGCGTTGGATGTTGTGACCGTCATTCCCACATCACTAAATGAACATTTCAAATCAACAGTTTTTTTCTGATAGTGCATTTCATGTGTCTGTGTGTGTGTTTGTGTGTGTGTGTGTGGGGGGGGGGGGGCATCTGGGTCCATATACGTGGTTTTTATTTGCTCATGAATGGTTCGTTTTTTTACTGTTTTTATCCAGCGTGTGAGAACACAGTACGGCTGTGCACCCAGGACCATCATATTATTATGATGATGATGACTTTGATTATTATTAATAATAATTATAATAATAATAATAATAATAATAATAATAATAATAATAATAATAATAATAATAATAATAATAATAATAATAATAATAATGAAGACAATTTTAATTTAATTGAAAATATTTTTTTTAAATGCCAAAACACACTTAACACCCCTGAGTGATTGTTGGAGTTAATATAGTACATCAACATCCATGAAAATACAGTTCAATATAAAAAATGACCTAAAATTCACATAAAAATATTTGTATATATTAAAGTCATTCATCTGTGGACTGAATGGGACCATTTGGAGGGAGGGTGGTGGTGGTGTGGGGGGTTCATCTGTCTTTTTTGGCCCCTGGGCCGCATGTTTGACGCCTGTGCTTTACAGTTACTCCGTTATGAATGATTTGTCTGACATGGTGTGTGTGTTGTTGGGGTCCTAGCCACCACCACCCGCCCCCCACCCCCCACCCCTCTTAACCCCCTCCCTGGCTGAGCTGGGATCTGCAGCCTACTTACCAGACTGCTCCATTTCCCGTTTGACACCTTCTAATTCATAATCCTTCATTTTCCTGATTAATTTTACTGCCATGGCCTCAGCAGTAGCCTCTCCTGTGGCTGCTGTTAATTTGATCTCGGAGGTGGGGGGTACACGCCCTCCCTCCCTCTGTAATATGTAATATCTGCACTTTAATTCTCATCGCTCCTCAAACTTTATTCCTGTCCTTTTCTATTTCACTGAAGACTGACGCAGATTCACTGGAAAATGAATATATATATATATATATATATATATATATATATATATATATATATATATATATATATATATATATATATATATATATATGTATATATATATGTTTGTATGTATGTGTGTGTGTGTATGTTTTTGTTGAAATAAGACATCATATCAGCAGCCAAGCAATGGTGGCACCTCCTCAGAAATGCTGACCTTCAACCCCTTGATGGTGCAGATGCGAACCCTGAGGACAAACCCATTTGAGAAATCATCAGGGAAAATCATGCACGGACAGTTGGACAGATGGACGGACAGCGTTAGCAAACTCCCCCCATAATGGAGAGCACACAATGGAGCAGCAGCCAATTCTGTGCCCCGCTGCTAAAATGAAGCCTATTGAGTTTTATGTAGGCCATGTGTAAGACTAGCAAAACTAAAAATAAAACAACACAACACAGTCATGGCTGTGAACTGAATGAGACTGAGAGAAAACAGTGTGTGATCGACTCAAGGCTGGTGAAATGGGCTGAATCTATTATTCAGAAACACACACACACAGTCTGACAAAAACTACATTAGTACTGTCACACCTGATGCTTGCTCTGAAGGGTTCTTATTACATTTAATTATCTGTGATCAAAGTGCACTAAAATACAAAGATGCAGGAAGAAATATGAAAAAAAAGCCAAAATATACTAACATGTGCCAAGATATAATAAAATTAGTTAAATAGTATAAAAATGTGCCAAACATTATTAAAATGTACCTTTTGACAATAAGAAAAAAACAATGTTGACCTTTTTCAATGATGTTTTGAGGATTATTGTGTGTTCGAAATAAAATTGAACTGAACAATACGCTGAAATATGGCAAAATACACTAAAATGTGCCACAGTTACAGTAAAATACATTTAAATGTGCCAAAAATACATAAGAGTGTGCTATAACAGACTTAAGTGTGTGTTGACAGTGGAAGGACTGGTGCTTCACAGACAGTAGGTTGTTGGTTTGATTCCCACACCAGTGGGAGTGGATGCCTTTACATCTTCTCTGTTTGTCTGGTGCGTATCCTCTGGCTCCGCCCACCCTCCAAACTCATATTCTGATAGGTTAATGAACCCTCTGGCTCCTCCTCCTGTTTGTGTTTCACTTTGTCTTTTCATTGATTATTGTGGATTAGGACATTAACTAAAATATCAGCTAGTCGACTTAAATTTGGAGGAGTCGACAAGTAGCATGCTAATCTCTCTCTCTCTCTCTCTCCCTCTCCCTCTCTCTCTCTCTCTCTCTCTCTCTCTCTCTCTCTCTCTCTCTCTCTCGGTGCATAAACACAGACCAGACATAAACCAGTCATGGCTGCTGCAGGTAAGACAGTTGTGATGGTCTGACAAAACAAAAGACAGTTACAGTGGACATACTTCACTTTAAATGAAAGGAAAGACACGGCATCTGAAGAGGTATCAGCTAATGTGAGTCATACGAGCTAACCTGAGTGATAAACAGCGCAGACAACCTGCATTAAGACAACACGCTCTTTTTTTGCCCCAAACACAATGTGGACAGTGTTGTTCGTGTTATCGGCCGCTGCCTTAACATTTTTACACATAATATGAAAACTGAGGACATGTGACAGACGTGTGGACAGTCCAGTTTTACAAACGTGGGTCCAGACTACATGCAGACATTTTTTGACCCTACTGATGTTGTTCAGTTACATTTAACAGAAAACTCTTTGCTAACGTTAGCCTTTGTTTTGTTGCTGTTAAAATGTTGATGTTTGCAGTGAACTTTAATACAAGTTGCTCATTGATGGACAGACGTGTGTCCATGTTTTTTTTTTGCCGTGTGTCTGTGTTGTTTCTCCGTTGACAATGTGATGACATCATGACGACACGTCGACTCGACTTCGACTTTATTGACGGATGAGTCGACTTGGAAAAAACTGAAGTCGTTAATGTCCTATTGTGGATAACCATAGTTCGTACCTTTGCTCCTCTTCCTCCTCTTCCTCCTCCTCTTCTT
>CM035794.1:10275319-10322819 GCA_020466265.1 Siphamia tubifer
CTTCCTCCACTGATATAAGACAGTCTAGTAACTCCTTTTCATTATCCAATATTCGCGGTATGCTAGTCCTACAGAAAAAGGCATCATATTCTTTCAATTCTGGGTTACTGGCTATAAAAACTCGCAAAAACTTTATTTATATCGCTTGTATTTGTCATCAATTTCCTTTCTCATTATTAACTGCTGATATAGCATAACATGCTTCTTTTTGGCACAACTGTCTAGCCAGCTTTTCCCCCACTTTCATAGTAAGTAGTTTTAAGTTTACATATTCATTAGCATATTCATAGCCTAGCCGTGCTATCCCTATTCATTCCATGTATAGGTCTAGTGGTGCTTCATAGTCAGGGGAGGCGGAGCTAAAAGGCTGTCTTTCATAACCTCTGAATGCAATAGGACGTTACTACAACCAATCAGTGTAAACTATAGGATGATGTAGGTAGACACAGGAAAGTTCACGGAGGAGTCTGGAGAAAGTTAGGAATGACTAAACAAAATGGTGGATTATGGAGCTGAACGACTGTTGTCACTTCTGTAAAAATAATTTATAGATTTCTCATGTTTTCTCACATTCTTCACTCATCTTTGATAAAAGGAAATTTTCATCTGTTGTTCTTCTTCTATGGTTGTTTCCAGTTGTTTCTCTCTGAATCGTCACAGCATCACTTTGTTACACCTGCCCTCTGACTCTATACTTCATCGTAATTCGTCGCCCAGTTTCAGGGAAATCTGGCCAAGTCTTATACTGAGCATAACTAGACTACTACGGTAACACATTAGATTTGCTGCCGCTATCAGGGTCTAGCATGGCTAGGCTGGCAATTTCTGCCATTCTATTGTAAATATAATTTATTTGAAATCTGATGTCACACATTTCCTTTAGCAGTACATCATTATGTTTCTCAGACAGTTTCGTCTCATAATCTTTAAATTGAGTTTCTAACTCCTTAAGTTTTCTTCTTTGCTCTCTTTTCTTCACACAGCACTGAGCTATAATCTTCCCCCTAATATAAGCTTTAGAATCTTCCCACACTGTACCTATTCTATCTATTGATCCTATATTTTCTAAGAAAAAAGTACCGATATCCTTTTCAAGCCGATTACAGAACACTGGATCCTGAAACATAGAAACATTCAATCTCCACCTACTCTATTACCCTCTAATCAAATCAATACTCCTAAATGTACTGCTGCGTGGTCATTCAGTGCTATCGGTCCTATTGAGCATTCTGTGACATTATTAACAAGTTATTTGCTAATTAAAAAAATATCTATCCTGGATTGTGATTTATGTTCATGGGAAAAAATCTATAATCTTTATCTTTGGGATTAACCAGCCTCCGTATGTCCATCAGACCCATGTCCTCCATCAGAAGACCAAAAGCCATTCTGTTTTTTGGAACAATAGTAGATAAGGTAGTTTTATCCAAAACCTCATCCGAAACTTGATTAAAATACCCACCTATTATTTTCGGGTCCACACCACCATTGGCCAACAATGTATTAATTTTATGAAAGAAACCTGATTTTCTTCATTTGGAGCAAATATATTACATAAGGTAACTTGTACCCCATTGATTTTAGCTTATAAATATACAACCCTCCAATCATCCTTTTGCTTTTTAATAACAACAAAATGTAGATTTTATGTATTAAAATGGCAACTGCATGTTTTTTACTACAATATGAGCTATGGAATATTTGGCCCACCCAATCTTTTTTTCAATTTAACTGTCTCTCACTCAATTATATGCGTCTCCTGAATAATGTCTATGTGAGCTTGCTGTGACTTCAGGTATAATAGACATTACTTTCTTTTAATGGGGTTATGTAAACTGTTCACATTCCAAGATACTATCCTTACACAGTTATTTGTTAGTGTTCTTATTTAACAACTAAACTTACTATAATAGACTTTGTTGAGGTGTATATAACCTGCATGTGCCATAGGAAGTAATACAAACCAAGACATGAAAAAAGGAGTGCTGCCCAGCTGCTGATCCAAACAAAAAAGCCGACAAACATTCTTTCAAAAACCCTTCAAAATGGGGAACGTAAAATATAACCTGCATACCACCCTTTCCTTCCTCTCTCTCTATCTTGAGATACCCCCCACAAAACAGGCAAATGAGGCATGCTAGGATGGCCATCAATAATCCTTTCCCCTCCCATTACCCTCCAAAACCATCATTTATAACATCATTGACACTTTAAATATCCCTTTAATGCTGACCTAGTCATTGGTACTTTGTGTAACTGAGAACATGTTTTCAAGTCAATACAATTATGATATACAGTATTCAGTAAATAGTAAGGCAGTAACGGTATATGTATTCATGCCGAACCGTTGAAAACAGACGTTTGGTTCAGTACAGTCCTATACCGAACGAATACACTCAGTTTGTATGTGACCATGTGCATATGATGACGGTAGAAAAATGACTTGAGGTCGAACAACAGTTTACCGGTACTTCTGCACACATGTCCATGACATGGTAATGAGGCGTCTCTGATTGGCTCAGAATGCGTGAAGGAACACTCTGTCCTCTGTCCGCTCTCGCTCTGTGAGTAGCATCCAGTTAAATTTCATGCCATCCCTTGTTTTGAAAACGTGCAGGAAAAAAAACAAGGCTTTATTTCCACAGAGAGCACATGAACCAGTTTACGCCACCATTTTTTTTCCAGTTTGTGCAGCAGTTACTGTGGTGTCATCTTTTCTTGTAGATGCTAATGCTAATGCTACTTCAGATTTCGCTGGAATTGGGGGAGTGGCTTAATCTCACGTGGGTGACGCCAGTGTCCCTGTGACGTGTAGTGGACAGGCTTTTTCTGAGTTGTTTGTTTCTGTTGTTTTCTATGAATGGTAAATACAGCCAGTGGAGGGGACACACCATGCAGCAAATGCAGGATGTGTTGGTAACTTGGGGTGACCCATCTCATACAGGGTGTACCCCGCCTTCGCCCATTGTAGCTGGATTAGGCCCCCAGTGACCCCCACGACCCTAATGAGGATAAAGCGGGTTCAGATAATGAATGAATGAATAAAAGGAATTCATTATTTTTAATTTCAACATTTGGTTAATCATTAAACTTACGGGTACCAAGCAGTACTTTGAATTATTTACTGTTTCCATTTTGATGTTGACATTTCTTTTGGTTTAAATACCATGCTGAGGAAGAAAATTGTTTAGCATTTTGTTTCCATACTGTACCAAAAATGAACCGAACCGTGACTTCAAAACCGAGGTGCGTACCAAACCGTGATTTTTGTGTACCGTTACACCCCTAGTAAATAGGCATCTCAATTGTCTACGATCAGAGACTCACACTCGATAGTCTTTATGCCTTTCAATGTCCAGTGGCAAGAACGCAACAAAAATAAAGAACACTGTCCTTATGGTGTTGTTTTTCATCTGCTGACTTATGAACAGGAGACTCTTCCTCTGCGCTCTGTTGTTCTGTTTGACTGTGAAGAAAGTCCATCACCTTTTTGTCATACGTGAACTTCATTCTTTTCCCTCACCAAGTGACGTGCAGCTCCGCTGGAAAGCCCGGTGTGGAGGTCTGCCTGGGACACAATTTCCAGTCTGCAGCTGCCATATTTTGTCCCACTTTCACACACAAGTCCTGCAGGGTTCAGATGTGAGTGTAAATGTGATGTTTGGAAGACGTATGGTGTCACTCAGGGGCCTGAGTCCATCTGATTGAGGTTCAGCTCGTGGATGGTGTGGGGCCGGTAATGGCCTGTGATGGACGCAGCCGCGTCCACACCATAAGACAAACCTGTAACCCTCTGCACCTACACTTTATATTTTTACATTTGTTCAGTTTCAATTACACAAATAAGTTCACACACATTTGTTTAGACATTTTTATTTTTGATAGAATGTTATTTGACATCATACATTACTTCTATTTGGAGTGCACCCATTGCGTTAACTTTTGTACGGTCATATTTCTAATTTTGGTTTCTTTGAATTACCAGTGGAGAGGGGCAGCTGGTGGAGATGGTGCTGGGTCCTGGCTTCTGCTGCTGTCTGGCTGGAGAAAGAAGCCGCACCCATACACAGCAGCCCGACTTGCCGTGCTGGGGTCCGGTCCTCTTGGGGTCTGGTTGTTTGGGGTCTGGTTGTCTGGTTGTTTAAACTCCATCTAAGGCTAAATCCCGGCACCAGACTGATAGTCAACAAGTACCTTAAGGGAAACTAGAAAAGAACTTTGAAGAGGGCGTGAAACCATCGAGAGGTAAATGGATGGGGTTGGGCACTCGGTGCTGGGATGATCCCTGCCACCATGTTTGGGACCTCCCCAGTTTCACATATATGATAGTCAAAATGAATAATTTTATTGATTTTAGCATTTATTTTAAACATGTTTTTATTCTGCAGTACTGCAGCGTATCACCACTCCCGCAATGTGAACTCCCCCTACCACCCACGCCCGCAGTGAGCTTTCAATATTTGTCCTGTGCTATGCTTTGCGTTAGGTCCCGTGGGACTTCCATGGGAGTGCAGGGCTCTAGCCCAGTGTAAATCGCATGTCAAGTGTTTGTAGCCGACTTTTAACATCCTTTTCCATGTCAGGAAAAAATTACAACTTGCAGCCTTTCCAGGTTAGGTCCTCATTGTTTCTACATTTGTTTTTTTTGCAGCTATCAACACTCTCTCCCTCTCCAAGTAATTCAAAAGTAAATGCTTATTGGTCTTGGTGGAATACCTTCTGTGTCTTCTGGCAGGGTAGTTGTTACTCGGTGCACACTCCAGAGCCTCAGAGATAATGGTTGTCATGCGTTGGGACAACCTGTTACCTTCCAATTTTTCTTTCAAACCAATAAGTCAGATTTTGGCGTCTGTCTCAATTAGCTGCTTCTCCCACAGCATAGTACAACTCCTCATAATTTTTAGAGTTCGTACTTGCTTCCTGGCATAACTGAACATTTTTGTCGTCAAGTTGAGAGATGTGACTCTCTGCTTTGTTCAGTCACTACATAACACTGCCCATATATGTAGGAAGCCCGATGTTTGTTTCTTTTATATCAGATATTTCAGCTTGAGGGGTCGTCATAAGATTCCCAACTCTTCCCATTTCTTCCATAGCTGTCTCCAGTGAATGCTGCATAGAAGTTAGCACACTTTCTTCATCTTTTTTGCTAGCTCAGGAAGTAACTTATAGTGAAGTAAGTGAAGGAACAGGTAATTAATCATAACAGGAAGTCAAGGAAGAGGAAACACAGGAAAAGAAGGAGTAGGTGAAGGAACAGGAAGCAAAGGGACATGAAGTGAAGAAACAGGAAGTGAAGGAACAGGGGTGAAGGAATAACCTCCACAAACACAGACACACACGGCGGGATGGCTGTGGCTCAGTTGGTAGCTGGTCGTCCAATGATCGAAAAGTCGGCGGTTCATGTCCTGGCTCTGGCCGTCCACATGTGGAAGTGTCCTTGGGCATACACTGAACCCTGACTTAGTCTCCCAGAAGGACTGACAGAACCTTAGAAACCTACTGGTGCATGAGTGTGTGTGAATGGGTTAATGTGAGGCCTTTTCACCCACAGGTTTCAATCGGTGAGAATTGGGAAGTGTGGAACCTTCCACACTGATCCTGAGCACAGGCACACTACAGGGCTGTGTGCTCAGCCCTGTCCTCTTCACACTGTTCACTCATGACTGTTATGCTACTCCTTCCACAAACATGGTTATGATGTTTGCAGATGACACCTGTAGTAGGTCTCATATCGGACAATGATGCGACTCACTACAGAGAGCAGATCCAGCACCTGACGGGATGGTGCGAAGACAATAATCTTGTGTTGAACACCAGCTAGACCAAGAAGGTTATTGTGCACTTTAGGAGGTCCAGGAGGACAGAACACACCCCTCTCCTCATCCATGGGAAGGAAGTGGAGCAGGTGGAGCAGGTGGACCACATTACATTTGACCTCACTTGGTCTAGGTGAAGAAGGCCCATCAAAGGCTCTTCTTCCTCAGAAGGTCTGGACTCTCCCTTCAACGTCTGGCAAACTCCTACAGAGCCACTGTCGAGAGCATGCTCAGTCTGAGTGCAACAGTGAGGTGTGGAGGCTGCACTGCACAGGACATGAAGGCATTGGCCCGGGTGGTGAAGACAGCCCAGGGGATTGTGGGAAAGCCAGTGTACGACAGCCGGTTACGAAAGAGGGCTGGTGGTATAGCTGCAGACCCCACCCACCCAGGTCACAAACTTTGCTTCTTCCCTCAGGAAAGAGGTACAGGATCATAAGAACACACTCAGACTAAACCACAGCTGTGACATCCATCATCCCACTTCCTCACACACTCAGCCCCTCACACACCCTGATACTGCACTTTAGTTTGCACTAGGTTACTGTGTCACTTTATTTTATTTAATTTTTTTTAGTTGTGCCGTTTCAGATTATCTGTATATATGGTTCTTTTATGTGTTAATGCCAAGAGCTACTGGACCAAATTTAATTTCATTGTGCCTCGTGTAATGATAATAAAGATGCTTGATTCTGCTTTGAAGCATGAAGATGGAAAAGAACTATATAAGTGCAGTTTACACACACACACACACACACACACACACACACACACACACACACACACACACACACACACACACATGAGCCAGTATGACTCTATCATTTATCGTGTCGCTCATCGTTAGGTACAGGCATGTATAATGAAAAGGGCCTTGCCTAGGGGATTCAAACCTGCAACCTTCCACACCAAAGTCAGTGGTGTAGACCACTAAACTATCCAGTTGCTATACAGAAAACATGGAGTGTGAAGGCAACAGTGGTACCAGGAGTGATTGGGGCACTAGGGGCAGTGACCCCCAAACGGTGAAAATAGCCACGTTTCCATTACCCTCAGAAATTCTCAAAATGTAAATATCGCTATAAAAACTGGTAATGGAAACACCTGAATTTCAAAAAACCACTCAAATATCGATAAAAAGTTTTCACTATTTCATGAGGTGGTTTTTCAGATGTTTTGATTTTCTAATATATCGCAAAAGTGCAATGGAAACACTTTTTCCGCAATTATATGTCACAGGAAGTGATGTACATGGTCACATGATCACTTCTGTGGGAGTGAAAATGACAGCCACAGTCTCTGTAACCATGACAACCATTGGCTGCTGGGACGCCAGAGCTAAGGTCGTCCTTATCACGCTCTTGTAGTGATGTTCAGGGTGATTCCTACAGTAGACACAGTGAAGGTTTAATTTTATTATCTGGTAGTTTTTGAATATTTAAATTATTGTTGTTTTACAGATAAATATATTTTCTGTTCTGTAAAGTGTCAAGTGCAGCACTGTGTAAAAAGCACTGCATGCATTTATAATTTGTTAAGTGCTGAGTATATTTACACTTAATATTTCAACCTGACAATGTAGGGACCACATGTACAGACCCTTATAACTTTAACCAGCTGGTTTGTATGACATGTTGGTGTATTTAAAGAGTTCGCTAGAGTTTTACCGACAAGATAATTAGCTGATTCATTTGTGCTAATGCTATTACATGCTAATTTACGGTTGTCATTTAAATGCATCTAAAGCATATTTACACTTAATATTTCAACCTGACAATGTAGGGACCACGTGTACAGACCCTTCTAACCTTAACCAGCTGGTTTGTTTGACATGTTAGTGTATTTAAAGAGTTCGCCAGAGACTTTTACCGACAAGATAATTATCTGATTCATTCACTCTAACACTATCAGGGTGATGGTCAGTCTGAAGCTCTGAAGGTGACAGCAGTGACATCTCTTGGGATATTTCATGAAAGTTACGATGCTCCTGCCAAGAACAACCGACAATGGAAACACGTTCAAAGCGGAAATATACTTTGTCGAAATTTTAGGAATATCGATATTGTTTTGCGAAAAACTGTAATGGAAACACAGCTACTGTCTCAAGCAGACACCAGAAACAACATAAGAGTTCTGTGTCCAAAAGAGGACATTGCTAGGAACAGCTAAGATCCTGAAAAGAACCCTCAGGCTCCCAAGCCCAGGTGGGACGAGAGGAACAGAAATAAATTATATATATATACATATATATATACACACACACACACACATTGAAAAACCACCATAGACTTTTTTTTTTACGTTTCAAAGACTTTTATTGGCGAATAAATCACATTTATTCAAAAAGTTGATTTTACAGCTAAAACTTTTGGCCATGACTGTATTTTTTTTTTAAAAGGCCTTGACCTGAGTCAAGTTAGGATTTAAAGACTGAGTTTGACTAAATGAATCCAGGGTTTCTACATGAAGAGTTTGTGAAGATGAAGACGACAGGGACGTGTAAAATAAAAACAAAGGGTGCGATTATAAATGCAGATATAAAAAGTGAACACAGGTGTGGGTTCAGGGTCAGTGTTGAAAGAAATCCAGGTAGAAAACACTTCCTCCAGACACATGTTACAACAGGACTGAGCAGAAACTACAGTCAACAGGACGCAGAGCTCCAGGGAAAAACACTTTTAAACACATGAGCCAATGTCCACTCAACTACACTGGAAAAAAAATAACTCTGACCTTCAGTGTTTTTGTCTCATTTCTGTTCAAAACTATCTGATCTGAATTAAATCAGACACAATCACCTACAGAGAAACTTTACACTCACATACATGAACTGATTTATAGACAATAGCTACGTTTACATGATGTTTTTTAATTACAAATTATTTATTCAGAATAAACTCATTCAGATTTAAAGCTATTTCTTTCATGTTTACACAGACATGTTAATAATGTAATGTCAGACTCGCTCTGGATATAGATTTAAATATCTATATAATAAGAGTGTAAATGTAAACTTTACACTTCATTGTTTTCCATTAAATAAATCAGAATCAAATCTCAATATGACAAAACTTTATTTTACTTTATTCCACTTTGCAGATTCTCTTACTGATTATATTTATTTATTATTCAAAATAAATAAAGTGTATTTCAGAGCTTGTATTTTTGTTAGCAGTTAGTGTAAATATTGTTAATAAAATGTACAATAACACATAGTGGATATAATTACATATTTCTTGTCAACTTTAAAAAAAACAACTTTATTTATTTTTATATAAAAACCTGCTGGGCTTCACTAGTGGATCTACCACCAGGCTGAGACCTGAGGAAATGATCCGTTTACCTGCTTCCACTGGAGGATGTTTTTAGTTACTTCATTCATTTTTTTTTTACTTTGTTCTTTTTTTTTGTTTGATTTAAGACTTGTTTTGCTTAGTTCAAGATTTTTGTTGAATTCAACATTTATTTTGTGCTTAATTCAAGAGTTTTTTGCCTGATTAATTCAACATTTATGTATTTTTGCTTAATACAAGAATTTGAAATATTTGTCTTTTACTTAATTGAAGACTTTTTTTTGCTTCATTCAAGATTAATTTTTTAATTTAAGAATTTTTTTGCTTAATTCAAGAGTTATGTATTTTTACTTAATTCAATAATTTGAGGTTAATTCATATATATATATATATATATATATATATATATATATATATATATATATATATATATATACTTTTTTTTTTTTTTGCTGAACTCAAGATTTTTTGCCAAGTTAAAAACAATCTGCCAATGGAAGCAGTAAGGTTTTCAATGTGATGACGTATTTGGACAAAAAAAATCGACAAATACACTTAAGGTCAGATTTAGATGACTTTTTTACAGTGTGGTTAAGCTCCACCCCTGTCCGTTCCTGTCACGTTTCCACTCAGAGGATTTAATGAAACTTCAGTCTGTTTCTGTTTTATATAAAAGACATAGAAAATGAAATAAAGTAATAAAATTTAATATCAAACATCAACTGTTTTATTATTTTTTTTATTTTCATGAATGTGTCCCCGTTAAAAGAGTGAAAAAAGCCAGAGTGTGAAAACATGTAAAGTGTGGAACGTTCCACCTGTTGGATACACGGTATCCACTAAACCAGCTGATGAACGGATGGTTTGGTTTTTTTTAATCGTGTGTCCGGAGGCAAAGGTTTGAGGTGCACGAGTGTCAAAAATAACGTTTTTAATTCTGCCGTTCTTTCTCAACCACCAGAAGAAAAAATGTCTGAGAATTCAACAAGTGACGAAAAAGTTGGATTGTATTTATGAGGAAAACACAGAGTGGAAAATTCCTCTTTTCTTGCCTCTTCAGCGTAGTTTTAGTTGCTTTACTTCATATTTGATGGTGAAGTTCTTAGCCCCGCCCTCCTGGTGGTGGAGTTTTTACACTGCATCAAAGCCCAGGAGGCGGGGTCAGCACTGAGGGGGCGGGGTCACACACATTGACCCCTCCCACCACCTCCACCTTTACCTGCTTTGCAAACATACACTGGAAAAAAAAATCTAAATCTAAGTTTATTAGTTTCATTTTTAGTCCAATTATCTGATCATACTTAAAATCAGAAGAACTTTACAGTCAAATAGAAAAAGTGATTTAGAAGCAATAAATCTGATTGAACTGAGAGCAGTTTTACCTGGTTCCACTGGCAGAGTTTTATTCCAGCTGAATTCAAGAGTTTTTTTGGGTTTTTTGCTTAAATTCAATATTTAGATTTTTAGTCTCGTTGGGAGACATATCATGTTATAACTAAATGAATACTCGAGATATGTTCATATACATATAGCTAATGTGCATCAGATGCAATGATCCATTTGAGTAAAGGTCAAAGGTCAAGGTCTCATATATAACTATAACTCAATAACAGAGGGTCACAGAACTTTCAGATTGGTACCAAACGATGTGGAATGAAGATTTCTACAATTCTCATAGTTGGTGTTATCACCTACAACCAATAGTTTTTGAGATCTCTGGAGGTCAATTAACTTATGTAGCACTGTGTGTGTCAAACATAGACATATCACACTATAACTTAATCAATATTGGATATATATATATATATATATATATATATATATATATATATATATATAAAACAAAATTATCATTATTACAAAGGGTCAAAGGTCAAGGTCACATTTTGCAGAAAATTCAAGAATGTGTTGTCATAGAAACTTGAGATTGGCACAAAATAGGGGTGAGATTAGGCCTGCTCTGAATACTTGGTTCTTTTGTTTTGCTTTTTTGTTTTTTTCTGTTTAATTGAAGATTTATTTATTCATTTTTGCTGAATTGCAGATTTTTTTTTACTTAAATTGAAGATTTTTTCCCCCCAGATATTCAGAGTTATTCTGTTGTAGATAATGGGTTAAAAGTGTTGACATTTATAATCTATTGACTATAAATCACTTATATCTGAAGTTATTCTCGTTGATTCAGTCTGATTTAAAGTCTGATCGGATATTTGGACTAGAAATGAGACAAATCCATGTGTTAATCTTCAAACTTTTCCGATACTTCGCTGCTTCATCCAACATTAAACCTTTTTTTTTTCACATCTCTGAACTTTGTAGGAGAATGTGCCTTTTACTATATATACAACATTTGCGTTATTATGACAGTGATTCACAAAAAGCAATAGTATAGTAATAATAATAGTAAAACTACATTTGTGACATTCGTTAATGACAAACACAAATATGCTACGATTTCTACACCCTGATAAGCACTGACTTTTTTTTTTCCTCTTCTTGTTAAAAACGATGTAAAAACCATTAACTTAATGCAGCCGTCGATGCTAAACTGTACTCGTATGATTGTATCAAATGAACTGTGAGTAACATGAGCTAACGTTTTGTGCATTTTTATTGCCTTTCTATCATATTTCAGACTAAGCCAGAAAAAGAGAGGGGGGGGGGTGCACGAGGACATCACAATAAATAGGAAAATACAATTTGCCATTTAGCAAAATCCACTTCTACACTCCGTCAAATATTACACTGTACACCGTGTGTTGGCTGCTACAATTGAATTACATGGTTTATATTTTAAAAAATGACTTGTTAACCCTTAGGAGTCTGTGGACACGCTGCTGCGTCCTGGTCACATGTCATTAAATGGGACTTTAACGGCAGAGTGCAGGTGAACAAAACTAATACTGTCAATCCTGTTGAAAACTATTGGAAAAACCAGTTATTAAACACTATATGAACTGAGTTTTACAGCCAGAGTAAAATAGTTACGTTCAGTTCAGGTAGAGATGGAAAAAAGGAAGGAAAAAAAAAAGACTTTTTTTCTGTTTTAATGATTTATGTGAAATTTATTGACACCTGATTGTTTTGGTATATATTTATAATAGTATATTCTATAGTTGTAATAGTATATTCTGCATTTGGAGTTTCCAATAAAGATAAAATTGTTTAATGGAAAAAAGTTGAACCTTTCACTGTCTTAGATATCAGGAGGTAAATGGACTGCATTTATATAGCGCTTTTCCACCTTCATGGTGCTCAAAGCGCTTTACATTAGCCTCTCATTCATCCATTCACACACACACTCATACACCAGTAGGTTTCTAAGGTCTACGGTAAGTCCTACTGGGGGCCTAAGTCAGGCTTCAGTGTCTTGCCCAAGGACACTTCGACATGTGGACAGCCAGAGCCGGGACGTGAACCGCCAACCTCTCGGTCATTGGGCGACCCACTCTACCAACTGAGCCACAGCCGCCCGGTTAGGGTGGTTGTGGGAGGTTAAAGTTGTAATTGAATATTCTATAGTTGTAATAGTCTAGTGTTCTGATTGTATAAATGGTTGATTAAACATGTTTGTTCCATCATATTGTTTTCTAAAATAGCATCCCATTGGCTATGAGGGAGGTACCCATGATGGTTGTTACCCTTTGACCCTCAGTCATCACAGAGCGGCTGCTGTGTCTCCATGGTAACACAGACACTTTAACGGTCATTTCTCCACCTACATACATACATATACAATATATATATATATATATATATATATATATATATATATATATATATATATATATATATATATATATATATATATATATATGCAGGGTGCAATTTATCCAAAAACCGAGGGGGGGAGGGGTTTCACAGAAAAAAGCTTTTGTTGGATGTTTGACCCTCATTGTAAACATAATACCAAGTGGAGGGATTCAACCTCAGCAGGTCTGGGTCGGTGCTGGGAGGGTCCCCTCGTGGGACCTCCCCCCAGGTCTGGCTTGTGTGCCCCCGTCAGGTGCATTTACTCTGCAGCGGAGCGCTGTGACTAGCTCCAGGTCGGCCAGAAAGGGTCCAGGGGTGAAGGTGGCTCATGGCTCCAGCAGCGAGCTTTACAGCAGCCTCTGCTCGGACTTTGCCCCCAGGTTAGAGGCCTCAAGAGGGACAGGACCCCTTCTCCCCCTGCCCGCCAACCGTATCACCAGGGCGGGGTCAGCTGCGATGTAGGCAACCCACCTGATCCGTCTGGAAACACAGAGTCTAACGTGCATGTGAGTCAGAGGGTCTCACAGATACCCCACACGAGCTGAGGGGGGCCAGGGTGCAACGGACACTGATGGTGATGGTTCAAAACTAGAGTGGGGGAGTGAACCCCCCTATGCCCCCTGGCAAGTCGCACCCAGTATATATGTATTATCTGAGGTATTGCTTGTATTTACTTTAAATATTAGAATTTATCTTCATTTACTGAATTAAAAATTATTGTTTTGAACTTTTCTATTTATATGTTCATTCTAAGTTCTGAAAACGTTCAACATGTTTTTGATGAAAAAAAGTTTACAAAGTTTTTGATTTCTTTTTTACTTCCTGGGATTTCATGATTTTTGTTTGATTTTAGGGTTAGTTTAAACTGAAACAAAAACAAATAAATAACTGTACAGTCACACAGTTGAGGTCGTGTTGAAAAAGAAAAGACACCAAATAAGGCAAATATCAATCCTTTTTTTTGATGAGAAATATGAAGGAAAAATCTAATTATTGATCAACGGCTGAATCTGCTCAGACTCCTGAGGGTTAAGAAAATTAACTGTTCAACGGCTAAAAGACGAGTGCTTCTTCCGTTTCTTTTCTTCTTTTTTTCCTCTTCTTCTTCTTCCTCTCCACCACAGTCTTGAGGCAACGAATCTGGCTCCGTTTTTTTTAACCTGAGTGGAAGTCATTCAAGACCCGCCCATTATCCCCCGGCATCCCCTTGGTCTCCTAGCAACAGCATCTTTTCTTTTCTGCATGTGATGCTTTGCTTTCTTCATTTTTCCGTGAGGTTGATGTCGATGATGTAACACGTCGGGGTGGGTGATTCTCCGGTACAAAAAAAAAAAAACATGTTAAAAAAACTAAGAAAAACTAAACAAAAATCGTCTGTAAACTTTCCTTCTTTCTTTCATTTTATTTCTTTTTTGTGCTTCACCAGCGGTTTGAGCCGCACGCCACTGATTGTGTTATCTGAAACGTGTATGTGCTCGTCTGTACGGTGGAAAAAGGTCTAAACGGCTGCATAACGGTGGCGACTTGAAGAGACTTTGCCTTGTCTGTCGTTAGCGTCCGCCGGAAAAGTTAAAAAAACAAACAAAAAAACCAACAAAAACAAACCATCAACAAAAGGCTTCAGTGTGGAAGTCCTGCTCCATCTCTGTTTGCGCAGAGACGTCAGTGTTTTTTCTCTGTAAAAAGTGCTCCTTGAGGGGAGGGGCTACAGGGTAAAGGGGGCGGGGCAAAGGGCGGTCCTAATCGGGACAGTCCGTTCCTGGTCGCTATAACAACAAAATGGCCGCCAGGAGTGCGAGGGCGGAGCTGAGGAGGACGATGGAGGTCTGATGCCGGAACGCCGAGTTCACATCCCTTCGAGACGGCTCGGGCGGTTCGTGACTGGTACCGTCTGGAAAAGAGGAGGAACAAAACAAAAAGTCAATACACGAGAATAAAAAAAAAAAAAAAAGTCAAAAAATGATGTTAAATTAATTTTGAATGTGTTTGTGTTGAGCAACATTTGATAAAAACAGAACAATTTGTAATAAAAAGGCACAAAATGTCATAACCTTTTCATTTTTATTTGTAATAAACGTCCCAAATGTTATAACTTTTTAATTATTTAGTTTTTATTTTATTTTTCTTAACTTTATTTGCATTTCTGTTTCCAGATTTTCACTACATCAATAAAATAAATAAATGTGTTGGTAGACAGGGTCGTCCAATGACTGAAGGGTTGGTGGTTCATGTCCCGGCTCTAGCTGTCCACATGTTAAAGTGTCCTTGTGCAAAGACACTGAACCCTGACTTCGTCTCCCAGTAGGACTGACAGAACCTTAGAAACCTACTGGTATATGAGTGTGTGTGAATGGGTGAATGTGAGGCTAATGTAAAGTGCTTTGAACCATGAAGGTGGAACAGGACTATAAACAATGATGAGAAAAAAATATACAAAACATGCTGAAATTCACCCCCCCCCCCCCAAAAAAAAAGCCATGAAAAATTCAAAACCTATTCAAAAATGTTGAAAATACTAAAAAAAAACCCCACAAAAATGTGATAAAATATCCCAAAATATGACTATATATGCAATTAACATATTCAACACTTCATCTGCGTTCATGTGTTCATTTGGACAAACCTTGTTTTTTTTTTCTTTTCTTGTCTGTTACATTTATAAGGATGAAGTACGATGATGTTGTTTTGTTGCATATTTGAAATAAACTAAAAAGAAAGTGTCAAAAATACGCTTAAAAACTGATAGACTCACAGGCTAATTATCAGGTCGGTGACATTTATCAGATGTGGAACAGCTTTTTTCACTGTATTTGTGAGAAAGTCTTCATTCACATGAGTCACTTTCGGTCGACGTCACTGTTGTTTCTGTTGAATCAGGGTTTGGATCCAAACCCACTCAAAACACACCAGGCATTTTTACTGACTTGGTCTGACAACTGGGAAAGTGTGTGTTGTTTTTAATTTCTTCTTTCTCTTGCTGCTGTAAACTAAATTTCTCCAGATACATACAAACATACATACATAGATAGATTTTCAATTTCTTTTTTCTCTTCATATTATTGTAATAAATTAAAAGACTATCATGATTAGGAGACATTATCTCATCTATTAAGTACTGTATTTGTAGCAAACATTTAAAGAGCATATAAATATTACAGTTTATATTAAAAATGGTTAATTATGTAAATCTGATTGTGTGTGAAGCAACTTAAAAGTTGATAAATATTTGTACTTCCTGCTTACATCTCCATACGTTTTTCGAAAAGAATTTTAGATCTCCCCCCAAAAAAATCTTTAAATTCCTGAAACGTAGTGAGTGATTTCATGGCGATCAGTGCAGTTTGGGTTGAAAAGGTGGCAGAAAATGACAGTAAAGCGGCTCCTCCGGCTGCTGAGAGCAAACTGTCAGCCCAAAGGATGGGAATAAAAGGCCTTTTCTGTGCAGGATGTCACGCTGATGCTAGTTTGTGTTCAACCTTTTCACTGTCTCCAACTCTTATTCATATGTTGGGATGTAGAACGTCAAAACAGAAGTGCAGGGGAAGCGTCAGCGTTTGTAAGCATAAACTCCCAACAATCACCGCTGCAGCGCACGTTCCCACCCACCTCTGGGTTCTAGGTAGTTGCTTTGATCAGTCTCTCCTTCCTGAACGCTGCCGGAGCTTTTCACACAATTGTCTGAGAAGAAGAAGGGAAAAAAAACAAAACAACAAAGAATAAGGAGATGCAGAGATTAAGCCGAGTCATCCACAGCAGACGGGGAAACTGGACAGAGCAGACGGGACAAAAGGCCACTCACTTGGAGGCCGGACGAACACTTTGAGTCGAAGGCAGCTCCGACGTCCTTTGTCGTCGGTCATGGACGCTGTGGAGGCGACACAAAGGGTTAAAAAACTACAACAAGTGGTTCCAGGCACAATAAGACCCGCCCCCCTCACAAAGGTTTGACCTGATTTGCCCCATTTCTTATCATTTATGGTGTTTACGATGGAGGACGAAAAGTGCCGAAATTAAATAAATATGTACATTATTAAATAATCAATTAATTATGTCATTAATTCATTCAAATTGGAATTAAATACATACATGTGTCATTAAGTCATGAAAATAACATGTTGATAGTTAAGATGCGATCGTTTTCCTCCGGTAAACATCCAGACGTTAAAGCGTTCTGTCTTAATCCACATCAGTGGACCCAAAACACCCGTCCCACCTGGGCAGTTGTTTCCTCACAGTTCTCATCCTGTTGGTGTAAACCTGATGTGAGTGTTGTCAGCCTGGTGTGAGCATGTGCAGTTTGTTCTTCCACTCATTTCCTGATGGTCAAAGGCACACACTGCAAACTTTACCCTCTTGTGTTTGTAACTGCAGGACTGCTGTGCACATGTAACTATACTAATTAGCTGCTGGTGGAGCCGTGGGGTGGGGGTGGGGGTGGGCGTCTTCAGCTGTGACCTGTGCCTTCAGCTCCCGTCTGCATGTCTGTCTCAGCTGGGTTTGTCTGTTTGTCAGCTCTTATCGCCCTCTGACAATACGTGTTCTGGGAGCTGGCGTGTCACTTCCTGTTGACACTTCTCCTGATGTGACTGTGTACGTCAGCTACGCGTGTGTGTGTGTGTGTGTGTGTGTTTTGTTCAGTATGTGCATCATGTGTGCAGCGACGTGTCCACAGTTTGTCCACAGTCACTGCTGTCCTTTCACTCAGACGTCTGATGGATTCAGGCCATGGCGCTGGATTCCTATTTAAAGTGACGTCATGTCACTCAGTGTGTTTACCCGCACTCAGAGAACGTCCAATTATTGCCTCAGTCCAAGTTTTAAAAGCCATGTATGCACTAGCGCTACACAATATATTGTTTGAACATCGACACTGCTATGTACATGTGTGCAATAGTGTGGGTCGTCCATTAACCAAAGGGTTGGTGATTCAACACCCAGTCTGTCCTGGTCAGTCCGTTGTGTCCTTGAGCAAAGACACTTCACCCTCCTGCCTCCAGTGTGGCTCACACTGGTGTATGAATGCGTATGAATGTATATGAATGTGTATGAATGTATATGAATGTGTATGAATGTATATGAATGTGCATGAATGTATATGAATGTGTATGAATGTGCATGAATGTATATGAATGTGCATGAATGTATATGAATGTATATGAATGTGTATGAATGTGTATGAATGTATATGAATGTGTATGAATGTATATGAATGTGTATGAATGTATATGAATGTATATGAATGTGTATGAATGTATATGAATGTGTATGAATGTATATGAATGTATATGAATGTGTATGAATGTATATGAATGTGTATGAATGTATATGAATGTATATGAATGTGTATGAATGTATATGAATGTGTATGAATGTATATGAATGTATATGAATGTGTATGAATGTATATGAATGTGTATGAATGTATATGAATGCGCATGAATGTATATGAATGTGTATGAATGTATATGAATGTATATGAATGTGTATGAATGTATATGAATGTATATGAATGTGTATGAATGTATATGAATGTATATGAATGTGTATGAATGTATATGAATGTATACGAATGTGTATGAATGTTCTGTGGTGGTCAGAGGGACAGTAGGCACACATTGGTAACTACCAGTGATGCATGAGTTGATGTTTAAATGATCTACAACTGACTGCTTTTTTAACCCCCACAGGCCCAGTGATGTAAGATTGCAACAGAACATTTGGGTCTTATTTGGGCCTTTAAGTGTTAATATTTGGGTCTTTAAGTGTTAATATTTGGGCCTTTGAGGGTTAATATTTGGGTCTTTAAGTGTTAATATTTGGGCCTTTGAGGGTTAATATTTGGGTATTTGAGGGTTAACTCCCCTGTTTGGAAACCAAACCACACAAAATATATTTGACAGGACCCGACCCGCATTTTTAAAAAGTAATCAGTGGTCTTTATGAACGTCACATGACCTTACTCACATACCTGCATTTATTTCTGTGTTAAAATTCCATCTCATTGTTTGCAAGTGAATATGGTGAGAAAATATTTTTGTCCTGCTTCATCATTCAAAATCAACGCTAATGCAGCATCTAAACCAGGGTTCGACAACCTGTAACACCCACAGAGACATTTGAACCTGGTTTCCACGGAAAAGAAAACACTGGGAGCCGCTCATCATGTTTAAATCTCAGTGAATGTGTCCCAAACCTTACGTTTTTGTTTGTATGTTTCTGGAACTTCCACTCTCCCAATTTTATTTTCTCTCTTGCTCCCTCCATACTGTAGGATACTGACGAAGTTAATAAAGATTATTTACCAGGTTATTTAAATGTTCATCTCAAACGACCCGACCGACTGCAACCCAAATATCATTCAAAATATTTTCCAATGACCCGCAACTGTGGGTAACCACGGCCGACCGTGGGCACCCGCTCACTTTGGGTCAGCCCGTGCCTCACTGGCAGCCACGCTTCTGTCAGTCTGCCCCAGGACAATGTGGATACAAAATGTAGTTTACCACCACCAGAGGGAATATGTGAGAGTGACTGAATAATTGATCAATAATGGGAAATGATTTGAGTGCCTTGAAAAGTGCGATAGAAAGCTAATCCATTATTATTATTATTATTATTACATGGCAGGTCAGAATATTATTATTATTATTATTATTATTAATACTTTATTTGTTATAGAGGGACATTGTACATTAATTGACATTTTACAGTGAAAATGTAAATGCACCTAATTATAGCCAAAAGGCTAATTTCCATTGGTAGTCCCCCTGCCAGAAGGAGCATGGCAATTGCCTATAAAATGCTTTACTGTCATGTGGCATATCACATGGACATATCAGACGTAGTTTGCTGGCCGTGCAGCTGCATCGGCGCTACCTGCAATGTTGGAGACAAATGAGCTCAACATTTTCTCATCTAATTTCAATAGAACCTGACACACACTGAGCACATCACTAACATTCTGAACCAGGTTGAAGTGAGTCACTGGTAACAAGACTACACCCGCCTGACCCACACCCTGTGACTACACACACCGTCTACACACTAATTAATGTACACCAACTGAACATGGAACTAAACTCTGGTGTGTTCTGCGTCAGAATAAACGTCTATGGAGACAATAAGAAGCATATTTGAGACAGTTCTTTATTAAAGGTTTTATGGTTGACTTTTAGTTTTGGGAGGGGATTAAAGAAAAGACCCAGGGGTTGATTTAATACAGAGAGCAAACACTGACTCACTATTTATTCATATTCAGACCAAACCACAGACTTTTCCTGACCCCAGCATGGACCAAAAGAAAAACATTATAACTAAACCTGTCAAAATTAACACACTAACGCAGATTAATCCATTGATATGATTACAAATGTTCAAGTAATTCAATGGAACAGTTTACAGTTGTTTTGTTGAAATTGTTGAAGGTGTTGAATAAACAAGCATATATTCATATTTTTGCAGATGTTTTGGATATTTTATCACATTTTAGGGTTTATTTTCCTGTATTTTTGAAGACTTTGTGTGTATGTGAATTTTAGTAGATTTTAACAAGGCTTGTATAGATTTTTCCTACACATTTTCTTTGTGTATTTTTGGGAAATTTTAGTACAAAAAAACAAAATCTGAGACAGAACAGTCGACCAACAAAGTGTTTTAATCATGATTACTGAAAAAAATCCTATGCAACCCTGTGATTAATCCGATTTAAAAAATTTTAATTTAAATTATGTGGAGATAATTAATTTGACTATAGCACATACATTTTTTACATACATGTATTTTTTTGTATGTTGCATATTTGCGACTTTTACACAGGACACTGACAGGGCTCATCATTCAGACACTCACTTCCACCATGTATCTGTTCAAACTCTTCTCCTCTTGTAACGTATGTCAAAATCCTTTTTTTTATTCACTTGAGTATTTGCTAAAAAAGTCTTTGCATTGCAGTTTTGCACAACATAACATTTGTGGTGATAATAATAATAATAATAATACTAATACTACTACTACTAATAATAATAATAAACTTTAATTGTATAGTACATTTCATACAAGGATTGTAGCTCATAGGTCTTCACATTGCCAAAAAATTTAAATAAGTAAAATAAAAAGTTGATAAAAGGCTTAAGGCTTAGTGCCAAAAAAATGAATATTTGTATTTAATTTATTAATTTATTCAATGGCCTAAAATTATTGAAAGTATCAAATCAAAAGTTCCAGGAAAGTTACATTATTTTGAGAAAAAAAGGTGGTACAAAGCCTGAAAATTTCAAGGGTCTATATTGACTGGTTCCAAAGTTGTGACAATTTGAATGCATGAAACAAGCTGATTTTGATCCTTTTTTAGCACGACATTTTATGTCAACATTTGTGGTTTTGTGGATTTACCAAATGTTTGCCATTTTTTTAATGTTGTTTTTATCTTGTATTTGTTTACTAGCATACTTACCATTCCCGATTACCTTTATTTCCACTAATATTATTCTCAGCACAATATGTGAAACTACCAAAAGTTAAAGAAATAAAATAATAGGTACAACAGGTACTTTGTCGAAATTTGAGGAATATCGATATTGTTTTGCGAAAAACTGATGTGGAAACAAAGCTTCTGTTACTTGAATGCCAAAAATGTAACCCACATGTTAGCAAAATAAGTAAAAAAAAACAGATGTCTTTGGAAAGTATCTTTTCGAAGAGGAAAAGGAAACTGAAGAGACAGAAGAAGAGCCTCCAACTTCCAAGAAAAGGAAAGTTTTTAACAGACAATACCAGGAGTTGTACTTTACCCCCCCCCCCCCCCCCCCCGGTAATGAAAAGGTTGGGGGGTTGGGGACCACTGCTGTAGAAGCATTGTTCATTTTCATAAGATAACATAAATAAATCTAAGTCTTGTATAATCTGCCCACTCATGAGTTTTTGTTCGATGTGCATTAACCTGGATTTCCTTTTCCTGTTTCAGGTGATGAAGCCAAAATACACGACAGAGCTGATTGTCCCAAGCGTTATGCTCTACATTTGGTTATTGTTATGCCTCACGAACAGAAATCATTGCTTCACCAATGGAAATAACCAACAATTTGCAAGCCTTATAATTGCCAAGGATAATATATACTAAAAACATAACCCAAAACTTAATCATTAACACTATTGTTACACACGAGTATCAAAAAGTAGCAGAAATTACTAAACATGTTGCCACTATGCTAAAATGCTAACACTTATTGCAGATTAACATGGCTGGAAACAAATGATGAACAGTTTGTGATAAAAAACATTTTAAATCAACGCAGTCTTTACATTCTGACTATAATACATTAAAAATTCTCATATGCAATTAGAATTTTGACACCTATGTAACACTTTGAACTCATTTAATTAGCACTAGACCTTAAGACAGAGGTCGAATCAGAAATAAAAGTGCAGGAACAGAACATTAATAAATGTTCATGTGCAGTAAGTGATTATACATAATTATAAAAGTTACAAAAGTCCAAGTAAATAAAATACGGTGCAGTAATAAGTGAATTTCTAAAATCTCAATAAAATGCATTCAGGCTTTCGATATGCCCAAAAACACCAACTCTTGTCAGTGCAAAAGCTTTTAATCAAAAAATTACTTGTGAAAATTGTAATTTTTCCATTAGGTAAATTTTTATGCAAAACTTATATTGTAAATGTATAATTGGAAGGTAAATGGAAAAGCAAACACTGTCTGGTTTGACTGTCCACACTGCCACAACTTCAACCTTCATCAAGTCACCACCACAACCCCCCCCCCCGGACGGATCACATGCCCAGACACACTTCACACGCTGGGTCATGTGCCGCGTTGCGTTGCAGTGTTAAGGCCCGGCTTTGGCGTGACGGAGCTGAATTAGACGGATCCTGATAGAAACACCGCCCGGTCTCCTCATGATTAGTTTTATCTTGGGGAACAAAGCCTTTTGTCTGGACCGTAACGGGAAAGCGTCGGGGCGCTGCGCCGGTGGGGTTCATGTCATTATGGATGTAGATCTGCACTGGCGGTGCCGAGGCCGAAACGACGTTTGAAGCTTTACAGGGAGACAGTACTCTCTCTCACACAGGGCGAGCCAGACTCTCGACTGTCTCCTCCCAAAATTGGATTTCTATCCCCTGAGATTAGGATCAGGCTTCCCCCAGCTCTGGAAGAAAAACATGCCGCGCTCTCAGGCCGAGCAGTCATCCCTGTGACCTTTGACCTCCTAGGACCAGCCAAAACACTGGTCCAGTTTCCTCATTTAATAGGTCTAATTTATTTATTTTGTTGCCCAGTTCTTGTTCTGCTTGTCGTTGCTGCTGTGGTTGTAATGTTGTTTGTACAGTTGTCGGCAGGTTTTGTGTTGCTCATCTAGATGTCCATGGTCTACGGAGAAAAATGCTGCAGTAACAGAAACCTAGCAGAAGCAAAAACGTACAAACCCTCAAAACAAATGTGAAAGAAAAATGCTGCAAATACAAAAACCTACAAACTCCCAAAATAACTGCAAGACAGAAATGCTGCAAATTCACTCTACATCAAAACGGAAGTTCACCAAAATAAATAAATTAAAAAAAACAAATAAAGACTTGACCATAATCTGCTACCATATCATAGCAAAGCAGCATAGGTAAGTCTCTAAAGTTAGCAACGTACTTATGCTGCTCTACACCTTTTCACATTATTCTCTCAAATTAATTAAATTCACCTTCGTCCTCTGTCTTCTTCTTCTATTTAATTTTGGTGGACCCCTTTTATTTAGGCGAACTTCCATTTTGTTGGAGAGTGAATTTGCAGTGTTTCTGTCCTGCAGTTGTTTTGGGAGAAAAAAAAAGAGAAAGATAAAGAGGAAATAAAATGAGTTGGAGAGAATCAAAGACCAGCTTATCTGATCAACCTGGGTCACACCAACTGGACCTGAAAGCACCAGAGCTGTAAATGAACCAGACCTGAACCCATCGGGGCTGTGAAATCACAGCTGTCACTCACCACTTTTTCTGCTTTAATTCTCTACAGCTGATTCATTTCATCTGTGTCTTTCTCTGTTTTTGACGTATATAAATGTCAGTGGCAGTGAATGAGTTAACTCACTTTCTCCTGAATGAACGGTCTGAATAGGTTGCTTTCACGTGACACCACATTGCAATTTTCAGATGGAGGGCAGGAAGTGAAGCCGATTGAGTTTTCCGTTGGGAAAATGCCTATGATTTGTGTCATTTATGGAAAAGGAAAAGTGATCACCAAAGATTGTCATTCACAAAGGTGAGAAATGGAAAAAAGCTCACAGCAAAATGCTGTAAGAAGTGAATTTTAAACCTGTGTTTGCGTTTGGGAGGAGCAGAGTCTGCTAATGCTAATGCTAATGCCCATGTCTGCAAGTGACCACATCGTCAGAGGTCCAAACTTTTTTTTGTAGATGTGCTATATATCATTAGGTTGTGGTTAAATGTTCATTTACACTGTTGTAATATGTTTTACCCAGACACATCAAGATATGCTGCATGTTTATCGACATTATTCGCTACTGCTAACGGCTAACAGTAATATATTTATGCTGTGTGTGATTATGGAGTTGAGCAGTGTGAGATATAATATACTAGGGCTGCAACTAATGACTATTTTAATAGTCAAATAGTCACCAACTATTGCAATGATAAGATAACTAATCGGATAAATTTTTTCTTAAATTGATCATTCCAAAAAGTTCCATCACATGTCCACATGTTCTGTTTCTACAATGTATGTTGTCTGAGTATGTTTTATTTTATGTAATTGTATTCTGTCCTGTATTCCATGTAGTCTATCCATCCATCCGTCTGTCTGTCTACCTACCTACCTACCTATCTAGTGACCCTTACTTTATGTATTCTTCTACATTATAACTACATGTTAAGTATTGCACTGTTTTATAATATTTTTTTCTCATTTTTTTGCAGTTTCGTGAAAATGTATATCTTATTTAATTTGCTATTTCTTAAAAAAATCAGATGCATTAAAACTGGCAGTTTAAAAACAATATAAAAAATCATGATAATAATCGAGATTGGATGATATGAGAAAATTAATCATGATAATTTTTTTTTTTACCATATCATCCAGCTGTACATACCCATGTGTGTCCCTCCCTTCCCCCCCAAACTGTGTGTGGCCAAGTCCCCCTTATTTATCTTTACATATTTGGGGCGGCTGTGACTCAATTGGTAAAGCGGGTTGTCCTATGACCGAAGGGATGGGACTAAATTCCTGATTTGTCCTATCTCTGACCATTGTGACTTTGTGACCTTGACCTTTGACCTACATTTACCAATATGTAATGAGATCTATTCTGGATTACATCACACCTTTCCTGAAATGTTCATGGAAATTAGTCGAGTTTCTGACAGACGGACAATGAAGATGGAAAAGAACTATATAAGTGCAGAACATTTACCATTTAACGTTATCGAGCTAAAACTGCCCAATTTGTGGTGATATTAATTTGCGGTCACATGACCCAGCCGTAGTGCATGTGTCCGTTCTAACTCTGTAAACTGGAATCATCTCCTGCTCCCACACCAGCACGCTTTTCCTCCGGACGGCGGCGTGTCTGCTCGCCAGCTGCAGGTGTGGTGACTTCGACATCAGCCCGAGGCGACTGGCAATGAGCGGCGAGGAGGACAAAGCCAAGTCTGTCTCCTCTGACAGGCTGACACAACCCCCCACCCCACCACCACCACAACATGTCATTTACACGGCCACTTAGCACATTCCAGCAGCACATTAGACGTACAACAGCCGTATTATCTATCAGCCGCTCCCAGGCTTTTGTTGGAGGACGACAGCGATGCCAGTGCAGCTGATAAAACACAAGGAGGACTGGGATTTTAGGACTTATGAAAGCGGGTTTATCTGTCTGTTAGCGTTCACATGGAGCTGGGAAATGCCCAGAGCTCATGTTTTTGGATACTTTTTTTAAAAACTGAATTTAACACACGTTCATCCTGCCAGTCAACAGTCCTGTCAACTGCACATTAGAGACAAACAAGCCTTAGTTTTGGGCTGAAAAATCGTGATTTCAGATGACACCATTTTGGGATCGTAAAAACTGATATGGATTTTTTTTTTTTGGAGTTTTCCCCATTACTCCCCCTCCAACTTTTTAAAGAAAACAATACGTACAGATGGCAGAGAAAGCTCAAAACAAGTAATAATAATAACAACAATAATGGATTAGATTTCTATAGGACTTTTCAAGGCACCCAAAACGCTTTACATTAGTGATCAATTATTCAGTCACTCTCACATGCTCCCTCTGGTGGTGGTAAACTACATATGTAGTCGCAGTTGCCCTGGGGCAGACTGACAGAAGCGTGGCTGCCATTTCGCGCCTACAGCCCCTCTGACCACCACCAAACATTCACAGACATTCATACACCAGTGTGAGTGACACTGGAGGCAAGGAGGGTGAAGTGTCTTGCCCAAGGACACAACGGACTGACTAGGACAGAGTGGGAATCGAACTGCCAATCCTTCAGTTAATGGACGACCCGCTCTACCAACTGAGCCATGACCACTCCAATCATGGGGTTCTGGGATGATAAAAGTTTTGCTTTTATCACAACAAAACCTTAACAAAACTAATGTCTAGGTGTGTGATGAGATCTTGTGAGATGTAATTTGGCGAGAGTGTTCGTCATGTTAAAATTCTGTCTTGTGAGATTTGTTATCCAGCAGCAGCCAGAATGATGTCGGAAAATACAGGTTTTACTATTGAAGGTGCCCCCTCCACTTTCAAATGGTTTGTTTGGCAGCATTTTGGGTTCCCAGCAGAAATGTTAAATGACAAGAGAGTGAGTGATAAGACACAGACAATATACAGACAGTGTAAACAATGTCGTACAGCGCCGCTAATACGAGCACTGCACCTGCCAAGAAAACACAAACAAACTACACAACACTGACAAACACATTCACACCTCACCTTGCATAATCAAGCGCCAGATTTGATTTTGAAAAAAGGACAAATATATCATTTTATTTCACTTTTATTTTAGTTTAAATTTGGAGAGAAAGAAGTGACATACTTGGTGAAGGTCTGTTTGGAATATTTTCAGTCTGTATTGACAAAGAAGAACTTTTTGTTTTGCACTTTAAAAAAGGAGAAATATATAATTTTATTTTATCTTTTATAAAAAAATGTGTTTTAGTTTCAATTTGTAGACAAAGAAGTTAAGAAGTTCATTAAAAGTTAAAACTTACAGTTATAAAATCCATGTGCAGCTCAGTTAAATAAAAGTCTGTTGTCCATTCATATCATTTGTAATGTAGTTTTCTTAAAATCTCGTCTCGATCTCATGAACCCAATCTCATGTCTCGTCTCATCTTGTGAGCAGAGTGTCTCGTCACACCTCTACTAATGTCCAATTTCCTCCTTGAATTGAAATTTCAGCTGTCATAGTTTTAACTCATACCTGGGGTCTATAGTTTTCAGCAGGTGAATAAACAGTCTTTTCCACTGTTTATATGAAATGATTGAATGGTGATATGTATATCAAGCTAAACTATCTTCATCATCCCTTACCTGATTGATACTGATAAAATGCAAAATACAAAAGTACAGTGAACCCTCACTATAACAGGGTTCATCTTTAGCAGCTTCACAGCAGTAAATATGTCAAAGCACAGCACAGTGAGGCCATAAAAAGTGCATTATCATCCTGAGTGGTTGCATCTTTACATAAACTCAAATGTGTAGATGTTAAACCTGGTTTTGCCTCCTGTATCCTGTGACTATGGGCTCTGGTCTGGAGTGTTCCCTCAAGTGTTCTCCTTTTGTCGATCCCACAGCCCATGTCATCCGGATGGGGGGGGCTTTGAATGAGCATCTGACAGATGAGTCAGCGTTCTGAATCAGTGCGAGGTCATCCATATGGCCTGACCCACACACAGCTCTGCAGGATCCATCATCATCCAAACCTACATGAACATCGTTTTCATGGACTTTCACATCAGCTGGAGCCAAAGAGCGTAGGGCAATCTGTGGTTGTTCTTATCCACATCCAGACAATTACAGAACCATCAACAGCCATTTGGCGGACGGCGGTTTTCCTAAACAATGTGGTTGGAATTTATGCAACGAGTCGAGAAGGGCAGCCAATGAAAATAGAACCGATGCATAATCTACTGAAGGGTGATACATCAACAACAAGGCCCCGACAGCTCACTTCAGACTCCAAACAGCCACTCCGTTTCCATGGACACTAATATCGCTCCATTAACCCTCTGATGACGCAGTCTTCGAAAACGACTTGTACATAAATACCTGCCCTTTCTTGGATTTTTTTTTTTTTTTTTACGGAAGAATTTGAAAATGCATTTAGAAACCGTCAATGGAAACATCACTGGATACGTTTACATTATGTCTCTTCATTCAGAATTATTTATTCAGAATAAAGTAACTCAGAATTAAAGCCTTTTCCTTCGTGTTTACAAGGAAATATTAATGCTAAATAAAGGTTTCCATGGAAACGGGTGTATTACAATTGAGTTCCTTAGTTTTTCAGAGCTAGAGGTACAGAGGGTTCTGATTGGACAGAAGTTTATTATGCACTATAAAAGATAACAAATACAACTTTCGTCTCGTCATCTGAACCTGCTTTCTCCTGACTAGCATCATGGGTACGGGCATTGCACCCATGGGGGAACCCCACTTTTACCAGATGTTTTCATACCCCCCACTTTGTCCTGAGGTTACATATTGGATCCAGGAAATGGACGGAGAGTTGTTCTCACCTACATTTTGTTACAGGATAAACGATTACCGTCAGTCACAATCAACAGGCGTTCACTGACAGTAGGAAACTGGAACACTCAACAGCTTTAACATTACAAGGTCGTTAAAATATATCTATGGTTTAAACTGTTTACCCACCCTGGCGGTACACCAGCATAACCAAATGAAGCGTACCTCACTTCTCAGGCGAAATGTAAACCGCTCTTCTTTGCTGTGTCATCAACCAGTAAGTAATGAGAAATTTTTGCCGTTGTTAAACTAAGTTAACTAAACTATTTCTTAATTTGTGACATACAACCTGAGCTAATTCGCTGACAGTAGGAGGAGCACATTTGGATGTTTTGAGTAGGGGGTAGGGAGGAACAGGTTTTTCATTATTCTTATTTATTGTATTTCTGTCAAATGTTTTCTTCTTCTTCTTGGAATAAATGTTTAAGGAAAAACCTATTTTTGTTATTATTTTCGGCCATATATTACTTTTTAATATAAAAATTTCAACATTAATGGATAATTCTTGGTTGATTTTCCCGATGATAGATTAAAAAAATGTTTCTCATGTCACAACCTAGAACACCCCCACATTTTAAATGGCTGTGACGCCCCTGGTCGTGGCGGTTAGGGTTAGACTCATTACTTTTAAAGAAATTGTGACTTTTTAAAAACACATTTAGCTCATGATTGTCATTTTTTTTTTACCTCAATTTTAACTTTTTCTCATAATTCTGCATTTCTTATCTCATATGTATGACTGTATCTCATACTTTTCGCTTTTTATCTCATAGACATTTTTAAATCTCACATATGATTTTTTTTTTTACGTCATAATGATAATGTTTCATCTAAATTGTGACTTTTTTCCATCTTTACTGAATTTCCCTCCCATACCAATTAAACTGAGTACTGTGACCTGATCAAACACATTACCTACACTGTAACTCACTTATTTGTTGGATACTTTTGAAACTTTCCATTTTTTTCCTGGTTAAATAAGTATTATGGCAAAAAAAAATCCTTTTTAGTTTTTACTTTATTACAAATGGAAAGTTGTACTGTTTTACTTTGACTTAAATAAAGGAGTTGGATCAGTACTTCTACTTTTACCAGAGTATTTTTTCACACAAGTAGCTGTACTTCTACTTAAGTACAGAATGTCAGTACTTTGACCACCTTTGACCTCCTGAGATCTCAAAAACTATTGGTCATAGGTGATAACACTAATCATGAGAATTGTAGAAATGTGCATTCCACATCGTTTGGTACCAATCTGAAAGTTCTGTGGTAAATGTTAAATGTTCTGCACTTATATAGTTCTTTTCCACCTTCATGGTGCTCAAAGAACTTTACATTAGCCTCACATTCACCCATTCACACACACTCATACACCAGTAGGTTTCTAAGGTTCTGTCAGTCCTACTGGGAGACTAAGTCAGGGTTCAGTGTCTTTGCACAAGGACACTTTAACATGTGGACAGCTAGAGCCGGGACATGAACCACTGTCCTTTCAGTCATTAGATAATCCGTTCTACCAACTGAGCCAAATTTTCATCACGGATCTTGATGAAAACATCATGACATGTTGGGGGTGTCACAAGAAACAAATGATTAGATTTTGGTGATGATCCGGAAGAGATCCAGGATTACTTTGAAATGGAGAATAAAGTTTGTTAATGCTGCTGTGGGAAGCTAATGCTAATACTGTAGTAGGAGGCTAGTGCTAATGCTGCAGTGGGAAGCTAATGCCAATACTACAGTACAAGGCTAATGTTAATACTGATGGAGGCTAATGGAATTACTTCAGTGGGAGGACTGCACTGCCCTGTTACCCCATCATAGCATTAAAACAGAGAAACTAAAGTGCCGTTATAGACTGAAACGCACACACATGGCCGATTACAGGCCAAACCATCCCCCCATATTTAGCATTATCGAGGTAAAATGGCCCAATTTATCATGGCGTTAATATGAGGTCATATTCCAGCCCTAGTTCCACAGTGTCCTTCCTGTTACTGTAAACCCTGTGTAATAGAAGTGTCGTCGAACTCCCTTTAATCATTTCATTTCACTGCTCTGCCTCGACTTCACCAATAAAAACAGGACTTCACAGCAGCCTGGGCTCCCCAGCTGCACAATTCTGAGGTTCTCATGTTCTCATGTGCAAACCCAGTTTCAGAAAAACCTCCACAGTAGAGCCGCTGAGCCGCCTCAGGCTCATGTTTCCACCCAAGGACTTCCACAACCTAAGCCCCACTTCACACATCAGGGGTTTAGTCATAAATCAAAGACAACATGATGCAGATTTTAACTGTATGATGAAAAATGTGCCCAAGGCAACCCCCCCCCAACAAAAATTCTATAAACAAATATGTGAGAAAACTTTCTTTCGATACATTTCACCCAACTCGATTAAAATTTTAGGGAAACCCTTGAGCTTCTACGTTTGCAGCTACAACTTATATTGATGCACAAAATATTGTACTTTAATGTAAAACAATAGGAACCAAGACTACGACGGGCTTCACACAAAATTAACTATGAAATATTAGAATTTTCCAAACTTCTGCTGGTTTAGGTATATTCACTACCAGTGTTGTGGGTAACGAGATACTTTGTACCATGTACTCGAATTACTTTTTTCAGTAACGTGTAATTAGAGCTGGGCAAAAAATCGATTTAGATTTAAAATCGAGTTTTATGGCAAAATCGATTCATATTTTAGGAAAATCGTGCAATCCGACCCCCCCCCCCCCCCCACACACACACACATATTTTTTGCACTTTTTTTCTTCGCACTTTTTTTCACCCCAGGCCCCGCCTACGATCCCCTTCTTCTGCAACACGGGGGAGCAATAGGGAGCCGCCAGTGAGAGAGACACGCTGACTCCTAAAAAAGGTTCTAAAGGTTCAGTTGTGTGGAATCGGTTTGGGGTTTTAGGGTCTGACGAAGCCCAGGTACTGCCTGGTTGTCAGCTGTGTCTTCGGACTGTTGTTGACGGTAGCGGTACGACCACTCTGTTCACATCTGAAGAGAAAGCATCCTGTGTGTGTGTGTGTGTGTGGGGGGGGGGGGGCGCAGACCTCTTGGAAAAGGCAGAGACTAGCGCTGCAAGTACTTCTTCAAAATGTTCAACAAACACTGACTGAAAGCTTTTCTCGCGGCACACTTTATCAGAGTCCTGCTCGGTTCTGATTTTGACATAACGCAACCGCCCGTACCCGTCATGTTTAAACTCGTATCCGACCCGTTTTCCGACGAAAAAAAAAAATCCGCACCCGAACCGAGTCCGACCCGCTATAAATGAACCCGATATCCGACCCGAACCCGGAAGAAAATGTCAGATAGCCAAACTTAAATACAAACATTTATTGCCATGAATATACTGAACAGTGACATATCCAAGCAGAGCCAAATAAAAATGTTATTAACCTTTTAGCCTATGAACCGCAAATTAGACCCACGATCACCCACATCCGAACCGAACCCGTGTCCGACACAGCACAACATTTTTCACCCGTTTCGTGAAAATTTGCGGTTCACCCACGGCTCACCCGAACACACCTTATGATAAACATGGAGCACGATGGGGAGCGATAACAGACACAATAACATCATATATCCAAAATATTGATAACATGTTCAGGTTTATTGAAGTAGCTTGATTGATAATAAGGTTTTGTTTTATTTTGTCCTTACAAAGTAAAAATGTTACTAGTTTTCTTTTTATCTTACTTTTCACTACTACGTTTTTTGCAATGTTTTACATATGAGTATTAATGTATATTGTTTTAGCTGTTAAAATATTTTAAGCTTTCTTTTTTCCAACAAAATTTATCTTTTACACTATTTTTTTGCACAGTTTTTCCTGTAACAGTGGTGGATATGTCTGGACTTACTACAGTTCATGTAGACAAAGCCTCAGGTTGCAGTTGCACCTTTTCGCACAACTGATTTATTATTTACACTTATTTGTAGAAGTATTTGTGTTTTACATGTTATTTAAAAAAAAAAAGAAGACGAAAGAAACCACGTTTTGAGTGTTTTCATTTTCATTTAGCCCACGTGGGAAAAAAATCGTATCGTGAATCGTGAATCGAGTTTTTTGGGAAAAAATCGGAGATTTTTTTAAAAGACAAAATCGCCCAGCCCTACGTGTAATCTAACATGTTAGTTTTGTGAATTCAGTAATCAGTAACTACGTTACTTTCCAAAATAAGTAATACGTTACTTTAAGATAAGGAAAAAAAATCCTGGTTTTTCTGCTTTTAGTCAGATGTGGCTGCTTGTGGATGTGTCGATGAGACACAACTTGTGATGCGTCTGTGGCCTGATGACCTGTGTGTGTGTGTGTGTGTGTGTGTGCACCCCCGCAAGATGGGAGAGGACAGTGTTTGATTCATGGAGGCATGCACATTATTTTGAGTTCACCAGTGAAAACAACAAAAAAAGGATGAGTGTCCTAACCCTACCTGGTTAACACTGCGTTTACATATACAGTGGTACCTCTACTTACGAAATTAATTAATTCCACAAGTGTTTACATATCGTGAATTTTTCCTAAATAGTCACATTTTACATGTAAAAGTTCCAAGACCCCCAATACTACCCCTCAAACCCTTTAAAAATTCTAAAAATTTACAGATTTTGTATGAAATATGTGTTAAAAGAAAATGTAGATTTAGATTCTCGACCGTCCGGGTTAATCTCGGTGTCTGGGACACAAGAGTTGAGCCACGTTGTGGATCATGTTTGGTGTTTAAATCCAGCTTCAGGTCCAGTTTGTTTTCCAGTGAGCGTACGTTGGCGAGCAGGACTGATGGAAGCAGCAGTCGGAAGAGGTTAGCTCTTAGCTTAGCTGTAAATCCACCGCGACACCGGCGCTTCTACTTCCTCTCACGCTGCTTCCGATGTCTCCGGAGGCGGAGCCTCTGTGGGGGGAGGCTGCGCTGTAGGACACTGGATCTGACCTGCTGAGCAGACCCAGGTTCTGTAGAATGGTCCGTGTTTCTGGGCTTGCAGAGTCCCAAGTTTTTAACAATTTCCTTAAGCTAATGATAGTCTGTCGGTCAAATACTCTTCCTGCAATGTTCAGCTGAACTTTTGATACCAACAGCGCTGGTCTCGGTGGAGAAATGAGCGTTAAAGTGTCTGTGTTACCATGGAAACACAGCAGTTGCAGACAAACAGGGCGACACCATCAACCTGTTTACTATAATTTCATAATACGTACCGTAATAAAGTTTAAATGAACACACTGGGAAAAACTGAAGAAACAACAGTTACTCTGTGATGAATGAGGGTCAAAGGGTAACGAAAAGCATCATGGGTAGCTCCTTCATAGCCAAAGGGATGCTACGTACAGTACGTACATGATATATTTACACACATTAGGTAGTTACATACAGTAATGTACATATAGTACTGTATTTATGTCTCAGAGGTTTCAGTTTCTTATCATTAATAGAATTTTCTTTCATATTCAGAGACGAAAAAAATTGAGGCAAAGGTTTTTCGTTACTTAGATCATTCGTTAGCTTTGTCTTTCATAAGTAGAGGTACCACTGTACTTCTGCACTTGGAAAGTTATTTCATTAGTGTCATACACTGTTCTTTTGTTCACAGCCTAAACATTTACATACGGTAAACTACACTCATATAACTTGTTAAGGTAAAAGAAAAGAGGAAACGACATTGAACATTTGTGTTGAGTACAGTTTTTTTTGTTTTTATTAGTCTATTATTGGTCCTTTTATATTTTATTCATGGCAGTTGTTAAATTCCTAATTCTCAAAGCATGAATGCCTACCTGTTTAACACTTTATTTACATATACTTGTGCACTTGTAAAAAATAAACAGTGTGTAGTATAAATTGAGGTGGTGTTAGCCTTGTTTAGAGCTTTGAACTGGCAGAACAATATGCAAGAGAAAAGAATCATAGAGTTTTACGCAATTCTTAACACTATCTATGGGCCCCAAACAAGACATCTCCATCCAGTGAGATCTAAAGATGGCGTCCATCTCTCATCAATAGAAGACATCAACACCAGATGGATCGAGCACTTCAACGAGCTCCTTAATCAACCAACCTTTGCTGATTTGAATATCCTTGAGGAGTTACAGATACATCCAATCCTTGAACAGCTTGATGAGGCAACAACAATGGCAGAAGTTGAGATGGCAAAAAGAGAAAAAAAAAAAAAAAAAAAAAAAAGAAGTTGAGATGGCAATTTGCAATACCAAACTCAGAAATAGTCCAGGCCCAGATGGGATCCTGCCAGAGATCTTAGTACATGGAGGCAGAACTCTGAGTCTCACTCTGTTGTCAATCTTCAACTCATTGTGGACAACAGAAAATCTACCACCTGACTGGATTGATGCCAACATCAGCATCATCTTCAAGAAAAGAGATCGTAGTCAGTGTGGAAACTACAGTGGAATCTCTCTGCTCAGTGTTGTTGGTTAAGTGTTTGATATCCTTCTATGGCGACTTCAACTTCTGGCTGAGTCAGTTTTACCTGAATCCCAAACAGGATACAGGAAAAACAGAGACACTGTTGATGGCATCTTCACCCTTCGTCAAGTAATGGAGAAAAGCAGAGAACAGAAGCAGAACCTCCACATTGCATTCTTCGACTTCACCAAGGCCTTTGACTGTGTGAATCGTGATCTCCTGTTCACCATTCTACAAAAGCTTGGCTGTCCTCCCAAACTTACGCGTGTAATAAAGGCACTACACACAAACATACAAGCACGATTGAGAATTGATGGCGAGATTTCTGAGCCAATCAAGTATAACAGTGGGGTGAAGTAAGGATGTAAGCTCGCTCTGACTCTGTTTGGAGCCATATTGCTCTTCCTTGCATTTAAAACCATAGATAATTCACACAGTTTCAAGATCTGCTTCAGATATGATGGCAATATATTTGAGTTCAAGCATCTGAAAGCGAAAACCAAGACTTCAATCAGTTATATAAGGGAGGACGACATCACAATATTATATATATATATATAGTAGCCTTGCTTAGAGCTCATGTTTCTGTTTTCAAATGTCTAATGTTAAATAACATCTGTAATATTTTGACTGTCTTTACTGTCATTATCCTGCAGTTATAATATGGTTCCATCAGTGATTCATATACAGTAGTCAGTACTTTGGCTGCATCTAAAGGAGACTGTGTGTGTGAGCTGCATCCCAAACGCTTTTAATTGTTGGAAACGAATTAATACTCTAACACGTTACTTTTGTTGTTAGGTAACGTAACGGATAACTTTCAAAAGTAACTATACCCAGGGCTCTACAGTGCGCCCATTTCACTCGCATTTGCGAGCAAATATTTCAGCGTGCGAATGAAGAAAACAAAACAGTCGCACATGTGCGAGTGCTTCTTGCAGCACACAATAAGGCACACACACAGACCTGAGGAGCTAATTATGGCAAGCCAAAGTGTTCACATAGCCACGCGTTGTCTTTATTATATCACGCGTTACAGGACGCGTTCTGGTACGCGCAATTGCACGCGTTCCATAACGCGTGCTAGAACGTTCCATAACGCGTGCTATATGATCACTTTGACGGTTTTTTGTTCATTGTGTTGCTTATTTTATCTTATTTTATTTTTTACTGTGTCTCAGTCTCAGGAGTTAAAGGGTTAATCATTCTAAAATGGATCTAGTAACAAGGCAGCCAATACAACGTTCTAAAATGTATCAAAGGACAAAGCATCCCATAATACAAAGTTATGTTATGGTCTGCTCTAAATTAACACAATTGACAGCAGTCATACAAGAATGTTGGTATCTGTGCACAAGTACTGCACTGTAAATAAGTAAACATTTAAAACTAAAACCTATTTGTGCCCCTATTTTTTTTTGTGTGCTCCTGGAAAAAAAAGTTAGTGTAGAGCCCTGACTATACCCAACACTGTTCACTACATTTTTCTCTATCTCCTGACAAAGGAAAATCGGTTACATTTCCATTCCATCCATTATGGACCATAATGCCTGTTGTCACATATTTGCACCATACTGAAATGTACATCCATTTTATGTGCTACAGTTAAGTTAACTCCATTTAACCCATAAACGCCTAAACATCTACCATCAAACATCATATCAATACATATCAATAATTGGTGTAAATTACAGTTTGTGGTCTTTTCTTGGTCATCGTATATGACCCATTTGGATGTTGAGAGGCTCTGTAGTTACTGTGGAAATAGTTATCTACTACAACATTGATTCCCCAGTAAAACCTGTGGAGTTGGATCAATGACAGCAGATGGAGACAATTGGTTTTATTTTGAATTCACTCTGATACTTAATCAACATCTACATAAATCAGTGAATTAATTACAGGAAAACACCTAATTATCACTGGAAATGCAAATTTTCAGATGTTAACATAATAAATGGTGATAAGTCATTTGGGAATGGAAAATTAATCATGTGGAAGCTTTGTCTTTGAGGATTGATTTAGTATCCGCTTCAAAGTAAAAAGACTAATTATTTAATTTTAATATACTTGCATATAAGACCTGGCATGAAGAGGTTAAAGCTCATGTAATTATCTTCCTAGAGAAATTTGGTGTATATTTGTCCAGCAGTAATAAATACACAATACTTAGTATTAACATTAACATGACCTGCCAAACCAGAGAATGAACATATATATGTGAACTCAGTGGAAAGAGAAAAAAGGTCCAAATCGTAAAAAACAGAACTTGTCCTTTAAACCCCTTGTATTTTTTTGATTTTTAATTTTATTTATCCTTATTATTTTCTTGTTTCGTCATCTGAACCAGCTTTATCCTCACTAGGGTCACAGGGGTCACTGGGGGCCTAATCCAGCTTCAGTGGGTGAAGGCGGGGTCAGAGGTCACCCTGTATGAGTCTCCAGTTCATCTCAGGGCTGAACATATATAGACAATCAATCACTCTCACATTCACACCTATGGATAATTTAGATTAACCAATTAATCTATCAGTGCATGTGTTTGGATGGTGGCAGGAAACCGGAGTGCATGCAAACTCCACTCAGAAAGGTCTGGTGTGGGAATAGAACCAGGCTCCTCCTTGCTGTGAGGTACGAGTGCTAACCACTGCACCACCCATCCTTATTATTTTAATTTATTTTATGCTTGTCATATTCCCCCAGTTGTGTGACAATTATAGTATCATTACAGAAACATGCTGTACACTTTGCAAAAACATTTTTTGTCTGAATGTTATAGATGTCATAGTATCTTAAATTGTGAGAAATTAATGTTTTTGTTTGAGTTTTCCATTGTTCATTAAATGTTATTGCTTTCGCAAAAAAAAAAAATAGGCTGATGCCCTGCAAATAAAGTATTTTTAACTACAAACTGTTTTGTTAACTTTTTGTCAGCTCAGCTTGTCTGTGGACAGTGTATTGTTATTATTATAACTCTTATCATTATTATTACTATGATTCTTTCCTGAATCGGGGGGCTGACAGGGGGTAGCTTACCCACTCTGAGTTCACTTTGGCACGTCTAAAAACTTCTGAATCCACCACTGGTCAGTATTAACATTTCCTGAAAATATCAGCCACATCCATCCATTACTTTTTGAGATATCTTGCTAACTAACTAACTAACTGACTGACTAACTAACTAACTGACTGACCTATAAATACCAGTGAAAACATGCCTCCACCTATATCTTGGCAGAGTAGGCCTACTAACCCCTGTAAACGTTGAAGCAGTGTACGTGTGCAAGGGAGCGGGCGGTGAGTGACTGGGCCAATAGGGGATTCCCACTTATCGTCATGTCATAGAGTGCCTCCATTTTGACGGTGCTAATGCTAACTACTGAACCTCCAGTAACATTAGTCTCCTCCAGAAACGGTGAGAAACCAACAATGCCTGAGCTTTGTTGTACAGTCAAATGGAATAAAAAATGTGATTGTGTTAAAAGAATAGTCTTATATCGTATCTCAAAAGAAACAACACAGAGAAAAAAGTGGTTGTCTGCAATTAACAGGCAAAATGTTGATGACAGTGTTTGTTGACAGATGATGACAGTGTTCCAATGCACCACATGCGGCTTTGCATTCTTAATTTTGTATCAGGTAGGGTACCCTCCTGAAAGTAATTAAATGAGTTCTCTGCAAATATAATTTGGCGTTGGAGTAAAATGTATACCAATGTATATCAAAGAAATCCAGCAAGTTTGTGTGCACTAGCTAACATTAGCATTAGCCTGATTCAGTCTAGTCAGTAGTGAAAGGAACCTGGAACTGAGTGAACAAACTACTACTGAAATGTGGAACATTACCTCATTAGGATTAGGATCTAAAAATTACTAAAGTAGATATTTTCAAAAGTATTTCATTGTTGAAATGGAAAACCATAGATGTCTTTAAAGTGTATTGCTGTGAAAATTGAAGCTAAAAAAAAAAAAAAACTAAAGCTGACCTAAGGTTACAGTTACATCAGAACTGATCCAAGAAGAATTTACAACTAAATTAGGAATTTTCGCGGCTGACTACATGCAAGGAGAGGGAGGGTAGACCTTCACTATGGGGATGGCTATAGTGCCTACGTCACCACAGCACTTCTGTGTCCTGGAAAACACAGGCTATAATGGTGCAGTGTCATGTTCCCTGCTGTAACAACCAAAAATACGTTAATAAAGCAATATGCTACTACCGCTTTCCTCGGGAAGAAAATGAGAAGAGAAGATGGCTTAAACTGAGTAGATAAGTGAGATCTATAATCATGAAAATTGATTTACTTGCGAATGTGAATACACCCTTACTCACCTCAAAATCATAAGTTCTTTTCTTCATAGAAGCTTGGACTTTCCCTTTCAGACCTACCCCTGACCGTACACATACTCTATTGGAGTTGTAAGAGTTTACTCCTTTTTTCACTGACTTTGTGAAGTCTGCAAAGTAGGATGCCACCGTGAAAAAAGTCACCGGTTCCTTCGCGATGGCCATTGTTTTTAATTATTGCTGCGGCGCCGAGGACATGGAAGTGATGTCGTGACGTCACATTAGCCGTTACCATGCCGGACACGCCATGAGAATTAGCTAACGTTAGCATTAGCACACATAAATTAGCCTTTAGCACAGGTGGAGGTAAATGCTACTCACAGATGTAATAATACTCTCTGCCCGGGCGGAACTCGAAGCCTAAGGAGAACGGCGTGAACAGCTGGAACTTCTCGGAGAACTTGAGCGGTCCGTTGGGCGACAGCGGCCGGTTACATTCCCAGCGTTTGAAGCCTTTGGCGGTGTAGTCGCAGGAGGTGTAGCCGTCATAGTTGACCATAAACAGGATGTAGCGCTCGGCCCGTTCGTCCGACACCGGGTTGATGTAGTGCGGACAGTAAATGTCCAGGTAGTCGTTGATGCACACGTCGATGTGATAATCTCCGCGGTAAAACCTGCACAGAAGAGGAAGGAGAGGATATTTATTAGAAGAAAAGCTCATTTAAAGAGCATTAAACTGAGGCGGATAGGAAACTAATGCCCGGAAATCTGTAGAAACAGATACTAAAACAAAACTGATTCAAAGATGCATTTACGTGCTGTCGGGAATATGAAACTTTACTACTAGTGAACTCAAAATGACATCTGCGTTGTGTTCATGTGATTCTTGTTGTTTTGTGTTGAAATGAAAAATGTTGGACAGTTTATCGTCAAGGGCGTTCAAGTGCAATTTGCAATCCGTAAATTATATTTACTGTAATTCTCATAGCACATGAAGGCAGCATGAACCTGACTCAATTTATTTTATTGAGGTTTGAGACTGAATATTTCTGATAATTATTGTAGTAAATGTCAAACCATGATTTATTTTGTTTTTACATCTAATTTATGGTTATTTTGTCTAAATAAAGAAAGCTACAAGACAAAAAAAAGAATAAAATATGACAACATCATTAATTAACAAGACAAAGATGACACAAGAGGTGAAAAATTAATAGGATAAAAACATCACAAATAACATATGCGAAAATATGACGAATAGGTAAAATATTATCTGTTAATTTGAATAATTATGGTCATGAATGTCACATTATTTATTTCAAGCAGATTTTAATGATGTTATTTATGGTTTTAAGTTCTTAGACATATACTTCCACAAGGGAAATTATCTGCTAACAAAAGCTCAGTTCTATACAAAAGCACAACCAAAAAAATAATAATACATGTAAAAAAGGAAAGTTAGTGTGAACAGATAAAAGTAATAAATAATAGAAATAGAATACACTAATAAAACAGGGAGAGGAAAAAAATCACAAATGATACAACAAGAGAAAAACAACACGAGTAAATGACAGACACGATGAAAAATTATGAAACTGGTGGAAAAAGTGGAAATGACACAAAAATAAATGACTTCAGAATATCAGGAGTGGAAACACCGGAACAACTGTAAATATTTAGGATCATCAAATATTTCACCAGGATCTAAATATACATTAGTAACATGAAGGAAAACAACAAAATTTAACATATTTCATATAAAACTGTATAAAGGACCAGCTCCATACTGTTTATTTTCTTTATCATTATGTTCATTCATATTGATTTTCTTCTACATTTCCCATTGTATATATTTAGGCCACGTCCCGCACAAGGCCTATTGAGTCTGCAGTGTTAAATTTTGACCCCCTGAACATGCACGAAAACTCACCAAATTTTGTGCACACTTCAGAAATGTGAAAAATTGTGTGTATATATAGTTTTGTAAAAGTTGATAAAGAAATGTGTCTACAGCGCCCCCTTGAATAGTGAAATATATTGTATTAGGCCAGATCACGCCCCATGTGAAGTTAGCACTATGAAAATTGGTACACATGTTCATCATATGATGACGAACAAAAAACCTTATGGTGGCCACGCCCATAAACCAACAGGAAGTCCGCCATCTTGGATTTAATTTTCTAAAACTCTTGAGTCATGGTTTTCACTGTCTTCGTATTTTAACAAATTCCTCCTTGGCCGTTGGACCCAATGAGCTCAAAATCAGTGAACGCTATCTAAGTGGAACATCATAAAGTTACCCACATTTTTGTGAAAAGTTACATAATTTTTTGTGCTACGGCGCCGCAAAATTTTTCTGGGAAAAATTTCCACTGCATAAATTGTTTCAACTCAGACATACAATTACAGATTTGGCTGAAATATCCCACACCTGATTATCAATCAAAATTGCGATTTTGCTCTCTAGCGCCCCCTACAAATTCCCCTTTGGCTGTAGGTCGGACATACGAACACTGATTTGGCTCAAATTTGACTCAGTTGTCAGTCTCGTAGTTCTACACCCAATCAATGACAAGCATTTCAAATAAGTCACTCTATAGCGCCCCCCTAAATATTTATATAAAAGTGGGTTTCTGGCAGAATATGGCATCCTGCCCAGGGTACAACATCATCTCACCATCGGCTGTTGTCGGAGGTCAAACAGATAATGCGGAACTTCCATTTAATAATTGACAAAATAAATAAATTTGAAGAGATGAGGGTGTGCGGTTTCATGGTCACACACATAATCCATCCATTCCTGTTTCCACACAAACACACTTCCCACATTAGCCTGGTAACCAGCTCCTTCTCCACCTTTATTAACCCTTTATTTACACCAGAGAGTGTGCACACCTTCACACTGCAGCTGCTGTTTAACCCTCGCACCACCCGCAGCCATGCACTGCTCAAGGGCAATGCATGGCTGTTCAGGTGGGAGCAAAGAGGCGGCGGTGGTGGTGGTGGGGGGGTAATCCTGCCCAAGGGGGGAAAACACAATGGAAACTGAAGAAAAGCTAAAGGTTTTTGCACAAAGACATGAACTCCCCTGAAACCAGGTGTGAAATATTGATCATGTGTTTTTTTTTTTCCACCGTGACTTTATATGTTTCTGCTTCAGGGATCGTGTTCTGAATGTGTGATCGATGCACCTGGATGATTTATCACTAATTTAATGAATAAAAAACCTCAACATGCAAGTGGTTTTTAACCTACAGCTGTTTTTAAATGACTTTTTCTCTATTTTTTAACCTTCCAAACTGATTTATCTCCTTTTATTCTCTAATTAGCTTCACGTTTTCCAGCAAAAATCTAATTTTTTTATATTTAATTCACTGGTCGTGTAGATGTTGATAAAAGCTCAGTGTAAATTCTGAACTGAGAAAACAGAAGAAAATCTGACTTTTTTTTGCAAAACATATGATTAACTGAATACAAAAACAAATGTCTACGACTAAATGACATTAAACTTTTTAATCATATTAATCCTGATGATGGCTTAATCAGTATTAATGCATTAATTTTGACAAACCTACTAATTTAATGAAAATAATCTCAATATGCAGGTGTTTTTTTTTACCTACAACTATTTTAAAAATGACTTTTCTGTATTTTTTCTGGGGGGGGGGTGCTCAGTATGAAACCACATCCTCACTCCTCTGGATTTGTTCTTCAGGATATCATCATGTCATTCTCAATCATCCCGACCCCTATCCCCATGTGACTCCCCCCGTCCAGACCCATACATCACTGCTGATGACTTATGCTAGTGCTGAAATTAAAGTCCCCCAGCGTTCCAGGGCTAATCCCCCCCCCCCCTGTTAGCATACAGCTAACGGATGGCTATGTTTCATTAGCTCAACATGACAGCACAGTGTGGGCGGGGCCTCAGAGTCTGGGAAAAGTAGGCCTCAGCTGGAGATGTTGGGTCCGGTGTTTACTGTAAACTGAGCAGACAAGAAAAGACGGGGGGTGGGGTGGGGGGTGGTTGGGGGTGTAGTGGTACGGGCAGATATGTCAGGTATTCATTCCTGGGCACTGGAAAGGCGTATTCCCGCGGGCGCCGTCTCCGGTGTCAGTTGTGAAGCTTTTATCGCAGACAGATTAGAAGTGGATGCACGGCTCTGGAGCTGCTAATGCCCCCCCCTCCCAGTATCACTGACATACTGAGGATGACTCCAATACTCCACCTCTGTTCACTGACACACGCCACACAAGGTGGGATGGGGGGGGGGGTTAACCACCGCCTGATACTGGGTCTGAAGAACAGCCTCAGATCACATGTTACACCTGATGGTTATTACACTGGTTAACTTCACCCCCCCCCCCTCCGAAAGGGGAGAAAGGTGTAGCAACTATAATGTAATAATTGACTCATAATGTAATAAACTAAATGTAATAAATGTTCATAATGTAATGGATTAAATGTAATAAAAGTTCATAATGTAATAAAATCATGAGGGTATACCATAATAACGTCTGCACATAATGTAATAATGTCATAACTTATTACATTTTCAGCTCATAATGTAATAAAAACTCATAATGTAACAATGGTTTATACTGTTACAGTGGTTATTTCAGGAGGTCCTGCCTTGGCGGAGTCTGCACTCTTCAAGTGCATTTTTAGTTTTGTGTTGAATCCAAAAGTAATAGGTTTTGTTCAATCAGGTCAGAAGTGTCTGAACTGAACATAAAAACAAGTGTCTACAACTAAAGTGCATTAAAATGTTTAATCACATTAATCCTAATGATGGATTAATCAGCATTAATGCTTTAATTTTAACAAATCTACTAATTTAATTAAAAAAACATCAACATGCAGGCAGTTTTTGACCTATAGCTATTTCAAAATGACTTCTTCTGTATTTTTAACCTTTCTAAGTCATTTATCTCCATTTATTCTCTAATTATTTTCACATGTTTCCCAGCAAAAAAACATGTTTTCTTATATTTAATTCACCAATGGTGTAGATCAGGGGTCTCAGTCATTTTCTTCAGGGGCTACATTCAGCCTGAATGGGCCGGACCAATAAAATGAATATATAATAACCTATAAATAAAGATGAAGATGAAAATACTTTTATAAATTATCCAAATGCAAAAAACAAAGAAACAAACTTAAATGTCATAAGGAAAATAATGGCAATTTTACCAATTTTCTGCCTCAATTCATCATTTGTCCATGTGTTTTATGGCTCAGTTCTACAAAGACACTTCACACTTAGTAACAGAAACAGAAAATGGTTCAAATATTGTGTCATTTTCTTTAGACATTTCAGGTCCTTCCTATTTGTTTTGGTTATTCACCTTTTATTGTTACAGGATAGTTTTTGTAAATGTCAAATTTTCACAATTTAATATTACTTTTTACAGTTAAAACAAATGACACCTATAAATGATGACAAAAAAATTGAAGTTGTCATCATTTATAGGCAAAGAAAAACTGATATAATAACCTAATTTAATAGGTTATTATATTCTCCATCCCATATTGGAACCATTGTCAGGCCGCATGTGACCCCCGGGTTGCATGTTTGAGACCCCTGTTGTAGATGTTAATAAAAGCTCAGTGTAAAATCTATCTGAACTGAAAAAAAAATGCAAGAAAACGTGACTTTTTCTGCAAATCGTACTGAACATAAAAACAAGTGTCTACAGCAGGGGTGTCAAACTTATTGTAGTTGAGGCCAAATTTAATCTACAGAGGCTCAGACCTGTGAAATAATGACAGAATAATATAGAAATTAGGGGTGGGAGAAAAAATGGATTCACATATGTATCAGGATTTTTTGTTTTATGATTTTTAAATCGATTTTTTTTTTTTTGTTCAAAAATCGATTTTTTTTTAATTTTAAGTCAGGTGGGGAAAAAATGACCACATGTAAAGAACGTAGACGACTGTATGAGTCACTCAGATATATATATATATATATATATATATATATATATATATATATATATATATATATATATATATATATATATATATATATATATATATATATATATATATATATATATATATATATGTGTCATGGAATACACAGAAACCACCTCAGTGAAGACACACATATGACAGCTAGCTTATTATCGTATTAGCACTACGATCCCTTACTTACACTAGCGTTAAGTAAGGGATAATGGATTGCCCACACGTGACTATCAGAAAAATATTTCCCGACGGGGCTGAACAGCACCCCGACGTCAAAGCGGTGGGGTGCTGTTGTCACACGTGGGCAATAAATTATCCCGCTTATTCTACTGTTATTACAGCTTATTACTGCTACTACTCTAACAGATTAGATAAAATAGTTGTTACAACGTAGAGAATATTTACTTTCAAAGTGACCAAACTACCTGTGAGTGATATCGAAAAAAATCCACACGCAGGAACGTCAATTTAAAATGAATGGGAGCTGTCTCAATAAATAAACAGCATTAACTTATGCACAGATAAACAATACACTATGATAATATCTATTCCAACTGTATTGTGTTATTAATCTGACCTTGTGTCATTTACACACAGTAATAAACCACAGTATATGAACTAGAGTTGGAAAAAAAGAGGGTGTTTCTGTTGCTTATTTTTGTTTATTTTTTGCTACGTTTTGTTTATTTATTTTATTAATTTTCTTCAATTGTGTTCGGTATGTGTCTTACTTTGTTCATGTTACATATTATTTTGTTAGTTTAATATTCATTTCTGTTCATTTTACTGATCACTTTGGCAGATTCTGTTCATTTTGTTGCTTATTTGACCTTCTTTTATTTCTTATTCTGTAATTGTTTAAGTCTCAGGAGTTAAAGGGTTAATAATGATGATGGATTCACATGTTAATGTTGACAATCCTAATAATAAAAAACTTTGGAAATGATACAAAAGTTCCAGTTGGTTTTTGTACGTTCATGAAAAGTGGGTTCAAACGTTGTGCAGACTCGTGACGTGCACGCGCCCACAGCTCACACACTAAATAAAGTGAACATTTGTAGACTACACCAGCTGATCCCAGGCCAGGTGAGAGAGGGGGGGGGGCTGCAGCTGTCCCCCCCAGCTCATACATGTTGGGGCTTCTGGAGGTGTGGGTGTGCAAGGCCTGTGAGGGGATCAGGTTCACGCTACACACCACACAAACGTACAAACGCAGGGTTAGACTGAGTCCTACTGGGGTTACAACGAATGTGCACGGACAGGAAGTGTGTGCACGTCAACCATGCACGCCTACTGAGTGTGTGTGTGTGTGTGTGTGTGTGTGTGTTAGAGCTAGGCAATATTACAAAAAACTGCAATACATATTAAATAATTAAATATATTCAGTAGTGAATACTCAAAGTTTCAGTAATAGTACTACTAACTCAAATATTTTCAGTTCCTGTAACATGTTCTTCTTTTTAGGCACTTCCAATTAATATTTTTTTTAATTAAGGGGAACTATTGTGGATATAAGTGAACATAACTTAAAAACATATAAGGTACGACTGCATATAATTAAGTCATTAAATGTTGAGAATGATATTGTTCTGTTATTTCAATTGTTTCAAATAAGGATGATTGAAAAAAATAAACTTAACTGACGTAGTAGATGATTAAATATAAATTCAGAACACTGCAAATAACCCCCAATATCTATCACACCAAAACAATTCCAATCATAAAACACAGTAGTTTTATTCATGGCTGTGGTTCAGTTGGTAGAGCGGGTCGACCAATGACTGAAGGGTCAAAGGTTAGTGTCCCAGCTCTGTCTGTCCACATGTCCAAATGTCCTTGAACCCAGTAGGACTGACAGAACCTTAGAAAACTAAGTTAATAAAGTAATCTTAATAATCATCATAATGTAATAATAATGTACTACTACTACTACTACTAATAATAATAATAATTATTATTATAATTATTACATGATGATGATGATGATTATTATTATTTTATATTATTATTATATTATTATTAGTAGTAGTAGTAGTATCAGTAGTAGTAGTCGTAGTAGTAGTAGTAGTATCAGTAGTAGTAGTAGTAATCGCAATAATTATTTTTATTGTTATTATTATTATTAGTAGTAGTAGCAGTAGTATCAGTAGTAGT
>CM035794.1:10327819-10372819 GCA_020466265.1 Siphamia tubifer
AGCGTGCGTCGTATGCACTGTTGCATAAAACAAACAAATAGAGTGAGACCTCCTTTTTCTGCAGCATCTATGGGAGATGTAAAGCAGAGCCTAACAGCCCCTCCCTCCTCTGACCCCCCCCCCACCCCCCCCAAGCTGTAGTTTTCAGGGCGTCCCTGCAGAACGTCTGTTTGATGTGTTCAGGACCTCACTGGTGGATAAGTGCTGCAGGGCCGTGATTGAGTCCAGACGCTCACTGTGGGTTCCCCTCTCACCGCAGCCCCCCCCCCCCCACACTGGGAAAATGCTTCTCTATAAACAACTTTTACAACCAAATAATACAAGATATTTTTTGCTTGAATTAAGAAAAACTAAAAATGAAACAAAACAAAAAGGGTCGTCAAATGATGAACATTTTTAATCAGATTAATCACAGGGTTGATTTGGATTAAAACGACTGCTTTCTCTCTTTTTTTTCTACTCAAATTCCACACAAAATAGACAAAAATACACTATGAAACCAAAAATATGCAGAGAAAAAAGAATCACAAAACATGTTAAAATCCACTTAAAAATAATAATGAAAAAAACACACTCAAAAAAAAGTGATGAAATATCCAAATATTTTCCAAAATTCAAGATTTATTTATTATATATTATTATATTGAGATATGTTGTTATTATTATTATTATTATTATTATTATTATTATTATTATTATTATTATTATTATTATTATTATTATTATTATTATTATTATTATTATTATTATTATTATTATTATTATTTAAATTCATTAGACAATGCATGTGGAAAATCTGATTTAAGAAACTTGACAAAGATCATTTTCACTTGTTCACTGATTTTTTTGTTGTTGCTTGAATTAAGCATAAATAAATAAATAAATACAGAAATAAAAACATCAGGAAACACAATAATATATGTAGAAATAAGCATGTAAATAAATAAATACATGCATAATTGAGGAAATATATAGATAAATAAATAAATAAAATATTGAAATAAAAACATAAAACATAAAGATTTATTTATTGATTGATTGATGTTTTATGTATTTATTTCTAATGTCATAATTTTTTGTCCTTCATATACTTGGACACGAAATGAGATAAATCCACTTGTTCAGGTGAGTATTTTTTACAGTGCGCTGCCTTTCCTTCAGTTTGTGGGTTAGGGGCAGCGGGTCCCCAGGGGGCAGTAAAACGATAGGGTGGACGACCCCTGGGGATGGAGGGTGGGGGGACACGCTGGTGGTGGTGGTGGTGGTAGGGAGGGTCAGGGTCGGGGTCTTCCTGCGTGAACACGGCTTCACATCTGGATTCCTGTCAGCAGACGTACTTATCTATCCCATAATTTTTTTTCTTTTGAAAACTGTTAAAAGCACGTTTGAGTTTTAAACCTGAACAGCAGAAGCAGCCACTGACCTAAACTGGTCCAAACCATTCACCCATTAAACACATTAACACGTGGACGTAACTGGTGTAAAACACAGCTCTTCGTCTTTTCATGGTCATCAGATATGACCATATTTGGACGTTCAAAGGCTCTGGAGTTACCATGGAAACAGTGTCATCTTCTACGACATCGACTCACCAGTAAAACCCATGTCATGTAATGCAACATAATCCAGATCAATCTAGTCTAATCAAATCAAATCAAATCAAATCAAATCAAATCTAATCTAATCTAATCTAATCTAATCTAATCTAATCTAATCTAATATAATATAATCTAATATAATGCATTCTAATGTAATATAACATAATCTAGTCTAGTAGAATGTAATATATTCTAATCTAATATAACATCTAATCTAATGTAATCTATTCTAATCTAATCTAGTGTGATCTAGTGTATCTAATCTCAGATGTTAAAGGCAGCAGTATGTGTCCTTTTGCATCTACACCACGAATCGAATCGAGTCGAATCTAATCTAATCTCATTTGTTGAAGCCATGTCATTTGCACCCACTGCAGTGCTAATATAAACAGCTAATGTAATGTAATCTAGTCTAATCTAACGTATTATAATGTAATCTAATCTAATGTAATCTAATCTAATGTAATCTAATCTAATGCAATCTAATGTAATGTAATCTAATGTAATCTAATGTAATCTAATCTAATGTAATCTAATGTAATCTAATCTAATGTAATCTAATGTAATCTAATCTAATGTAATCTAATGTAATCTAATCTAATGCAATCTAATGTAATCTAATCTAATGTAATCTAATGTAATGTAATCTAATGTAATCTACTCTCAGTTGTTAAATCCGTGTCCTTTGCGTCCACAGCAGCTCTAGTATAAACAGCACATGTAACGTCATGTAAACTCTAAACATAGTGTCGCCCTGTCATTCCCTGCATGCCAATGGCCAGCCCCACCACCTGGCCCCCTCAATCCCCCCCCCCCCCCCCCCCCACAACCACCACCACCATCCGTCCGTCCGTCCAGCTCAGATTCACAGCCACCGCCTTCAGAAGTGTCTCGTATGGGCTGTGGTTATTTGTCATCTTCACACCCGCCGTCACATTCCTGCGTCACTCACATATTCAGCCAATGAACGACTGCACGTCAGGGTGAGGGACAACCGTTTCCATGGTAACCGAAACTTCAACCACATGTAAATATATACAGACAGAGAGTTTGGAGTGGGACAGAGGATGGGCCTTATTCCTGACCCTTAACCCTTAACCCTAACCCTGATCCTTAAACCTAACCCAGATCCTTAAACCTAACCCTGATCCTTAAACCTAACCCTGATCCTTAAACCTAACCCAGATCCTTAAACCTAACCCAGATCCTTAAACCTAACCCTGATCCTTAAACCTAACCCAGATCCTTAAACCTAACCCAGATCCTTAAACCTAACCCTGATCCTTAAACCTAACCCAGATCCTTAAACCTAACCCAGATCCTTAAACCTAACCCAGATCCTTAAACCTAACCCAGATCCTTAAACCTAACTCTGATCCTTAAACCTAACCCAGATCCTTAAACCTAACCCAGATCCTTAACCCTAACTCTGATCCTTAAACCTAACCCAGATACTTAAACCTAATCCAGATCCTTAAACTTAATCCAGATCCTTAAACCTAATCCAGATCCTTAACCCTAACTCTGATCCTTAAACCTAACCCAGATCCTTAAACCTAATCCAGATCCTTAAACTTAATCCAGATCCTTAAACCTAATCCAGATCCTTAAACCTAACCCAGATCCTTAAACCTAACCCAGATCCTTAACCCTAACTCTGATCCTTAAACCTAACCCAGATCCTTAAACCTAATCCAGATCCTTAAACTTAATCCAGATCCTTAAACCTAATCCAGATCCTTAAACCTAACCCAGATCCTTAAACCTAACCCAGATCCTTAAACCTAACCCAGATCCTTAAACCTAATCCAGATCCTTAAACCTAACCCTGATCCTTAAACCTAACCCAGATCCTTAACCCTAACCCAGATCCTTAAACTTAATCCAGATCCTTAAACCTAATCCAGATCCTTCAACCTAACCCAGATCCTGAAACCTAATCCAGATCCTTAAACTTAACCCAGATCCTTAAACCTAACCCAGATCCTTAAACCTAACCCAGATCCTTAAACCTAACCCAGATCCTTAAACCTAACTCTGATCCTTAAACCTAACCCAGATCCTTAAACCTAACCCAGATCCTTAAACCTAACCCAGATCCTTAAACCTAACCCAGATCCTTAAACCTAACTCTGATCCTTAAACCTAACCCAGATCCTTAAACCTAACCCAGATCCTTAACCCTAACTCTGATCCTTAAACCTAACCCAGATACTTAAACCTAATCCAGATCCTTAAACTTAATCCAGATCCTTAAACCTAATCCAGATCCTTAACCCTAACTCTGATCCTTAAACCTAACCCAGATCCTTAACCCTAACTCTGATCCTTAAACCTAACCCAGATCCTTAAACCTAATCCAGATCCTTAAACTTAATCCAGATCCTTAAACCTAATCCAGATCCTTAAACCTAACCCAGATCCTTAAACCTAACCCAGATCCTTAACCCTAACTCTGATCCTTAAACCTAACCCAGATCCTTAAACCTAATCCAGATCCTTAAACTTAACCCAGATCCTTAAACCTAACCCAGATCCTTAAACCTAATCCAGATCCTTAAACCTAACCCTGATCCTTAAACCTAACCCAGATCCTTAACCCTAACCCAGATCCTTAAACTTAATCCAGATCCTTAAACCTAATCCAGATCCTTCAACCTAACCCAGATCCTGAAACCTAATCCAGATCCTTAAACCTAACCCAGATCCTTCAACCTAACCCAGATCCTGAAACCTAATCCAGATCCTTAAACCTAACCCAGATCCTTCAACCTAACCCAGATCCTGAAACCTAATCCAGATCCTTAAACCTAACCCAGATCCTTAAACCTAACCCAGATCCTTAAACTTAATCCAGATCCTTAAACCTAATCCAGATCCTTCAACCTAACCCAGATCCTGAAACCTAATCCAGATCCTTAAACCTAACCCAGATCCTGAAACCTAATCCAGATCCTTAAACCTAACCCAGATCCTTCAACCTAACCCAGATCCTGAAACCTAATCCAGATCCTTAAACCTAACCCAGATCCTTAAACCTAACCCAGATCCTTAAACCTAATCCAGATCCTTAAACCTAACCCTGATCCTTAAACCTAACCCAGATCCTTAACCCTAACCCAGATCCTTAAACTTAATCCAGATCCTTAAACCTAATCCAGATCCTTCAACCTAACCCAGATCCTGAAACCTAATCCAGATCCTTAAACCTAACCCAGATCCTTCAACCTAACCCAGATCCTGAAACCTAATCCAGATCCTTAAACCTAACCCAGATCCTTAAACCTAACCCTGATCCTTAAACCTAACCCAGATCCTTGAACCTAATCCAGATCCTTAAACCTAACCCAGATCCTTCAACCTAACCCAGATCCTGAAACCTAATCCAGATCCTTAAACCTAACCCAGATCCTTAAACCTAACCCTGATCCTTAAACCTAACCCAGATCCTTGAACCTAATCCAGATCCTTAAACCTAACCCAGATCCTTAACCCTAACCCAGACCCTTAACCCTAACAGCAGAGTTAAAGTCTTAAACAGTACATATTTAAGTGCTTGTATATGATCCTAAAACTAACTTTTTATAGAAGAAAAAAACAAAACAGAAAATGAAGAAATAGAACAGTATTTAATTCCTACAAAAGCAGAAGTGTGTGCAGACAGAAACTGATGAAGCATAAATAAATAGAAATAGAAATATGTGCAGGAACAGACAGAAACTGACCAAGCATGAAGAAATAGAACTGCTGAGGACGTTCAGATGAAATAAATAACACTGTTGTCTTTTAGAAACAAAGTCAGAGCGACTGAACACAAATGAAAAGGCTGGAAACTGGAGCAAAAGTTGAAATGAAACCAAACTACACGTCCTTCCATCCTGTGCACGTTCTGACGTTTTATTCAGAACTTGTTTGAGACTGAAGCACTCGCTCAGAACGGTGGAGTAAAGTGTGAGCAGCTGTTTTACGACAGCTGATGTGCATTTTCAGACTCTCAGGCTGAATCTCATTTCAATCCTTTACACTTTAAAACAGTGCTTTTCAAATCTGGTCCTCATGGCCCAGACATATTACATATCTCTTTCTTCTGCTTTTTTTCATAATAAATAAATAAAAAACTAAATTAATGATAATTTTTTTAAAAGATATTTTTTTAATTAATTAAAAATGTAAAAAATTAATAAAAAAAAATATATATCCGTTTTAAAAATTCCCCTCTCCCTTTTAAATAAAAAATTCAAAAAATATTTTACATTTTTTAAAAAATTTAAATTCATTAAATAAAAAAAATTCTAAAATCAAAACCTATATTTTTTATAAAAGAGAAAGAAATATTTAAAAAAGATCTCCCTCTTTTTTTAAACTAAAAATACTAAAATATTATATAATAATAATTTTAAATGTTTAAAACAATTTTTTTAATAATAAATTCTATATAAAATAATGTACATTTTTTTTTATTTTTTATAATAAATATTTTTTTTAAAATGAATCTCTCTTCCATCACACTTGGAAACCATTCCATCATTATCAGGCTTCTGAAGAACTGATCATTAATTAAACTTCGGTTTGATAGAAGAGGGACATGTCTAAAACATGCAGGACACTGAGCCACGAGGACTGGATTTGAGAAGCACTGGTTTAGCCCTACCCCAAACCCCAAACCCCTACCCGTTCAAACGTGTCTATAAGGGGTAGGGCTTGAAAATGAACCCGTATGAATTGGGACACCCCTTCAATACTCACCTACGTCATCAGTTCACTTCAGTTTTTACGTGAACACAAATGAATCCACTGATGTCAGCGTGAACTGTTGTTTTTGTAATAATGACGTAATAATCATTTTTTGATTATAATATTATTAAACAATTCTTACAGACCTTAGTTTTTACAGCAGAGACATTATATTTTCACCCTTCTTTTAATATGAAAACCCTACTAATTTATCTTGTGAATTTTATTTAATTTTTATATTTTACAAGCCAAGTTTTTCATTCAAAAGCAGAAATAGTAAAATAATAAACCCATCTTTAATGTGTTTATTTTAGAAATGATATCTCTCTTTTCAACTCTTTAAAATTTGTACATAATAATAAGAAAACTAAAATTCTAAATATTCTTTTACTTATATTCCTCTCGTCCTATTTATTGATTTTTGTCCTTGTTATTGCACTCATCTTTTCAAACTGTCACATGATCATGTCTCTGTTTTATTGCAATACAAATAAAAATAACATAACTAAAAATGACAGTTTTAACCAGAACTAAACAAATATGTCTGCTGCTGTAGTTGTCACGTTTTCCTGGACTATGAACATATTTTTACTAATATCTGCGATGCATCATCCGATTACTCGATGTTTACATTAGTACCGATTTTTTTTTAATGTGCGTTTTATGGAGACAATGACCATTACACATTGCGGGAATGTCAAACTAAATTTATACAACACTTATCACAACTTAAAAACAGTAAATTACAACAAAAGTACATTTGTGTACTTCTTTCGTAAATGCCACCATTTAAAAATATATATATATATATATTCGCATTGTATTCTGGGAAATTTCTCGTACCCCTCTGTTTAGATTCTGCCTCTGGAAAATCTCCATTTGAAGGACTATAAAGCCCGTTTATTACAAAATGCGGCTCAACACACCCCTACCCCTACATGTGGACGCACAAAACAGAGGGGAAAGATTGAAATGAGATTCAAACACATGAAGTGTGCGCTGGAAAAAAAACCCTGCAGACTCCAGTGATTAGCCTGAGCCGGCCCGCTGCAGTAATTAGCCGGACCCGCTGAACCGTGGGTCACCTTATTCAACACAACACTTCATGTTGAGACACATTTTGTAATAAACGTCCAAAATGTAATAACTTTTTCATTTCATTTTGTAATACATTTTTACATTTTGCAACATTGGTGGTGTTTTATTACAACTTAAGGAGCTGTTTGGGAAACATTCCAAATGGTTTATGTCTTGGCTGGTAATTAGACATATTAGACAATATGGAAAATTTGAAATTACAAATATATTTTGGAAATAGAAATGTAGCAAAATTGCTTAAAAAATGTGGATTTATTACAAAATGAAATGAAAAATGTATTACATGTTGGATGTTTTTTACAAAATGCAGCTCAACACCAAGTGGTGTGTTAAATAATGTTAAGAAATAACCTAACTTATAACTTTAAGAAATGGAGATGGACTTTTTTTTTTTTTTTAATTGGATCTTTAGAACATGAAACTCTTAAAGAGGACATTTGAATAACGCCAAAGAACACATTCAAAGAATAAAATAATAATAATATTTTTTTTATTTGTTTGTTTTTACCAAAAACAAAAAATATTTAATACAAAGAACCCATGTTTATTAATGCCTTGTTAAATAACCATTATTTTATGGTGATAGGTTAAGAGTTATTGGAAAAAATTAATTATATACATATTACAAAATGCGGCTCAACACACCCCTACCCCTACATGTGGACGCACAAAACAAAGAGGAAAGATTGAAATGAGATTCAGACACATGAAGTGTGCGCTGGAAACTGAACCCTGCAGACTCCAGTGATTAGCCTGAGCCTGCCCGCTGCAGTCATTAGCCTGACCCGCTGAACCGTGGGTCACCTCATTCAACGCAACATTTGATGTAATTGTGAGTCGAATGCTGATCCGCGCCTGCTGTTCCACCAACAACACGACGCTTGTGTTCCTACGGCGACACCGTCAGCGGCTGCTCGTGTTCAGAAGTCAGAGGAAGATAAAGAGTCTGGCGCTAACGTTCTGACTTTACCTCAGAGCATCAGGAGAAAAGAATCTGAAGACCAGGAAATGAGTCGAGGTTTTTGTCTGGAAACCAGTGGGTGTCAAACAAAAATAAATGACTCACTTTTCCTTATTGTGACTGAACGTGACGGCAAAATAAATGACATTATCACGTCCTAAATCATAAGGGAACAGCAGCGGTTCTGTCCAGAACATCATTTCACTCTTGTTATGTCTTTTTCTGTTGTTTTGTCTTCACTTAACCCTGAGGACATTTCATCTGTTTGGAATACTTTTGATTTTGCCTTCATATCTCTCATCAAAAAACTGTTGATCTTGATTCAGTTCTATCATTTTTGTGACAGACTGGTTTTACAAACTAAACTTAAAAACCATGAAAAAAAACATGCTTTGTCTATTTCTTTTTTTTCTCCTTGTTTTGATACTTGAAGTCATTGTAGCATATAAGGTCATTATCATGCTTTAACCAGTGTTAGTTATGCACCATAAATTCAATCATACCCATTCTCCTCATTGTCCCAAGTGTAAAACATCAATTGGAAGTCTCACATTCAGCCTGATTCGACCTCCAATGGGCCAGGTTAGTAAAGTAAAATAAAAACATAATAACATATAAATAATGACGATTCAAAATTTTTGTCATTGTTTTAGTGCGAAAAAAACAACATTAAATTCTAAAAAAAAAATGCTTTCATAAATTATCCAAATGCAAAACAAGTGAAATTTCATAAGGAAAATAAAGACAATTTTAACAATATTCTGCCTCATCATTAGTCCATGTGTTTTATTATCGATCACTTTTACAAAAACACCAAATTCTTAGTAACAGAAGCACAAAATGGTTCAAATTGTGCCTAATTTTCTTTGGTTGTATTTGTTGAGGTTATTGACCTTTTATTGTGATATGATAGTTTGTGAATTTCGATATTTTCATAATTGTATATTATATTTTTCAGTAAAACAATGACAAAATAGGAAAAAAACTAAGAAGAAAATATGGAGTCATTTAATTGGTTATTATGCTCTTCATCCCAAAGGGCCACAGTGGAACCATTGGTGGGCTGCATGTTTGAGACCCCTGGTTTATGGTCATGTCGAAAGATTAAACATTTTTGTAAAATGGTGGAGAATGATGTGAATATGATCATCACTAGATTTGGATCCACATCACAGTATAATGGTGTTACTAACGCAGCCACATTTTAAGTAACGGAGTAATTACTTAATGACTTTATCCATAACTGAATCACCGTTACCGTTACTTGGGAAATAATGTGACGCGTTACAGGTGTGTTTCCACTATCGAAACTTCTGGGTATTTTTATTTTTTGGGGTGGGGGGGGGGCTACTTTTGACTGGACCATAAGTTAGCCCCATCCTCTCAAACGTGTGTCTCTGTCTCCATGCAGAAAGGGCGCCATAGGAACCTTTGGAAGACGTTTTTTATATTGCGTCAGTTGCTATGGTAACGTCACAAACAAAAAGCGCTAAAACAAAGTGGCAGCGGAGGAGGAAATCACAAGACTAGACGTGGACTAGGGATGACCAAATGAATTACAAAACCTTAACCGATCACTGAGCCTCATTAACTGGTTGAAGTCAGCTCACACACACACACACACACACACACACACACACACACACACACACACACACACACACACACACAGTGTAATTCTCCTCCACACCACAAGGGGCAGTTTCACGAAATGGTTAAACTGATGTAAAACTGAACTATGCAAAATATAAACAAACTGAACATGAGCAGTGAAAACAGTGTGTGTAGTGTGTGTATAAAGGGTTAGTCCTGTGCTGCTGCACACACACACCATTTATCTGTTCATATATGTCACAGATGACGGCCCTGGAGACACCGTCCCTGAAGTCAAGCGGAATCTCCCTCAGCATGTCTGTTATGAACAAGCCAAAAGAAGAGCCTTTCCACCAGTTGCTCCAAGTGTGTTTATTTTTTAAATTACATTTATTCTTTGTCATTTAAAAAAAATTGTTAATTAACAAAAAACTATTAAAAAGTAAGATAGCTTTTTACTTTTTAAAATGTTTTTTTTTGTTTACATTTGTTTTCATTTACATACAGTATATTTAATTATTGGTTTTTATTATTTAATTTTACATTTTTACTTTATTTAAAAATAAAATAAAAGCAAAGGGAGATATGTAAAACATGCAGGACACTGTGACACGAGGACTGGATTTGAGAAGCACTGGGTTAAAGTGTCCACCACTCTACACAGCTTTTTACAGTGTGCAGAGATTATACAGTGTTCATAATCTTATATAAAAATAAGTGGTGTATATGCAATGTCAACATATAACAATATATATTAAAAAAATCTATAAATTATAAAAACACTGCACAGCGTTCAGGAACGTAAATGTCAATTCCATGGTGCGTTTAGAGGTCGAGACAATACCTGCTGTTAAAGATGAATAGGTTAAAAAAAATAACGTTAAATTAAATTAAATTCAGCAGAACAGGAGGTTAAAGGCAGATACTATTGGATCCTCCTGCTCGATTAAGGTCATTAATTGTTTCAGATTGTGGTTGTTTAGATAACTGGACGGTCTAATCTACCCCCCCCCCCCCCCCTGTGGGTCCAAACAGCAGAGGACAGGAAGGATGTACATTAAAGTCATAAAAGGTAACGACAGCTCCAGTCCGAGCGTGGAGTCCATTATTGGAAGACTGTGTGCGAGTGCTTGTATCTTTTTATGGCGTTCCTAATGGTTATGGATGAAAATGACGGCGCACATGATGACGCCGCTCTTTTCCAGCGGCCTGTAATGGGCGTCACATGCTGCTTATGGCAGACGCAGAGCTCGCTAATGATGGGGAAAGGGCAGAAAGAGAGAGAGAGAGAGAGAGAGAGAGAGAGAGAGAGAGAGAGAGAGAGAGGGGCGAGTCAAATTAAGGCGATTACAGACGGTGGGTGTTACTCAAGACCACGAAAGAAGACTACGAAAGAAGACTACGAAAGAAGACCACGAAAGAAGACTACGAAAGAAGACGTACGAAAGAAGACTACGAAAGAAGACTACGAATGAAGACTACAAATGAAGACTATAAAAGAGGACTACGAATGAAGACCATGAATGAAGACCACGAATGAAGACCACGAATGAAGACCACGAATGAAGACCACGAATGAAGACCACGAATGAAGACCAAGAATGAAGACCATGAATGAAGACAACCAATAAAGTGTTGATGTCCTTTTTTATGCAAAATGACAAATAAAGCCGATTCTCAGTATTTTTTTATTATCAAATGCTTCCACTTCTGAGTCTGTTCTGTCTTGTTTTGTTTATTTTTCACAGATTTCCAACAAAATACACTAAAAACCCAATAACATTAATGCTTCAGAGGCTAGCACTCCTCAGATAGTGTTTAGCCTCCAGCAGCAGCAGCTTCTATGGACAGACTGACTTTCAGCAGCACATTCGTAATCCCAGCGACGTAAACATTTGGACATATTTCATGTTATTCCACACATCTGGGTTCAATTATATCACATCTACAAAATGAGAGAGAGAGAGAGAAAAAAAAAGGCAGCAGAAAAGCAGCTTTCAACTGCAGCTTTTACACACACCCTGAAATCTGTCAGCATCAACATTTATCTTTTCTGTAGTTTTTGGATTTATTTTTTTTTTTAAATAACCGATGAAATGAAAACATACAGGTTATTCTGATACTGAGGGCAAAAGGAAAATCAACTCGTTACAACAGGCTGCAGATCTGGACCTGATTGAAAGCAATTATTAACAGAAAAAAAACTCGATTAGCGCTAAAATGTGATCATATGTTCAGGCGCTAGGTACAATAAACCCTGCCCCCTTGCAAACATTTTAGCTCAAACCATCCACAATCACCAAAAACACCATAATCAAACTATCCAAACCTGTCCCAAATGTCACATGACCTAATATAATTCTCACTCATCAGAAGATAAAATATCCACAGCAGGTACAATCACTCATTTGTTCAAAATACAAAATGACAAATAGCTGATCTGAACCTTTATGTCTTATAATTATCCACAGAGGAACCATATTCCAACAAACGCAGTCATAGTCCAACAAAAGCATCCAACACTAACTAAAAATTGTTCATATAAAGTCCAAAACACATCAAAACATCAATAAATATCCACAAATGTTTTATCTATTGCACCATTTAACAATATCCCAGTTTTCATCTGAATATTTTCATTTCTAATATAATCAAACACCAACTGCATGTTATTAAAATGGTTCAAGAACAACATTCAATTGACTTTATTAAGAAATTTAGGCAACGTTGAGTGGAAGACTAAAGCTGTCATTCCATGGTTATTTCATTAATATTACTGTGTTCTCCATTGTTATTGAATACATTGTGTGTTGGTTCTATTGTTTAAAAAAAAGTCTGGATTGTTTTGTTTCCAGCAGTACTTCCTCATACATGTCCATGACACAGTCACGAGGCGTCTCTGATTGGCAGTTAGAGACTGGCACAGCAAGTTGTCCCCATGACAACCCAACAGTGCGGTGGATGAGTTGCGTTATCCATCTGACTACGGCAAAAGGAGTTTGTGCAAAACTGACGCAGGCTGGCGGACATCGCTAAGGTTTTTTTTCCACAATATTGAGCAGCAGAATTTACTGGAACATCGCTCGACCTCGCATGACTCGTGTTTAAAAAGATAAGTGAGTGCACCATGGTTTGCAATGGCTGTGTGTGTGTTCACTGATCATAATGCATTGCGCCTTAAAGCATATTACGTATTACAACACATATTAAACAGTGCTATATTAATATAGTGTTTGGAGCCTTTCTAACATGTCGTTTCCTATCTGCCAACATTAATTACTGAATACTTATCACCACTCTTGTTGGAGTTATGACCATTTAAAATCAAATGTTTTTGATTTTGACCTTTCACGGTCACTCAAGGTCAAAGGTCATAACATCATTTAGAACAGGGGTGGCCAGCTCTGGTCCTCGAGAACCACAGTCCTGCATGTTTCCCTCTTCTAACACACCTGATTCAAATGATGAGCCTAGCGTCACGGATACCTCTAAAACATGCAGGATTGTGGGTCTCAAGGACCAAGGTTGGCCACCCCTGATTTAGAAGCTCATGCCATGTTTCTTATCTGTCAATAATAGTTACTAAGTCTCTATCTCCACTGGTTTTTCTGTTTTTCTGTACATTTTTTATGGGTATTGACTGAGTGACCTTTGACCTCTCAGGTCAACAATAGGTCAAAATCTATACATACAAGATGCAGAATTTAAATACCAGCATTTTCAAGTCTGTAAAATGAATAGTACAAAATCCATATCCAAAAATGTATTTGGACCTTTATTATGACCTTTGACCTAGAGTCTTCAAAGTTGACCTTTATGGTTCTGATGTTGATTGGTTTACATCAACAGTGAGAGCAAAAGGAAGCAATAAGCAAAACTGAGCATACAGGACTAAAATTCCTGACTTGTTCTTTCTCTGACCATTGTGACCATGTGGCCTCATTTTTGGTGACCTTGACCTTTGACCTACATTCACCAAAATGTAATGAGATCTATAGATGACCTCACACCTTTCCTGAAAAGTTCATGGAAATTGTTCCAGTTTCTTGCAAACAGACGGACAGACAAAAGAACTGAATAAGAAACACCACTCTTTTACCCTTTCTGGGTTTTCTTTTTTTTTTTTGGGGGGGGGGGGGGGTGTCAATTTAAAGTCCACTCCGTCTGGCCAGGGGTTTCTACTCTTATCCTTGTTACTATCTGAATAAATCCAGTGTTTTCGTAAGTACAGGATGTTTTTAGTGACTCGTACGTTGATGACTCGTGCTTAATTTTCCCTCAAAAGGTCATTTGGGATATAATCAGATTTTACGCTGATGATGCAGTTTATTACAAGCATGAGCCTGATCATATCAGCCAGACATATCAAGACATCATGAAACAATTGATTGGACTCAGACTCAAAATAATAACTTAACATGTGAGTCATTGTTTCCTAATCCTTTCCTCTAAGGTTTTTACATTAGGGAAAACATGTCATTTATTGCAAAATAAGAGGGAAAGTTGCAAGATTGTTGTTTAATTTAAGCAGTGATGAGTGTTCTGTAATTAATTTTATTTTGTGCAACCAATAACTGAACATTTATTCACCTTTTAAACCAATGTACATAATGATTGCATGGATATTTTCATTGCCTCCATCCCTGTAGACAGTTGTAAGCCATATTAAAGTGACAAAAATATGTTAAGTAAACATATATTGATGATTAGTTTCACAGCAAACTGCATGTTTTAATTTACTTAATTATAAAAGAAAATATATTTTTTTATTGTGTGTTGTGTAATTTGCAATTTTTGCAATTTAGTTTAGCATTTTTTTCAAAAGTATATTTTTCTTGAAAAAAATGGCACCAACAAAGCAAGAAAATTAACATTTTACAAAATAAAAATTAGACAAACACATAAACATCTAGTTATTGTTTGTGCAGCACACAAAAGATCTCCTTTATTATGGACTGATAATTATTTTAAGGATGCAACAGTGAAAACAGCACCTAGTATTAGCAATTAGCATTAGTACATAGGACACCTTTACCTTGCTTTGTCATGTTAAATAATTAGCATTAGAAGAATGCTAACTGTACTTAGTACAGTTTCATCCTTTACGTTCCTTTGTCATGTAAAAGTATTAGCATTACAAATACAATGCTAACTGTATTTAAAAGTAGAATTAGCATTACAAAGAGAATGTTACCTGTACTTAGCATTATAATTAGCATTAGCACATATGACACAGTTTCAACCTTTACCTTGCTTTGTCATGTAAAAGCATAATCATTACAGATACAATACTAACTGTACTTAACATCAGAATTAGCATTAGAAGTATAATGCTGCCTTGGTATTAGCACAACGGACACGTTTACGAGCCCAGATATCCATCAGACCAAACTTTCTACTGCAGAACCCTCATGACCTCACTGTGTAAACGTTCATCCTCTTCAGCTCGTGCCTCATAAAAACATCACAGAGTGGGTGCTGTCTAATTCTTGGGTCACATGCTGCCTTTACTCGGCCCCTCTGGGTTTTTGAGACGGTAACTGAGCCGCTCGGAGCTGACGGTGACTTCCTGTGCACGTGAAGGCATCATGTCTCACATCCGAGCAGAGCCAGAGCAGGTCTCCTTTTAACGCCTCCAGGTCACAGGGGGCGCAGCTCTGACCGACATGAGGTGACAACCGGGCCCTAACCTGCCGCGTAACCTGAGTACCCCGCCCACCCCACCCCCACCCCACCCCCACCCCACCCCCACCACACCCCCACCCCCACCCCGCAAAGACTGAATAATCCACATTTACAAAGGCCGTGTGCTGTTTGACAGGCTGAGTGATCATCAGTCAGGTAAAGTAAACTGCCCCCTACCCACCACCCACTGACCACCGTGGACACAGGTGGATTTCCCCGGTCTGGGGTTCCAGGGGCGACAGGTCTGGACTTGTCAGGTTCACATCAGACGGGTGAGGACACAGCAGGTTAAAACTCAAATCCCCATAATCCCTCAAATGAGTGACAGTAGAAAAGTGATGGTGGGTGGGCTCATTTGTTTAGGGGGCGGGTCTTAAACATCCCCTCCAGTTGAATCATTACAAACAAGGCAGTCACAGACAGCAGACCTCTGCCGAGGCTTGATATGGCGTCAAAATGTGACATGATGTTGCCATAGGTGACGACCCATCTGATGTCTGAAGGTCAGACCATGTGAATGAAAAAAAAAAACCACATTCTATCTTTTCTGAATCCTGGGATATTACACTGATGTGTCTAACTGTTTACCTTTAGTGTGACCTTGACCTTTGACCTTCATTGCTCAAAATCTAATGGGTTCTTCCATGACTCGTTATCTATCATTCCTGAAAGTTTAATCAATCCTGCTGACAGACAGACAGACGGAGGTGGAGGTAATAATAAAAAAAATCATGATGAGACTTTTAAAAAGTCCTAAATATGAGACACAAAATATGAATTTCTGAGATAAAAAGTCCAAATCATGAGCTAAAAGTCCTAATTCTAATCTATGAAGCCCCATTATCCCTCTGAAGGGTCTTATTTTTTATACTGTCACACTTTATAATACCTACACACAATTGACTATGTATTAACCATTTATTACTCATTTATAAATGGGTTGTTCATTATGTATTAACTATTTGTTACCTATTTTTTAATGTCTTATAAAGGTTCATACTAGTGTCTTTCAAAGATAAATGTAAAATGAGATTATTTTTAACCAACAGGTGCAGTGTTTGTATATCTGCTTTACAGGTAAACAAAGAAACAGTTGTAAACACTGCACCTGTTGGTTAAAAATAATCACATTTTACATTTACACACTAGATATCTATGTTAAAAAAAATCATATATTTGCTGCATGTACAGAAGGATTTTTAACTGTTAATGTTTGTACTTGAACTGATTTTTTTCTAACACTGACTTTACTGATTAAAACGGAACAGAACCAAGAGAAAAATAACCAGTATTTTCCATATTTATCTTCATTTCTCCTGTGTTTTAAATCACAAATCACTTTAATTATCTTCACTGAAACCCATATAGTGGTCTTCTTCTGTGTCACAGTTGAACAACCTCAGAAGCTTCGTCACATCTGTCTGATGATGAAGGGCTGAGGGTGTGAAAAATAATTAACAGTGGATCATTTGTCGTCTGTGTTCTATCTGCTCAAGAAAAAATAGGTATTCATCTTTGCATTGATTGTTCTTAGTAGTTTTGATTCTAATTCTGGTTAGAGCGCCCCTAGTGGTGGAAGAAAAATCCACAGAATAGCTGCACCTTTGTATAAAGCTCATGACTCAAAATATACAAAAAAAAAAGTACAGGCTTATAGTTCAGAAAATATTCTGAGAATATAAGGAGTATACAGTACAGATATTTATATATATGTAAAGAGTATAAAGTACATATATTTATATAAATGTAAGGAGTATAAAGTACATATATTTATATAAATGTAAGGAGTATAAAGTACATATATTTATATAAATGTAAGGAGTATAAAGTACATATATTTATATAAATGTAAGGAGTATAAAGTACATATATTTATATAAATGTAAGGAGTATAAAGTACAGATATTTAGTACAATAATGCAGTACTTTTACTCAGTCACATTGACACCTCATGGCGTCAGGGTGAGGACGGACAAAGCCCAGGCCAAGCAGACGGACACGTGGCGGCCATGATGTGTGAACGCTGGCGGTATTAATTGGAGGAAACATGTTTGCTCTTTTCAGCTGCAGAGCAGATGTGAAGCAGGTTTGAGACAGATGGAACATGAGCAGAATGGAAATGACCTCCATGACCTTTTCACTCATCACTGGGGGAACACCGTCCCACCTTTTATTTATTCACTTCTGTCTTTAAAATACAACATCCGTAACCCTTAACGACCCAAACCTTCAATAGAAAACAGTCAACTATGGATATTTAAATTCAATATCTATCAGTACGTGTCATGATAAATCTGATACGACCATATTTGGGCATTCAGAGGCTCTGTAGTTACCATGGAAATAGAATAACAATAGACTTTTTTTTAGGACGCTGTTATTCTCTACAACATAGATTCACCAGTTAAACACACTTTTACCACCAGTTAAACCAGTGCTTCTCAAATCCAGTCCTCGTGGCCCAGTGTCCTACATGTTTTAGATATGATTCAGTTTAACCCTTTAACTCTTGAAACAGTTCCACAGTAAAAAGAATTAAAATAAGCAACAAAATTTATTTGAAAAAAAACAGCCAGTCATCAATAAAATGAATAAAAATGAATAAAAAACTGACAAAATAATTAACTTAAGTCACATGAACAAAGTAAGACACAAAGGGTTTGTTTATTTTGTTGCTCATTGTTTATTTTTCTACATTTTACTTTTTATTTTTATATTTTTTTCTTTAATTTTTGCTCCATTTGTGTCTTACTTTCTTCATGTTATTAATTATTTTTATTCAGTTTATTATTCTTTGGTAGTTTTTGTTCATGCTGTGGCTTATTTTGATTCTTTTTACTGTGGAACTGTTAAAGTTTCAGAAGTTAAACGGTTAAACTGAATCATTTGGAAGAAAGAAATATGTCAAACATGTAGGACACCGACCCTCCAGGACTGGATTAGGACACATCTGTTCACACATAGTTCAATTACTTAACCTGTAATAGCGTCCAGGTGTGATGTGAGAGGGAGATATATATATATTTTTTTTTTTTTTCATTTAATTAATTAATTAATTAATTTATTTATTTTTCATTCGTACATTTTTAAAATTACTTTATTTACATTTTTTTGTTAAGGGTTTTTTATTATTACTATTATTTGAATGTAATGAATTTTTAAATAAATTGTATTTGTATTTTCTTTATTCTTTATTTTTTAGGTTTTCTTATTTTTTCATGAAATTAAATTTATGTATTTTTATTTATACATTTTCAAATGTTTTATTATTTTTATTTTATTTTTTGTATTTTTATGTAATTAATTGATGTATGTTTTTATTTGTATTTTTTAATTCTTTTTTTATTAGAAATGTTATTTTATTTAATTAAAAAAAGAAGAAGAAAATGGAGATATCACTGGGTCATTAGGACTGGATTTGAGAACCACTGAGTTACTGGTATATGTGATGAAAAACTCACTTTTTCCTTCTGTTTTTCCCATTTTCATAAAATAACATTTACATTTTTATGAATATCCACATAAAATATTAAATTACATACTAGAGAATTCATGATTTACAGTGAAAAACGCTAAATATGGAGGATAATATTATGATAAATGGTGATAAATAATTTAAGAAAGGTTAAATAGAGAGAAAATATTCATTTGTAAACTGCCACAAAAGTCAAACTGGGTTTTTATGGATTAAATGTCGACTTTTAGCAGTCATTTTCCAGGCGACATATTTTTTCTCCCGTGACTTGTCACTGTTTTGTAAATGTGTTTTTTACATTTAATTTTAACACAATGTGTGTGTGTGTGTGTGTGTGTGTGTGTGTGTGCACGTGTTTTTGAATGATTTTCTTAAAGTGATGTGAGGGTTAATACAGAACTGTTAATAACATTCCTAACACTCTGAAAAACCTGTCTGTGTATTTCAGTCATAACAAGAAGAAGGAAAAATATAGATTAATAAAATGTGTTAATGATCAGCCACATGTTTATGCAGATATATTTAACCTACGGGAGATGCTTTTGTTGTTTTACTGTGTGGAAGTGAATTAAATACTTATGAATATTTGCATTTTTCCTCACTTTATACTGATACTTTTTATAATAATAATAATAATCATAATCATAATAATAATATCAAACCTTATTACAGACAGATGTCCATAAAACAGAAGCAGAATAAATGTTAAAAGTAATAAACAAATAAATAAATAAAAACAGATCTAGTATTTGTGTACATTTTAAAACATACAAACTATTGCACCAGTGCCGTCCCAGTTTAGATGCTGAGATATAGATCTATTCTATAGAATAGAATAGAATAGAGTAGAGTAGAATAGAATAGAGTAGAATAAAATAGAGCAGAATAGAAAAGAGTAAAATAGAATAGAATAGAATAGAATAGAATAGAATAGAATAGAATAGAATAGAATAGAATAGAATAGAATAGAATAGAATAGGTGTATAGAACAGTATCATCAGCATATAATTACAATTTTTTTCCGTGACAGGGTTGTGGAAGATCATTGATATATAGATTAAAGATCAGAGGTCCTGACACAGACCCTTGAGGAACACCCAGTGTGTTCTGTGGATGATGAACCTTCACCTGTAACACACTGTGTCCTCTTTGACAGATATGATGGAAGCTATGCTAGTGTTTGTTTTGAAAAATTAAAGTTAGAGGGTTTTAATATCAGGCTTGGCTCGGTTCGAGTTACAGTAGTTGATTCTGGATTGTTCGTGCATCCCCGATTCTAAGTGTGTGTGGACCATCGGCTCCTGAACCCAAACCCAAACAGTCTGTGGTTCTTCTGTCGTCACCAGTCAAACCTCAGTGTGTGATTTTAACTGCAGTGATTCTGTTAGTTCTGTCCCGCTTCCAAAACCACAAGCAGGTGCCAGGTATATTCTGGTCCATTCAGCACAGATACAGCCAAACTTGACATTAACCAATAGGCCTGAGGACTGGCCTTTAAGCCCCGCCCCAAAGACAAAGACGACTTCCACCTCTTTTCGCCGAACAAAACGATCTCCGTTCCGTGGGTAAACACCCAAGTGTTCGGTACGAGGTAAAAGCCTATATTAAATGTTCTGTCCAATGGTGTAAGACAAATGATTGTAATACGTCGCACTTCTGTCCTATTATTATAATATATAAAACTTCTGTGACATGTCCATCAGAGTGTCCTCTAACATCTGTGAATATTTTTTGTCAATCGGATACAAATTATTATGCGTTGCTAAGGACTTCCTACTCCAAAACAGTCCAAAACTTTAACGGACAATATCTAAAAATATGCAAATTGCAAAATAGGTCCAAATGTGGATATTAAAATGACCATAACTTTGGTTCTACTTGTGATAGAAACATCATTTTTTTCACCATCTTAAACCTTAGTTTCCACTCTAACAATCTACACAGATAACTCAGTTTTAATTTCCAGACACTTATGCCTGGTTTCGTAGTGGTGGGTCACATATCAGCTTTTCTAACATGTAGCAATGCACCGTAGATGTTAAAAATAGAATAGAATAGAATAGAATAGAATAGAATAGAATCATATCCCTATCAGGGCCCCTAGACTTTGGAATGGAGGAGATAAGGCTTGAAGAATCAGTGCAATCTTTTAAATCAATTCTTAAAACCTTTTTAAGATTAGCTTTTATGTTATATGATGATGTTGTTAATTAAAAAAAAAAATTGGTAATACTTTATATTACGGATTTGTAATGGTAATTTTGATGTAATTTTCTGGTAATAATGCCTTTGTAACCACTTATTACAAGTAATAGGTCACTAATAAAGTGGTAATGTATGATAATTTTAATGTAATAATTTTGTGAACCTTATCGTCTGTACAATATGCTCCTTCTTTACTTGTTCAGTTGAGTGTTTTTGGAGTGTATACACCAAAGCACTGCCAGTGGAAACATGTGGACAGTGTCAGCACAGTCTGCACAGTGACACTCTGATCCTTTTTCCACCAACACTCACTTCCAGACCAGCTTTAGGAACCTCAGCTTTTACACATTTCAGCCAAAACAACCAGATCTGGTCCAAGAAAACAGCACCACTATCGGCTGGTCCACAACCAACAACTGCTGACTTCAGGGAGTGGGAACATTTAAAAAAAAAACTACTTAAACACCTACTTAAATAACTTTAAGTAGGTGTTAATAAACCATTTTTCATACAATTTTATAGCAATTATATTCATTACAAATATTGAGCCACATATTGTAATAAACATCCAAATTGTAGAATACACCCGTTCCCATGCAAACTTCTATTCAGCATTTCTATGTAAACAGAAGTAAATAGCTTTAATTAATTCCAAATTATGTTATTCAGAATAAATTTAAAAAACATGTAAATGTAGTTAACGAGTTACTAACAGCGTCTCCGTTGGCATGGTGACAGAGCGTGAGCTGCATTCCTCTGCCTGCTGGCTCTCGTCCCTCTACACTTGTCACCGGGAGGTTCGGGACCCGCTGGTGAACATGGTCCGGCCTCAAGTGCCTCTCACAGACCTGTTAGCATGAATGTGGTGTCATGTGACGAGAGCCGGCACCGACCATGGACACGAGCGGCAGTGGTGGACGCTCAGCCACAGCCTTTTCAAGAAAATGTTGACTTATCCTCCATACATTTGTTCATAAATATCTGTACTATACTCCTTATATTTATATAAATATTTGTATTTTATATTCTTTATATTTATATAAATATTTGTATTTTACACTCCTTATATTTATATAAATATTTGTATTTTATACTCCTTATATTTATATAAATATTTGTATTTTATACTCCTTATATTTATATAAATATTTGTATTTTACACTCCTTATATTTATATAAATATTTGTATTTTATACTCCTTATATTTATATAAATATTTGTATTTTATACTCCTTATATTTATATAAATATTTGTATTTTACACTCCTTATATTTATATAAATATTTGTATTTTATACTCCTTATATTCTCAGAAAAGACTCCTTCCTTTGTCAAACTACACAGTAAATTTTGCAGTGTTAAATCAACACTTAGAGAGTTTATTTAACTTCTTCTAGAGTGTATTTGGTCCCATTGTCTCCAAATTAACACTGCAAAATGTACAGTGTAGAAAGATGTGACAATGTGAAAAATAAGTCACTTCAGAGGAGATAAGTTAAGTTAAGTTAAGTTAAGTTAAGTTAAGTTAAGTTAAGTTAAGTTAAGTTAAGTTAAGTTAAGTTAAGTTAACCCACTAGGGGAAATTTCACGTTTACAGCAGCAATGTTATAATTCAGCACACAAGAGTAATCACTTCCTTAAATAATTGAATAAATACATGTAAAAGTATATAGTTGTACTCGTCATCTGAACCCGCTTTATCCCCACTAGGGTCACAAGTGTCACTGGGGGCCGAATCTACGTACAGTGGGTGAAGGTGGGGTACACCCTGTATGAGTCTCCAGTTAATCTCAGGGCTGAACATATATAGACAAACAATCACTGTCACATTCACACCTATGGACAATTTAGATTAACTAATTAACCTATCAGTGCATGTGTTTGGATGGTGGGAGGAAACTGGAGTAACTGGAGAGGGTACTATATATATATATATATATATATATATATATATGTACTATCCTATACTAGTTTATTCACTTTCATTCTGTGGCTGCATGGACAGAGCTATTTATTATTATTTACTTAGGAATTTAGTGGTTGTCCAATAACTTAAATATACAAAAAGTAGGTCAGAGCAAAAAGGCTGAAAAGCCACTAGTGTCACAAGTGGACTGAATAAAAGCTACTGTTGTTTTTCAAACAGCTTAAGGCAAGTTACACTTAAAAGTTTTCTTCAGTCTGACTCCGGGCACCGAGGTTTTCAAAGCAACTTGACAAAAACCAACATGAAAAGGAAAAAAAACCAAGATGTGACCTCATTATATTCAATGTAACTGCTCCATTTATTAAAGTCATTATTTTGAAATGTGTATGAAAAATAAGTTTAAAAAAATGATAAAATAGTGCCAATGTCCGTGTGCTCATCAGGACGTCACAGCTGTGATGTCTTACTATCAACAAAAGGGAGTCATTCAATAGATGATAAAACCAATCCCACTGTGGGTCTGTGTGTTTTTTAAACAGTGTGAATGGTACAGGAAGCCCCCAAAGCTCTTCTGAGGTAACATCTGACTTAACTAAAGTGGGTAACTGGAACTACGTCTGGACGAGTTCAATACGCGTTTAGTTTTGAAACCGTGTCAAAAGCATATTACATAAAAATGGAACTGTTTCATTAAAAATCTGTGTCAGCATGGGGGCGAATCGCTTGCTGAAAACGACGCATTTCACATGACACACAACTATGAGCGCTGTGAGCCAGTCCCACCAGATACAATAGAACAATAGAAGAAGTAGTGCACATGCGCCCACATCCTATTTCTACCAGCAATAATAACACTGCTAACACCCGAACATTAACCCATTCACCACTGATACGCTGCTGTTCACCATTGTCACTGTCTTGTGAGGAGAATGAATGCTACAGGTGCAAGGCTGTGTTTTTTTTTCCGGTCATGTGGTCATGACGTGGGTGTGAACACACAGGGCTACCCGTCAGGATGGGTACGGAAACAACACCGTCTCCAGATCTTCCCACATTGGTACGGTTTTACAAAGAGTTTGTTTTGGGGTATCCATGAGACTGGTCGTATTTTAACGAAAGGCCAATCTGTTAAGAAAGGACATTGGTTTCACGTGAACTCGTCTCAGTAATGACATATTACTGTGGTTAAAGCTGATAAGCAGGAGGTCATTGGTAGAAACTAATATGGGGACAATTACTTTCTTTGATCTGGATTGAAACGGAACTGAACTGAATCAATAATCAATGAAATCTGTTGAGAACTGAGGGAAAAGTCGTGGTTATAGTGACAGACTGGAAAAGTAAACTAAGTTGTAAACAAATAGTTTGACAAACGAATGAATCAATCAGAATTGAAATCTGTTGATAATTGAGGGAGGAGAAGTGATTTTAGTGAATTCTGGACGACGGGCGACAAAGACAGACGGACAAAGTGCGATGGCAATAGCTCATGGCAGATTTCATCAAAATAAAAAAAACAAAAAGTCATAATAATGAGAAAAGTGTGTGGTCCTGCACAACTCAGTATGGTACCGTCATGATAATAGAGAAAAAAAAGACAAGAATATGAAAGAAAAAGTCAGAATAATGAAGAAAATTTAAAAATTTAAAAAAAATATTACATAAAAAGCATAATAATTAGAAAAAAAGTCACAAATATTACATAAAAAAGCTAATAAAAAAAGTCACAAATATTACATAAAAACATAATAACAAAAAAGTCAGAATAACATAACATAAAGAAATGAGAAAAGTGTGTGGTCCTGCGCATGGTACCACCGCCACCTCAGGGGGTGGGGGTTCCCAGAGGAGCACCAGCACTAAACATACACAGTACAGTGAAGCACTTTGTAAAGAAGCAGGAAAAGACCAGACTGTTACTGGTGTGTGTGTGCGGGTGTGTGTGTGTGTGTGTGTCCGTGTGTGTGTGTGCAGGTGTGTTTTGTGTACATGTCAGACTCCCATTGCTCATAATTTCTTCCCCAAACACAGATGAGTAATTCCTGACAAACCTGCCTCAGCCCTGAAGTTGACGATTTACTACCTAAATAAACACTACACACACACACACACACACACACACACACACCCACGCATAAAAAATAAATTGAAGTAGTAAATTCATTCTGTCATCTGTGTATTACAGATACTAGTGTCAGTGTTATATTTAACTCTGAGTCCAGTATCAGTACAGGAAAAGAAGCCAGAGCTAGGCTAGTTATATTAGCACTAGTACAGGGCATTAAGCTAGAGCTAGGCTAGTTATATTAGCACTAGTACCAGAAATAAAATAAAATGCTATATTAGCACTAGCACAGGATATGAAGCCAGAGTTATGCTAGTTATATTAGCACTAGTACCAGAAATAAAATAAAATGCTAGTTATATTAGCACTAGTACTAGTACATTAAGCGAACTATATCATATTTTTAACGAACGTGGACGACTCGTTCACTTTTGCCAAATGAATGGGAAGTTGTGAACGCGGTTATTCTGGCATTTATTGAACTGCGCTTTTATGTAGTTCACATTTCGTTCTTATCACGTTGTAATTATTGAGTCCTATAAGGTATAAAATGGGATCAAAACACAGCATTATCATAGATGTAATTTTTGTATTATTCTGAACAAATTTTGGCAACATAATGTTGTGGAATAACCAATGAGAAGCGTTTGGGCGGAGCAGTTAGAGAGAGAGAGAGAGAGAGAGAGAGAGAGAGAGAGAGAGAGAGAGAGAGAGAGAGAGAGAGAGAGAGAGAGAGAGAGAGAGAGAGTTGTTGGGAGCAGAGAAAAATAGTTAAATGTACAGAGTGTGACCGGCGACACACTCGGCGTTGTCCCGTTCTTGGAAATAAACATTGAAAACGAAGCTCACTGAAACCGCTCCTTGTGTTCTAAGAACCTGCAGAGGGAAGTTAACCCTGGGGTAAGGGACTTACTTCAGCCCTGGAGGGGCAACATTTTGCCCTGATTTCGCTGACTACAGGATAACTTTACAATAATAACACAAAAAAAGAACGAAAAAGTTCATTTTGGGATCCATGAACTTCTAGTTTATAATTTGGAAGAATGAACGATGAACTGAACTAATTCATATTGAGTAACTTGAACTGAACTTTGAACTAGTTCCTAATTAAGGTGAACTTTCCCAACACTGTTAGTAGTAATATGATGTAAACGTCACCACAAAACTGTTTAGTTGCTCACATAAATCATACTGACATAAAGTGTTTTGATCATTATTAATTGAAATGAATCCAAATCAACCCTGTGATTGATCTGATTAAACATTTAATCATGGAACAGCCCTATTAATTACAGATCATAATTCATTAATGTCTCATTTAGATTTAATTTGGTGACAGCACCAATGTTTGTGCTGATGTGATGCACAGAGCAGAGGAGGCCGGCAGCTCCCAGGAGTCTTCGCTCCTCCTCCTCCTCCTCCTCCTCCTCCTCCTCCTCTTCCTCTGGTACATGTATTTTTTTCTTCTGCATTTTTCGTGTTTCTTAGTGTATTTTTGTGTATTTTGTAGGAAATAAAGAGCAAAAAAAAACTTAAACAGAACTGTCGACCAACATAAAGTGTTTAGATGTAGTTTTCTTTTCATTGTAGCACTTTCAGATTAAAATACCACATTATCTCGAAGCATACATTCTGCTAGCACTAGGCTAATGCTAGCAATAGGCTAATATGTTGCCTAGCTCACAACAAATACGTTCAGTGCAGATATATTTACTTATTTCTTGAGTCTGTTTGCTTATTAAAAATAAAATGCAATTAATACAGGATAAAAAAATGTGTATTTAATCATGATTAAATAATTGTGATTAATCTGATTAACAACTGTAATCATTTGGCAGCCCTAGGTTTTACATTATCATCACTTTTTTATATTAAATCTCATGCATCTTCCAGTAACTAAAGCTGACATACTTTGAATTTCCTCATGAATTATTTTATTTCTTAAATCAGTTCCTTCTGAATTAAACTCAAATAAGTGTCATTTCTGCTGATGTGACTTTTTTTATTTCCATTCTCTTTTGTTTTATTTTCACGTGACACGTCTGCTGTGGACGGGATCATTGTTTTCTTTCTACTTTTCCTCCCTACAGACTTGTATTACTCTAGTTTCACTCCTTCTTCTTCCACTGTGAAATCATTGTTAAGTGTTTTCAAAGCAGCTTTTCAGCCCAGACTTAAAATTTAATGAGTGTTCACACACAAAAGTGGATGTTTTACTACTTTTTAAACCCCAATTCTCTCCAAATGTCTCAGCAGGGAAACACTTTCAGGGAGAATTTTAGAAGGACAGCCTTTATCTGTGTAACTCATGTCATATTCACATCCATTTTATACGTAAAGAATCTGAAGAACTGAACTCATTCAACGCCAAAAACCACTTGGTTTAACATAAACATCTACTGATTAAACTGTTTAATATGTTTGACTCCCTGATGTATTGTCATAAAGGCTTTTTAAATGTTCACATATAAGACAGTGCCTTGGAATTTTCTCTTTTTTTTTTGTTTAATACCTGTTGATCCACTAATTTTATCAATATATGTCAATAATTGGTGTAAAAAATACAGTTTGACCTTAATTATTCATTAGAAAAAATACATGAAAATTTGTGCAATGAGCAAAATAATTGAAAAATAAGGAAACATTTGTTCACATAAAAGTGAACAAATCCTTTTATGGGTCTGTTTACACAAACCTGGGTATTTTTAAGATGCATATTTTTTAAGCTCCATTTTATAGGAAAAACTTTGTGCACACAGTAACGTTTTTTTTACATTTATGTTTATATTAATCAGCATAAATCCACTGTCAAGAGTTGTTAAACCACGCCAAGCCTGTCAGTGGCAGCCAATCAGAAGCCTCATGGAGAATCACTGATCCTCCTACTTCCTGTTCCGTTCCACAGAAGAAGGCGGAGCTTGGTGAAGCCGTTTGTTTGGACTGACAACAACGTTGACAAAAAACGCCATTCACAACATTCTCCCACCAGACAACAGTCCGTCCACGTTGGACACAAAATGGCCGACGTTGACAGAACGGTCGCGCTCTTTGATGGGTCACAAGAAGATGCACAGTTGCTGACCTCTGACCCCTGCTGTGTCTCTGCTGGTCTATGACTGGGATCAGCTTTATTTTAAAAAGCAAACATGTGAATATAACTTCAAAAAAAAACAAATGCTACTGTTCGCAGTGTTTCCATGGTAACCAGACATGCACAGATTATGGATATTTTCATCAACAACCGCTTCTTAAAATCTCTATTCGCCCATTAACCATTTGCATGAATGTTTTTTCATCAATTTTCATCCACCGATTAGTTTTTAGGTCTAATGAAGATGCTTCGGCTGTTAGGACTTTTTATTTGAGGGCTTCAACCGCAACTCATTTGAATTTAATTAAAATATTATTTTACCTGATCTGCGGTTGATGGTTCAACCACACATCTCTAATGTTAGCCAGATGTACGATGCTGTTTTTTTTAGTTAAATTAATATTTTTTTTTATTATCTATTTACTTTTATTCATTTAGTTTTTATTTATTTGTCTTTTTATATGCGGATTTATCTATTTTATTTTACTATATTTAAATTAAAATTGCTATTTATTTATTTATTTATTTATTCATTTTTAATTATTAGTAATTTTATTTAATTATTTAGGCTACAAGAAGGATGACAGTGAAATATATGTTCTGTGTCGACCACTAATCTGTTTTACTGTTTACGTCGGCACCAGCTGTTATTTACCCCTGAGGAGTTTTTCATATCACAATACAGTATATCGCAGGGTTAAAAATATCGCAATGTAAATTTTTTCTAATATCGTGCAACCCTGATTAAAACTTTTATTTTGAACAAAACAAACAAAAAGAACAACAGGCAATGAGTCGTTTGTTTAAAAAGGAGCGGGAAGAAGTAAAAACTTTCATGAAATGCATTTTGTAAATTCGTTTCAGGGTCGAACTGGAATCTTTGGGGGGGCCATGTAGTGCCCCTGGGCTGCATGTTTGACACCCCTGGTCTAAATGGAGAAGGAGGGCAGTGTGAACCTGCAGTCGTATAAATCTGTATCCTTCACCCTGACCTCCAGGAGTTACTGTGGGCTCATTTCAGACCCCCCCCCACGGTGGCCTTCACTGCCCCAGGTCCCTGTAAATCTCGTCCTGATCAGACCTTAGTGACACCAGGAACGTCCCCTTCCTCCTCTGTAGCTCTGCCAGCCTTAATGCTTTATGTCAAGGACTTTGTCAGAAGAAGAAGTGCTTCTGTGGACGTTTGTTTGGTCACTAACGTGGTCTGTTGAGAAGCATTTTCTAATAAAATATTACTATTTCTGTCAAAATGAATGCAATAAAGCAGAATAATTCATCGTTGTGATTATTATGACAAAATATTCACAATTCAATGAAAAATATGTTTAATTGCATATATCTTCATACTTTTTGGATATTTTATCACATTTTTGGAAGTTTTTTTCCTGTATTTTAGAAGAGTTTTTGAATATGTTTCAGGTTTTTCAGCACTTTTTTGTGTTTGTATAGTTTTCGTGAGTTTCAGTGGATTTTAACATGTTAACTATATTTTTTTCTCTACATTTCTTGTGGTTCTTGATGTATTTTTGTGTATTTTGTAGGACATTTGATTGCAGAAAGGTTCTAAAACAGAACAACTGACTGACAGTATTTTCCTGTGATTAATTTGATTAAGAATTGTGTCACAATTAAATGGAAAAGTTTTTTTGTTTTTGTTTTTTTTTTTTTACAGTTGTTTATTGTTGTTTGGTTGAAGGTGGCTACACATGTTAATTAATTGTGTATATATACTATATATATAGTATAATATAAGACTGTATAATAGAAGACTTTTTCAAATGTTTTAGATTTTTGATAACTTTTTTTGTTAGCTTATTTTTTATGAAGTTTTAGCATCTTTTGTAATTTTCTTTCTCTGAATGTTTTGTTTTTGTGTATTTTGTGGGAAATTTGACGACAAAAAACCCCAGACTGACCAGTCGACCAACATGAAGTGTTTTAGATGGAGTTTTCTTTTCACTGAAACACTTCCAGATTAACATAGCACATTAATACTAAGCATACATTAGTCAGGGGTTCTGCTAGCACTAGGCTAATGCTAGCACTAGGTTAATGCTAGCACTAGGCTAATATGTCACCTAGCTTACGACAGACACATTATGTGCAGACACATTCTCTTCTTTCTTGTCTGTTTGCTCATTCACGCATGTTAACATTTTTTTCTCTGCATTTTGTGTTTTTTTATTGTATTTTTGTGAACTTTGTGGGAAATTTCAGTGCAAAAAACTCATGAAGCAGAAAAGTCGACTGACATGAAGTGTTTTGATTATGATTATTGACATTAATCCAAATCAAATCTGTGATTAATTTGATTAAAAATCTTTTCACAGCTCTACATATTACATAATACCACAACATTTATTACATAATTCATTGGGACAATTTATTACAAAATGAGATGAAAAAGTCATGATATTTTGGACGTTTATTCTAAAATATAGCTCGACGTTCGCCCGTGTTTCCACCCACATATGTTTCTGCTCGTCTCATTTGCCTCCAGTAAAGACACACAGGAATTAACGGTGGCTAATAGCCATGTTAGCTAACGAGTCACACGTGCGGTGAGGTTACAAAACGACTTCCTGTCCATGTTTGAAAACAGATGAAGGCGACAACCGCAGTCCAACTGTAAAAGACAGGATGGAAGTTCATCCATGAGAGAAACACTCATTTAAACTGGAGGTTAAAAACGACAACGGAAACACAGAGAATGTTCTGTCCACCCTCTGCCTACAGGCTGCATGTAATTACCCCCCCCCCCAAAACAGGAGGCAAAGGGGGGATTGTTTTTGGACACATGGAGTTGGAACACTGAAAAAGGATGGACACGCTGGGTTTATGTTCAGAATTAAAAGGAAGAAAGGAACAAAATGAACAAAAAGGAGCAGAATAGTTCATGAAAATGAGGAAATAAAAAACAAAATGAACAAAAATTAATATTATAAGGAATAAAATGAACAAAAATGAGCAAAATAGTTCATGAAAATGAGGAAATAAAAAACAAAATGAACAAAAATTTATATTATAAGGAATAAAATGAACAAAAATGAGCAGAATAGTTCATGAAAATGAGGAAATAAAAAGCAAAATGAACAAAAATTAATATAAGGAATCAAATGAACAAAAATGAGCAAAATAGTGAATTCCAATTAGAAAATAAGAGACAAAATTAACAAAAATTGGCAATACAAGGAGTAAAATGAACAAATGGTCAGATGTGGCTCAGTTGGTAGAGAGGGTCGTCTAATGACTGAAGGGTCGGTGGTTTGTGTCCAGGCTCTGTCTGTCCACATGTCCAAGTGTCCTTGAGCAAAGACACTGAACCCTGACTTAGTCTCCCAGTAGGACTGACCTTAGACCTTATAAACCTACTGGTGTATGAGTGTGTGTGAATGGGTGAATGTGAGGCTAATGTAAAGAGCTTTGAGCCATGAAGGTGGAAAAGAACTATATAAGTGCAGAACATTTACCATTTACAAAAAAGAACAATATAAGGAATAAAATGAGCAAAGTACAGTAGTTAACATAAAATAGAAAACAAACAATAAAGAACAAAACTGAACAAAAAAGTAAATGAAAATGAGAAAATAAGCAACAAAATGAATAAAAATTAAGACAATAAGGAACACAATGAAGAAAAATGTGCAAAATAGGCAACTGAAGAAAATAAGGAATAAAATTAACAAAAAAATAGCAAATGCTTAACAAACATGAGAAAATAAGAAAGGGAATGAATAAAATGCAGAACTAAATAAGCAAAACAAACAAAAACAATGAACAAGGAACAAAATACAAATCAAAATGAAGAAAAATGAGCAAAATAGTTCCTAAAAATGATAAAATAAGGAACACAATGTAGATATTATGATTACATTAGTACAATTAAAATGTGCAGATATTGTCATTTTCACCAACACGTGAAAACAGGTTAATGCAGTTAATGAAATGATGAAACTATCGTGTGTCATCAGTGTTTTCAGTGGAATTAAAGGGAAATCGCAGCACAAATATAATAATTCCTGCACATGTGGCTCATGACTGCAGTAAGCTGGCAGTTGGAACAGACATTATCGGACCATTATCAGTGAATCATGGGTCATCACCGCTACTCAACCTTTGACCCTGAAGGTAACGTAGTATGGTTTGACCTTTACCCTGGACCCTCTGGCCCCGCCCACCACAGTCCTCCCATCATATGGATCCAGGGTTTGGTCGATATCATCCATCTACAGCAGGGGGGTCATTTTCACACTGGGCCACAATTAACCCCTTAATGTCTACTGTCACAAATATGCAACATACCATACATACAGTTTTTAATCCTATTGATCACAGGGTTACTTTGAATTAATTTGTATTAATCATGATCCAAAAAAAAATACAAAAAATACATGAAGATACAAAAAATATGGAGAAAAAAAATATGTACACCCAAAAAAAGTACAAAGAAGAGATGAAGAATCCAAAACATGTTAAACAAGTCTTCTAAAATACAGAAAAAAACACCTTAAAATATGATAACATATTCAAAACATGTGCAAAGCTACGAAGAATAATGTACTTTACATGTTTATTCAACACCTTCAACAAAACAAATGTTCCACTGAATTGTGTAATTTTTTTTAATCGGATTAGTCATGATGATATCTATCTATCTATCTATCTATCTATCTATCTATCTATCTATCTATCTATCTATCTATCTATCTATCTATCTATCTATCTATCTATCTATCTATCTATCTATCTATCTATCTATCTATCTATCTATCTATCTATCTATCTATCTATCTATCTATCTATCTATCTATCTATCTATCTATCTATCTATCTATACACACACACACACACACACACACACACACATATATATATATATATATATATATATATATATATATATATATATATATATATATATATATATATATATAAATTCAGGCGTAAAGGGGTTAAGATTTCAGATAGTTTTTAAATAAATGTAATATCTGTGTATATTTTTAACATGTTTTTAAATACATGTTCACATCTTTATCCATTTTGAACATTTTTCACACATATTTTAACACCTTTGTGTGTTTTAAAACATGCATTATTCATTAAAGTTCTTATTAAAAACTCTCAAACTTTGGTGTTTAGTTTCACAGTGACACTTGTCTTTTTTTCTTCTTTATTCAGCTTTATTTTTCCTCATGTTGCCCACCCCCCCGCTTGCAGTCCTCTAGCACCCCCCCAGGGAAGCCCCCCCCCAGGGGAGGCCCGCCCCCAGGGAACACCCACCTCCCTCTTTGAAACCCACTGCTGTGGAGCATGGTATTGAACTGTTCCTGTTCTCATTGGCTTTGTTTGGGTGTGTTTGTATTGACAGTGTCCAGAACAGGAGTGGAGGGCGGGGGGTGTTTGGTGGCGGGGGCCATGGGGGGGCGTGATAAGGTCAGGGCCCATTACATCTCTGAGCTGATAAAACAGGACACACATTCACACACACTCAGACGCTCATACCGAGGCTTCAAAAGGCTGATAACACACCTCTGCGTTATCTTTGTGTCCCGCTAACACACCGCAGCCCAGCGGTAACCACGACGACCAGGGGCCGCAAAGGGACCTATCAGCTGACAGGGATCTGGATCAAATGCGATCTGGGCTCTGAAGTTCAGATCAAAAACAAGATGCGTATCACTGAAACCACACCTCCGATCGCAGTGATCGCTAACGCCGATAGCATCAAATGTAGAGTTCTTTGAAAAGTGCGTCCAGACAATGTGAACGTAACAAGCTGTTTGATGTTTGACATGTTTGGTCCATGTAGGTGGTAACACTGGGACATTTTTCAACTTGAAAATCTAATGAGTTCTTTGCTTTCTTTGAGGAGAACCCTCTTTAAAACTTGCAAAGTAAAAACTTTACTGAAAAGAAAACGAATAATTATGACTTTAAAGGCAGGATCACATGACAAACTTCATCTAGAAGCTTCATTGAAAGTAACTAAAACCACACACGTTAAAGACCTGTGTTAACCCGCTAACAAGTCTGGTCTGACCCCTGACCCCTGCTGTGTGTCTGATGATGTCACTGCACTGCCATCACATCACAAGTGCAACAGAATTCAAGGAAGTAAACAATGCAGAGCGACATGAAGCCATCCTGGGGGTTTGTTTAAATGACTTTTTATTCCTGTTTAATTCAGAATAAAGGTTCATTCATCTTTAAGATGATAGATAGATGTGTGTGTGTGTGTGTGTGTGTGTGTGTGTGTGTGTGTGTATAGATAGATAGATAGATAGATAGATAGATAGATAGATAGATAGATAGATAGATAGATAGATAGATAGATAGATAGATAGATAGATAGATAGATAGATAGATAGATAGATAGATAGATAGATAGAAACAGACACACACCTTCTAATCAGTTTGTCCATTACTGTCCCTTGTGCTCATATGTAGGTGGATCATATATTCAGTGAACACATCAGGCCTGTTCTCCAAACCCTTCCCTGGACTACAGTTGAGTTTAGAATTAAATGTCAAATCCTCCTCCTTACATATAAACCATTAATAATATGGAGTGGCACAAGCTGGAGGCTAACAGGCTTGGCTCAACATCCACAGAAGGGTTTCCAAATCTCTGGTGGGATTGGATGTTTAAACCCACTAGGTGTGCCTTGTAGCCCTGGGATCTTGTCCCTGGAGTATTTATACAAACACATTTGTAAAAAAAAAAAAAAAAAAAAAAAAAAAAAAAACCACATAAAAACATAAAAACACAGAGCTAGCTGTGTAGCTCGGGGCAGCTGTGGCTCAGTTGGTACAGGGTCGTCCAATGACCCAAGGGTCACTGGTTCATGTCTCGGCTCTGGCTGTCCACATGTCAAAGTGTCCTTGGGCAAAGACACTGAACCCTTTGTTAGTCTCCCAGTAGGACTGACAGAACCTTAGAAACCTACTGGTGTATGAGTGTGTGTGAATGGGTGAATGTGAGGCTAATGTAAAGAGCACCCACTGGGGTAAAAAATTATCTATATAAGTACAGTATAAGTCCTGCATGGGTTCGGGTACCCGTGGGTGAACCGCAGATTTTCACGAAACGGGTGAAAAATGTTGTGCTGTGTCGGATACGGGTTCAGTTCGGGTCGGACGTGGGTGATCGCGGGTCTACTTTGTGGTTCATAGGCTAAAAACTGTTCTTTAGTTTGGACTTGTATAACTGCCTCCTGTCGGCTTCCTTCTTGATGCGTTTTTCAAGCATGTGTGTGTGTGTGTGTGTGAGCTCACGGATAAAACTATTTTTTGAGTTTATTATTTGTCTGCTACTGTTTAACAACATTTTTATTTGGCTCTGCCTTGGCTATGTCACTGTTCAGTATATTCGTGGCAATAAATGTTTGTATTTAAGTTTGGCTATCTGACATTTTCTTCCGGGTTTGGGTCGGATATCGGGTTCATTATAGCGGGTCGGTTCGGGTGCGGATTTTTTATTTTTTTTTTCATCGGAAAACGGGTCGGATACGAGTTTGAACATGACGGGTACGGGCAGTTGCGGTATGTCAAAATCAGAACCGTGCAGGACTCTGAAGTACAGTCTATTTACCAGTTACCATGGAAACAGGTGTATTCTGCTCTAGTTAATTGGTCTTTCAAAGGTGGAGGTTCGGAGGGTTCTGATTGGACAGAACGTCTGCTGAACGTCTACTGGATGGCATCCACTTCCTTTTTTGCGCTCGTTTCAAATATCAACATGTTAGATAAGATACCACATGTGATCGCCTTATCATCTCAACCCACTTTATCCTCACTAGGGTCATGAGGGTCACTGGGGGCCTAATCCAGCTCCAATGGGTGAAGGCGGGGTACACCCTGTATGAACATATATAGACAAACAATCACTGTCACATTAACACCTATGGACAGTTTAGTATTGTTAATAAAATACACGGACAGTGTGTTTGTCCTGTCAAATATATTGCACTAAATTTAATGTATCACCACTCTACACATTTTTGGTGACCTTGACGTTTGACCAACATTCACCCAAAATTAATGGGATCTATTCTGCCCTACAAATCAAAAAGACAGTAACTGCATTTTTGGGCGAAAATTAATTATTGTGTTTTTTTTTGTTTTTTTTTTACAACATTCAAATCATTCTTTGTCATGTAATAAAATATCTCATCTCAAATTTCTGTAGTTTTGGAGAAAAATGGTGAGTGTTTGTACATTAACTGTAAAAAGTACTAATAAAACAAAGTAAAAATACAGTAAAGATCATTACTGTGTTCTTACCAATGTCCATTTAGGACCCTGCCCCAATAGTTTACAGTCAATCACTGTATTAGACTGAAACACATGATGGAATTAATGTATTTACTGGACTATAAAGTGAACTGTTCATGAATCAAGAAGCTTTATCAAGAAGCTATATTTGTAATTTTGCATATCCAAGGATCACAAAACGAAATTTGACCAACCCCTCCCAGGCTGATAGTGTCATGCATCCATGCATGACACTATCTTCAATGAATGGTTTTTATGAAGGTTTTTCACATGAAGGTGTATTAAGTGAAGTCAAAGTCATGTGATAAAAAGTAAAACATTATGAGATAAAAAGTCCACATTATGAGATAAAAGTCAAAATTCTGACAGAAAAAGTCAAAATCATGAGATAAAAAGTAAAAATTACGAGATAAAAAGTCAAAATTATGATAGAAAAAGTTTACATTTTGAGATAAAAAGTCAAAATCATGAGATAAAAAGTAAAAATTACGAGATAAAAAGTCAAAATTATGAGATAAAAAGTAAAAATTATGACAGAAAATCTCAAAATTATGAGCTAAAAAGGTAAAAGGTTTTGAGATAAAAAGTCAAAATGATCAGATAAAATCTCTAAATTCCCAGTCACTAAACATTACCAGAATTAATCCATATATAAGACTCACTGTGTTTTTTGTAGAACTAGTTAATATACAGTAACAATAACTGGCTCATGTCCAATAATCTACCTACTATAATAATAGAAGTGTAGGACAGTTTATTCTGGAACACCTTGAGTCCAGGAGTTTTTGTGTAAAGTTGTTGACAAACAAAGAGACAAAAAAGCCCTGAAGAAACAATAAACCCCATGCCTCCTTTTGGTGGTGGTGGTGGGGGGGGGGGGGGGTAAACAAAGACCCTTTTTTAAACAGTGGTATGTATAAATGAAGGAAATGTTCTTAAAGCTCAAACACTTTCTGAGTTTAATAAACAAGACCAACTGAAACTGAGGCTGAATTCTGACCCGGTCCCGTTCCAGACAATAGTCTGATCCCTCATCCAGTACAAAGCCTGTTCCGCTGCTCTTTCATCTATGCAAACAGGAGCAACAGCGCAGAACACTAAACATTTGATCAGCTCCCAGTTAATCTTCCAGCAGCTTGAAGTGTCCCAGCGCTGCGACAAAAGAAGTTTCAACATAAAAGCCTGAAGAAAAGAAGAAAAAGCTCTTTTCTGTGGAGTTATCTGACGACTAAAGAGGGGAAAGAAAATAGACTGGGGTGTCGTCGTAGCGGTAAAGCCTTTCTTTGCTTTAACGTCTGATACTTTAACAGCTTATCTATTTAAAAAAAAAAAAAAAGAAAAGAAAAATGAACACTTTACTGTTGAGTCTCAGAGTAAATATCAAAACAGAGAAAAATTATTTAAAAATGACAAAAATGACAGCAAAGATACAGTACTGATAACTTCATGTAAAAAGGAAAATTAAAGTTTGGTTCATTTTATTCCTTATATTGTTTGATTTTGGGGTTTTTTAATTCATTATATTATCATTTTTTCTTCATTTTGATTCTTTTTTCTAATTTTCATTATCTCTTTTGATCATTTTGTTTATTTTATTCCTTATATTGTTTGTTTTGGGGTTTTTTTTCCTTTATGAATTTTGTCCTTTTTTTCATATTTTCACATTTTCATTAACTCTTTTGTTTATTTTTTGTTCATTTTATTCCTTATTTTGTTCATTTGTGTATGTTTGCTCCTTATTTCCTAATTTTCATTAACTCTAAAGTAAATAGATCATAATGTGCACACAGTGTTTGGAAGTAGAGACCAACATTCCTTTGGACTAAAACCTATCCTCTTGAGGAAAGGTCCTAAGAATTTTACATATTGACCCCAGACTTATATTGGAAACTTGAGTCAACCAGCATTTAAGACTTAAGTTTCCCTCATCACACACATGTGGAAACATTTCATTATATTGATTCTGGAAGTATTTTACATGTAGATCAGTGTTATTGGATGGTGTTAAAGGTGACCAGGAATTAACAAAAAAATCAAGAAAATTAACAAAAATTACTAAAATAATGAATAAAGTGAACAGAAATTACCCAAATATTCAGTAAAATGAACAAAAATGAACAAAATATTCAGTCAAATGAACAAAACAGTTGGTAAAATTAGCCAAAAATTTCCAAAATATTCGGTAAAATGAATAACAATTACCAAAATATTCAGTCAAATGAACAAAATAGTCAGTAAAATGAACAAAAGTTACCAAAATAATGAATAAAGTGAACAAAAATTACCAAAATACTCAGGAAAATGAACAAAAACAAACAAAATATTCAGCAAAATGAACAAAAATTACTAAAATATTCATTAAAATGAAAAGTAAAATTCCACATTTTGAGCCCATACTTATCTTGGAAACTTGATCCAACCAGTATTTAAGACTAGAGTTTTCTTTATCATTAACACACATTAATTAACATTTCATTATATTGATTCGGGAAGTATTTTACATGTAGATCAGTGTTATAGGATGGTGTTAAAGATAACCAGAAATTAACAAAATAATCAAGAAAATTAACAAAAGTTAGTAAAGTTGGTAAAATTAGCAAAAAATTAAGTAAATATTCAGTAAAATGAATAACAATGACCAAAATAGTCAGTAAAATTAAGAAACATTACCAAAATAATGAATAAAATGAACAAAAATTACCAAAATATTGAGTAAAATGAACAAAAACAAACAAAATATTCAGTAAAATGAATAACAATGGCCAAAATGTTCAGTAAAATTTACAGAATACTCAGTGGAATTAACAAAAGTTAACAAAATAATGAATAAAATGAACAAAAATTACCAAAATATTGAGTAAAATGAACAAAAACAAACAAAATATTCAGTAAAATGAACAAATTTTTTGGGGTCTTTATGGGTTCAACTAAAGCTGCCTTTAAAACACTGATAGTGATAGTGACAGAGGAAGATGGTTCCAGAGCTTCAGATCCTGAAAAGAGACTAACCCCCCCCCCACCCCACCCCACCCCGGCTGGCACACGGGACAGCAGTGCCACCTGATCCTGGAGCCTCAGGGGGGAGGGGCCTCCACGCTGTAAATCAACAGACATCCAAGACACCGAAGCTGTGAGGGAAGAGAAGACGAGACCGCGACCAGACAGACAGGAACGCCGATGAGTGTGCACGATAACACTCATATGGTAGAGAGGACAACACACACACACACACACACACACACACACACACAGATATGTCTCGCGGCGTTCCCACCAGACTCACAATAGATCCTCACAAACAGTCGAACAAGAGCAGATCACAGGACGACTGACAGAGTTGTGTACACACTAATTAGACCACACTGGCACTAACACAATGGGCTGCTTCACACACACACACACACACACACACACACAGGGATGGGTATCAGGGTTTAGATGTGATTGCAGACAGATCTCAGTTTGAAGTTTGCGTCAGTGTTATTGTGTGTTTCATGGTGTCAGTGTGAACACAGGACGCACGCTTTTGTTCCGACTCTCCATGAACAGGTGAGGTTTGGTCACATGACATGTAGGCATTGTCTGAGGGGCAGGAGGGAGGGGCCAGCGGGCACATGGGGGGGGGGGGGGGTATTAGCACTGTCTGAGGCTTTTGTGGAGTGACAAACGACTCAAGGTCATTGGGTCAAGACCGAATGACCTCTGCACACAGGAAACAGGAAGTAATGTTTTGAGCACAATCCCAATTCTAACCTGGACCTTATATTATTACCCCTACCCCTACCCTTGATCCTAGCCTTACTCCTACCCCTACCGTTACCCCTACCTTTACTATTGTTCCTACCCATGTCTGTACCCTTACCCCTACCCTTGATCCGAGCCTCACTCTCACCCCTACCCTTGGCTTGACCCCTACCCCTTTGTCAGACAACTTAATTGGACTGAAAACTATTGTTGACTGAAGGGAACGTCATCTTTTTAACTTTAACCTTCCTATTACTTCACCATTTTTCAGTTCGACTCCTTAATGAAAATGTCAGCGACCAAAACAATAATCGTCTTTTGTATTTATTCTTTTCATTCCCATCTACACTTTTACTCGACTCCTGCTTTTCACTTGCACATCAACCTTTTTTATGACTTTTTTTTCCCCCTCCGTAAATAATTATCCAAAATTACAAAAGACACTGAAGCTAAATTTCCTACAATATGAAATTAATGTCATTTTTGAGTCGTGGTACATGCATGAATTATGTTTGAATTATATGTATGTAGTTGTGATTAAAAAAAGCCTCTGGGCTTTGGTGCAGATAAGTTCACTGGACTGAACTGCATTGTTGGCTGAAGGGAAATGCTGTGAACTTGATCAAAATCCAACGACCAGAGTCAGTCAAACTCTGTAAATAATGTTTCTCTCACTTTCCAAACAAAACAACAGAAGCTGAACATTGGTCAAACTTGACAAAGGAGGGAAAAAACAACCTGAGCTTTAACCCTTTAGCTCCTGGGTGTTAGAACACAGGACAAACTAAACATTAACCCTTTAAACTTCAGCTCAATTTCACCTACATTTCTTAATAAACTAAATTAAATGCTGTTCTTCAACCATTTTAATAAGATGCAGTTGGTGTTTGATTATATTATAAATGAAAATATTCAGATAAAAACTGGGACATTGGAGGTGGGTCCTGTTAAAAGATGCAATTCATAAAACATTTGTGGATATTTAATCTCACACAACATTGGTTGGGAGAGATTATTATAATCACCTTATGATGCATCAGATGCAATGATCCATTTGAGTAAAGGTCAAAGGTCAAGGTTACAATTAAATAAAGGGTCAAAACCACATTATTGGTTATAACTCAAGAACAGAGGGTCATAGAACTTTCAGATTGGTACCAAATGATGCAGAATAAATATTTCTACAGTTCTCATACTTAGTGTTATCACCTACAACCAATAGTTTTTGAGATCTCTGGAGGTCAAAGGTGACATGTGGTAAAATTAACTTTTGTAACACAGTGTGTGTCAAAAATAGACATATGCTATAACGTAATCAATACTGGATATATTATCATAATATTACACACACTGACACTTAGCAATATTGAAAAAGGCCAAAGGTCAAGGTCGCATTTAGCAGAAAGGTCAAAATCATATTATTGGCTCTAATTCAAGCACAGGTTGTCATAGAAACTTGAGATTGGCACAGAATAAAGGTGAGATTAGACATTCTCTGAATACTAGTTATTGATGTTGTGGTGTGTTTTGGACATGTGGACATTTTTGTTATGGACTATGACTGTGTTTGTTAGAATATGGTTCCTCTGTAGATAATTATGAGACATAAAGGTTCAGATCAGCTGTTTGACATTTGTATTTTGAACTTATGAGTGATTGTACCTGCTGTGGATATTTGATCTGACAGTAGTTTATATCTTATGATGTGTGAGAATGTCTGTTGTCAAACTACATTAGGTCATGTGACATTTGGGACAGGTTTGGGTGGTTTGATTAACATTTTTGAGCGACTACTACGAAGTTTAAAGGGTTAAAGTCCAATACACTATTATTATTATTATTATTATTATTATTATAAAAACGTCATGATTGTGATTATTTTTGTCATGAGAAAAAAAATGTTGAAGGTGAAAATTGCATATATATATATATATATATATATATATATATATATATATATATTCTCATTTTTTTGTTTCATAGTGTATTTTTGTATATTTTATGGGAAATTTGAGTATTAAAAAAAAAACAGGCAGAACAGTCGACCAACATAAAGTGTTTTACACACTCTGCATAACAAGAAGTAAACAGTTAATTCTGAGGAGAAAACAGAGATAGAAATATGAAGAAAAAAGTCAGAATTATGAGGAAAAATAATTGGAATTTGGAAGAAAAAAAAGTTTAAAGTCTGTCATTCTAAGAAAAAAAAAACAAGTCATATCATAATTCTGAAAAAGACAGATCCCTGACTTTAAAATCAGAATTAAATATTTATGTATATATTTAAAAAAAACAAGGTTTACTCTGTCAGAACGACTGGAAGTGTACATAGTAAATTTGCCAGTATAAAAAAAGCAGTGTCAAAATATTATATAAATATTATTCTAACAATGGACAGAGTAAAATAAAAAATAAGAATATGTATGAATATTTAAAATAAATTGTAAACTTAGAACGTGTCACTGTTTATTCATCAGGAGTTAAAGGGTTAAGAAGCAACAAATAAAAATGTTTGCTTCCATGTCGTCCACCTCTACATCTGCAGCTGTGTGTGTTTGTGACTTCCTGCCGACTCTTTGGCCTCTTATCTCAGAACCAGAGGCTGACAATACTGATAAACATCACACACATACACACACACACACACACACACACACACACACACACACACACACACACACACACACACACACACTTCTCCATGTCTAATGAGGACCAAGTATGTAACCATTACTTCCAGGTAAAGTGTCCTACAATAGTTAGTAGTGTAAAGACATTCTTTGTTTTAAATAAATACATTAAAAATAATAATAATGAAAACATCTTCAAACCATTGAAATATACATATTTCATTTTGTACTTATTTCCCTTATATTTTATCAGGAAGAAAAACAAGTTAAAGTGTTTATAGGACCACATCATTTGCATACATTTGCATACTTTACATAGATTTATATTTTCCTAGTGGGGACCTATATTTATATTTAACACCTCAACACCTGAATTTAAATATAAGTAAACTAGCATAGTACTGTTAGAGCACAGACCTCCACCTAGGTACCCCCCCCCCCCCCACACACACACACACACACAGCCCGATCATATTTCATTTCATTTCATTCATTCATTTGTTTATTCGAACAGGTAAAAACAAAATTAAGTAAAACATACAAAGTATTTAAGCAGAAATTAAAACATCTCTTACTAGTGACTCCCAGATATATGACAAAGACAATTGTTGACGCAGCCTTTGTTAACTATGCACCAAAGTTATGGAATACAATTCCAAAAGACATCAGGGAAGACACTTCACTGAGTATATTTAAAACTAAATTAACAACATTTTTATTTTCATCAGCCTTTGAAGGGAGATAAAGAACAGGGTCACAATTCTGTGACCCTGTTCTTTATATTCTTTATAGTTTGTTCTGTATTATTAGTTTATCTGGTACTTTTGTAATTTTATAATTTTGAGCAATTGACTTTTAATTTCACCCTGTCTTAAAATTGTACTTTCATTTTTCATCAATGTGAAGCACTTTGGGTTACAGTGTTTGTATAATGTTGTGCAATTAAATTTTAATGTATTTTTTTAATTTCAACTCTTATTTATTGAAATTTTATAATGAATGTCTTGTATAATTTTGTGTAATCAAACTTTAATGTTTTTTTTTTTAATTTATTTCACCCTTGTCTTAAAATTGTATTTTTATTTGTAATCAATGTGAAGCACTTTGGGCCACAGTGTTTGTATGAAAGGTGCTATATAAATAAAGATTATTATTATTATTATTTAGCATCCTAGATAACTATACCTTGTTCGAAAGGGTGTAGGATGAAGTCAACAGAACTGATCTAGTCCTACCCCTCTGTATTACTCAGTCACAGCATGTACAACGAAAAAGAAAAGAGAGCGCATCAGAAAAAAGGAAACCTGTTCTGTGCTACAAATTCATATTTACAATAGTTTCCTAGAATGTGGTTCATAAAAACCTGTTTAAACTTTAGTACTGATTGACAGGTTTTCAGTTCTTCACTGCAGTTGTTCCACAGATGAACTCCTTTAACTGATATCAATGCATTTTTAAGTTAGTACGTACAGATGTTTATTTTTTTAACATATAAATTCCCCTCAGATTGTCTTTATTTTCCTTCACTTCAAACAACCCATGGACACTTTGTGGTAACTGGGTTTGATTTGCTTCGTGCATTATTTTAATTATTTTGAGATTGACCAAATCCTTAAATTTTAATGGCTTTAATTTGATGAACAGTGGGTTTGATGGTTCTCTATTGGTGCTTTTGGTTACAATCCTCATTGGTCTTTTTTGAAGTGTGAATATTATTTGTGTGATCATTTCTAGATCTCCCCATTACTAACATACCCTGGAAATTTCATCAGAATCTGTCCAGAAGTTTTTGAGTTATCTTGTACACAAACAAACAAACACACAAACAAACCAACCAACGAGCGCCGGCAAAAACGGAACCTCCTTGGTGGATGTAAAATAAATATTAAAGGAAATGCTAAATTGAGTGGAGGTAATTAA
>CM035794.1:10377819-10497819 GCA_020466265.1 Siphamia tubifer
ATAGAAATAAATAATAATATATTTTAGAAAATAATTAATAAATAAATAAATAAATGAGTGAAAAAAATTAATAGATAAAAAACTTTTTTTTAAGTAACCACATCTTCAAACCTTTGAAAAATACATGTTTCGCTTTGCACCAGTTTTATGGGGACAAATCATGTCCTCATAAATTAATAAAAACAAATTCATGTATTTATAGGGCCACATCATTTCTATGTTACTAGTGGGGACCTTTATCTATATTTAACCCTCACAGGGACTTGAATTTTGGTCCCCATAGTGTCAGTGGTCCTTATGGTGTGACTGTGGACACATTAATGTCCCCATAAAAATAGGAATACAAGCACACACACACACACACACACACACACACACTCATCCTGGTTTCCCTGTCTCATGAGGACCAAATATGTAATCAAGTACCCATCGGATAGTGAATGTAAACACATCTTCTTCTTTTTTTTAAATAAAATAAAATCATAATAATAATAAAAAATTAGAAAATTAAAAACAAAAAAATTCAAATGAATGAAAAAAACCCAATAATAAATAGACATACATAAAAATACTGTTTTTAAAGTAAACTTCACTTCAAACATTTGAAAAATACATTCACCTCTGTGTGTGTAAGTGTGTGTGTAAGTGTGTGTGTAAGTGTGTGTGTGTGTGTGTGTGTGTGTGTGTGTGTGTAAGTGTGTGTGTGTGCGCGCGTGTGTGTGTGTGTGTGTGTGTGTGAAACTCAGACAGTGAGAGACAAGGAGTGAGATGACAGTTTGAACAGCACTAACACATAAGCTGTGGGAGGAAGAGGAGGAAGATGAGGAAGATGAGGAAGAGGAGGAAGAGGAGGAGTGAGGTGACGGTTTAAGTGTCAAATCCAAACAGCACTAACACCTAACCTGCAGGAAGAAGACGAGGAAGAGGAGGAGGGGTGTGAAGAGTGAGAGGGGAGGCTCATCATTCAGCTGGAGGAGGAGGAGGAGGAGGAGGAGGAGGAGGAGGAGGAGGAGGAGGAGGAGGAGGAGGAGGAGGAGGAGGAGGAGGAGGAGGAGGAGGAGGAGGTGATGAAGGGAAATTCCTGACAGTTGATGTTACCGAAAGAAAATGAAGAAAATAAGGCAGTAAATGAACAAAAATGAAGAAAATGATCAACAAAAGTTAAAAAGAAAAAGTAAATGAACAAAAAGCAGTAAAACAAGGCAGATAATGAACAAAAATTAAGTAAAAGAAAGCAGTAAATTAGGAACTGAAGGAAGAATAATGAAGAAAGTTAATGAACAAAAAAAAGGCAGTAAATGAATACAAAATTGAAATATAAGGCTGTAAATGAATACAATTAGGTTGTATAAGGCAGTGAAGGAAGAAAAAGTAGTAAAATGATGAGCAAAAAAGTAGAAAATGAGTCAGTAAAGGTAGAATAATGAATAAAAATAAGCAGTAAAGGTAGAATAATGAATAAAAATAAGCAGTAAAGGTAGAATAATGAATAAAAATAGGCAGTAAAGGTAGAATAATGAATAAAAATAGGCAGTAAAGGTAGAATAATGAATAAAAATAGGCAGTAAAGGTAGAATAATGAATAAAAATAGGCAGTAAAGGTAGAATAATGAATAAAATGAGGCAGTAAAGGTAGAATAATGAATAAAATGAGGCAGTAAAGGTAGAATAATGAATAAAATGAGGCAGTAAAGGTAGAATAATGAATAAAATGAGGCAGTAAAGGTAGAATAATGATTAAAATCAGGCAGTAAAGGTAGAATAATGAATAAAATGAGGCAGGTAAAGGTAGAATAATGATTAAAATCAGGCAGTAAAGGTAGAATAATGATTAAAATCAGGCAGTAAAGGTAGAATAATGAATGAAAATAAGCAGTAAAGGTAGAATAATGAATAAAAATAGGCAGTAAAGGTAGAATAATGAATAAAAATAGGCAGTAAAGGTAGAATAATGAATAAAAATAGGCAGTAAAGGTAGAATAATGAATAAAATCAGACAGTAAAGGTAGAATAATGAATAAAATGAGGCAGTAAAGGTAGAATAATGAATAAAATGAGGCAGTAAAGGTAGAATAATGATTAAAATCAGGCAGTAAAGGTAGAATAATGATTAAAATCAGGCAGTAAAGGTAGAATAATGATTAAAATCAGGCAGTAAAGGTAGAATAATGATTAAAATCAGGCAGTAAAGGTAGAATAATGATTAAAATCAGGCAGTAAAGGTAGAATAATGATTAAAATCAGGCAGTAAAGGTAGAATAATGATTAAAATCAGGCAGTAAAGGTAGAATAATGATTAAAATCAGGCAGTAAAGGTAGAATAATGATTAAAATCAGGCAGTAAAGGTAGAATAATGATTAAAATCAGGCAGTAAAGGTAGAATAATGATTAAAATCAGGCAGTAAAGGTAGAATAATGATTAAAATCAGGCAGTAGAAAGGTAGAATAATGATTAAAATCAGGCAGTAAAGGAAACAGAACGACGTGGCGGCGGCGGTGACCCCGTCCCAAACATGTGTCAGAGGCTGAACCGTGGCTGTGGCAGCAGCAGAGCGAGGGTGTCAGAGCCCGTTAGAGTCTTGGGTCTGGACGCATATCCACAACACGGTGGACAAAAGCGGTGCCTGTCTCCCCTCATTAAGGGATTTCAGATCCCGTGTTCCCCGACTCCTTTCATGGGCGTCCAAAGTGAAGCCACTTAAAAAAGGCAGAGGCTGATGCCAAGACCCGCTGAAATGAATGAGGTGAAGAGGGGCAGCAAAGCCAAGTTCACGGCCCTGGAGCCCAGGCTAAAGCTGCGCTACGCTAACCATGCCTATTAGCCAGATGGGGGGGGGGGCAGCAACCGCTTTATCCATTAACAGTTCTTCCTCTGCACAAGAAGAAGAAGAAGCTACGTTTTCCCATGACGCTTCACTTCAGCGTAGTATTGTGGTTACCATGGAAACACCGTCATCTTCTACAACCCTTATTCACCACTATGTGAAGACAAATGATGCAAAATAGTGCAGAGAGAATGGAAATGAACACAAACTAAGGAACTAAATGAACAAAAATTAACAAAAATAGGGGGAAAAATAGTAACATGTAAAAAAAAAAGGGAACTAAATGAACAAAAAAAATTTTTAAATAAGGAACGAAATGAACAAACAATTATTATATTAGGAAGTAAATGAAGAGATAAAAAGTCACAATCATAAGATTAAGTCAAAATTCTGATATAGAAAGACACAATTATTAGATAAAAAGCCATAACTATGATATGAAAAGTTGGAATTATAATATAAACGTCACAACCATGAAATAAAAGTCGTAATTATGATAAATGAAGACAAAATTATAAGATAAAAATTCATAACTATAATATAAAAAGTCAAACAGCAGTTCTGTTTGACTGCTGGGCACGCTTGGGCAATACATTGTCCCGCTTATTCTACGGTTAACACAGCTTATTACTGCTGCTACTGCAAATATTTACTTTCAAAGTGGACGAACTACCTGCAGAGTGATAAGGTGCCGTGAATCTGAAGTGAAATAATCCGCCCACAGAACGCTGGGAACGTCCATTTAAAGTGAATGGGAACTGTCACAACTTTCCAGAGGGCTGTAGAATAAAATGAAAAAGTTATTCTTTTTTTTTTTTTTTTTTTTTTTTTTTTTTTTGTCTGCATTTGTTCTCATTGTTTAACACCACAGAGAGGGTGTCAACATTGTTTGAGATCATTGCATTTTTTAGTCTTGCAGCCAAATATTTTAATATTTGGGTGAAAAAGTTATTCGATTTTGGATGTTTATTACAAAAGGGCTGCTTTGGCCGGACGGGAGGCAGGAGATGATGATGACGATGACGATGATGACGATGACGATGATGACGATGATGACGATGATGACGATGATGACGATGATGACGATGATGACAAAGACGACAACAGGCCTGTATGTTGTTTTCTAGACGGGACCAACATTTGGCAGAAGGATGATGAAGGGGGGGGTAGCAGGCTGTGAATGGGGGTACCTGCAGGTTCAGTGCTTAGAACTATACACCGTCCATTTTTTTGTTTCTGTTGACTTTGAATTTCTATTTATATAAAGTGAATAAAAAAAAAAAAAAAAGAAAATGAAAGGAAAAAGCAGCATAATTCAATTGTTGGTTTTGTGTTTAAAAACAAAAGTCAAATAAACCAGTAGTTTTTTTGTTTTTAATTCCTATCCATAAAAAGAGAGAAGGGCTACGTACGTCTGCACAACACCCTGATGCCCGTTTAGAGCTGAGGTTAAATAAGAGGGAGGGGGGCGGGGCTAAAGATTGAACCCTCTCCTGAAAATAACATTCATATTATGAAGTCATTTTTATTCACAAACAGAGAAAACTTGGCAAAAGCAGAGAATGAGGACGACTTGGAGTCATTTTTCAAACATGTGCTAATGTTTCTTGGGTTTTTTTTTTGCATCTGAAACATGAAACTCTCCCTTTTTCATTGTTCGAAATGATGAAAATAGCTCTGGCTTTTGTCCAATGGTCAGTCCAAAAGTTAATATTCCAATAAATCGCATGATCTCATCCATCGGCTGAATCAGATAAGGACTGATTCGTGTCTCAACTTGAATCTATTTTTCAGGATAAAAGTGGAAAATCCCCAAAGAAAAGACTTTAAAGACACAAAAAAACGACATCTAAACTGTTTCATAACCTGTTCATCCACTATTTCTTTCGAGACATGGAAATAATTGGTGTAAAAAAATACAATTATTCATTTTTTTTCATGGTCATCAGATATATTGACCCAGTGACCTCTGACCTCTTGGGTCAACAATAGGTCAAAATCTATTCATGCAAGATGTAGAATTGAAACACCAGCATTTTGGTGCTGATTAGAAGTCTGTAAGATGAAGAGTTCAAATGTTATATTTATATATGATGATTTTGACCTTTATTGTGACCTTTGACCTAGATTTTTCAAATTTGTCCTGATGTCAAGGTCACCAAAATGTTAATGGGATCTACTCTGAACCACTTGACACCTTTACTGAACATTTAATGGAAATTGACCCAGTAGTTTTTTGATGGGGTTTTTTTTGCATAGAGTTGCTGTTAAATAGACTGACAAAATAAATAAATAAATAAAATAATCAATATAAGGAGCTAAATGATAAAAAAAGAACAAAAATTATCAAAATAAGGAACAATATGAAGAAATTAAGGAACTGAATTAATAAAAATAAATGAACTAAGTGGTTAAATGGATAAAATAAGGAAATAAATAAGTAAAATAAGGGTTTGAATTAATAAAATAATTAACTAAATGAATAAACTATGGGTTTATATTAATAAAAAAAAATCACAATCTGAACAAAATAAGGAACTAAAAAACTGTTAAAATGTTAAATGTTAAAATAAGGAATTAAATTAATAAACTAAGGAGTTAAATTAATAAAATAATCAATTAAATGAATAAACTAAGAGGTTAAAGACATCAAATGTCAGAATTGGACTTGGAACTGAACTGAACTAAACTAAACTAAACTAAACTAAACTAAACTAAACTAAACTAAACTAAACTGAACTGAACTAAACTAAACTAAACTAAACTAAACTAAACTGAACTGAACTGAACTGAACTGAACTAAACTAAACTAAACTAAACTAAACTAAACTGAACTAAACTGAACTGAACTGAACTGAACTGAGCTGAACTGAACTAGACTAAACTGACTCAGGATCAGCCAATAGAAAAACCATCAGTTTAAAGCCAAACGCCAATTAGTGTGAGATCTGACATGAGATCCAAAAACATTAGTTTACAACAGCCTGGTTTTTTTTCCTTCATTGGCTCCACAACAGAGAGGGCGTGCCCCCCCCACCCCCCAAGGTCTTTGGACATGACACTGCTGTAACTATGAGGTCAGAGGAAGGAATACACAAAGGAGTGATTTTTCATCAGCCCGTGAGAACAGCCGAGTCTGCGCTGGAGCTGACGCTGGCGTTCACAGGCGTCACTTTATTCTGCAGTGAAACAAAAGCCCCAGAGGAATAAGACTGGTGGGGAGGGGAGGGGGCGTGGCCAGGCTGGGGGGGGGGGGGGTCTGAGGAACCTTTAGCATGTCACGGTGGTGCAGTGGTTTAGCACTCGTGCCTCAAAGACAGAAGGTTGTTGGTTCTATTCCCACCCCAGACCTTTCAGATGATGAGACACATCATGTAAATGTAGCGAGTGTCAATAAACCAGTAAAGAACTGAACTGGACTTTCTGATAAATCTCAGTCATATCTCAATTTACAAAAGACCCAACTAATGAATAATCCATGTTACAAAACGCCTTCACGTAAAACGTTCGTCTCTGAATACGAAAGAAAGTTCTGAAATGAAACCCCCAAACATAAATACAGTACAGTAGGTACTGTAGGTACTGTAGGTACTGTAGATACAGTAGGTACTGTAGATACTGTAGATACTGTAGGTACTGTAGGTACTGTAGATACTGTAGGTACTGTAGATACTGTAGGTACTGTAGATACAGTAGGTACTGTAGATACTGTAGATACTGTAGATACTGTAGATACTGTAGGTACTGTAGGTACTGTAGATACTGTAGGTACTGTAGATACTGTAGGTACTGTAGGTACTGTAGGTACTGTAGATACTGTAGATACTGTAGGTACTGTAGATACTGTAGGTACTGTAGGTACTGTAGATACTGTAGGTACTGTAGATACTGTAGGTACTGTAGGTATTGTAGGTACTGTAGATACTGTAGGTACTGTAGGTACTGTAGGTACTGTAGATACTGTAGATACTGTAGATACTGTAGGTACTGTAGGTACTGTAGATACTGTAGGTACTGTAGATACTGTAGGTACTGTAGGTATTGTAGGTACTGTAGATACTGTAGGTACTGTAGGTACTGTAGATACTGTAGATACTGTAGGTACTGTGGATACTGTAGATACTGTAGGTACTGTAGGTACAGTAGGTACTGTAGGTACTGTAGGTACTGTAGATACTGTAGATACTGTAGGTACTGTAGGTACAGTAGGTACTGTAGATACTGTAGGTATTGTAGATACTGTCGGTACTGCAGGTACTGTAGGTAAAGTAGGTACTGTAGGTACTGTAGGTACTGTAGGTACAGTAGGTACTGTAGGTACTGTAGGTACAGTAGGTACTGTAGATACTGTAGGTATTGTAGATACTGTCGGTACTGCAGGTACTGTAGGTACAGTAGGTACTGTAGGTACTGTAGGTACTGTAGATACTGTAGATACTGTCGGTACTGTAGTTTAGGGCAGGGGTGTCCAAACCTGGTCCTGGAGGACAGCTGTCCTGCATGTTTTAGATGTCCCCCTCTTCTAATCCCCCTGACGGTCATTATCAGATGTTCTGCAGAGGCTGACGACAGGTGAGTTAGATGAAGGATACGTCTAAAAATATGAAGGACAGAGGCCCTCGAGGACCAGAATTGGACACCCCTGGTTTAGGAGGTAGTATTGGGGGGCTTGGAATGAACCAGACCTTTTACATTTAAAATATGTATATATAAATATGTAGTTCTGGAACTAATTCATTTAATGAATTGAGGTACCACTGTGGTGTGTGTGTGTGTGTATATATATATATATATATATATATATATATATATATATATATATATATATATATATATATATATATATATAAATATACACACTTTCCACAAAACAACTGTAAACAACTGTTCCATTTAATTGTGTTAACATTTTTAATCAGATGAATCATGATGATGGATTAATCTGTTACTGCATTAGTTTTGACAGAACTAATAGAAATACATCATTTCTACAAACAAATATGTTTTTAAGATAAGATATTCATTTATTTGTCCCATGAGAGCCTATGTAAAAAAATGGACTGTACCATTCACACATTTACACTCATTCACACATTTACACTCATTCACACACCAGCAAGTGACCGCTGCAAAGGTGCTGCCAGGGAATACAAGTTTCAGTGCCTTGCCCAAGGACACTTCCATATGTGGACAGCCAGAGCCGGACACAAACGTCCGACCTGTCAGTCATTGGACGACCCTCTCTACTACTGGAAACTACAGCTACTGTACGTTTGATTTAGTCGTTAACACAAAAATGTAAATATTTCTGGATCATGTAGTGACACTGAAAACAAAAATACAAATGAATGATGGGCAAAAATAAATAAATATAAATGAATGGTAACATAAAACTACATGAACAAAAAGAAACAAGAAGAATAAACCTTGTATTTTATATTCATAAAGTTTTTAGCTGCAGTTTTATGGTTGTTTTTTTTTTTTTTATTAGTGAGGGAAAGAATTTAACACCAAGGAATAAAAACCTGTGATTTTTTTTTCCATAATCATCCACCGCCGTCGCCCCGCGCTGTGTCATGTGACCCTCAGAGGCCAGACGGATTAGTCTGCAGTTCCACTGCCGTGAAAAGCTGCAGCTCATGTCTGATTAATCAACCCTTCACATCAAACAGCTGAGTATAAACATGCACGTGCAGGAGCGTGCACGGACGCCACGTGCACACTCTTGTGCACAGTCATGTTCCACAAAGGACAGAAAAGGAAAAAAAATGTTAAAAAATAAAACTAAATGAAACTAAATAAAAAATATAATTAATTAATTAATTAAAAATACAAAAACATGAAAAAAAAATTATACAAAATAAATTAATTTAAAAATGTATATAAAAATATGTAAAATTTTTAAATAAAAAAAATACATAATTTTTAAAAATAAAATAAATCAAATTATATAATATTTAAATGAAAAATAAACACAAATCTTCTTCCTGTTTAATAAATGTATTATTGAAACCCTGTTTATAAGGAAAACCTCTAAAAGAAACAATTTAATTAAACTTTAAAAAAAAAAGAAATGCACACCTGCGCCAAATTAAAAGTCTCCAAAACCTCAAATGAAAGCGAGAGTGAAATAAAGTGACTGAAGGCAAATGAAATAAAACAAGAAATAGTTTGTAAACTTCTGTAAAAATAAAACCAGTTAAAAAGGTCAAACATTAACCCTTCCATGTCTGAGCATCTGCACCTGAAACTCTTCAATAAACAGCTTTTATCACATGGTTTTCATGTTAAAAATACACATTTGCATCATATTTTGAAGAAAAATAAGAATTATTTCATGTTTAGAATGTTTTAATATTTTCATATTTTTAGCACATTTATTGACATTTAAAAACATTCAATATTTTTCTATTTTGACCTGATTACATCTCTTATATACTTAAAAATATATAAAATAAACTGAAGTCATGAGCTGTGGTTGATGCTTTTGTAACATTAGGTCATATTTGTCGAATTTCACTATGATGGGAATGATTGACAGCTGCCCACCTAGCATTACTGTTAATGGACCCGCCCACATGTATCTTATCCACCTGTGAAGTCACTGGAAATGTGTTTTATTTTTTGAGATCCAGGAAAATGCAACTTTTGTCTTTTTATGTTAAAATATATTTAATTTTTTGGAAACTTTTTTTTTTTTCAGATACAATTTTATTTATTTATTTTAAATTTTTATGGAATATATTTTTTACTCCCTCCTCCTCTTCCTCATCTTCCTCTTCCTCCTCCTCCTCCTCCTACTCTTCCTCCTCCTCTTCTTCCTCCTCCTCCTCCTCCTCCTCCTCCTCCTCCTCCTCCTCCTCCTCCTCCTCCTCCTCCTCCTCCTCCTCCTCCTCCTCTTCCTCATCTTCCTCTTCCTCCAGGCATCAGGGTTATTCTGGGTTATTTCTGCTCTGGTGTCTCTGGCACAGTTTTGGTGCTCTGTGCTGAATGGACCAATCAGAGCGCAGTAGCTGAATTCCTCATTGGCTGCCACCGGGTTACAGGTCAACCCTGATTGGTGGCTTTCAATCAGGACACACCCCTCTTTTTTTAAGGTGCTGGGAACAGATGATTATATTTTTTCCTGTCGTTTGGAAGATTTGAAGCTAATTTTGGGGCATTTTGGCTCCAGTTTGACATAAATATTCAGCTGATGCATGTGTTTCTACTGCTTCAGCCTCAAACTGTTCAGGAGGAGGAGGAGGAAGAAGAGGAGGAAGAGGAGGTGCAGAAGTGTGTCAGATCATGATCACTGATCATGCACTGTGAAAAATAAAATAAATTTACACAAACTGACAAAATAATTAGTAACAGGAAGAAAGTAAGACACTAAGTTTTTATTCATCTTGTTGCTCATTGTTTATTTTTTTATATTTTACTTTTTATTTGATTATTTTTTCTTGAATTATTGCTCCATTTGTGTCTTACTTTCTTCATGTTACTAGTTATTTTGTTAGTTTATTGTTCATTTTTGTTCATTTTATTGGTGACTTTGGCCATTTCTGTTCACGTTGTTTCTTATTTTAATTGTTTTTACTGTAGAGCTGCTAAAGTTTCAGGAGTTAAAGGGTTAAACTGAATCACAGGAAGAAGGAAATATCTAAAACATGTAGGACACTGTCCCTCCAGGACTGGATTTGGACACCCCTGGCGTATGACAATAACATTTCACATGTTAGATCTGATGTTAAATATGAAACACAAGATATTGTCTGATTGAACTAAATATGTTAATAACCTGCTTTAACCCTTTGTTGGTCAGCTCAACCGTTTGGTAGAGGTAACTTTGAACCCTAATATCTAATATAAATTTAAGTCCTTTGACACCAACCTTCTTGGGCAGTTAATGATATATTCAGCTCATGCTGAACCATGCTCATGCTATATATATATATATACCACCAAGGAAGAAGATGGTAACCATGACGACACCTTGAGCCTCAGGGTTTATTTTAAAGTTCTTTTATTGTTTTTTAAGAGTCTTAATGGTCGTGTCCTTGTTTATTTATCAGATCTGTTTTTAACATATCAGTCCTCATCTAGTAACAGCTTTTAATTGTCCAGAGTTCACATGAAAACACATGGTTTGGCCTCATTCAGTTTTTATTTCCCCAAACTATAGAACAGTCGACACGAGGATCTGACATCCACTGACCTTTTAAACTTAATTCATTTTTACTGTTAACATTATTTCATTCTGCTGTTTTATGTATTTAATTACATTTTATTACTATTATTATGTGTGTATTTATTCTATTGTTTTTAACTCTTTAAATCTTTTAACTTATTTCTACAATTGTGGGATAATGGGGGGGTCTAATGTAAATAAATAAATGATTGATTAATTGATTGATTGATTGACTGATTGATTGATTGATTGATTGATTGATTGATTGATTGATTGATTGATTGATTGATTGATTGATTGATTGATTGATTGATTGATTGATCTTTTGGACACTAAATTGCAGGCAAGTTTTTTTTTCATTTTATTAAAGGTGTCATTCCGTTGAAAACCACGTTTCCACTCCTTATGGAATCTGATGGGTCACCCTGAGTTACCAACACATGCTTCATGGTTCATTCACACAAAACAACAAGAGGAAAAAGCCGGTCCATCTGACGTCAGACGGACTTTAGCATCACCCCCATGGAGTTAAGCCCGTCCCCGGCAGCGAATCTGGAGTAGTATTAGCATTAGCATCTACAAGAGAAGACAGCGCTACAGTAGCTGCTGCACAAACTGGAAAAAGAATGGAGGATCAAACTGGTTCATGTGGTCTCTGCACATTTGCAGAACAAGCAACGGCACGAAACCTAGCTGGATGCTAGTTGGGTAAAGCTAAATACATACACAGCAAAAGGGGAGGGGGGAGTGTTCCTTCACGCATTCAGAACCAATCAGAGACGCCTCATGGCCGCGTATGAGGAAGTACCAGTAAACTCTGTTGTTCAACCTCAAGTCATTTTTCTACTGTGAAAAAACAGCTGGAAACAAAACAATCTGGACCTTTTTTTTTTTTTAAAAAAAGAACCAACACACAATGTATTCAATAATAATGTAGAACACAGTAATATTAATGAAATAACCATGGAATGACAGCTTTAACTTTTACAGAGTCTATTTTACATAAATAATTCTCATCATGTTTCAGAAATACTTTCACATTCATGTAATAATGTTTTGAAAACATGCTCAACCAAACGGTAGAGATGATAGTAAAGGGTCATGAAATGCTAATGCTAATGTTAATGACAAATGATACAAAGACAAAGAATTAATACATCTAATTTGAACTTACTCACAAAGTACGTTTGTAAGATTGGTGCAGGAATAATATTTGACTTTTAATACTTTAGTTAAATTTAGGGTTAGTGTTTTATGTTATAGTCGCTGTGAGGTGGAAAGAGTGAAAAGATATTTAATTTTATTGTGATTTTTGTAGTGTGACCAGCAAAGGTCACACTACATCTGATGTGTGAAGGTAAAGATGAAATGAATGAAAAAAAAAAACAGCTGATATTATCTGGTCTGGTGTCTGAGATATCACCACTGATGTGTTTTAGCTGTTGACCTGCACTGTGACCTTGACCTTTGACCTTTATAGCTCAACATTTAATGGTTTCTTCCTTGACACATTATCAATCATCTCTGAAAGTTTCATCAAAATCTGTCCATGACTGTTTGTCTTTCTGACAAACAAACATCAGTTAAAATATAACCTCCTTTGCAGATGTAATAAATAAATAAATAAAATAAATAAATAAGTGTAATTAAAATTAAGAAGACCACCAACTTAACGGCAAAATGTAAAGTTGCAAGATAAAAAGAAATTTAACAGAAAATACAAACAAAGTTGTTTAAGTGAGAATATTTTTGTGTCGATTAAATGTAAATATGCAAATGTTTGATCATTTTAATTACTCTTAGTTCTGTTCAAATGACTAATCTGATTTTAAAAATGTACAGTTCATTGTTAATTACACATATAGTCATATTTTTGCACATGTTTTGGATATTTTATCACATTTTTGGTGGGTTTTTTTCTGCCTTTTAGAAGAGTTTTTGAAATTGTTTGTGATTTTCCATCAGTGTTTTGCATTAGTTTATTTTTTGTGTGAATTTGAGCATGTTTCCTATATTTGTTTCCTCTGCATTTTTTAATTTTCTGTATTTTGTGGAACATTTTAGTACAAAAAAAAAAAAAACACAGAATGTACACCTACAAATGTTCTATATATTTAAAATGTACATGTTTATTATGTTAAATCTATGAGTTTAAAATATTAAATGTACATGTGACTCAATACAGATGTTTTCGACAGGGTTATTATGGGATGCACATCTGACAGGTGTTTGTTCTTTTCGGTAAAAACAGGTGTATATATATATATATATATATATATATATATATATATATATTTATTTATTTTTTACAGTGTGGGTTGCTAGGTAAATAAATGGTCCGGACGGTAACCGTGGTGATGTGCCGGCCCCCCTGTGCATCGCGTGTCTAGACCAGCACCGGCACCGGACCACGTGACCCCAGCGCTGTCACACGACCTCTGTCTGCCCCCCCACCCCCCTCCGCTGTCTTTTCTTTTCCATCTTTTCTTTGGTGGAAAAGCGTCGCTCATCTGCATCAAAACCTGAAACGCCTGAAAACTCGACTTTTATTCAGAAAAAACATGACAAATCTTCCCTTAAACAAACATCAGCAGCACACAGGAATGTTCCTAACCTGAACTAACCCTCCATCTGACCACATTGTACAACTGAAATTAAATATATTCAACAGTTTTACAGTTACATTATAACTGTTAATATTTTTTATTTAAAAAGTGTTGGTGTCTCGAAAAACACAATAGAAATCTATTTTATTAGTAGTAGTAGGTTTTATTTTTTAAATTTGTATTTAACCTTTATTTAACCAGGGAAGTCATGAAGAACACATTCTTATTTACAATGGCAGCCTGTCATAGTAGTAGTAGTAGTCGTAATAGTACTAGTACTAGTACTAGTAGTAATAGTAGTAGTTGTAGTAGTTGTAGTAGTAGTAGTAGTTGTAGTAGTACACAGTAAATTTTGCAGTGTTCAATCAACACTTAGAGAGTTTATCTAGAGTGTATTTGGTCCCATTGTCTCCAAATTAACACTGCAAAATCTACAGTGTAGTAGTAGTAGTAGTAGTTGTAGTAGTAGTAGTAGTAGTTGTAGTAGTAGTAGTAGTAGTTGTAGTAGTAGTAGTAGTAGTTGTAGTAGTAGTAATAGTTGTAGTAGTAGTAGTAGTAGTAGTAGTAGTAATAAACCACATTATAACAGTGTTAAATTGACCTTTCAACAAAAAATCAGTCCGTTCTCTTAATAATTTTACAGTTAAATTAAACTTTTTTTACATTACTAAAATCAGAATATTATAAGTGTGTTAATTTGATTTTTTAAATTTTTTATTTAAAGCACTTTGGGTGACCTGAAAATGTATTACTATTATTGAATTTTGTATTGTTTTCTTTATATCAGTCAGTAAAATCCATACAATACAAACAATATACACCATTTTGATGCTTTGTTTAGACGATAATGTTATTTTCAGTAATTTCTTATGAATATTAAAATTATGCTCAATTAACAGGCTGATAAAAAGTTTAATATAAGATTAAAATGACTTGTTTTAGTGCCTTTTTTATTCATTTTAGAATCAAAAGTGCAAATAAAACATAGTAAAATCTATTTAATTGGTAGAAAATAAGAATATTAGGGAATGTCACTGTAAAACATACAACCGTCTGCATCTAAAACATCACAAACAACCTGTAATTAACAAAAATATGCACCGTTTTGATGCTCCGTTTAGACGATAATGTTATTTCCAGTCATTTCTTATGAGTATTAAAAATATTGTAATTTAACAGACAGATAAAATTGATTACATATGGTTAAAAAGACTTGCTTTAGTGTCTTTTTTTGTTAATTTTAGAATCAAAAGTACAAATAAAACATAGTAAAATGTATTTAATTGGTAGAAAATAAGAATATTGGGGAATTCCACTGTAAAAAAATCATCTAAATAACACACATAACCTGAAATGAACAAAAATATATGCACTGTTTTGCACTAAATCAACTAATTTTAAACTCTAATGTTGTTTTCAGTCATTTCTTATGAATATTAAACATATTGTAATTTAACAGGAATATAAACTTCATTATATGATATTGCAATGACTTGTTTTAGTGTCTTTTTTGATCATTTTAGAATCAAAAGTGCAAATAAAACAGAGTAAAATGCGTTTAATTGGTAGAAAATAAGAATATTGGGGAATTCCACGGAAAAAAAAATACAACTGTCTGCATCTAAAACAACACAAAAAACCTGAAATTAACAAAAATATGCACCATTTTGTTCGAAATCAAAAAATTTTAAACACTAATGTTATTTTCAGTCATTTCTCATGAGTATGAAAATTAAACAGGCTGATAAAATGTATTATATACGATTAAAATGACTTGTTTTAGTGTCTTCTTTGATCATTTTAGAATCAAAAGTGCAAATAAAACAAAGTGAAATGTGTTTATTTCAAAGCAAATAAAAAAAAACCTGGTGAATTCTGTTGTAAAAAAATAAAACTGTTTCCATCTAAATAACACAAACAACCTTTAATTAACATTAAAATATGCAGGATAATAAAATTATTCTCATAAAATTAAAATGACTTGTTTTAATGTCTTTTATTTAAGTCATTTTAATGTTAAAAGTACAAATAAAACCTACTTTAATGTATTTAATTTTTTTTAATTTCATAAAAATAAGACAAATTCGGGAAATCCAGTGCTTTTAAGTAAAAACTCTTCACAAAATAATAAAAAAATAAGTGATTTTACATCTTAAAGTGTAAAATTGAATGAGGTGAAGCTTTTTTTATGCGCCCTTGTATCACACTCGCCTTCGCCTCCTTTTCTTTTTTTCGTCGTCAGGGAAACGTTTCCTCTCTCTCTTTTTTGTTTCTGACCTCGTCTCTTTTCGTCCATCAGATAAAAGTCACTTCTTTTGTGGAGGTGCGTTCAGGTGAGACGCTTTGACCCCGTTGCCGTCGGTAACGACCTCTGGATGGGCGGCAGATTCACAGGCTGTGACCCACAGACGCACCAATCAAATGACATTTATTTGGATTAAATTTGGATTTTTGATTGATTTTCAGATTTAATCATTTTAATTTGACATTTTTCATCGTCACATTTATCATTTATTTCAAACTGAAGTTTACGCTGAACAAATAACAACAAATGACCTTTTACGTACACGTTTAATATTAAAATGAACAAAAAAAAGACACTAAAACAAGACATTTTAATGTCATATGATGAATTTTATCTTCCTGTTAAATTAGAATATTTTTAATATTCATAAGAAATGACTGAAAATAACATTATAATGTTTAAAATTAGTTGATTTAGAACAAAATGGTGCATATTTTTATGTTAATTACAGGTTGTTTGTGTTGTTTTAGATGCAGACGGTTGTATTTTTTACAGCGGAGTTTTGCAATATTCTTATTTTCTGCCAATTAAACATATTTTACTATATTTTATTTGCACTTTTGATTCTAAAATGTGCCAAAAAGACACTAAAACAAGTCATTTTTATATCATATGATGAATTTTATCTTCCTGTTAAATAAAAATAAACAATATTTATTTATTTTACAGCAGAATTCCCTAACTAAATACCTTTTACTATTTTATAATGTTGTGATTTTAGTAATGGACATAAAGAAAAGTTTATTTTTAATATTCAATAACAAATGACTGAAAATAACCTTAGCCTTTAAAATGAGTTGATTTCGAGAAAAACCATGTGTATTTTTATGTTAATTTCAGGTTGTTTGTGTTGTTTAGATGCAGTTTTGGGGTTTTTTGCTGCAGATTTCCCCAATTTTCTGCCAATTAAATAACTTTTAGTACGTCTTATTTGAACTTTTGATTCTAAAATGAGCAAAAAAAAGACACTATAATAGGTCATTTTATTCTTATCATGAATTGTATTTTTAATATTCGATAAGAAATGACTGAAAATAACATTATAGTTCATTTAGAACTAAATGGTATATATTTTAATATTAATTTCAGGTTTTTTGTGTTGTTCAGATGGAAACAGTTATATTTTTTGCAGCAGAATCCTCTAGTTTTTTCTATTTCCTTTGAAATAAACACATTTTACTGTTTTATTTGCACTTTTGATTCTAAAATGAGCAAAAAAGACATTTAAACAAGTCATTTTAATGTCATATGATGAATTTTATCTTCCTGTTAATTAAGAATATTTTTAATATTTAATAAGAAATGACTGAAAATAACCCTAACCCTTTAAAATGAGTTAATTTAGAGCAAAACCGTATAGATTTTTATGTTGATTTTAGGTTGGTTGTGTTGTTTAAATGGAAATAGTTGTATTTTTTGCAGCAGATTTCCCTAATTTTCTTATTTTCTACCAATTAAAAACTATTTACTGTGTTTTATTTGCAGTTTTGATTCTAAAATGAGCATAAAAGATGTTAAAACAAGTCTTTTTACTGTTATATGATTCTTTAAATATAAATACAACTTAATTTTTAGACATGAAATATGGAATAAAACTAAGTCTATACTTTTAGTTTGCATTGCATGTATATAATAATAGTTTAAATAATAGAAGGAATATACCTTTAACTGTATTTTTATAGTGAAACAACATCATTCTGATGATGTTTTGATAATTTTAAACATATTTTGCTGCTGGAAATACATGACAATTTGTTCCTTTACGTGAGAAAAAACTGTACTTTTGATGCTTTCAGTTCAGTTTTGTGGAAAAACTTTTAGTTACAGGTTGAATTATTCCTTTAGGTGTGTTTTTAAAGGAAAATATCAAAGGCTTTTGTTGAAGTTTTGCTCATTTCTGTCTATTTTCCTGGTGAAACCTTTAATTAAAGGCAGTAGATTTATTGAATGTTGATGTTTTCAGCCCAGTTTTGTAGTAGTAGTACTTTTAGTTATTGTCTATCATTTCTTTAAGTGTATTTTTAAAGGAAAATATCATGTAGTTGTATTGGTATTTTACTAATTTCTGTCTATTTCTGTCGTAAAACTACAGGAAATGTTGCAGAAACCCTGCAGATTAATTGAATCTTTCTGCTTCTGGTCCAGTTTTTACTAATTCTTCACCTTAAACTCATCTCTAATGTGAATTTTAATGCAGATTCATTGAATTTTGATGCAGATTAATTGAATTTTGATGCAGATTAATTGAATGATATTGCAAATATATTGAATTTTAATGCAGATTCATTGAATTTTTATCCTTTTCGTCCAGTTTTCACCAATTCTTCTCCATAAACTCGTCTCTAGTGTGACTTTTAAAGCAGATTAATTTAATTTTTATGCAGATTTATTGAATTTTATTGTATATTCATTGAATTTTGATGCTTTTGGTCCAGTTTTCACCAATTATTTCCCTTAAACTCATCTCTAGTGTGACTTTTATTGCAGATTCATTGAATTTTGATGCTTTTGTTCCACTTTTCTCTAATTCTTCTCCTTAAACTCGTCTGTGATCAGAATAATCTGGACTTTTTCGCCGCCGTCGTCCTGTTCACTGAAGGACGACGGCTCAGATTTTCGTGCTGATGTTGGAGCTTTTTCTTTTTTCTCCTTCCATTGGAGGAGTCTGGATGGACGTAGTACTGGGCTGTGATTGGTGGGGGGGCGGCGGCACGCTCTGATTGGCTGCCGGGGCCCGTGTGGCGGCAGCGCTGGGACCTGTTACGCCAGATGCCCTCCTCTCGTCCCCTGCAATGTTTGCAGCCCGACGCACGCGATCCCCGGCTCCGCTCGACTGCACCCTCTCATTGCATTACTTCTGCTTTTCTAACTCCTCCATCAATTATGCACTAGAATAACTGCAGCGCCTGATGGAGCGCTGACTGAAAACAGGATCATGGGCCTGAGCAGGAGCAGCGTCTGCCTGTTCCACCGACAGCTGCAGCTGCAGGCCCAGAGAACGGCCTGTTTGGAACCACCACGCAAACCACACCAGGATTTTACAGCCAGAGGAGCTCACTTTTAATGCCAGGAGGAGTTCAAATATCAGCCACATGTTTGTTTCATTTGTATGTGCATGGATTTCTGCTGGTTTTAGGCTAAAAACTCAACTTAAGAACATGTTTTGTAGAGAAATCCAACAGAAAATGAAGCAAAGTGTGGAAAAAAAACACTAGAAAAGCAATAAATTTCATGATGTAAAGGTCACAATAAAGTAGAAAAGTAAGAAAAATAGACTTTATCAGGCTAAAAACTTAACTTTCTTAAGTTAAGTTTTTAGTGTTCTTACATGTTCTGCAGAAACATCCAACGGAAAATGAAACAAAGTGAGAAAAAAACACAAGAAAAAGCAACAAATTGAATGTAAAGTTCACAATAAATAGACTTTTAGGATATAATAATGCAGAAAAAGTTACTTTAAATGATCATGAGGAGTTCAACTATCAGCCACGTTTGTGTCATTTTGTACGTGGATGGAGTTTTTGCAATAAATAGAAATTGGTTTTAGGTTAAAAACTCAACTTAAAAACATGATCTGCAGAAAAATCCAACAGAAAATGAAACAAAGTGTGAAAAAAACACTAGAAAAAGCAACAAATTGAATGTAAAGTTCATAATAAATAGACTTTTAGGATATAATAATGCAGAAAAAGTAACTTTAAATGATTATGAGGAGTTCAAATATCAGCCACATGTTTGTTTCATTTGTATGTGAATGGATTTTTGCAAAAGTAGTGACTGGTTTTACTGTTATTAGGCTAAAAACTCAACTTAACAACATGATCTGTAGAGAAATCCAACAGAAAATGAAGCAAAGTCAGAAAAAAACACTAGAAAAGCAACAAATGTAATGATGTAAAAGTCCACAATAGACTTTTTAGATTCAATAATGCAGAAAAAGTCTTAAAACCTGCATCAAACTCTTTCTGAAGATGGAAAAACAAACTTATATGTCATTAAAGACACTGTCAATAACCCTTCTGACGAAAGATACACTTAAAGTTAAGGGATTTTGGAAAATAAATAGAATCTATAGTTGCATCATCATCAAACTCTTTTTTTTTTGTTGAAATAAAAACTAAAATCCTTTTATTAAATGAAAGTTAAACAAGTTGCATCACCATAAAACAGACAAATATTTTCTTCTAATAAGTACCAACAATATTTTAAATAGTTTCATGTTGTGTTTTCAAATAATCATTAAAATACACTTAAGGTTAAGGGGTTTCATACAAAAACACTTAATTCATCATAAAACGTCATATTTTCTTCAAATAAGCACCGACAGTCTTTAAAATGAACTTGTGTGTGTGTGTGTGTGTGTGTGTGTGTGTGTGTGTGTGTGTGTGTGTGTGTTTATTAAAATGCCCTTAAAGTTAAAGGAATTAAGTCACAAATCCACCTGCATCATCATCATCATCATCATCATCATCATCATCATCATCATCAGACTAAATCTTTTATTACCAACAGCCTTTAAAAAAACAGCATTTTGAATGGAAAAATTAAACAAGTTAATTTCATGTCGTTTTTCTGATCCTCATTAAAATACCCTTAAAGTTAAGGGATTTAGGCTACGTCCAAGTCACAAATCAACCTGCATCATCATCATCATCATCATCATCATCATCAGACTAAATCTTTTATTACCAACAGTCTTTAAGTTAAGGGTCATAAATCCACCTGCATCATCAACCTTAATCTCTTCTTCAGTATTCACAGAACGTCTAATCCCGCCCTTATTTTGTGCCAATCTCAAGTTTCTATGACAACCTTAGAGCCAATAATGTGATTTTGACCTTTCTGCTAAATATGACCTTGACCTTTGACCTTTACTTAAATGGATCATTACATCTGATGCACATTAGTTATATGTATATGTCCATGTAAGTCATGGTCATATCTGAAGTATTTATTGAGTTATAGCATGATATGTCTCTGTGGACACACACGCACACACACACACACACACACACACACACACACACACACACACACACACACACACACACACAGTGATTACATGAATCACTCCCAACCAATGTTGGCAGTTATTAATGAAAGTTAAATGAGTTAGTTTCATGTCATTTTCTGATCCTCATTAAAATACCCTTAAAGTTAAGGGATTTTAGGCTTCGTCCAAGTCATGAATCCACCTGCATCATCATCATCATCATCATCATGATCATCATCAGACTAAATCTTTTAAGACAACCAGTCACAACATTTTAAATAGAAAATTTAAGTTAATTTCATGTCGTTTCTCTGATCCTCATTAAAATACCTTAAAGTTAAGGGGTTTCAAACTTCATCCAGGTCATAAATCCACCTGCGTCATTATAAAACTTCACCTTTTCTTTAAATAAAGAGTATAAATGTCAATAAAGGAGCAGGTTGAGGTTTGAGGAAGTATTTTTTTCATTGTAAAATCCCTAAAACCTTCAGTGCGTTTAAGACGGCGACTCTTGAGCAGGACCAGGAACCATCAGAAACACCAACAGGAACATTAACCTACTTTTACTCCTAGAGACAAAATGGTGTCGATTTTGGAAAATGGCTGCCTGTCCTCCTCAGCAGACAGAGGAGAATCTAATCATCTACGTCTTAAAGTAAAAGTGGGAGGTTTAGCGTGAATGGCGTCGACGCCAAAAGACCCAAAAACAGCCGCCGTCGTGGCCTGAACGGCAGCAGGAGGCGGCGAGGCGAGCGTTGGTTCGAGTCCTGACCTGGATTTCTCCTGGTTGCGTGTGAAGGTTCGTCCGAGCTGTAACGTCAGATCACAAACAGCTTTTTTAATATTTGATGCGTCCCAAAGCGGCGACTGGCAGGAAACGCTCTGAGCCAGGAAAAAAAAAGTCTGGTAAAGTAAGTCCCCGTTCAGTCAAAGACGAGTAAATAAGGTTTGAAGCGGAACGTGTTCATGAAAAGCATCCGACAACAGCATCAAAGGACGCACAAAGACAGCGTCCTCACATGAGGGGACATGTCCCAACGCTTAACCCATTAAGACCTGATGGTCCTGAAGGGGAAGTTAACAAATAGTTTCTGAATGAGGGGAAAAAATGGACAAAAAAGAAATAAAGTAGGAAATTAATTCACAAAATTAATGAAAATGAATAAAACAAGTGAAGAAAAATTAACAAAATAAGGAACAAAATGAGGAAGCAAATGACCAAATTGGACGGAAAATCAACAAAATAAAGAACAAAATGAGAAAAAAAAAAACGGTCAAAAAGGACTGAAAATTAAGAAAATATGGAAACAAATGACAAAGAAAAGACTGAAAATCAACAAAAATAAGAACAAAATAAGGAAACAAATGACCAAATAGGACCGAAAATTAACAAAATATGGAACAAAATAAGGAAATAAATTACCAAAAACAATCGACAATGAACAAAATAAGGAAACAAATGACAAAAAAAGGACTGAAAATGGACAAAATAAGGAAACAAATGACAAAAAAAGGACTGAAAATGGACAAAATAAGGAAACAAATCAGCAAAAAGGGCCAAAAATCAACAAAAATAGGAACAAAATAAGGAAATAAATGACCAAAAACGACTGAAAGTTAACAAAATATGGAAACAAATGGAAAAAAAGGACTGAAAATGAACAAAATAAAGAAAAAAATCAGCAAAAAGGACCAAAAAAAGAACAAAAATGAAATTAAATAAGGAAACCATGACCAAAAACAACCAAAAAGGTACGAAATAAGGAAAGAAATTAACAAAAATGAACAAAATGAGTAAAACCAATTCATTTTTAATATAATAATCTCAGAGCTTTCATGAAGATCTATATGATTAGTGAATTAAATATTGGAAAATGTGTGATTTACACTGAAAGGAAAAATTCAGAGGATAATATTAGAATTAACGGTGATAAACTGCTGAACAAAAGACACTTTAGTTTTAGTTTCAGAACAAAATGAAAACAAGGAATTAAAGGAATTTAAAAAATGAACAAAATAATGAACAAAATTAAGAACAATTACTTAAACAGGGAATTAAATGAAGAAAAATGAACTAAATAAGAAACTACCTCAACAGTAAGTTAACAAAAAGGAGTGAACAAAATTTTGGAAAAAAAAATATGATTTAAGATGGAAAAATACAAAGGATTAAATGAGAATAAATGTTGATAAATCAGTTGAAAACAGGTTAAATCAGTTTATAGTCGTCTTTTACTGGAGCCTTAAGGGTTAAACTGTGGGGAAAATGTCCTTCCAAAAAACACACAAATGTCAAAGTCAGCAGTCATTAAGAATCATTATCATCACCATGATGATGATGATGATGATGATGAAGAGGAGAGGAGGAGGGGCTTTAGTCTCACAGTCGCACTGACCCACATGAGCCTTTTATGAACACATTTACATCAGGTTTTTTCCCAGAAAACGACAGAAAAACAGACGAAAACCAGCTCGAAGAATAAACGACTGCACGATGTTCGAGAAAAAGGACTTTTTTTAACCCTGCGATAAATACTGCGATATGAAAACATCGTCAACTGTGACGATAACAACACTGAACGTAGGTTTAAGTAGAATCCTTCTGTAGCCGAAATAATGAAATAAAATTCATGATTGGAAATTAATTAATTAATTAATTGAATAAAACAATTTAATATGAAATAAAATATAAATAAATACATGAATAAATAAAAAAAGACAAATAATAAATAGATAAAAAATAAATTAATAAATAAAGAAATCAAATGATTCATTTAAATAAATGAATAAATAAAACAAATAAAATTAATACATAATAAATAAATCAAAATAAGTATATCAAAATATAATATAAATATTAATAATATAAAAATAGATTAAAAAATGTACAAATAATAAAATAGAAATAAATTAACTGAATTAAAAAAACATAAATGAATGAAATAAAAATAAATAAATAAATTAACAAAAAAGACATAACTAATACAAATAATTAAAACAATGAATGAAAACATAAATAAAACAATAAAATTAAATAAATAAATAAATAAATAAGACAAATAAAATAAATCGTAAATACAAATGAGTAAAATATAAAAAATATATATGAAAAAATAACAATAATAAAATACAAGTAAATTAATTACATTTAAAATAAAACACAAATAAATTAAATTAAATTAATAAAATAATGAATAAAAAATCCATGAATAATAATTAATTAATTAATTTAAAAACTATAAAATTATTTAAATAATAAAAATCATAAACAATAAATAAATAAAAAATTAGTAAAACATAAAAATATAATAAATACCTATATATATATATATATATAAATAAGATCATTTTTTTAAAACCTGTGATGTGACTATTGCACACACATACACACACACACACACACACACACACACACACACACACACACACACACACACATACACACACACACACACACACACACACACATACACACACACACACACACACACATACACACACACACACACACACACACACACATACACACACACACACACACATACACACACACACACACACAGAGTTCTATAATATTCAGCCACAGACAAAACAGCCGTGGTCCCACTCAGACCCCCTCCCAAAATGAATCACCTCCATTTTCTACACGATCTGCAGAAAAGACACTGAAGTGAGAAGAAAAACTGCAGCAAAAATGAACTGATGGAGGCGTTTATGACTGAAAATAATATAATAACACTGGAGGTGATGGAGGTCTGTAGTGGTCTATGGGGTCTATGGGGTCTACAGGGGGTCTACAGATGGTCTACAGAGGGTCTACAGGGGGTCTACAGGGGTCTACAGAGGGTCTACAGGGGTCTACAGGGGGTCTACAGGGGGTCTACAGGGGTCTACAGAGGGTCTACAGGGGTCTACAGGGGGTCTACAGATGGTCTACAGAGGGTCTACAGGGGTCTACAGGGGGTCTACAGAGGGTCTACAGAGGGTCTACAGAGGGTCTACAGGGGTCTACAGGAGGTCTACAGGTGGTCTACAGGGGGTCTACAGATGGTCTACAGAGGGTCTACAGGGGTCTACAGGGGGTCTACAGGGGGTCTACAGGGGTCTACAGAGGGTCTACAGAGGGTCTACAGAGGGTCTACAGGAGGTCTACAGGTGGTCTACAGGGGGTCTACAGGGGGTCTACAGAGGGTCTACAGAGGGTCTACAGGGGTCTACAGGAGGTCTACAGGTGGTCTACAGGGGGTCTACAGGTGGTCTACAGAGGGTCCACAGAGGGTCCACAGAGGGTCTACAGAGGGTCTACAGAGGGTCTACAGAGGGTCTACAGAGGGTCTACAGGGGTCTACAGAGGGTCTACAGAGGGTCTACAGAGGGTCCACAGAGGGTCCACAGAGGGTCCACAGAGGGTCTACAGAGGGTCTGCAGAGGGTCTACAGAGGGTCTGCAGGAGGTCTTTGGTGAGTCTGGGGTCTGAGGTTGACCAGGGTGAATGGGAAAGCAAGCCTTGGCTTTTGTGGGGGGGGGGGGTCAACAGGAAGTGTTCTGTGTCTCCACACAAAGGGGGGCTGACCCCTTAAGCCCCTTAGCGGCTCCGTGCTAATACCCTCACCAGATCTACAAAGACACGGGGGACGCCTTGACATCCACAAAGGAAGCTCCGCCCACTTTCAAAGGCCTGCAAAGACAACCTCTGCTCAGCTGAGTGAGACAGGCATGAAGGACTGGGATTCCAGAATAATCCACTCACTGCCCCACACATCTGGAACCATCTGGACCCACATGGACCCAACTGGACTCACGTGGACCCACCTGGACCCAGTAATGTCAGCCACATACTGTAAAGTCAATGTTATTCTGGAATGGAAGCACGCAGTAGTCTACCTGGGTCTACTGGGACCAGTAGAGTCCACTGGGACCAGTAGAGTCCACTGGGACCAGTCAAGTCCACTCAGATCCACCAGGTTGATCCACACTTCAGTAAAATTAATCACTTTATTCACAGTTTCTCAAAAATAATGATAAAAATAATTACAGAAAACTCATGGATCATTTATGTAGAAGATTCTGGTTCTGGTTCTTAATTTGGACACATGATGTAACTGACTTATTTGTTGTGACATGTTAAATGCTAAAAACCCTTTAATTTAAGTTTAGTTCATTTCACTTTTTAAGATCAAAGTTCCATTAAACATTTGAACATTTTATCACATTCAACTTTACTTTATGAATCTGAACTAAAAACACATTGAACTTTATTAAATCAGACTCATAAACCCAGAGTTATTAGTAACCGGCTTCCACTGCTCCTGTCAATCACACTTCCACAGCCTCTGGGCCTGGTCTTATAGATCGTGGGTGGGGGGGGTCTCCACAGGGTGACAGGAGGGGGACCAGGGTTAAAAGAGCCTGAGACTCTGGAGGATCCTAGAAACCCAATACACCAGACTATCTATGTGGGGTTTTTTGTCCTCCTGTAATAAATGTGGAGAAACCTCAGATAAGACCCCCCCCCCTCACCCCCCCACCCACCCATTGGCCTGGGTTATTGATCGCTTCTGAACCCCCTCTATACAGGAAATCACATCCAGTGGATGTTCTTTGATGCTTGGGTGAGATCTGACGCTTCCGCTGGCTCTACCCCCCACCCCCCCACCCCCTCCCTGGACTACATGCCAATGCCATAGCCTCCAGCCTCGTACCACAGGATAACCCCCCCTCACCCCCCAAATGTCAGACACATTAAACTGATGGAAGCTGTTCCATTCACCTGCTAAAACACACCATTGGTCGCTTTTCCAGAGGAAATCTGTGCAAAACTTTACAATATTTACTAGATATATGAAAAATACAAGTGAGTAATGGGTTTTTTTCCCATTAAATCATAGATGCAATGATTTGTTTATTGATTATCATAGATGACACAGGAAGTCCTTCCATAGACATGGGGCAAACATAAATAATGCTGGGGGTTTTATGTCGATTCGATTCTTTTACGGGTTTTTTTTGGTGCCGATTCGATTTAAATTGTGATTCTTCGATATTCCAGATTTTTCGCTTGTCTTTTTAACACCAGACCAGGTGAAAAAAGTTGAATGATGATGCCTACAGATCATATCAGGAGCCATATTTCCCCAAAACATACACATCATATGTGAGTCAGTTCAGATTTATTCAGTAGTAATATATTTGAACCAGACTTTGGGAAGTAAACTGTTACATTTCTCTGCACACAACACAAATAAGAGCCTTTAAATGAACATACTTCATAATAAAATGAACTTTAAAGTGTACATGTCCAGCTCTGCTCTGCCCTTCTGTTAAAAACACCACACACTTTAACTGTTGTTGATTATTTAACTATATTTATTCATATATCTTGCCTAACCCTATATATTATACACTAACCCTAACCCAACAGTTAGTAAATATGGGCAATGTTTTGTGCAGATGTCCAGTGGAAAAGCGATTACTGCTGATAAAGGTTGTGTGTGAATGTGGTGGAAAAGTGGGACATTTATTCTGTCCTAAAAATCAAAAAGACAGTAACTGCATTTTTGGTAAAAATGAGTTATTGTGTTTGTTTGTTTGTTTTTTTACAACATTCAAAACATTCTTTGTCATGTAATAAAATATCTCATCTCAAATGTCTGTTGTTTTGGAGAAAATTAGTGGGTGTTTGTACATTAACTCTAAAAAGTAATAATAAAACAAAGTAAAAATACAGTAAAGACCATTACTGTGTTCTTACCAAAGTCCATTTAGGACCCTGCCCCAATAGTTTACAGTCAATCTCTGTATTAGACTGAAACACATGATGGAATTAATGTATTTACTGCACAGGTGAACTAATGAATGATTTTTATGAAGGTTTTTCATATATAAGGTGTTTTAAATGAAGTAAAAATGAGATTAAAAAGTAAAAATGATGAGATAAAAAGTGTAAATTATGTGATAAAAAGTGTAAATTATCAGATAAAAAGTGTAAATTATGTGATAAAGTCTAAATTCCCAGTCACTAAATTGTGTTTTTTGTAAAACTAGTTAATATACAGTAACAATAACTGCCTCATGTCCAATAACAATAATAGAAGTGTTAGGTCATTTTTATCATTTTGGTGTGTGTGCAGTTACTGCCTTTACTTTCTAGGACAGTATTGATCACTTGTTGTTTCTTCTGTGCAGAAAACATCTGTGAAGCCTGACTGACACTGGTTCCAGTTGTGGCCCCGCCCCTAGGACCGTCATGGTCCTGTGTCAGGCCCTGGAGCCTGATCATCTTCCTACATCACAGCATCTCACCTCTTACAACTGTTATTTATTTATTTATTTATTTATTTATTTATTTATTTATTTATTTATTTATTTATTTATTTATTTATTTATTTATTTATCCAGGCAGGACTGGTTGAGATGAAAACCCTCTTTTACGAGAGCGTTCAGGCTGAAGCAGGGATGACTCATCTAGTCAAATACAGAGACGTTCTGTCACTGTAAACGTTCATAATAATTAAATATATTCAGATGTGAATACTCAAAGTTTCAGTCATAGTACTACTAACTCAAATGTATTCAGATGCTGTAACATGTTCTTCTTTTTACGTACTTCAAACTAATATTTTTATTAAGGGGAACTATTGTGCATATAAGTGAACATAACTGAAAAACATCAACTTGAAATAATTGAGGGAATTGATTTCCTTACTTTTTTTGATTTCTGATAACCAGTGGCGGATCTAGATGGTTATTTTTAGATGGGCCTAAGTGAAGTTGGGGTGGGCAACCAACAATGGGGGGGGGGGGGTATAACAACAACGTAATAGCATTTCCGGAACTGAAACTGAATTTAAAAAGAAAAATAAACACAAATAATTAAATATACATAGTTTATTTCCATTGACATTTACAAATAAATAGCTATATTAAGGATATTGATCAACATTTCAGTTTGATGAGGCAATGAAAATCGGTCAAGAATTTTGTTTCTGAGCTTGTGATTGGGTGGGCACAGCTGTCAATCAGGGTAGGTCCCGCCCACCCAGGCCCACTATTAGATCCACCCCTGCTGCTAACTTATTCAGGTTTACAGTGTATGCACGTTATTTTAGTGGTTATTCCACTGCTCTACAGTGTTGTAGAAAGTATCTTCTTCAGATATTACATGTGTTCAATCGTACGTACTTTAATCAGATGAATGAGAAAACAAAATTAATATATATGATGGTGTGTTATTACACATACAGTGGTCCTTCTACTTACAAAATTAATTCTTTACAGAAATGGTTTCGTACTAGGGATAGGACATGAATTTTGAATATTTAAATATTCGTGACGCACTCGAATATAGAATACTAATTTCGACTGCTGCATTTCTTGTGTTGTGTTTCAATGTCGTATCGACTGTCATGTACGGTGGCCGACAGGGGCGAACGCACCGCACTTCTTATGCAAACACAAGAAAGATGAACGGCCAAAAACACAAACACATAAAACCAATGGACGAGAAAAATGTTGCAAAAACAGAAACTAAGCAGAGCGAGGACGTACCTCTCTGTTCCTGCAACTTCTGTGCCGTCGAAACGCGTGTTTTCAGCAGATGGATTAATTGTGAATACACACACACCTCCACCTGACCATGTGGACATGCTCATATTTTAAATAAAAACCTGGAGTATTTTCATGTGACTATTGATGTTAAATCAGTAGTGAAATCAACTGTTCCACCTTGTCAAACATGCGGCCCGGGGGCCCACCCAAGGGTCCAATCTGGCCCTTTGGAAACATTTATGAAATGCAAAAATGACACCATATTCTTGTTTATTCAGTACGTTTGGGTTCTTCTTTTACCCTTTCTGTCACAGTATGTGTGTTTGGGGATGGAGGGGTGTCGTAGAAATACGTTTGATTTTCGAATAATATTCGAATAGTGGTGATAACATACGTACTGTGGTGGGGTTTCACTGTACGCTCTCAGAGGGTGGTTGTGTCCTTTACATGTGGCTTCTGACACTGGTACAGATCGATGAACGAGGGTCAAAGGGTAACGAAAAGCATCATGGGTAGCTCCCTGATAGCCAATGGGATGATACATACAGTACGTACAGTACGTATTTACGTACTGTACGTACAGTAATATACAAAGTATTTACATCTTTTCGGTTTCGGTTTTCTTTCATAAATAGAATTTTCTTTCGTATTCAGAGATTGAGGTAAAGGTTTTTCGTTACTTGGATTATTCGTTAGCTGGGTCTTTCGTAAGTAGAGGAACCACTGTTGCTGCTTTATATACATGTATACAACCAGGGACAGGCTGGCTATCTGGATGGACACCAAAACAACTGGTGGCACGGCAGCTGTCACAGGATTTTTTTTCAAATTATTGTAACAACATGTGTGTGTGTGTGTGTGTGTATGTGTGTGTGTGTGTGTGTATGTGTGTGTGTCCGCAGAGACATGTCATGTTATAACTCTGAATACTTGAGATATCACCATGAAATTACATGTTCATATACATATAGCTAATGCACATCAGATGCAATGATCCATTAGAGACAAGGTCAAAGGTCAAGGTCACAATTAAGTAAAAGGTCAAAATGGAGGGTCACAGAACTTTCAGATTCGTACGAAATGATGCGGAACGAATTTCTACAATTCTCATAATTGGTGTTATCACCTACGATCAATAGTTTTTGAGATCTCTAGAGGTCAAAGGTAACATGTGGTAAAATTTACTTGTGTAACACTGTGTCAAACATAAACATATCACACTATAACTTCATTAATACTGGATATATTATTATAATACTACACACACTGATGCATATATACATATAATGAAATTATCAATATTGCAAAAGGTCGAAGGTCAAAGTCGCATTTAGGAGAAAGGTCAAAATCACATTATTGGCTCTAATTCAAGAACAGGTTGTCATAGAAACTTGAGATTGGCACAAAATAAAGGTGGGATTAGACATTCTGTGAATACTTTTACACACATGTTAACATTTATTACACACTCTGACAGGTGTCGTCTGTTTTAACCCATCACTAGTAGCTCAGAGCTGCCACAGCAGGTGCCCGGGGAGCTGTTGTGGGAGGGTTACATGCCTTGCTCCAGGGCACATCAGCCAACAACAACTCTCTGCCAGAGCCGGGACATGAACCGCCGACCCTTCAGTCAATAGACGACCCGCTCGCCCAAATGAGACACAGCCGCCCCCAATGTTTATAGTAGACCCCCACCCACCCAGCTCTCCATCTGTCTGTCTGTCTGTCTGTCTGTCTGTCTGTTCAGCTAAACGTCGGCTACAGGCTGAAGACCATCAGGACAATAGCTGCTTTTCAGACTCTGGGGGGTGAGGGGTGGGGAGTTCTGTGGTCCTGAGACCCGGTCAATATTTGGACGTGGTTGGTTTTTCCTTGTGTCCGTTTTGAATCCAAGCGGAACCGAGCTGTGTGTGTGTGTGTGTGTGTGTGTGTGTGTGTGTGTGTGTGTGTGTGTGTTTGTATTCCTATCCTCATGGGCACATTGATATGTTTTCATAGTCACACCATGGGGACCTCTGACATTATGGGGACCAACATTCAGGTCCCCATGAGGTTTAAATATAAAACTACTAGTAAAACAGAAATGATGTGACTCTATAAATGTATTAGTTTGTTTTTATGAAAGTCTTCATAAAACATGGAGGAAACAGATGAAAAGCAAAAAAATATATATTTTCAAAGGTTTGAAGATGTGCTTAATTCTCTTACAAATATATATTTATTTTTAAAAAAGTAATTTTTAATGCAATTTTGTTAAAATTATTATTATTATTAATTTCACTTTCTTGTATATTATTTTTAAAATCATGATTATTTTTGATTTATTCAGTCATTTTTATCTATTTTTTTTATTTAAGTTAATGTTCTAAATGTAATGTATTTATTTTTATTTTATTTAAAAAAGAAGATGTGTTTACACTCACTACTTGACTAGAAACTTGGTCCTCATGAGACATGGAAACCAGTGTGTGTGTGTGTGTGTGTGTGTGAGACGGGGTGGGGGGGGTTAAACACTGGGAACAATGGGAAAAGGGGCGACTCACAATGCAACTGGAAAACTATCACAACATCAGTGGCAGAAAAATAGAGCATTGTTTGTTTAAGTGCAGATTAAAAGGAGAAGTGTAAGAAAAGCAAAGAGTGGAGGTCATTGTGCTAAAAGGAGACGAGTGTGTGTTCAAGAGGCTTTCACTGCTCTGAAAGTGTCATTTCCTGTCTAAAATAAATAACTAAAGTCCACTCTTTAACCCAGAAAAACACAAAGAACTCTTTAAACCTGGACATCCATGAAGGAAATAAATGGTGTAAATACTTTATCTTTATTTTTTCTATTATTATTATTATTATTATTATTATTATTATTATTATTATTATTATTATTATTATTATTATTATTATTATTATTATTATTATTATTATTCATCTTTTCTTTATATTAAATGATGGTAAAATGTGGGAAAAAGTGACATTTCAAATAAAGTCATGATGATGAGATTTGTTTTCCAAAGGTATAAATATGAGATTTTAAATATGCATACTTATGAGATAAAAAGTCTAAATTATGAGATGAGATATTAATAAATAATTCATTTGAGTGTTTAAAGAGCTCAAACTCACAGGTGAATATTTTCATTATTTTTGATTCTTGCATTAGATCATTTCATTCATTAGTTATAATCAGGTTATGAAGAGGATTTGAAGAAATAGAGTAAAACAAAAAAAGGTAACACTTTATAATACCTACACACAATTCACAGTGTATAACCTATTTATTACCTATTTGTTAATGTTTGTTCATGATTTATTAACCATTTGTTACCCACTTGTTAATGGTTTATTCATACAGAGAGCAGAACGTCCAAAGACTGAAGGGTTGGCGGTTCGCATCCACATGTTGAAGTGTCCTTGAGCAAAGACACTGAACCCTGACTTAGTGTATGAGTGTGTGTGAATGGGTGAATGTGAGGCTAATGTAAAGAGCACCATAGAACTATAGAAGTGCAGAACATTTAACATTAAATGCTCCCATTTTGTTACTATTTTATTTTTCTAATATTGTATTTAGATTTAGTTCAGGGGTCTCAAACGTATTTTCTTCAGGGGCCACATTCAGCCTGATTTCATCTCCAAAGGGTCGGACCAGTAAAATGAAAACATAATAACCTAGAAATAATTACAACTCCACATTTTTGTCATTGTTTTACTGCAAAAAAACTAAATAGTTTTATAAATTATCCAAACACAAAACAAGTTACATTTTATAAAGAAAATAAGGGCAATTTTAACCAATTCTCGCCTCATTTTATCATTATTAGTCTGTGTGTTTTATTATGGATCAGTTTTACAAAGACTCTAAACTCTTAGTAACAGAAGCAGAAAATTGTGTTTAAATTGTGTCTAATTTTTGTCATTTCAAGTTGTTCACATTTGTTCAGATTATTCACATTCTATTGTAACAGGATTGTTTGTAAATTAAATTAAAAGTATTTTCATAATTTAATATTATTTTGGCAGTCGAACAATGACAAACATTTGAAGTTGTCATCATTTATAGGCAAAAAAATCAAAAAAACAAAACAAAAGAAAATATGGAGTCATTTAACAGATTATTCTGCTCTTCATCCAACAGGCCACACCATTGGCGGGCCACATTTGGCCCCCGGGCCGCATGTTTGAGACCCCTGATTTAGTTACTCAAAAGGTCGGTTATTGTTTGTGTCTGTTGAACTAACGTGAACAATAACATTCATATCATACAACACTAACTTAAAACTTACTAACGTCAACATCCAATCTATCGTACGCATGTGATTGATTATATGTTTACTGGTCAAAGGTGCGATAAAGTAAATTATTGTTACGTCCAGCGTCCAAGTCAATTCCACATCTGGCTGAGGACGACTTTTTCTGTGTGAAAACAGAGCATGCTCAGAAGCACTTGGAATGTTAGGGGGGGGGGGGGGCGTCCCCTGGGTTCCAGTTGGAGCAGTGTTGCTTTGGATTAATATGGATTAATCATAATTAAATATTCATTTTTTAATCTATATTAATTGTGTTTCATTTGTCATGAACAGATTCAAGAAAAAAAGTGAATATATCATACAGAACTAACTTAAAACTTACTAATGTCAATATCCAATCTATCGTACCGATGTGATTGATTATATATATATATATACACACACACACACACATATATATATATATGGGACTGCGATGGCTCAGTTAGGAGAGCGGGTCATCCATTGACCGAAGGGTTGGCGTTTCGATTCCCGCTCTGACCTAGTCAGTCTGTTGTGTCCTTGGGCAAGGCACTTCTCCCTCTTTGCCTCCAGTGTTACTCAAACTGGTGTATGAATGAGTGTGAATGTTTGGTGGTGGTCAGAGGGGCCGTAGGCGTGAAATGTCAGCCATGCTTCTGTCAGTCTGCCCCAGTGCAACTGTGACTATATATGTAGTTTACCACCACCAGAGGGAGCATGTGAGAGTGAATGAATCATGGATCAATAATGTAAAGCACTTTGGGTGCCTTGAAATGCACTATAGAAATATAATCTATTATTATTATTATTATTATTATTATTATTATTATTATTATTATTATTATTATTATTATTATTATTATTATTATTATTATTATGTTTTTACTGGTCAAAGGTGTTATAAAATAAATATACTTTCAAAGTATTACTTACATCCAGTGTCCAAGTCAATTCCACATCTGGCTGAGGATGACTTTTTTTGTGTGAAAACAGAGCATGCTCAGAAGCACTTAGGAGCCCAATGTGAAGGGATGCCCATTTTGACAGAACACCAGTTTTGGCGCTTATGGGGGGGGCTGTTTGCGTCCCCTGGGTTCCAGTTGGAGCAGTGTAACTGAACACCATCAGGCGTCTGCCTCGGTCTCCTGCGTCTGCGCTGGAAAAGCTTGAGCCGAACATTATCAGGGATTAACGGGAACCCCTGGGGTGACGGTGCTTTCACGGGACGCAGGAATCCCCAGCTCCTCCAGCTGTCAGGTCCTCAGTCCTGCCCAATGGGGTCCTTTGATGAAGCAGGGGTATGGGTTTCCATGGCGTCTGGGACACAAACAGCTCAGAGGCTTAGGGGCGTCCCCGCGCCCTGATCCCACCTATCAGCCACAAATAAACACCTCAGGCCGCGGAGACGCCTGCGATGGGACCAGATGGACGCGGGTGGGCTTTAATGAAGCGGCTAAAGAGCTGGCGAGCGGGGAATTGGCTAATAGCTGCTTGTCAGAGCAGCAGTAAATACTCCAACACTTTATTCCATCCTTGGTTTCCGACGCTGACGAGGAACATCTGGGACTCATTTCTCTGACAGGAGCCTTTTTTTGGTTCCCAAACGCCACAGTTTCCACGACTGGATCAGCTGTTTTTATTCCAGACGTTTTGTCCTGGTGACACGTCTTCAATGACATTCCACTAATCACTTCATGAATGTTTAATAAACCAGGGCTATGATTTATTTAATCTAATGTGTCATACTTTTATGTGTACATAAGTACAGTGAGACATTAATAAATGATTTTCCTGCTTCTCTAATCCATCAAATCTGCTGCTGCCAATGTCAGCAAATGCTTAATACATATATGTTCATCTACAGTTAAAGGCTCAGGTGGATGTTTTCCCTTCTCACATTAACCCTTTTACATTAGAATTTATAATTGCAATAAAATCTGCAATAATTAGCCTTTTTTGGCCTAATTATGTCACAACAATGCTTATGTTTCTACGTCAATGGTTGAATTAATTCATAATTTTTCTATATTATCTGATTATTAGCGATTATTAGCATAATAACAGTGCATTCTGGAATAAACGGCTAAAGTGTAATAACTTTATTTCATTTCATAACTGTTAACTGTTTCATAACTGTTCAAATGAACTGAAATAGAATAATTTTATGACCAAATTAAAAAATAGAGTTACGAGGTTTCCACCCAACAGTGACGACATATGACCCAGTAAGTAAACATTTTTATCATTTTACATTAAATAATTGTCTTAATTGGACAAACTGTAGAGTATTGCAACAATCTATTTTTTTTATTTTCATACAATGTTATTTTCAGTGAATATTTTTAATTCTTGGTGTGTTTTTTTTTTTAAGTAAAGCTATGAAACGTGTCCACTACAGAGAATAAAAACACATTGCTGGGTCTAAAAAAATGTCTTTTTCAGAACAATAACAAAGCTGATAGAAGTGTCACAACTTTGTGTCAGCAATGATGTCTTAGTGTCTGACATTAACAACACATGACGACTTCAGGGGTTTATTCCAAGGTGGTGGGGGGAGTTTGCTGAAGCGCCCACTGTCCTGTCAAAATGGTCACCCCCTCACATTCCTAAGTGCTTCTGAGCATGCTCTGTTTTCACACAGAAAAAAGTCGTCCTCAGCCAGATGGACACTGGACATAAAAAATACTTTGAAAGTATATTTATTTAATCACACCTTTGACCAGGAAACATATAATCAATCACATGTGTACGATAGATTGGATATTGAGGTTATTAAGTTTTAAGTTAGTGTTGTATGATATGAATGTTATTGTTCACGTTAGTTCAACAGACACAAACAATAACCGACCTTATCTATCTATCTATCTATCTATCTATCTATCTATCTATCTATCTATCTATCTATCTATCTATCTATCTATAATGACAACATTATATGATGGCTGAATAGACTCTTCAAAATGGCTTAACTATGATTATATGATATCAATAGTTATATTTCTAAATGCAAAGGAAATATTTTGACGGAAAAATGTGAATTTGTAGAGATTATTGTAAATGTTGGCTGCCCATTTTGACAGACCACCTTCACTAGAAAGCATATACTATATATATATATATATATATATATATATATATATATATATATATCCAAATTAACATTAGACAGTGTGGAAAATAGCTTTTATCTAATACCATTCTCATCTATACTAACACATACTTTAACAATTTAAATGTACATGGTCATATGATAGGTAAAATTTAACATTTTAAAATATATTAAATATATTAATGATGTGAAAACAATACAGTGAAAAAAGGAACAGATTTATACCCATTCATGCGTAAACTATTACAGATAATTACTTATGGACCATTTTGTCCGTAACAGGGTTGACAAATTAATCATATAATGAAGTAGAAAATGACACATAACATAAATAAAATAGATAGACTAAAAATGCTAATAAAAATGCTAATTAAATGACTTTCAATTTTAAATTTCCAAAGCTGAAAACGCACCAATTCGGTGGAAAGACTTATATATCATTCTAGACTTTACTGATATATTTTATCAGTACACATTGTTGACTTCACTGATAAAATATAATACATTTCTACTGAGCTGATATTATTCAAACAAAAATTAGTAAAATGCAGTTGATAATTAAAATATCATTAACTGAACATAACAATATACCAATCTGTACAAAGTCTTTTCTTCATGGAATAGAATTTATTTTCTTAATATAAATTAAGCCCAGTCTCAATTTATAGAGTGTATTACATATCTATAACAACAACAAAACGCCAGAAGAAGAGTTCACACTGACAGTTCCAAAGCTCCAAAGACGAGCGGCGGGAGCTTTTCAGAATCTGCATAGCAACAACATCACCCCCCCCCACCCCCACCCCCCCAAAAGCACCGACTGCTGGTGAATCGACCCAGGATGTGGAGTTGGTACTACACCAAAAAATAAAGAAGAAAGAAAAGAAAAAGTCACGACAGATCAGAGACATTTTGACTTTTATTCACTTTTTGGTTCCAAAGTGTTGGAGCTGGAGCTTCATTTAACGTCATTAAAGCCTTTAAAGGCTTTAAAGGCTTTAAAGGACTTTGTTAGTGAAACACTGAGCGTATTTTAACCTGACCTTCTCCAGATGAAAGATTACTCTCTTCCTTTTCTCTCCTAACACACGTCTCACTGCTGATTTATCAGTGTTTCCTGGGCCTTTAGTTTAACCTAATGCCATTTGACAAAGTCTTAAAGAGGATTGGGATCCATCAAACATTGTTCAACATTTATTCGCTCCCCGTTACAACTTGTACTTTGATCGCTGTGAGACTGGAGACAATTTTTGCTACAGAATCTGCATAGCAACAACAGTAAACCCCCCACCCCACACACACACACACACACACTCATCCCTCCCACCCAAACGAGACGACGGCGCAGAGCAGGGACGTCAAAGTGCTTTTACATCAACTTCCACATTCGAAATCGTCCGAAAATAACAGCCGAAAAATTTAATTACATCGTGAAAATGTTAACCAGCCTTTAAAAAAATGCAAATAATACCATTAACCTGGCATTTTTGTACTCAAATTCCCCATAAAAAATACACTAAGAAACACAAAAAAAGCAAAGAATGCGAAAATATCTGTTAAAATTCACCCAAAAAATGAACTGAACACAAAATATTCATGAAAAATCCAAAATGTATTCAAAAATACAGGGAAAAAAACACCAGAAAATGTGATAAAATATGCAAAACATCTACACAAATATGAATATATGTATGCAATTAACATGTTTATTCAAGATCTTCAACCAAACAACTGTAAACAACTGTGTTAAAAATGTTAATAAAATGTTTAATTCATTTTTAATCTATATTAATTGTGTTTTATTTTTCATGGACAAACAGACTCAATAGAGAAGTGAATATATCTGCACTGGATGTGTTTGCCATAAGCTAGACAACACATTAGCCTAGTGCTAGCATTAGCTCAGTGCTAGCATTAGCTCAGTGCTAGCAGAATCCACCACTAATGTATGCTTCATGTTAATGTTGTATTTTAAAGTGGGAGTTCCTCAGTGAAAAGAAAACTGTCAAAACATTTTTATATCAGTCGACTGTTCTGTCTCTGGGGCGTTTTGTACCAACAAAATACACAAAAATATATTAAGAAACACAAAAAATGTAGAGAAAAAAAATACACAAAACATCTTAAAATACACAAAAATTTTAAAAAAGTGATGAAAAATCCAAACCTCTTCCAAAATTCTATTTAATGGTGTTAAAATTAATCATAGGGTTTCTTTGGATTCATTTGGATTAATCATGATTAAATATTCATTTTTAATCTATATTAATTGTGTTTCATTTGTCATGAACAGATTCAATAAAAAAGGGAATATATCTGCACTGAACGTGTTTGTTGTAAGCTAGGTGACACATTAGCCTAGTGCTAGCATTAGCCTCATGCTAGCACAATCCCAGATTAACGTATGCTTCACGTTAATGTGGTATTTTAATTTGGAAGTGCTTCAGTCGACTGTTCTGTTTTTGTTTTCAAATAAAATAAATAATTAAATAAATGAGAATATATATACAGGAATTGTTCTTTTAACGCTTGTTATAGACAGTGCTGGGAATAATGGTTTTAGTCAACAATAACCACTTTGATCAGTTTTCGTCGACGATAATCACTTTGATCAGTTTTCGTTAACGATAATCACCTTGATCAGTTTTCATTAACGATAACCACTTTGATCAGTTTTCGTTAACAATAACCACTTTGATCAGTTTTCTTTAACGATAATCACTTTGATCAGTTTTCCTTAACGATAATCACCTTGATCAGTTTTCTTTAACGATAATCACTTTGATCAGTTTTCCTTAACGATAATCACTTTGATCAGTTTTCTTTAACGATAATCACTTTGATCAGTTTTCCTTAACGATAATCACCTTGATCAGTTTTCTTTAACGATAACCACTTTGATCAGTTTTCGTTAACAATAACCACTTTGATCAGTTTTCGTTAACAATAACCACTTTGATCAGTTTTCTTTAACGATAATCACTTTGATCAGTTTTCGTTAACAATAACCACTTTGATCAGTTTTCCTTAACGATAACCACTTTGATCAGTTTTCTTTAACGATAATCACTTTGATCAGTTTTCGTTAACGATAATCACCTTGATCAGTTTTTGTTAACAATAATCACTTTGATCAGTTTTTGTTAACAATAATCACTTTGATCAGTTTTTGTTAACAATAATCACTTTGATCAGTTTTCGTTAACGATAACCACTTTGATCAGTTTTCGTTAACAATAACCACTTTGATCAGTTTTCTTTAACGATAATCACTTTGATCAGTTTTCCTTAACGATAATCACTTTGATCAGTTTTCTTTAACGATAATCACTTTGATCAGTTTTCCTTAACGATAATCACTTTGATCAGTTTTCTTTAACGATAATCACCTTGATCAGTTTTCTTTAACGATAATCACTTTGATCAGTTTTCCTTAACGATAATCACTTTGATCAGTTTTCGTTAACAATAACCACTTTGATCAGTTTTCTTTAACGATAATCACTTTGATCAGTTTTCCTTAACGATAATCACTTTGATCAGTTTTCCTTAACGATAACCACTTTGATCAGTTTTCGTTAACAATAACCACTTTGATCAGTTTTTGTTAACAATAATCACTTTGATCAGTTTTTGTTAACAATAATCACTTTGATCAGTTTTTGTTAACAATAATCACTTTGATCAGTTTTTGTTAACAATAATCACTTTGATCAGTTTTTGTTAACAATAATCACTTTGATCAGTTTTCGTTAACAATAATCACTTTGATCAGTTTTCGTTAACGATAATCACTTTGATCAGTTTGTATGAAAACCTTAAAACAGTGAAAACGAAGCCAGTCCTAAACGTCCTAAACTCACTAGGATCCAACACCCCCCCCCCCCCCCCCCCCCCCCCCAGGATAGAGATACAAACACAGACGCACGTTTATCTAAATTACAAAACAGTTCGGTGTCGGACGCAGAGAAACAAGAGAAAAGCGGTAAAAAGTCGTCGTATTTCCATTTTTCACGACTCACTTCCCTTTTCAATTCCACGGCTCCTGCAGGGATTTCATGAATGGCTGAGTGTGGAGCGCTGCTGCCACTGCCGTTTACCCACTGGGGGGGGGTTAGGGTACCTTTAACCCATAAACACCCACAGGACTTTTACTGGACTTTAATATGACTTCATGTGCATTTGACTGTAGTTCTGCATAGTTTAATTTAGGTCATTATTGTGTATATTTTGTGTACTTCAGTGTATTTGCATGTGTATTTTAGTGCAGTTTTTGCATAGTTTGAGTATAATGTTGGTGATTTTAGTGTATCTTAGTATGGATTTTGTGTATTTTAGTGTATTTGTTGTGTGAGTTAGTGTACTTAATGTGTACTTTGTGTATTTCAGTGCATTTTAGTGTAGTTTTGCATATTTTAAGTTTAATTTAGATCATTATTGTGTACATTTTGTGTACTGGCACTGACACTGGCTTTTACATTCAATTAATGATATATTTACTGGAAAAACTCAATTTTTCTTCAGTTTTCTGTGTTTTTTAATCTAAAAACCTCATCTTTAAACAGAGATTTTATGAACATCTACCTGATCTGTGGATTAAATGTGGGGAAATACCAGATTTTTATTGAAGAAATGCAAAATACAGAGGATTTTTTAATATAATAAAAGCTGATAAATGGCTTAAAGGTGAAAAAGAAAGAAAAAAATTAATTTAGGAGGTGAAAAAGTCACACAGTGTCTTTATGGGTGAAGCAGCAGGGGTCTGAGGCCCACCAAGGCCTGGACCCAGTACTGTCAGGCTCTGCTGCAGGTCACTGAGACCCCCCCCCCCTTACATTATACAGCTGGGGTCAGGTTTAGATTAAAGTCATGAATGACAAAAGGACACTCATTTATTTAGTTACTCATTTATTTGCAGCAGGACAAAGCCCAGGCAGGGTGCCGAGTGCCAGGGCCGTCAGCGGGGGCTCAGGGGCCTTCAGCGGGGGCCCCGGGGCCATCAGCGGGCCCCTCAGCCGGCGGTCCTGCCCTGGTTTTGACCCTGACAACAGTCCCCCGTGCGCTGCTTCATCCGGCACTGGCCCAGTTACCACCTCAGCATGTGTGGGTGAGGGTCCACGCTGGGCTGGGGCCACCGCTCAGACAGACCCCGGACCCCCGCTTTGTGTGCCGCAGCAGGCGTCGGAGAGCGGGAGGGAAGTGGGGGGGGGGCTTCTGGAAGAAAGGGGGACATGGCTACAAATGTTTCCTTCTAAAAATGTTCTGAGAATGTTGGCAAAAATGTTTTTAGCCGGAAGTTTTTGTTCCTTTGAGCCAGAGTTTAAAATAGAATAGAATAGAATAGTATAGAATAGAATAGAATAGAATAGAATAGAATAGAATAGTATAGAATAGAATAGAATAGAATAGAATAGAATAGAATAGAATAGAATAGAATAGAATAGAATAGTATAGAATAGAATAGAATAGTATAGAATAGAATAGAATAAAATAGAATAGAATAGAATAGTATAGAATAGAATAGAATAGAATAGAATAGAATAGTATAGAATAGAATAGTATAGAATAGAATAGTATAGAATAGAATAGAATAGAATAGAATAGTATAGAATAGAATAGTATAGAATAGAATAGAATAGTATAGAATAGAATAGTATAGAATAGAATAGTATAGAATAGAATAAAATAGTATAGAATATAATAGAATAGAATAGAATAGAATAGAATAGAATAGAATAGAATAGAATAGAATAGTGGCAGCACAGTGGTGCAGTGGTTAACACTCGTGCCTCACAGACAGAAGGTCCCTGGTTCTATTCCCACACCAGACCTTTCTGTGTGGAGTTTACATGTTCTCCTCGTGTCTGCGTGGGTTTTCTCCAGTTTCCTCCCACCATCCAAACACATGCACTGATAGGTTAATTAGTTAATCTAAATTGTCCATAGGTGTGAATGTGACAGTGATTGTTTGTCTATATATGTTCAGCCCTGAGATGAACTGGAGACTCATACAGGGTGTACCCCACCTTCACCTGCTGGAGCTGGATTAGGCCCACAGTGACCCCTGTGACCCTAGTGAGGATAAAGTGGGGTCAGATGACGAGTGTGTGAGAATAGAATAGACTAGAATAGAATAAAATAGACTTTATTTCCATTTGTTCCTGTACAACACGGTTAACAAAGGTAAATTGAAATTCTGTTTATGCGTGTCCCTGAGTAAAGTAATTAACTATATAACCATTTAAAATAGTAAACTATACATTAATAAATAACATGAATAAACTACACATTAAAAACATAAACTGCACCTTATAAATAAAACCAATGAAGATAAAATAATGTGATTACGAAATATCACAGTAAGCTTAGATTCCACAAATGTAAATATATCAATTTTCCCTTTTTCCTTTGCTTTTTTCATTCTTTTTCTCCTTTTTTGTCCCTACATTTCTCATCTGTTTCTTTTTTTAAAACATATCAAGAAAAAAAAACATATCAACAACAGGCCGATAACGATACAAGTAAAAATTTCAATATATACATATATATATATATATATTGTCCGGCCCATATATCAGTGTATTCTTAGTAAAGACCAAAGCTGGGACATGCAGCAGCAGTTACCAGGTTTCTATGTGACGCGTCTACATTTGCATGTGTGTGTTGAACATCCTGTGGTTCAGCTGCTTTTTTCCTCCACAGTCTGGGACACGTTTGGCCTCAGGGTCACAGTTACAAACACAAACACCAGCCCTGTTATGTCTGAAGCAGGAAAAATGCTTTTCTTTCCTGCAATTTTGACACTATTATTATTTTTTATTATTATTATTATTATTGTTACATTTTTTTTAGAGTTGTCAAAATGAATGCAACACAAACGTATTAAAATATGAAGGGAAAAGATATTAAAAAAAAACACAGATGTGAAAATCTATTTAAAAACATGTTAAAAAAACAAAAAATCTAAAGATGTGTAAATTTCTATGTGTGTTAAAACACAGAATGAGATGGAAAAAACACACAAAGATGTGTTTACAAAAGCAGATATTTAACTATTAGTTTATTTGGTTTCTATGGTTGATTCAGTCGAGCTGCTGCTTCGTAATTATCATAAAAATGAAGTAAAACACCTGGTATTTATGAAAGGAGGGAGAAAAAAAAACATTCACATGCTGTATGAAACGGGATGTTTTTGTTTTACGATTTTTAAATCGATTTTTTGTTCAAAAATCTTTTTTTCTCATATTTAAATAATTAATTTTAAACCGGGTGGGAAAAAAATGAGAGCGTAGACGACTGTATGAGTCACACAGATGACAGCTAGCTTATTATCGTATTAGCTTCAACAACACACCAGCGTTAAACAGCATTAACTTATGTACAGGTAAATAATATACTATGATAATATCTATTTCAACTGTATTGTTATTAATCTGACCTTGTGTCATTTACACACACTAATAAACCAGGAGTTTATGAACTAGAGTTTGGAAAAAGAGGGTGAGATGGCAACACAACGGCTAATTCTAAACACGTTCAACAACGAAAACTGAAAACTTAGAGAAAATGAGTTTTTCCTGAATAAATATAGTTAAAACAATCAACAAGTGTGGTCTTTGTAACAGAAGGGAAGAGCTGAACATGTACACTTTAAAGTTCACTTTATTATGAAGTATGTTCATTTAAAGGCTCTTATTTGTGTTGTGTGCAGAGAAATGTAACAGTTTACTTCCCAAAGTCTGGTTCAAATATATTACTGCTGAATAAATCTGAACTGACTCACATATGATGTGTATTTTTTGGGGGAAATATGGCTCCTGATATGATCTGTAGGCATCATTATTTAACTTTTATATCTGGTCTGGTGTTAAAAAGGCAAGCGAAAAATCTGGAATATCAAAGAATCGCAATTTAAATCGAATCATCACCTAAAAAAATGGTACAATAATGGAAGTGACATAAAAGCATATGGTTCCAGCCCTAGTATTTACTGACAATAATTGGACTCAGTCATAATAGGGGGGGTCCTGCTCCTTCACTACTGTATCAATGCCACCATGATCACAAAAACACACACAAGGTCTAAATATGTCACAATTTAATACTCACTATCTCATTATTGCTATTATAGATCCAAAATAAGTCTGTTTGATCAACTTCCAAAAGATAGAAGTTAAATACACTGCAATATTATTCTAAATTATACATTTATAAGAAGCCTAGTGCTGATTTTATGAAAGATTTGGTTCTTTTTTAAATATCATTAGACCTAGAGGGACCACAGAACGCCCTCATATCATTACAAACACAAACCAGTTTCTATTATAGTTTATGGTCGTTAGTGTCAGTAAATCAACACAATTTCTCTGAGATTTGTGAAACCTGATCAATTATTTTAATGGGATTAAGGAGCAAACTATGAAAAAATATTACACCACAGAAGAACAGAGCGGTAGCCGATAAAAATCAGATATGAAAATGGTTTGGTCCAAAATACACTGAAAAAAAAGGAAAACATTGAATCAACTTAACAATTCTTCTTCAAGAGGTCACACATAAAAACATCTATTTGAGTGAATCAAATTAAATTCAAATTATCCTAACCCTATGCATTTTAATTTGGTTTAATCAACTAGATTTATTTATGAGTGACCATAAAAAGTCAAAATCATGAGATACTTTTTCATTTTTCCTACATTTCCTGCCTGTATCCACAAAACTGAGTAAAAGTGACCTGATCAAAAACATTACTCACTTTTAAAGGCTTTAATTTTGACAGTTTTGATACTTTTCACATTTTTCCTGCTTAAATAAGTATTATTTCATTCCTAGCAAAAAAATAATAATTTTTACTTTTGTACTTTCTTACCGTTAAGAAGTTGCACTTTTTTACTTTTACTTAAGTAGAGGAGTTGAATCAGTACTTCTACTTTTGCTACAGTATTTTGTCACACCAGTACCTGTACTTCTACTTTAGTACACAATGTGAGTACTTTTAACACCCGCGTCGGTAGAAGGATGTGGATGCATGCGCACTACTTCTTCTATTGTTCTGTTGTATCCAGTGGGAGGGGCTTACAGCGCTCATAGAGGTGTGGAATGTTAATTGCATTGTTTTCAGCAAGCGTTTCGCCCCCATGCTGACGCAGAGGTTTTACTGAAACAGTTCCATTTTTACGTAACATCTTTTTGACACGGTTTCAAAAGTAAACCTCTATCGAACTCGTCTGGACGTTAGTCAGTGTGTTTACATGCCCATCTGAGTACACACACACACCCCCACTTTCTCACCCAAAATGATGATTACAAACACAAGTGTCATGAAGTGTCAAAACTGAGAAGATTTACGTCAAACGAAGCAAAACAAAAATAAATAAATAAATAAATGAGTGAATAAAGATGATTTTTAAGCATCTGGAACAAACTTGTTCAGCTCAAAACTGTGTATGTGAGCAACATTTAACCAGAAAACAAACAAATAATCGATTAGTCTTTAAATATATCAACAGCTATACATTCATAAAAAGAATCTGTTTTGCATTATTTTAGGAGAAAAAAAAGTCAGAATTAAGTTTCACATTTCCTGCTGTTTCCTCCTGGGTGACATTGAATTTAATTTATCTGCACAAACAACATTTTATGGATAAAATCAATTGATCGACACTAATAATCGACCATAAAGCTCAACAGTATGTATGTGAACTCCTCAAAACACTCAACTTTTAACAAGAAAAGCAACAAATAACTGATTAGTCATCATATATTAAATACATCAACAGCAGCTGTGATGAAAATACTCACTTTGAGAAGGAAAAAATTGATAAAATTGTAAATTTTCTAGTAATTTTTCTCCTTGATGACATTAAAATTTGTTTATCGGCAACATTTTATGGATCAAATCGATTGGTCAACACTAATAATCGACCGTAAACTCAACACTGAGTATATGAGCTCCTCAAAACACTCAACTTTTAGTGACAAAATAACAAATAACTGATTAATCGTCATATATTAAATATATCAGCAGCTATACATTTATAAAAAAAAATACTAATCACTTTTGTATTAGTTTTGGAGAAAAAAAAGTTAGAATTAAGTTGCATATTTTCTGTTTTTTTTTCCTCCTTGATGACATTAAATTTAATGTATCTGCACAAACAACATTTTATGGTTAAAATCAATTGATCGACACTAATAATCAACCATAAAGCTGAACACTGTGTATGTGAGCTCCTCAAAACACTCCACTTTTAACAAGAAAAGCAACAAATAACCGATTAGTCGTCATATTTTAAACATATCAGCAACTGCTGTGCCGAAAATAATCAATTTGGTTTTATTTTAGGAGGAAAAAGTCAGAAATAAGTTGTTTTTTTTAATACTCTATGACATTAAATTGAATTAATCTGCACAAACAACATTTTATGGATAAAATCAATTGATCCACGCTAATAATCGACCATAAAGCTCAATACTGTGCATGTGAGCTCCTCGAAAAACACTCCACTTTTAACAAGGAAAGCAACAAATAACTGGTTAGTCATTAAATATTACTTATAGCAGCCGATGCTGTGTTGAAAATAATCAGTTTTGTTTGATTTTTGGAAGAAGAAAATCAGAATTAAATCCAATTGTTTGTTAAAGTTGTATATTTTCTAGTTTCTTTCCTCCTCGATGACATTGAACTGCACCATCAGCAACATTTTATGGATAAAAAATCAATTGTTCACCACTAACAATCGACCATAAACCTCAAAACTGTGTATGTGAGCTCCTCAAAACACTCAAGTTTAACGACAAAACAACCAATTAATCATCAAATACACACATCAACAGCTGCTCTGGTGAAAATAACCAGTTTGAGAGGGGAGGAAAAAGTTAATGTTGCATATTTTCTACTTTCTTTCATCCTCATTGACCTTACACTGAATTTATCTGCCTCATCTGCAACATTTTATGCATCAAATCAATTGATCGACATTAATTATAGACTGTAAAGATCATGGGAACTTGCAGCTTTCGTTATAAAATGTCTGTAAACTCCCATAATGAGTGTGCATGTTTAACTTCAGAGCCTCTTACATTAAATTAAACTTAGTCAAACATGTGTTAGTCAAATCTAGGTTTCATTTTATCCGTGAACATGGAGCATTAGTGCGTAATAACGCGCACATATGCGTAAAAGCGGACTGTTTGACTCAGTGTCCAAGTGTTTGGTTTGATTTGTGCTGCTTTTTATTGACAACAGATTATCCTGATGTAGAGAACAATAAAATACAATTAAATAAATAAATCAGCCAAACAAATCCAACTACAGTAAAGTTTAGAAATGTCAACAAAAACAAAAGTAGATTTTGATATAAATCCACGAAGCAACCAATTTGTTTCCAACTCTTGTTTTTCCTCATAAACTGGTTAAACACTTTTCTTCCACCCGCGCGCGCGCACACACACACCGACCATTGCTCCATTCCATGCCCGGCTACAGTGCACTCTGAGCCGGCCACCGTCCAGGCTGCGGCCCGGCGCGGCAGGAGCGGGAGAGCGGGAGAGCGGGGTGACTTACTTGGGGTTGGTCCGGTTCCAGAAGACTGCGTAGCGGTCCGACACCACCTTGGACGCCGGGTCCTGTCCGTACACGCACATCCCAATGATGATGAGGAGGAGGAGGAAGAGCATGTCCACCTGCGGCATTTTGGAACCGCAACTCCGTGGAATCCAACCGGTTCAGGTCCCTCCTGTCCGGTGTGTGGTGGGTGAGAGGAGAGGAGCGGGGAGGAGATGGGAGGGGAGGGGAAGGACTGGATCTGGAAGTGTATCTGAGCCCACTGGAGCCGGTTCAGTCAGTCCAGTCCAACCGGTGATTCGGTACCAACGGTCCAACACGAACACATTCAGGACGGAGGAGGTTCAACTCAGAACAGACTTTATCCAAGTGGGTTGTTCTTTCCCACAGTGGGTCAGACGTGCGGGGAATGTTCCACACAGGAGACCCTAACCCGCAGAGGGGGGTTCAGCGTGGACGTGTCCTGCGTGGATGAGTCACAGCGGCAGAAGCGGCGGCTCCGCGTTCAGCCGCAACAGATCCAGAGCCGGAGAGCAAGGCATCAACCACGGAGAGAAGGAGAGAGTGGAGGAGTAGAGAGAGAGAGTGGAGGAGCAGAGGAGGAGTAGAGAGAGAGAGAGTGGAGGAGTGGAGGAGCAGAGGAGGAGTAGAGAGAGAGTGGAGGAGCAGCTCAGTCCGCTGTGTGTCAGTGCTCCGTCCACAGCGCGTGGAGGGAAGGAGGGAAGCAGCCGTGATCACGGTGGAGGAAACACAGTCCGTGTCCGTGTGAGCTCCAGCTCCTGCGGCCATGCTCTCCCGGAGCAGCCCCCCCTCCACCCCCCCACCCCCAGCCAGTAGAGGAACACTGTAAAAAATATATCCATTTGATAATGCTCGACCTGAGAGTCAGGAAGGAAATATTTAAACATGTTCACTATTTTACACTGAAATACTGTAATACTGCAATACTGTAGTAATACTGCAATACTGTAGTAATACTGCAATACTGTAATACTGTAGTAATACTGCAATACTGTAATACTGTAGTAATACTGTAATACTGTAGTAATACTGCAATACTGTAATACTGTAATACTGTAGTAATACTGCAATACTGTAATACTGTAGTAATACTGTAATACTGTAGTAATACTGCAATACTGTAGTAATACTGCAATACTGTAATACTGTAGTAATACTACAATGCTGTAGTAATACTGCAATACTGTAATACTGTAGTAATACTGTAATACTGTAGTAATACTGTAATACTGTAATACTGTAATACTGTAGTAATACTGCAATACTGTAATACTGTAGTAATACTGTAATACTGTAGTAATACTGCAATACTGTAATACTGTAGTAATACTGCAATACTGTAATACTGTAGTAATACTGTAATACTCTAATACTGTAGTAATACTGCAATACTGTAGTAATACTGTAATACTGTAGTAATACTGTAATACTGTAGTAATACTGTAATAATGCAAAACTGTAATACTATAATAATGCAATACTGTAGTAATACTGTAATACTGTAGTAATACTGTAATGATGTAAAACTGTAATACTTGTCTTCAGTGGAAACTGAACAAAGCAACCCTTTTTTTCACAAACATTTTTATTTAGAAAAAAATAATTAAAAAATTATATATATATACATATATATATCAGGTCCTCTACCAGAGGTCTGGGAGCCTGAGGGTTCTGCGCAGGATCTTAGCTGTTCCTAGCAATGCGCTCTTTTGTACAGAGATCTCTGATGTTGTTCCTGGTATCTGCTGGAGCCATTCTCCCAGCTTGGGGGTCACTGCCCCTAGTGCCCCCATCACTACTGGTACCACTGTTGCCTTCACACTCCACATTTTCTCTAACTCCTCTTTCAGCCCTTGGTATTTCTCAAGCTTCTCATGTTCTTTCTTTCTCATGTTGCTATCACTGGGGACTGCTACATCTATCACCACCACTGTCTTCTCATGTTTATCCACCACCACTATGTCAGGCTGATTGGCCATCACCATCTTGTCAGTCTGGATCTGGAAGTCCCGCAGGATCTTGGCCTGTTTGTTCTCTGTCACCTTTGGGGGGGGGTCTCCCATCTTGACCCTGGGACCTCCAGTCCATACTCTTTACAGATGTTCCTGTACAGTATGACCACTACCTGGTTATGCCTCTCCATGTATGCCTTGCCTGCCAGCATCTTACACCTGCTGTGATGTGTTGGACTGTCTCAGGGGCTTCTCTACAAAGCCTACACCTGGGGTCCTGTCTGATGTGGTAGACCCCGGCCTCTATTGCTCTGGTGTTCAGGGCTTGTTCTTGTGCAGCCATGAGTAGTGCCTCTGTGCTGTCCTTTAGTCCAGCCTTTTCCAGCCACTGGTAAATCTTTTCCATATCAGCCACTTCCTCAATTTGCCGATGGTACACGCCATGCAAGGGTTTGTCCTTCCATGATAGCCCCTCTGGTTCCTCGACTTTACTGGGCTTTTGTTGCCTGAGGCATTCACTTAGCAGTTGGTCATTGGGGGCCATTTTCTTGATGTATTCCTGGAGCTTCGCCATTTTCCTCCTGGACAGAATTAAGCATTCCAGTATCCATGTATGTGCCATTAAGTCATAAGCTTTCTTGTAGTCAGTCCAGGCAGTGCACAGGTTGGTGTTCCTCATCTTGCAATCTCAGGCAATTGCCCTGTCAACCAGTAGCTGGTTTTTGGCTATCCTGGTGTTGTTGCCTATTCCTATCTGTGCTCTGCTCATGTATTGCTCCATGTGCCTACTCATCTCAGTTGCTATGATGCCTGATAGGAGCTTCCATGTGGTGCTGAGGTAGGTTATACGTCAGAAGTTAGATGGTAGTGTTCCCTTCTGGGGGTCCTTCATTATGAGGACTGTCTGGCCCTGGGTGGTTTCCCAATGTCCAGCTCTTCATTTTGGACACTCTGGTTTGGATGTCTCCTAATGTGATGACTACTGGGTCTTGTTCTGGGAGTTGGCTGTGCTCTGCCTGTAGGTCTGTCAACCATTGGGCATTGGTGTTATGTGTTGCCTCCTTCTCCCAGATGCTCTTCCAGTATTGCTCAGTCTCAGCTCTAGGTGGGTCCATTGTCACCTTGTTCCCCTGCTATTGAGAGTAGACCTTAGATTGGGTTGGTGGAGAACACCTGGTTTATTCTCCTGGCCTCTACCTCTCTTGTGTATCTCTTTAGGCAGGTAGCTAGTGCTGTGAGCCTTTGCTTAGCAGTCTCCAGTGCCTCAGTTGTGGACAGTTGGTTATATTTCTTGGGCAGTTCTTTCCTCAGATTCACACCTCTGCTTAGTTCTGTTAGAACACTGACTACTCATGCTGTTCATCTTGCATCTCTAGGATTACTGTTGTTGCTGCGTACATCAAGCAGTGAAGTGTTCAGGTCCTCCAGTAGAGACTGGTCTGGTACTTTGTTCTTTAGCCTTGGCAAGAAGGTAGTTGTGTTCCCCTATGATTTCATGATTCTCTCTCTCAGGTCAGCTGCCCTTGTGTTTAGTCTTCCTGTCTCTGGGGCTTGGTACTTTGGGGGAGATGGTGAAACCACCCCCAAGCTGACCTGTTGTCCTGGCTCCCCCTTGCCGTAGCCTCTTTGTACCGTGTATGAGGTACAATGCTGTACCTCATCAATCTCTAGCTGTGATAGCAACCTATTGTGAATATTTGAACACTGAGCTAAGAGCTGTTTATTAGTCAGTGAGGATGTGGGGTTTCAAAGCAACCCTTTCTCCCACATCTTCTGCGTGTACCCTCTCTCACTGGGGTTACTCCTGTATATATATATATATATATATATATATATATATATATATATATATATATATATATATATATATATATATATATATATATATATATATATATATATATATAAAATTTTTCATCTCCGAATACGAAAATTCAATTTCCGAAATGAAACCCCTGAGATATAAATACAGTATTGTACATAATGTATGTAACGACACACAGTACGTATCATCCCATTAGCTATGAGGGAGCTACGCATGATGCTTTTGGTGACCTTTGACCCTCATCCATCAAAGTTCTAACAGGTGTAAAGGACAGAGTTCCTACTGTTTGGTGAGTTTTTCCCATTGTGTTCATTTAAACTTTATTACAGTATGTATTTATTATTCATCATGAACCCAAAGAAAGTGATTCCTGGTACAAATGAAAAGAAGAAGAAGCAGCTGCGTTAGTAATAGAAGTGAAACGGGAGATGACAAAAAAAGAGGAGGCAGCCAGCATTCCATCTGCACCAATAAAAGACAGGACAAATGTCACACAGTCTGATGTTTATTGGGGTAAAAATGGGAATAAAACAATGAAAGAACACCAGAAAAAACAGAAGTGCAGAATAACCTTTTATTTGTCATTTCTTAGTACAGGTACAAAAGAAAAATTATAAGAGCTGTTAAACCAGACATTAGAGATAAAAAAAAAATAAATCACTTACATGCTAAAATACAATAAAATAATTCAGAATAATAAAATAAGTGGTTATGCTGAATAGAGTTTAACATAGAGTTTGGTTCAGAACAAAACACAAACCTAATCAAACTTCTCCAAAAGCTGCTGTGTGTGTGTGTGTGTGTGTGTGTGTGTGTGTGTGTGTGTGTGTGTGTGTGTGTGTGTGTGTGTGTGTGTGTGTGAATCAGTATCAACCTACAAAAATATATTTCCTTATATACTAACAGATTCGCTGCTTAAATATAAACTGAAAAGGACATATATATCTGATCATGTGAATCAGATGGAACCTACAGGACAGTGTTTGTCAGCAGAACATGTGTCTTGTCTGAAAACACACAACACACCTTTAATGTCCACATCATGGAACTACGACTGGACCCCAACAGTGCCAGCACATATATTTTTTTATAGTCACGCTTTTTTTTTACAGTGTACACATTGTGGATTTGGCTCTTACAGTCACATTTTAACAGCCATATTTTTCTAGTGTATAGTTAGTGGTTTTGGCTCTTTGAGTCAAATGTTATTAACAGTCCTATTTTTTACAGTGTATAGTTTGGCTGTGTCTCATTGGCCTGGACTTTGAATGACGGGCGTTTCGCTTACAGAAACAACATCCTCTGCTCCTGGGGGTAGATCTGTGGTTCCTTGCTCCTCGGTGGGGGAGGAGGAGGAGAAGAAGAAAGGGGGGGGGGTGCAGATCCTTGGTTCCCAGGCCGGAGTTCACACCGACATCATCCCTCAAACACGAGCCTTGTGCAGCCTGCGCGCGCACTCGGACGGAGAATCATGTGCGTCAAAGTCCTCAGGTCTGGTTTAAAGGTTAAAAAAAAACAAAAAAACAGGAGAGTGTCCAGATGAATGTGTTTCTAAACACAAACACAGTGGGTTTGTGTTTGTTATGTTATTGTTTCAACTGATCCCCGTCTGTGAAGGGCAGATATTCACGTGCGTCACACACCGTTTTCATCCACGCGCACATTTTCCATCCTTTCACTGATGTTATTGTTCACTTTTTTCTTTAACATTCTACTCACACTGTCTCCAACTATGTAAAGTTTTTATCTTCCACAGCTGTGGTTTGGCTAAAGGACTAGGTGCGCCACGTAGCGGTGACCGGTGGGAAAAAATACAAATAAATAAATAACAAAAATGTAAATAAATAACAAAATATGTAAATAAATAAATAATAGCGAGAAATAATAATAAAATGTATTTTTATATTATTATTATTAGTAGTAAAAGTAGTAGTATTTAATTAAAATGCTTGTACATTTGCAGTCCCAGGGAGAACAAACTTGAGTGGTACAGGTTCTATTTCAGAGACATAATATTCTTTAATATATGTGCTGTTCCCACTAGACTGATTTTCTGGACTTGCATCAGATCTATGTTTCCTGGGATTTGATCTGTGAGCTTATTGAGGTCTTTTTTAATATGTCGATTCCCCACATTTTGCTAATTTCAATTTCCAGATCTTTGTATTTTGACAGTTTTTCACAAACTTTGACTGATGTATTATTATTATTATTATTATTATTATTATTATTATTATTATTATTATTATTATTATTATTATTATTATTATTATTATTATTATTATTATTATGTGATATATTATACATTACATTATACATTTTTATTACAATGTAATTTTGGGTAAAAAGGTTAAAAAGTAGAGTAGGGTAATTTTTTTTACTTTTATTTTTTTACTTTTACTTTTAATAATGTAATAGGATATAGGCTCCATGATATATTTATATTACAATGTAATTATGGGTGTATATTATTAGATAATATATATTGTTATTAATGTATTTTTAAACCTTGATTTCGTGATGTTATTATATTCATATTTTACTTTCTTGGTATGTAAAATTAGGTTTGTATGAATGTGTTTGTGCATGTGAAAATGAAAAAGTGAGCCGAATTGATCCAAAGGACTTGATTTTCCTTTTTTATTGGAGAAGGGGTGAGATTAAATAAGTTTTACTTCTTCCCACTCCATTTCGAATATGCAAACAAAGCCATGTTTTGTTTGTTGTTTTGTTTTTATTTTCTTTGTTGGTCAGCTCAATCGTTTGGTTGACCTTACTGAGGATAAACCGGGTTCAGATGACGAGACGAGATAATAATAACATTAGGGCTGTCAAATTATTAAATATTTTAATTAAATTAACCACAGGTTTGGTTTGGATTCATTTCAAATAATCATGATCAAAACATAGAAAATTTCTTCACAGAATATACAAAAAACACACTAAATAGTGCACAAAATGAAAATAATATATACAAAACAAGATAACCCCACACACACACACACACACACACACACACAAAGTGATTGATGCTTCTGTCTAGGTTTTTTCCTTTTTTCAAATTTCCCACAAAATCCACACAAAACGTGAAGGAAAGAAATATACAAAAAAGGCAAAGAATTACAAAAAAATAAAGTAAAGTGAGTGAGTGAGTGAGTAAAGTTTTCCCTCCCACAGCTTTGGCACAGCTATGGTTTGGGTGCAGGAGAAAAAAAAAACTGACTAAATAAATAATAATAATAATAATAATAATAATAATAATAATAATAATAATAATAATAATAATTTAAAAAATAAATAATAATTAAAAAAATAGGGCTGTGCAAAGATTTAACATTTCTAATCAGATTAATCAAAGAGTTTTTTGGATTAATTTAAGTTAATCATAATCAAAACACCAACTGGTCTGTCTTGGGGGGGTTTGACTCAAATTTCTAAAAAAACAAATCCACAAAAAACACAGTAAGAAAGGCAGAAAATGTTATATATATATATATATATATATAACATAGAAATTGCACACATACCATACCCGAACAGAGACGGGTGGACAATTACATACGTTAAAAACAGAAAAGGACATGTTAGCGGTCTATCACAGTACCACCTAGCGGCCTGGCATGACTATCCAATTGTATTTCACCTATGTTGTGTCTTCGTATAACAAGGATTTCCTCCTGAAAACGCTTTTCTAAACAAGGATGAAAAACTGAAGACGCCACTTTTGTTTATCTTCGTATAAACATGGCCTAAGTTTCTTTTAACACCTTAGTTAGGCTCACCTTGCTTCGTGGTCGCATTTATAAATGCTAGATCATGTCATAACATTGGGAGTAAAAGGCTAACGTAACAACTTTCCATCAAGTAAGGTAGGTTAAGTTTAGGTAGTAATGTAGCATTTAGCACCTAACGGTATCATAGATCTCCTCAGAGGTTAATTTAGCTTCTGCTATGCTATATGCACTGTAAATGTAAGTTGATCTATGAAAACAAACACAGAATTTATATATTTCATATATGTCCACCTTCGTGGTGCTCAAAGTGCTTTACACTAGCCTCACATTCACCCATTCACACACACTCATATATCAGGTTTCTAAGGTTCTGTTATTCTTACTGGGAGACTAAGTCAGGGTTCAGTGTCTTTGCGCAAGGACACTTTGACACGTGGACCGCCAGAGCCGGGACGCGGATCGTTGACCACTGACCCTTTGATTATTGGACAACCTGCTCTACCAACTGAACCACAGCTGATTAATTAGAACAAAGGGACTCATTTTAGAGTTTGAAAATATTTATTTCATCTTCAACTACCACCAAAGACACATGCATATCCCAAATAAACATGGATTACTTTCCTGTAAATACGTTTAATTTTGTACCAAAAACCACTCCATGTTGTTAGTCTGGACAAAATTGTTAGCATATTCACGTTGAGTCAATCTGCATAAGAATGTTGTTTTAAGGGCCGTTTGTCTGAAAGCATATTTTTTTGTGCGTGCGTTTAACCTACAAAGCCATGAATTCTAAAAAGCCGGTGGTGATCTGAACCCAAACTGAGCAGCATGGTCCTCCTGCAGGCTTTGTTTACAGTAAATCCACCTCACGCTGCGTTTGTTTGGGTGTCGTGGCGTGTGTGTGTGCCAGTCCAGTAAATATGTGCCGCAGCTTCTGAGCGCGCTCGACAGGCTGATCATCCACCTCAGCCATACTAATCCACGAGCTCTAATCACCTCATCTCCTCAGCTAAAGTGCCTGTCCTACTTCATTTGCGCCTCATATATGTCTGTGTTCCCCAAGACAATGGAGTCATTAGAAATTAGGGTCAGTGGGGCTGCAGCTCCACACAGCAGTGCATCCTAATGTTTCTCGTGGCCTTATGAATCACACACACTGTTGAATCAGACCTTGGCTTCAGCTTTTATTTGCTCTGTTTTGTTTTTTTCTGCTCCTCGTGAATCCTTTTGTCACTAAATCAGTTGTCACAGTGAGTATTTTGTGCGCCTCAATAACAGGTAAATGGACTATAATCACAGCCCGACGTCTTCTACAACAATGTGGAAATGTAATCTAATCCACGTTTTAACTTAGTTTAGAAGCCGGAAACAATGTTTCTGATGATTTCAGTAGTGGGCCCAGAACAGAGCCCTGAGATGCTCCATGTATGCGTACCGTAATCACAAAGCCTAACATCTCCTCAAAAACAGCACAACTGTAGCCTAATCCAAGTTTTATCTTCATTTAGAAGCAAGAAATGATGCGACGCCCAGTTTCTGATCATTACAATAATGGGCCCAGAACAGAGCCCTGAGGTACTCCATCTTTGCAGACCATAATCACAGAGCTTAACATCTTCCAGCTGTTAAGCTTTCTAATCTACTTTTATTTTATACTGAGTTTTGTCTGAACTTAGAAACAAGAAACAATGTTACATGTCGTTTCCGATTATTTCAATAAATGGCCCAGAACAGAGCCCTGAGGTACTCCATATTTGCTGATCATAATCACAGAGCCTAACATCTCCTAGAAAACAGTAGAATTGTAGTGTAATCGAAGTTTTATATTAGTTTAGAAGCAGGAAATGATGCAACATCAAGGTTCTGATGAGTTCACTAATGAGCCCAGAAAATCTTCGAAAACACAGGAGAATTCTAATCTAAATTTGATCTGAATTTAGAAACAGGAATCAATGTTTCTTTTGAGTTCAATAATGGGCCCAGTACAGAGCCCTGAGGTACTCCATATTACACTGGCATAAATTCTAATGTTGAATTCAACATTTCCCATCAGATGAGTACAGATTTATACAACTGTCAACAGAGGCAGCAACACAATATATTTATTCCCCAAACAATTAGACAATTTAAAAACCATGGACAGAACTGTCCTCAAAATTACCTGATTTTTTTACCCTTCAGAACACGCTTCTCTTTCATTATTTTGCTTTGTTCAATGTAACACCCTCAGGTAATTAATGTATATATGTTTATATTTGCACATCAGAGAAGTGTTTCAGACCTACTGGTGCAGGTTCAGGTTCCTTTATTTGTTCTGTTGGTATTTGAGAAAACGCATCCATCACGACACACCTTAAGTAAATGACACCAACCACAGACAGGACACAATATAACACACAACACAAAGACATGCTAACACAACTTCTGCAGTTACATACTGAAGATGAAATAAAACTAGAACACTGCAAAGGAGCTTTGCAGTGTGAGTGTGATGGAGTCATACTGGTTTTGTGACAGTTCATTGTTAAGGCTCTTCTGTCTTTTTTTGTCTTATTTTGTGGATGTCTCTCTGTGTTTTTATCATTATTGGAGGCTTGGGGCTTTTATTTTGTTATGGAGGTTGATGTTCATGGTTTCCAACTTTGCTTCCTGGCACTGGTGTTGTCTCCGCCTCATTAATCAGTTGTCCCATGGGAAGCTTAAGTCTCCGCTCCTTCCAGGAGGCTCATGGGGCCTGAGATCAGAAAATTAATGAATGGTATTCAATGGGAAATAAAATGCTAAAATCATATCTGGTTTGTCATGTGACCTGAATCACACACATGTTGTACCTCATAATAAATGATCATTATTCATGTGTGTTTCAACTGCTTCTGTTAACCAACAGCTGATTCATTTGCGAATAAAACCTGTTAATAATTTAGACTACACACCTGGCACACATGTGATGTCACCACAGACTCCACACCACAGCTGAGTGGAGTGTGACATCACATTCGCCACGCATTGTAGTCTCTCACTAAGCCCACATCACCTTTGCTTCCTATAAACAAAACAGGTGGTCTGCCTATGACACATCAAATATTTTTTATTAATCAGAATTTAGCTTGACTCGCTCCGTTCACCCCAATTCAAATTTTTTTGCGAGCGAAGCACCCATGGGTGTGACTCATTCATGTCCCATTCATGTCACCTGTTATTTTCCCAATAAATACCTCTTGTTTCTCACAGATGGGTGCAAGTATGTTTATTTCCCTGGTGTGTTAACTTATGAGCATTTCTTCTTGTCTTAGTCTCTTGGTTCCTCGACTTGTTTTGGCTGTCCTCATCTCCACTTCCTGTTTCCTCCTCTCTACCTCCTGCTTCCTCATCTCTACTTCCTCTTTCCTCCTCTCCACTTCCTGTTTCCTCCTCTACACTTCCTGTTACCTTCTCTCTACTTCCTTTTCCCCCTCTCTACTTCCTGTTTCCTCCTCTCTACTTCTTGTTTCCTCATCTTTACTTTTTGTTACCTCCTCTCTACTTCCTTTTCCCCCTCTCTACTTCCTGTTTCCTCCTCTCCACTTACTGTTTCTTCTTTTCCTGTGTTTTTCTTCATTCTTTGTGTTTGTAACACCATCACTAAACTCTTCTCAGAAAAGTCAATATTTATCTGAGCCTTGAAGGAGCAGATTGTCCACCATTAAGCTTCTCAGCTGACCTCCAGAACAGGAGGAGGAGGAGGAGAAAAAAAGGATGGGCTCTAATAATAGTTTTAGCCAAAGTGAAAAATAAACCAATAATTGTGAAATTGGAGTTCAGGAGGATGAAGATGATGATGATGATGATGATGATGATGAGGAGGAGGAGGAGGAGGAGGAGGAGGAGGAGGAGGAGGAGGAGGAGGAGGAGGAGGAGGCCTGTTGTGTAGAAACTGTCTGATGTCAGAGTCTGTGGGAGGTCTGAGTTATTCTGGTCTGATCCACACCTGGATACACTGATGTTGTATACATGACCTCTGAACACACACACACACACACACACACTGGTTGTTGACCTGTAGCGTCTCTCCTGCTTAAAGTCACTCAGGACATCAGCGGCTGACACTGGAATGTTAGTAATGTAGGAGGGGGGGCTCAGCTGACCCCCATGTTTATATCAGTGAGTGTTCTGTGTGTGTGTGTGTGTGTGTGTGTGTGTGTGTGTGTGTATGTGTGTGTGTGGGAGGACAGCCACCTTTATTTAATTAAGACACATCTGATCAATGAAGCAACGACATGTGGATCTGCAGTTATCTAAAGACATTTACTGTGGGGTGAGTACCACACAACAAGTACAGGTACTACTGAAGAAGTACAGGTACTACTAAAGAAGTACAGGTACTACTAAAAAAGTACAGGTATGAGTAAATACATAAATGTACAAAATAAATAAAGTACAACTGATGAAGAACAAGTACTACAGAAGAATTAAATGTATGACCAAACAAGTACGACTGAAGAAGTACAAGTACAACGAAAGTACAAGAACTGACAAAGAGGTACAATACGTAAGAAGTACAAGTACTACCAAAAAAGTGCAAACATGACTGAAGAAGTACTAATGCTGTGTTTCCACTGGTACCGGCTCGGGTCTACTCCTGGATAGTGTTTCCATTACAGGACAGTACTGACCTGACAGTACCTGGTTGTCACGGCGATAGAACCAACCTGACGCCTTTTTATCTTTCCTCTTGTTACTTCCCCCCTTTCTATTTCAATTTCCCACAGTTTTTTCCTCTTTTATTTAAATTTTTTTTAAATAAAAACCTTTTGGTTTTTTGCCCCCCCCCCCCGGTTTGAATTTTCCTTGCCCCCCCTTTCCCTGTTCATATCCTCCCTTTTTTTCTTTTCTGTTTATTTTTCCCTTTTATTACTTTTGTCTTTATTTTCATTCATTTTTTTCCCCCTCTTTTTCCTTCACCTGTCAGTAAATCATTCATTCATTCATCATCTGAACCCGCTTTATCCACACTTGGGTCACGGGGGTCACTGGGGACCTAATCCGGCTACAATGGGTGAAGGCGAAGTACACCCTGTATGAGTCTCCAGTTCATCGCAGGGCTGAACATATATCAACAAACAATCACTGTCACATTCACACCTATGGACAATTTCAGATTAACCAATTAACCTATCAGTGCATGTGTTTGGATGGTGGGAGGAAACCGGAGTGCCCAGCGAAAACCCACGTGGACACGGGGAGGACATGCAAACTCCACACAGAAAGGTCTGGTACAGGATTCGAACCAGGGTCCTTCTTGCTGTGAGGCACAAGTGCTAACCACTGCACCACCGTGCCACCCTCAGTAAATCATAGCTAAATCATACTAATAAAAGAAAAATAAAGAAAAGAAAAATAAATAAACAGAAATATCAGCCTGATATATTGGTGTGTTATAAGAAAGGGGGCGGGGCTAAGGGCTGAACAGATCAGTTCTTCTAGTACTGTAAGAACTCCTAACATATTTTCTGCACATGCTCAGTCTGTTCTGTTGTGAATGATCGTCCAAAGGACAGGGTGTCAGACAGATCGAAGGACCATCTGCCTGAGGGGGGGGCCCTCATTGATCTGCCCTTATTGTACTTTTAATTAATCCACCCACTGCTGCTTCTCATAACACGATTTCAAGCGACTGGAATTCACTTATTTTCTCTGAAACTTCCACAGATTAGATTTTCCAGAGCGAAGGGGAAAAGGTGGCATATGTTTACATATTTGTTTGTGTTTGTTTGTGTGTGTGTGGCTCATAACCTCATCCTACAGCTGTAAACAAAAGACCAGTGTGACACAGCTGCTTCTGTTAAAGCTGTTAAATATGTTCATTAGAAATAAAACTTAGTTAATTAGTTAGTTAGTTAGTTGTGACCAGTGGGTGGGGTTAGTTAGTTAGTTAGTTAGTTAGTTAGTTAGTTAGTTAGTTAGTTAGTTAGTTAGTTAGTTAGTTAGTTAGTTAGTTGTGACCAGTGGGTGGGGTGGGTTGGTTGGTTAGTTAGTTGTGAGCAGTAGGTGGGGTTAGAGTTAGTTAGTTAGTTAGTTAGTTAGTTAGTTAGTTAGTTAGTTAGTTAGTTAGTTAGTTAGTTAGTTAGTTAGTTAGTTAGTTAGTTGTGAGCAGTGGGTGGTGTTAGAGTTAGTTAGTTAATTAGTTAGTTGTGAGCAGTATGTGGGGTTAGAGTTAGTTAGTTAGTTAGTTAGTTAGTTAGTTAGTTAGTTAGTTAGTTAGTTAGTTAGTTAGTTAGTTGTGACCAGTGGGTGGGGTGGGTTGGTTGGTTAGTTAGTTGTGAGCAGTAGGTGGGGTTAGAGTTAGTTAGTTAGTTAGTTAGTTAGTTAGTTAGTTAGTTAGTTAGTTAGTTAGTTAGTTAGTTAGTTAGTGGGACTGGGTATCCAAATGAATCTATGCATGTGTCGTACGAAGTGAATTACAAGACTACAAGTAAACAAAGTGTGACTCCACAGGAGTCACAGCAAAACTGTCAGTAATTGATTTTTATTGGAAATATGCACAGAAATGACTGATATTTACTAAATGTCAAAAAACAGAAGTACATAATGTTGATTTTTCAATTAAACTACAAATTATTTAATATCTAGTTCTGTCAAAATGAACACATGAACTGAGTTTAATCTATTATCATCATTAATCTTATTATTCAATGGATCAGTTGTTTTGTTGAAACTGTTGAAGGTGTTGAATAAACATGTTTATTAAATATAGTATATATTCATATTTTTGCATATATTATCATGTTTTGTGTGTTTTTTCCCTGCATTTTTTCCTTAGAGTAATTTTGTTTATTTTGAGGGAAATTTGAGTAGAAAAAAGAGACAGAAAAGTCGAACTTTTTACCTTTTTTATCACAAAGCATACATCAGAGGTTCTGCTAGCACGAGGCTAATGTAAGCAATAGGCTAATGCTAGCAGTAGGCTAATGCGTTGCATTGAATATATCTGAATGTATCTGTACTGAACATGTTCAGTACAGATACATTCACGTCTTTCTTGAATTTGTTCATGAAAAATGAAATACAATTAATATAGATTAAAAATTTATATTTAATCATGATTCATCAAAATTACATTTACATTTTTAAAATGTGATAAAATGTCCAAAACATATGCAAACATGCAGTTAACATATATATATATTCTACACCTTCAACAAAACTGTAAACAACTCTTCCATTTAACTGCATTAAAAACAAAATTGGCACGCTAATTTTGACAGCACTAATACAGATCAATATTTGCTTAAAGACATTTAGGGCGTATTCACATAGTAAAGTCCGGACCAAGGTTTGGACCAGAACCTTTTTTTTGCCTTTTCACACTGCACTTATAATCCGGACTTTATTTACAGTCTTCATTCACACTGTATTGAATCAAGTGGACCAACGGACTTTAGAACGTCATGTCGTCAATGCATGTACAGCGTGCGTCTCTCTATACTCGACCCTGATTGGTTAGTAGATGAGCGCGCTACACTGTTGCAGGAAATGGACCCAGTTACTAGTTTCATAATTTTTGCCCTATTTTGCCAATGTTGCCAACTCTCGTACCAGTGTTCCCACCAGCAGCTTGTCTCTAATTCAGTCTTTATAGTATCATCCGACCAAATTTCAATGAAATACCTGGTTTCCTCGTCTCCCCATGTGTTGCCGCGACTCATGCTTGGACGTTGACTAGATTCCGCGCACGTGACTGTGATGTAATTGGTCCGATAGTCCGGACTTTCCTAAACAGATGTTTCACACTGTGCACCAGCGAACCTTGGTCCGGACCGAGACTACCTCCTCAGCTCACACCAAAGACTCGGTCTTTAGTCCGGACCAAGGTTCGGGGGAGGTTTCACACTTGTTAATAAGGTTCAAACTTTCCTGGAAAGTCCGAAAGTCCGGATTTTCTGAGTGCTATGTGAATAGGCCCTTAGAAAAAAACTGCATCAGAACAGTTGTCCTCTGTGACCTGAAGCAGCAGGAAAACTTCCATCAGCTCCAAATGAAACTGACTCTGGACGACCTGGTCAAGCTCATGTGTCAGTACAGGATGGATGAGGAGGGGTCATGACCCTGGAGGTGGGGGAGTGTGAGTGTGTGTGTGTATGGGGGGGGGGTCAGCCTGTGACACGTGTTCCATCATCAGTGAGAATCAAATGCTCTTCAACAAAACCAGTGGCCATTTCAAACTAAACTGTAAACAAATTCATTACTTGTGACACCATCGATTCTTTAAATCTGAACATTTAAGGTTTTATAAAACAAACCACAACTCAGGATGAGGCGTTCAAGGACACACTAGACAAATAATCAACCCTCATGTTATGTTACAGGTAAAACTGACCCACTTTAATGTTTGAACTACCGGGAAAAATAGTTTAAAGTAGTGTTGTGATGTTTGCAAATGAGCTGATTCTTTTGAACGACTCTTTAGGAGGAGCCGAGTAGTGGCTGAGTGGGAGCCGTTCTCTTTGTTATTCCTTTTTCCCTTTAGGGTGTCAGATTTCACACACAAAACCTCCACCTTCACCCCCCTGCAGCGAGAGAGAGACAGAATCACACAGAACCCCCTCCCATTGTCGGACCCTTGCTGCACTGTGATTGGTCAATAACAATAAAAGAGGATATAAAAACAAATAAAGAGGTCAAAGGACAGGAAAACAAAAAGAAAAACTATAAGGTGGAAGTTTTATTATATTAGTTTAACAGTAACTACATTTTGTAATTGGAAAAGTGTAAAAGTACATCCTGTTTTACATGTGAGTATTCCCCGCCCTAGAATGTTGATTGACCAATCACAGCGCAGCAAGGGTCCAAGAATGGGAGGGGGTTCTGCGTTGGTCAATGGGGGAAAATCAAAAGTTAATTTATACACACTTTAGAGCGCATTTGTTTGTTCAGAGATTGACAGAAAGGGCCACAGGAAAAGTAATACATAGTTGTGTGGGAGGTTGTGGTGCAGCAGTCTATAAATGGGCTTTAATGCCCAGTTTAAACCAAAGAGCCAGTTTTTTGAACAGATCTTTGAAAGGAACGAGTCATAAAGATCCAGATCCCCCAAAAGAGTCAAATTTTCCATCTGTAGTTCAAAGTATTTTTTCAGTGTGAAACTTCTGAGCCAGACCATAGTTTGAATTACAGGGGGTACTGGGGGGTACTATACTGAAGACCCAGTACCCCCCAAAGAGACAGAAATATCACTTTTGAGGGGGTCAGGTCAATTTGCTGATATTGTAAAAAAAAACAAAAACAAAAAAACAATAGCAATAGAGTACAAGTCAACTCCCATTTTCACGGTAGGAACATTTTAAAGTTGCTATTTCAGAACCTCTATTTTGTACCACAACATTTTAACCACTGTGGTGTTATAGGGAGCCTAAGTCTCCGCCCCTTCCGGTCGGTCCACTGGGCCTAAGTTTGGAAAAATGTAACATGAGAGTGGATGAGGAGAAAATAATTATTTTCTGGTCCACTTTACTTTATGCCTTGAATCACACATTTGCTGTACTTTAATTAAAATCATAACCAATGATGTGCGTTTGGAGTTTCTTTGATACGTGTAAAAATATGTCATTATTTGGACTCTGTTTGGACTACATATCAGACATCTCATAGCTGACGTCACAGCAGAATCTTTCCCTGCAAACTTTTCTAAACCGTATACCACCTTTTCTATTTTTCATTTGTAAATGCCTGTGTGCTTTGTGCCTCGGTGTAATCACAACACCATTTCCACATGTTCCCTCTACCGCTTCCCAGCTGACGAGAGCTTGTCCCGCATGCTGGCTCTCACTCGACCAACTATCTCTCCCCCGGAGTAGCTGCCACTTTCCACATGCCCCGATTTAAAGTGGTTTTCTCCACGTTTGATGCTCTTACCTTCGTCCTGAAAGAAGAAGGTGAAGCTCGCCAAAGTCACAGCTATTTTCAAAGAGTTTGATGGTGAAGCTTGATGGTGACGTCATATTTGTGAGACGAATGTTGTAGTCCATTACTTACTCTCACATAAAACCTAACATAACTTTTGATGCCTGTCCAAAGTGAGTGCTTTATCAATGTGAAAATGTATCTTTAAAATTCACAGACATCATATGTGAAACCGTAGCACATTTCAAACGGGACCAGAAAATTACTTTTATCCCTCCATTGACTCAAGTTCATTTTTTTTAATGCACTTAGGCCCCATTGCCCGGAAATCGACCGGAAATAGAATCGCGTCACTTAGGCTCCCTATAAGCATGAAGCACAGACGATTTCAACTTTCTCAAACACAGCAAGTGTAAACAATATTAATGGGCTACGTGCTGCTGGTATTTGACTTGGACTTGTCTCGGTCTCGGCACTGGTCTTGCCAAATATGGGTCTCGGTCTCGACCAAGTCCAGACGTTTTTATTTTGTTCCAATATTCCAGGAAAAAGGCTTCATTCATTTAGGTAAGTTAACTGTAGAGCTAAGGCGGTGTTTAGCCTCATAAGCTAGGCTATGTGTTCTGTTAATATTAACATTACGTTAAACTTTACTGATGTTATCCTGTCAGTGGTCAGGAGATCAGGGGACATTGCTGTTCTTCTCTTGTGCAGAATCTCTGGGGCCAGATAAGTATTCTTACCTTCTGGGAAACTTCCCAATTATTCTTTAGAAAACAAGCAGCGGTTTCACTCAGCTTCGTTTAGACTATTTATTTGCAGGAACGGCACAAACACCTGCTCTGGTTGCCGCCTTGACTGCATACATACGTCTCCCTTTTTCTCCACTAAACTCGCTGCACCCTCTCTCTCTGCCCCACCTAACCCGCATGGCATTGGCTATTTTACAACAGTTAGCTAACATAGCAGAAGATAAGCCAAGGTGTTTTTAGACATAGTTATCATCACTTATTGTCCGTCTGGTAGAAGTGCTTTCATGAGATATGAAAAAAAAAATCAAATGATTGGTTGTTGTAACATTCACTTTAAGGTAAAGTAAGCATGTGTGTGTGTGTGTGTGTCTGTGTGTGTGTGTGTGTGTGTGTGTCCTCCGTAAACAACTTCTGTTTACTTCTGCTTGTGTGATACTGTAGTTGTGTTACAAAGGGGAGCAGGTACACAAATGCTCAAGCCTTTATGTTATCGTTCACTTTAGGGTAAACATGTGTGAGTGTCCTCCGTATAAATAACTTCTCCACTTTGTTCAGAAATAAAAAGAAGATATTTTAAATTGCACTCTATTCATTTTTATTTAACCAAATGTTATTTTTTTCTGAAAATAGGTGTTTCTCATTAACACACATCTCAACAAAATAATACAATATGTTTTTCTAGTGAAGGCATAAACCAACCATAGGAGTAAACTAGTAATACTGGTTATACTGGTCTATGTTAAACTGGTAATACTGGTTATACTGGTCTATGTTAAACTGGTAATACTGGTTATACTGGTCTATGTTAAACTAGTAATACTGGTTATACTGGTCTATGTTAAACTGGTAATACTGGTTATACTGGTCTATGTTAAACTGGTAATACTGGTTATACTGGTCTATGTCTGGACTGAAGCTATATTATAATCCTCAGTACTAGTACCTATCAGTGGTAATAGTAGTGGATGGTGTTGTAACTATACGTATCATCTTATATCATTGTGTTTTCTTTAGATTAGATTATGTGATATCAAGGGGAATGGTTTACTTTATACTTTGAACTATATATAAATACTGGGTGATGTGACACTATTTTTTCTTTTAGTTCAACAAATATTAACCCAAAATGATTGATTTTATACTGTCATGAATACAACTAGTTTTTTTCTGTGCTGTACTCGGACTCAAGTCTTTTGGACTCGGTCTTGACTTGGTCTTGACCGGTCCTGGTCTTGGACTTGATGAAGGTGGTGTTGACTACAGCCCTGTTGGAATGTTAAGAATTAAATGGAGAGAAATTTATGACAGTAAACAGTAGTACTGGTGTGGACATTGAATATATGAATGTGTTTATACAACTTCGTTTCCCCTGCTCAGCCCACTGCGGCGACTGAACATTCTGTTAGTGTTTGAACTGGAAGCTGCAACACATATTAAATGCGACTTTTATCAATCTTGAATGTGAATGGAATGTGTCCCAGAAGTGACCTGCATGTACAAGAGTCTACGACGTAATGAAGAAATACAGTATAGTACGGGACATATGTGGAAGGCTCTGACGCTACTGGTTGCTATGGGCAACAGCGTACTATTGTCCTACAGAAAACTGTATAAATCAAGATTTAAGACAAAAAAATATATATATAAGGTGGAGTCGAATGGAAGAGTGTTATATAAAGGGAACTGAAGGAGAAGATGGAGAAGATCAGAGATATGAAGGATACGTCTACGAACTAACGAGATTCACCAGTACCGACTGGTGACCCGACCCCTCAGCGACCTACATACAGTTATCTGGTTTTAGGCATCAGTTACTACACAGAAGCTCCTTTAACAACTATGAACAGTTTTACTGTGACTGGTTCAACATTTAACATCTACAACCTGATGACTGAAAACACTGTAGTGCTAAAGGTCAAAGGTCAGCCTGATGACTGAAAACACTGTAGTGCTAAAGGTCAAAGGTCAGCCTGATGACTGAAAACAGCGCACTGTTAAAGGTCAAACTGTCACAACGTTTCCTCCAGTTCCTCACCAGTTTCACCTGGCCCGCACCGTGCAGCTGCAAGTCATTGCTGATCTGCAGCTTCTATATCGTACCAATGGTAGACAGGTTTCAACCATAGTCCTCTGTGATATCATTCAACCTGGTACCACTTTCATATTTCAATTCTATTGATAACGCAGCTGCTTCTTCTTTTCATTTGCACCAGAATCACTTTCTTTGGGCTCATGATGAATAATGAATATGTACTGTAATAAAGTTTACATAAACTAGGAAAAACTGACCAAACAACAGTAACTCTGTGATGAATGAGGGTCAAAGGGTCATGAAAAACATCATGGGTAACTCCCTCATAGCCAATGGGATGATACGTACAGTACGTAGAATAATGTACATATTTATGTCTCTGTGTTTTGTTTCTTAAATAGATTTTTCTTTCATATTTCTTTCGAAAAATTGAGGTAAAGGTTTTTCGTTACTTGGATTATTTGTTAGCTGGGTCGTTTGTAAGTAGAGGAACCACTGTATATTAAATTAACATGTTTATTTAACATCCTCAACAGTTTCAATACAACAACTATAAAGAACTGTTCCATTGAATTGCATTAAAAAAAATGTCAGCAGATTAATCACAATGATGGATGAATCTGAGTTAATGAATTAATAGTTTTGTTGTTATAATTAGTTGTTCAGTTGTTTTGTTTTGAGTTGTTTTGCTGAGATTGTTGAAGGTTTTTTAAATTAAGACAAAAAAAAGTCCGAACCATGTGATAAAAGTTTGAAATTGTGATAAAGTCATAATTATGAGGAAAAAATGTGAAATTCTGATTTAAAAGAAAAGTCCTAATCATGACATAAAAAGGTAAAATTATGTATGATAATTATGATAAATATGGAAGTTGTGAGATAAATAGTCACACTGAAAAAAATATTAAATTTTTTAGTCTGTTTAAACAAAATTAAACAATATAGATCAAAAATTAATATTTAATCATGATTAATAGAAATGAATCCAATATAATCTGATTAAAAGTGTTCATCATTTGTGTCGCTCTAGTAAAGACATGTCCTGGGAAACCTGTTTAAGCTGCAGGTTTTTTTGCAACAAATCAAAGGAAAAAAAACCCTGACTTTGTGAATAATTTCATTTATTCTGTGTCTGTAAGAAAATCCAGACGTGTGCAGGAAGGACAAAAGCAGATGTTGTGTCGTTCCCACGCTTTCTAAACTGAAAAAGCAATATGTAGACTCACATAAAGACGTCAAACGACATCAACCAAATGGAGGCGTTCAGTCAAAGCGTCGGACCGTTGCAGTCGCACTGATGTGACAGAGTTTTTCATAACAATTTATAAAAGAAAAACCAAAGCAATTTATGTGAAAGCGGCAGATAAATGTCAGAGGAAGCATCTGTGTCTGTGCAGTCAACTGCTGGGACAAGAAAAACTGGTCAAACATCTGCAACAAGTGGATTAAAAAGAGGAGAAATGGAGGGATAGTAAATACAAATATGTTGTTTGAGTCAGTAAAGGAACAGAGGAAATAGATGAGGTTCATATTTAAGGGTTTTTCTAATATTACTATGAACCTGATGGAGATATGATGGTTTTACTGCCATGATTTACTGACATGTGAAGGAAAAAGATGGAGAAAAAAGAAGAGGAAGGGGGAGAAAACACACAAGGAGAGAAAGATAGATAAAAGAAGAGAAAAAAGGACAAAAGAGATGGGGAAAGAGAACACAAAATGAGAGAAAAGGAGAAAAATTGTCAATTAAAGAAGAAGAGAAAGAGTGAAGAAAACAAAAAAGGAGGAAACAAGGTAAAAAAAAATAGTGGGAAAAAACAAAAAGGACAGAAAAATTGAGGGAAAACTGAAAAAAGAGAGGAGGAAATGAAAAAACTAGATTACATTTAAAACACTAGACAGATAGATAGATAGATAGATAGATAGATAGATAGATAGATAGATAGATAGATAGATAGATAGATAGATAGATAGATAGATAGATAGATAGATAGATAGATAGATAGATAGATAGATAGATAGATAGATAGATAGATAGATAGATAGATAGATGTGGGAGCAGTATATGCAAGAACAAGCATCTTTCATACAGAAGGATATTTATGTGATTTTCTTCTAACATTGAGGCCAATTGTAAACAGTTTGTCCTTGAGAGTCGATTACTGTGGTAAAACAACCAGCGCTGCTGCCATGGCAACCAACATTAGCTTTCTATTGCCTCTGCCTCTTATTGTTTATGAATACGTTTATATTTTGGTCAATGAATAAAATTACAATAAGCAGTGTGTGTGTGTGTGTGTGTGTCTGTGTGTATGTGTGTGTGTGTGTGTGTGTGTGTGTGTATCTGTGTGTGTGTGTGTGTGTGTGTGTGTGTGTGTGTGTGTGTGTGTGTGTGTGTGTGTGTGTGTGTGTGTGCTCTCTCCACATGACTCTTTCTAGATCATTATGGTGTGGTTGTTTGTGTTTATGGATGAAACAGGTTGTTTTTGGATGATGATGATGTAGGATGTGTTTGGTTGGTGTCAGAGTTTAAACATCTGGTTTTTATTCAGGCAGGTGGAGAACAGCCCACCAACCTCAAATAGAAATTACATTTGCAATAACAACTGATAACATAACAGCTGATCATTTAATAATACACAATGCATGAAATAACAATGAAGAACACAACAATATTAATAAAATAATGATGAAATGACTCCTTTAAATTCATGTAGAATAAAAAAGATTTCTGAGCAAAATTGTGAGTTATCAAAAAAAACCAATAAAACATGTCTTTGTTCTTTGTACAAAACAACTGTTCTGTCTTGGGGGCGAGTTGTCCTAAAATTTCCCACAAAATACAGAAAAATACACTAAGGTCGCGTTCACAACATCCTTGTTTATTCCAGTTGAACTGAGTGGTTCTTTCGGGTCAGTGTGAACGCTGCCTTTGACCAAATAACCCAACTCTGGTCCGTCTGTAGAGGTGGTCTCAGGCGAACAAGTGAACTCTGGTGCAGTTCATTTCAGGTGTGAAGGCAGGACCTGTGCTGACCTGTGACCCTGGACCCCCTCCCTTGCCTATCTGGTGTCTGGACCAGCCCCCCCCCCCTTCATTTATAAATGGACGTTCATCTATAGTCTGTCCGTCCATAGGAGTGGATCTGTCCTTCTGTGTGCTTCTCCTCAAGATTTCTTTGTTTTCCCACTGGGTTTTGAAGTTTTTTCTTGCAGAGGACGGTCTAAGGACAGGGGATGCTTGGGACTGTTCATATATTTCTGTAGTTCATTGTGTTTCTGTACAGCCCTGTGATTTAGGGCTTTATAAATCAAATTTAAATGAATTGAGTTTTCCCTTTGTGAACGCAAACCGGACCAGTTAACAATCAAAACAAGTGTATCATCATGCCTTGGATTCAACTCAAGAAACTGACTTTTAGGTGTGAATATGACCTAAGAAACACAAAAAAAAATTCAGAGAGAACAAACAAAAAAAAAAAACTGATGAAAAATCCTGAAGAGATTCAAAAGCTCTTCTAACATACAGGAAAACAACACCAAAAAATGTGAAAAAGATATACAAAACTTATGCAAAAATATGAATATTTAATGCAATTAATGTTTATTAAACACCAACAGTTTCAAGAAAACAACTGTTAACAAATGTTCGGTTTAATTATGTTAAAAATAGTTTTATCAGATTAATAATGAGGATGGATTAATGCGTGTTCAATTTAACAGACCTGTAGAAAATGAAATGAAAAATGTCATTGGACTTTGGACACTTATTCCAACATGTGTCTGAACCAGAAGGAAGCTTTTACCTTAAACTGCATCTGATTTATATAAATATAGGAACTGCAGGCGACTGACAGACGCATCACAATCCCATAAAACCTCTGAACTAATTCATTCCTCTTCCTTTACTCTAACCTGTCGACAAAACAAAGAGAGGTGACAGAGGGATGAAACCAGCTCAAATCAAGTGTCAAATCATTTCATGAATAAAAATGACAACATTCAAGAGAAACGTTCACTTTAATATAAAGTGGAAACGTCAGGAATGAGCAGAAACGTATGTGACGCTTGTTATGATACAGAGAACAAATATCTGGTCTTAGAACAGTATGAGCAACACACAGCACATGCTAATGAGAGATGCTAAAGGAGAGATGCTAAAGGAGAGATGCTAAAGGAGAAATGCTGAAGGAGAGATGCTAAAGGAGAGATGCTAAAGGAGAGGTGCTAAAGGAGAGATGCTAATGGAGAGATGCTAAAGGAGAGATGCTAAAGGGGAGAGGCTAAAGGAGAGATGCTAATGGAGAGATGCTAAAGGAGAGATGCTGAAGGAGAGGTGCTAAAGGAGATGTGCTAAAGGAGAGATGCTAAAGGAGATATGCTGAAGGAGAGATGCTAAAGGAGAGATGCTAAAGGAGAAATGCTAAAGGAGAGGTGCTAAAAGAGAGATGCTAAAGGAGAGATGCTAAAGGAGATATGCTAAAGGAGAGGTGCTAAAGAAGAGATGCTAAAGGAGAGGTGCTAAAGGAGAGATGCTAAAGGAGAGATGCTAAAGGAGAGATGCTAAAGGAGATATGCTAAAGGAGAGATGCTAAAGGAGAGATGCTAAAGGAGAGATGCTAAAGGAGAGGTGCTAAAGGAGAGATGCTAAAGGAGAGATGCTAAAGTAGAGGTGCTAAATGAGAGATGCTAAAGGAGAGATGCTAAAGGAGAGGTGCTAAAGGAGATATGCTAAAGGAGAGATGCTAAAGGAGAGGTGCCAAAGGAGATATGCTAAAGGAGAGATGCTAAAGGAGAGATGCTAAAGGGGAGAGGCTAAAGGAGAGATGCTAAAGGAGAGATGCTAAAGGAGAGGTGCTAAAGGAGAGATGCTAAAGGAGAGGTGCTGAAGGAGAGCTGCTAAAGGAGAGATGCTAAAGGAGAGGTGCTAAAGGAGAGATGCTAAAGGAGAGGTGCTGAAGGAGAGGTGCTAAAGGAGAAATGCTAAAGGAGATATGCTAAAGGGGAGATGCTAAAGGAGAGGTGCTAAAGGAGAAATGCTAAAGGAGAGATGCTAAAGGGGATATGCGAAAGGAGAGATGCTAAAGGAGAGATGCTAATGGAGAGATGCTAAAGGAGAGATGCTAAAGGAGATATGCTAAAAAAGATATGCTAATGGAGAGATGCTAAAGGAGATATGCTAAAGGAGAGATGCTAATAGAGAGATGCTAATGGAGAGATGCTAAAGGAGAGATGCTAAAGGAGAGGTGCTAAAGGAGAGATGCTAAAGGACAGATGCTAAAGGAGATATGCTAATGGAGAGATGCTAAAGGAGATATGCTAAAGAAGAGGTGCTAAAGGAGAGGTGCTAAAGGAGAGATGCTAATGGAGAGATGCTCAAGGAGAAATGCGAACGTTCCATTCACATGGATACTGTAAGCAAATCATGATACTATTTGTGGATGTGGGCGGAGTTTATCATGACACGTTTAGTGGATGTGGGCGGAGTTTATTATCAAACCGTGAGTGGATGTGGGTGGAGCATATTTTTTAGATTAAAAGTCAAAATTGTGAGATAAGAAATCTAAATTCTAAGATAAAAGTCATTATTATAATCTATAAAGTCCCTGTTTCTCTCCTCCACTGATTTTCCCTCCAAAGTGAATTCATCTTCATCCTGTCATATCTGCTTAGTTTGAAAAAGTAATGAGTCTATTCTGAGAATGTAGAATATAAAGCACATATATTTATATAAATGTAAAGAGTATAAAGTACAGATATTTATATAAATGTAAAGAGTATAAAGTACATATATTTATATAAATGTAAAGAGTATAAAGTACAGATATTTATATAAATGTAAAGAGTATAAAGTACATATATTTATATAAATGTAAAGAGTATACAGTACCTAAAAAAAAATCTACTGAAGTACAGTAATGAAGTACTTTTACTTAATCACTTCCCACGTCAGCCTTCCGTTAGCATTAGCATGTTCACTCCACCAAACAGTAAAAAGCATGCTAGTATCCATGGGTCCCCACATGTATTGACGTGTGTGACGTTTTCCTCCTCCTCCTCTTCCTTCCCGTGTCGGTGGTGACAGATAAGAAAAGAGAAAATGAAAGATGATGATGATTAAAATAATACGCCTCTTATCGCAGCCGCTGAAGAGCCGGTTTCAGGCGGTCGATACGGACCCGGTGTTAAAAATGAAAAAGTATCGATCTCTTTTAGCTCAAGCCGCTCAGCTGATTGAGTCTGAGAAAATCTGTATCAGCTGCCAACGCTCACAAGAGAGGATGACGAAGCAGACGTGAAGGGTTCATGTGAGGGGACGGTGTCTTCACAGAGCACAGCTGAGGCGTCCTGGAAGTTACACTAATGACGGCTTCATCTGAGGCCACGCCGTCCTGTCACAGCTGGACGTCTGTCAGCATTCACACACTACCTACTGACACAAAATACATGAAAAGAAAAAGAAAGACACCAGAACCAAAATGAAAAGAGATTGAAAAAAAAAGAAAAAAGCTGCATGAAGCATAAAGACCCAGAGCTACTTCTGTGCTTTTTTTTAAAAATTATTTTTCTTTGGATGGGATTTATTGAGGAAATTTGTTGTAATATTCTTTAATCACTCTTAAGACTCTTTCAATAGCAATAAAAACATGACAAAAAAAATGGATGGATGGATAGATAGAGCAGCATACACCTCCTGTTAGCGGCTAACGCTAACAGAGTGGAGCCTTTTCGCTCATTAACACCTTACATCTGGAACATGACATTAGACTGAGATGGAATCTAATGACAGCGGACAATACACACACACATACATACATAAACCCATACACACACACACACACACATGTACACACACACATACATAAACCCATACACACACACATACATAAACCCATACACACACACAAACATGACACATACATAAATACACGCACAGAAACTCACGCGCACGCGCACACACACACACACACACACACACACACACCATGGTTATTTCATTAATATTACTGTATTGTTATTGATTATATTGTGTGTTGGTTATATTTAAAAAAAAAAAAATGTCTGGATTGTTTTATTTTCAGCTAGGTTTTGTGCTGTCACTTGAGGTGCAGTGAAAAAAAACGAGGTTTTATTTCCACAGGGATCACATGAACCAGTTTGATCCACAATTTTTTTCCAGTTTGTGCAGCAGCTACTGTGGCTCCATCTTCTCTTGTTGATGCTAATGCTAATGCTACTTCAGATTCGCTGCTGGGGACGGGTTTAACCACACGTGGGTGACGCTAAAGTCCATCTGACGTCAGATGGACTGGCTTTTTCTGGGTCCCTGGTTCCTCTTGTTGTTTTGTGTGAATGCAGTATGCAGCCAGTGGAGGTGATGAACCACTGTCAAAGGAGCATGTGTTGGTAACTCAGGGTGACCCATCAGATTCCTAAAGGAGCGTGGAAAAGTGGTTTTCAGCGGAATGACACCTTTCAGAAAAATGAAATGCAATTAACATATATTAAAATATGAATATTTAATCATGATTAATTTAAATGAAACCAAAACAACTGTTTGACTAATCTAATTAAAAATTGTAATCACTTGACAACAGTAATAATATTGTGTATTTGTTAGATATTCTTTATCTTTAGACACAGTTTCTTCATTTCCTTCTTGCTTTATTTACAGTTTTGTTGTGTTTAATCACAGAAAATATTCAGAGTATCATTTACTTTTAAGCTGTATATCATCATTATAATTAGCATAGTTTTCACAAATTTTTACTAATTAATTAATTAATTTATTATTCATTATATTTTTTTAATAATTCATGCATTTATTAAATATTGTGTTTTTGATCACTACTACTTTACTTCATTAGTTTCCTTCCCTGTTCATGTATTTTTCATCTTTTTTGGTCATTATTTCATAAAACAACAAAGTAAAAGGTGGAAATAATGATGGTCTGTGATCAAAAGTCGGATATTAATGAATTCTTGAAACAAGATTGATCGACTCAGTAATGCATGAAATGACGTTAGGATGGAATATGAAGCCGTGCTGTGCATGCAACGTTTTTTCTACATCTCAGGTGTTAAAGGGTCAAAGCATGTAGTTAAAAAAATTAATAAAATAAATAAAAAGTTAAAAAAAAAAAAAAAAAAAAAAAGAGGGAAAAGAAGGGAACTATTTTCCTGTATGGAAGAACACAACCAAAGCACACACCGGCGGGCGGGAGTTTCACATGGGAAGGTGTTCCAGTCATTGCTGCTGGTGTGTGTTAGCTGCGTTCTTCTGTACTGGAAGATAAGTCCCAAACCAGGTCTGCAGGACTCAAGTCCGGACTTGAAATCGTTTTTTTTTTTTTTTCTGGTCTCGGAGTTGTCTCGGACTCTCTGGTATTTGACTTGGACTCGTCTCGGTCACTGGTCTTGCCAAATATGGTTCTTGGTCTCGACTGAGTCCAGGCATCTTTATTTTGTTACAATATTCAAGTGAAAAGTCATCATTCATTTGGGTAAGTTAACTGCTGAGCATTATAAGATAGGCTATGTGTTATGCTAACATAGCATAAGATAAGCCAAGGTGTTTTTGGACATAGTTATCATCACTTACTGTACGTCTGATTGTTTGTTTTGAATTACATTTGCGTTTGTGTGATACTGGTCATTCTGGTCTATGCCTGGACTGAAGCGATATTATATCAGTGGTAATAGTAGTGGATTAGTGTTTGTATCAGTTGTAACTATAGGTATCACCTTATGTCATTGTGTTTTCTTCACATTAGATGATGTCATATCCAGGGGAATGGTTCCCGGGTGTTGTGACACTGTTTTTGATTTTAGATCAACAAATAATAACCAAAATGATTAACTTTATACTGTCATGCATACAACTGTTTTTTTCTGTCCTGGACTCGGACTTGACTCGGACTCGAGTCTATTGGACTCAGTCTTATCTTGGACTTGAACCTCTTTGGACTTGGTCTTGACTTGGTCACGACTGATACTAGCCTTGGTCTTCTCTTGGACTTGACAAAGGTGGTCTTGACTACAGTCCTGCCCAAAACCATTTAGACCAAGTCAAGCCCTGTCATTTGCTCTCGATGTGAATGTACTGCACACGGAAAGAATTGGAAAAAAAAATTGACTACTGTGTTTTCCACACTATAAGGTGCACTGGACTATAAGGTGCACCATCACAGGAATAGTTACATTTTTATGGTTTTTCATATATAAGCACCGGGCTATAAAGTGCATTAAGTGAAGTCAAAATCATGAGATAAAAAGTCAAGATTCCCTCTCATTAAGCACAACCAGAATTACTCCGTATATAAGGCGCACTGTATTATAAGGTGCATTGTCATTTTTGGGGGAAATTTAAGTATTTTAAGTGTGCCTTATAGTCCAGAAAATACAGTAAATTTATTCACTTTGGCTGAAACTTTTGGGTGGATTAATTCACTTTGGGTGGCTCCAGTAGATTGCAGCTCCCTGTGGAACCAAGTTGTAATCACTGCACAAATATTCAGACAATGGCTGAGTCACCAGGAAAACGGTTCTACACACTACACACTCTTAACTCCGGGGACTGTGGGGATGCACTCAGTTTGAAGTGGGGGTGGCATATCACTTTAAAACATGAATCTGCAGAAATAGAATGTAGGTCAAAGTACCGTCTCCTGAATATGTTTAGATTTGTGCTAATATTTCATCTGTAAGTGTAATTTGAAACTGTCCTGCCAACACTTCTTCAGGTCCATGTATAAATATTAAGATTTGCTTGTGCTGGTTCATGTAGGTCACATAAATCAGACGTGCTTGTATTGTACCTTCATGTCAGAATAAACAGTGAAGCCATGCCTGGATTAAAAATAAAATCTAAATCCTTCTTAATCCCTGAAAGAAGTCGCTGATGGAGGAAAGGCGAATCATCTTTATTCGAGCGTGGTGTTGAAGGTGAGGAGGAAACCAGCTCGTCTTTCTCCTTTTTCTCCATCACACTCATCCTCACACAAAGGACAGATTAAGGGCGGCTGTGGTTCAGTTGGTAGAGTGGGTCGCCCAATGACCGAGAGGTTGGCGGTTCGCGTCCCGGCTCTGGCTGTCCACATGTCGAAGTGTCCTTGGGCAAGACACTGAACCCTGACTTAGGCCCCCAGTAGGACTTACTGTAGACCTTAGAAACCTACTGGTGTATGAGTGTGTGTGTGAATGGGTGAATGAGAGGCTAATGTAAAGCGCTTTGAGCACCATGAAGGTGGAAAAGCGCTATATAAATGCAGTCCATTTACCATTAATGTTTAGACCAAGGGTGCTAAACATGCTGCCTGGGGGCCAAATGTGGCCCACCAAATGTTCTGATCCGGCCCTGGCATAAAATTGTAAAGTGCAAAAATTCCAGTCAAGGCTGTGGAACTGATTTTAGTTCAGGTTTGACATACAAACCTGACCTGACTTAAATCATCTGGCTGCGTTACGCTACGCTCACACAACCATCTGAGTAGCATGGGAAACAAATCTAATTCAAAATGGCTGGTGATGAAAAAAGTTAATTTAGAGCCCTGGTTATAACTCAAGAACAGAGGGTCACAGAACTTTCAGATTGGTACAAAACGATGTGGAATAAATATTTCTACAATTCTTATAATTGGTTTTATCACCTAAGACCTATAATTTTTGAGATCTCTGGAGGTCAAAGGTGACAAAATTATCTTCTGTAACACTGCTTGTGTGTGTCAATCATAGACATATCATGCTATAACTTAATCAATACAGTGGTATCTTTACTGAAGATATTAATTCGTTCCAGAAGTGTTTTTGCATTGTGAATTTTTTGTAAATAGTCGCATTTTACATGTAAAAGGCCTGATTCCTTCCAAGGCCCCCAGTACTGCCCCTCAAACTATTTAAAAAAAATATCATTTTATCAATTTTGTATGAAATGTGTTAAAAGTAAAAGAAAGATTTAGATTTTAGATGTAATGTATTGGTGTCTGTCATGACCTCTGCTCCAGTGACCTTTCCCCCAGTACTCTCCCCACTCACCTGGTCCCGCACTGCGCAGCTGCAAGCCGTTCCTCATCTGTGGCTATATAAGCAGTGAGGCTTGCAGTTGCCAGTGCGGGACCATTCAGTAATGTCACCTCCATAACCCGGACAGTTTTCCATCTCCTCAGTCACCATAACCCAGACATTCATCATCACCACGGACTCTGGCCGTTTGTTCCCAGGTTTTGGTTTGGTTTTGTCTCTGTCTTGTCTTTATGTTGCGTTTTTATTATTAAATCCGCTCTCCCTTCAGCACTGTGCATTTGAGTCCTGCTTCACTCCACCCACTCCGTGACAGTGTCAGTGGGTAAATGTGTCTTCACTGACTGAACATTAAACATTAAACCATTAAAATAAACTAGACATGTGGGTCATTTTAATACCATTATTTTTTATTTAATGGTCACTTTCACCTTCGACAATGTTTGTTGACAGATGTTTGGTGGGGTGTAGATCCAGGAACCTTTGGTGACTTTTCGTGGTCTTCCTGGGGCGTGTGCTTCATCGAAGTGTGCGATGACACGGTTCGTGGACATGGTAATGTTTTTTTGTTAAATTAGATTATTCGTGAGCTGGGTCTTTCGTAAGTAAATGTACCACTGTACTGGATATATTATCATAATATTACAGGCGCTGACGTATATATACATATAATAAAATCATCAATATTGCAAAAGGTCAAGGTCGCATTTAGCAGACAGGTCAAAATCCCATTATTGGCTCTAATTCTAGAACTGGCGAGATTAAGTATTATCTGAATACTTGTTTATATAGTGGAAGTACCCTGGACACTTGGACGGGGTAATAACCTCAGCAGAATCCCTCAAAAATGTGGATGGTAAAGCATCTAAACCCATACTTTTAGAACTATGAAGCCTTTAAAGCTTCTCAAAAACCAGTGCTTCTGACACTTTTTGAAAACATCAACTCCCAGGCTGTACCCCTAATTGAGCGTAATAGTTTCACACATGATTTTCCCCATACTGACCAGATTGGTCAGGTAGTTTTCCCACCAACTCTCTGGCAACAGATGAAAAATATTCATTAAAACCAGCTGCTACTGTCCCCTTGTCAGAAGTAATTGTGCCTCTAAGGCTTAGAGTGATGTTGGAGGTTTTGGTTTTTAGCCTTTTACTGTAACCCAGCTGTTATCTGAATAACTGTTAATATGTTACATTAACATACCAGGCACGTTCTCAGTTCATTGTTTATGCGTCAGGTAGAGTCAGCTACATGTGTTACGTTAGCATACTGTACACCTATTCAGCCTTTTGTTCTCTATTCTAGTTTTATTTTAAATTACCTTTTAAGATGAAATGTGTGTTCTTGCTTTGCTTTTTTATTTCCCTCAAAAATGCGACTTATACTCCAGGGCGACTTATATATGCTTTTTCCTTCTTTAGTATGCATTTCTGCTGGTGCAACTTATACTCTGGAGCAACTTATAATACCAAGTATTCAGAGAATACCACTATTTTGTGCCAATCTCAAATTTCTATGAATTAGAAACAATAATGTAAGTTTGACCTTACTGCTAAAAGCGACCTTGACCTTTGACCCTTTGCAATATATGTATATATGTATCAGTGTGTGTAATATTATGATAATATATCCAGTATTGATTAAGTTATAGCCTGATATGTCTATGTTTGACACACACAAGCAGTGTTACGTTAATTTTGCCATATGTCACCTTTGACCTCCAGAGATCTCAAAAACTATTGGTCGGAGGTGATAACACTAATGATGAGAATTGTAGAAATCTTCATTCCGCATCGTTTGGTACCAGTCTGAAAGTTCTGTGACCCTCTGTTCTTGAGTTATAAATGATAATGTAATTTTAACATTTTAGATAATTGTGACTTTGACCTTTGACCTTCACTCAAATTGATCATTGCATCTGATGTGCATTAGCTATATGTATATGCCCATGTAATATCATAGTGATATCTTAAGTATTCATTGAGTTATAGCATAATATGTCTCTGCAAACACACACACACACACACACACACACACAAAGTGACAAAATTTATCACAAAATGCATTCGACAGTTTATTACAAATTTTGGACATTTTGGACGTTTATTACAAAATATGGCTTAACAATCCTCCTTCCTTTTGTCTCATCATCCACAGTCCAATCTGAGCCTTTGCATTTGAACCATCGATAAGAACTTGAAGGAGAAACACCACACGCTTCAGTTTCTGCTCCACCTGTGAGCTGGACGGATTATCACAGTGCTCACCAACACACGTTTAGACACATTTCTGCCCAAAGTCTGACCACACGCCTTCAAAATGGGACTTTAATGGTACATTTTTCCTCTTCAGTCACAGGTGATGAAAGTAGACGGTTAGATGTGCTCGAAAAATATTTGATCAATTTAGAGGAAAGAAGAAAAGTACATTTCTTTCTCACCATTGTGTTTTTCCCTCTTTTAATCATATTTTTTGTGTTTTAGTAAATCTTTTGCATTTTAGTGGATGTTAGTAAATTTAGATTAATTTCAGTATATTTTTTTATGTATTTTAAATGGTAAATGGACTGCACTTATATAGTTCTGTTCCACCTTCATGGTGCTCAAAGCGCTTTACATTAGCCTCACATTCATCCATTCACACACACTCATACATGAGTAGGTTTCTAAGGTCTAAGGTCAGTCCTACTGGGGGCCTAAGTCAGGGTTCAGTGTCTTGCCCAAGGACATTTCGACAGCCAGAGCTGGGATGCGAACCGCCAACCTCTCGGTCATTGGGTGACCCACTCTACTAAATGAGCCACAGCCGCCAGTTGGTAGAGTGTAGTGCATCTTAGCAAATGTAGGTTCATTTTAGTATGTATTTTACAACCTGACTGTCACCATCTGGTATCACAATATGATCTAGGACCTTCCCACAACCAATCCGTTTTCAAAGGAGGGGCATTATCTTAAATGTTTGCATGTGATTAGGTGAAGAATCTGTCCGTCATCTTGACTGACGTGCTGCTTCAGCCACTCACGTTGAACTCAAGTTGTAGCTCAGAGCGACAGCAGGAAGAACAGTCGTACTGCAGCAGACCATCAAAACAAACACCACAGTACGGCTGCACCTGAACGCACCACTGTCTGTAAATGACCAGTGACGTATGTGCAGGAAAATCTGAGGATAAAAGGCAACACCGGCAACAGCCAGTGGATATTCCTTGAACTTCCCTATGGAAAACAGGTAGACCAGCGGTTTGCAGAACATGGTCTTAACGTGTCAGATGTTCCAGAAAAACCCTCTCACATATGTCTGAAATACCTTCACTTGGTAGAGAGACACCAGAGTACTGTGGACACTATAAGGGAATGACAAAAAGATGAAGAAGAACCCAGTGTCCAACAGATGACAGAGACGTCAGCTGTGGGACAGACAGACATAGGAAGTCCCACCCAGTGACACTGATTAGCTCCTTCATTTTTAAGAAATCCTGAACAACATGATGGTTACGTGAGCCTAGCATGTAGTTTGGGAAAATGCAGCCAGATGACGTGAGTCAGGTTATGTACTTTTGTGCATCTTAGTGAATTTAGGTTCATTTCGGTGTGTTTTTTAATGTTAAAATGTTCTATAGTTCTGTTCCACCTTCATGGTCTTTAAAGCTCTTTACATTAGCCTCACATTCACCCATTCACACACACTCATACACCAGTAGGTTTCTGAGGTTCTGTCAGTCCTACTGGGAGACTAAGTCAGGGTTCAGTGTCTTGCCCAAGGACACTTCCACATGTGGACAGACAGAGCCTGGACGCGAACCGCCAACCCTTCAGTCATTGGCCTAACCACCTGAGCCACAGCCAATGTCCGTTGTTGTTGTTAATATCAATTGAAGGCAAAAAAACCCCAAACATTATCATCTTCAAATTTTATTTTAGAAATATCAATTTAGAAATATAAATTTAGAAATATTGGTTTAGAAATATTGGTTGCCTGTATCAGATATTGGCCGAAGGCTGATGTGCAAAAAAAAGATAACATCAGTATTGGCTCCATAAAAATGCATCAGTCATTTTTTTTTCTTGATTTACGTATTCAGTGCAACAGGTGACCCTGTAGAGTTAAAGGTGTCATTCCATAGTTATTTCATTAATATTACTGTGTTCTCCATTGTTATTAAATACATTAAGTGTGTTGATTCTATTAAAAAAAAAACTGGATTGTTTTGTTTCCAGCTGTTTTTTCACAGTAGAAAAATGACTTGAGGTCAAACAGAGTTTACCAGTACTTCCTCATACATGTCCATGAAGCGGTAATGAGGCGTCTCTGATTGGCTCAGAATACATGAAGGAACACTCCCCCTCCCCTCTCACCCTATGTATGTGTTTACCTTTACCAGAGTAACATCCAGCTAAGGTTTTGTGTCGTTGCTTGTTTTGAAAACGTGCAGGAAAAAACAGGCTTTATTTCCACAGAGAGCACATGAACCAGTTTGATCCAACATTTTTTCCAGTTTGTGCAGCAGCTACTGTGGTGCCGTCTTCTCTTGTAGATGCTAATGCTAATGCTACTTCAGATTTTCTGCAATGGGGGACGAGCTTAACTCATTCCTGTTGTTATTTTCTGTGAATGCGGTATGCAGCCAGTAGAGGTCTGGGTGACCCATCAGATTCCAAAATGAGAGTGGAAAAGTGGTTTTCAGCGGAATGACACCTTTAAACACAAAGGTGACACTCTTTCAGGAATTTAAGAAAGACAACCGCAGTTCAACAGCTCAGAGTGGATCAGTGGTGTGTGCTGTTGTATGTAGGCTTATCTATCATTTATTTTATTTATTTGGTTATTGATGAGAATGGGGATGGGATGAAATAAGTGTTTCTTCTTCTCACTTATTATATCTTTTGTTATGTATGTGTATATTGTGTGAATTGCTCGAAATAAACTAAGTCAAATAATCACTCACATACAGAACCATTAATGTGAAATGACATAATTTTTCACAGCACACCTGAGGATATCTCACGGTACACTAATGTGTAACGACACACTGGTTGGAAAACACTGACATAACTGATTACTTTCATTTTGCTCTTGATCCCACAGGGCCGCATCAGAACCTTGGGGGGGCCCACATTTGGCCCCTGGTCCTCATGTTTGACACCCCTTCTGTAAAGGGTCTTGGTTTTTCTTTGGTCTCTAAACAGATCTGAGTGTCAGGCTTGGATAAACTTCAGCCGCTGACATGTCAAGCCGAACCCACGGAGCTAACGAGAGACGGGCCGTGACCTCTGACCCCAGCGCGCTAAAGGTCGCCGCGCTCATGTGAAATTAAGAGCTATTAGCGGAGAGCCGGTCGCTAATGAGGACCCCCGTCTGCGGGTGTAAAGGCAGGAATGTGGATGGGACGTCCAGGTCTGCTGATGCACGATCACAACCATTATTACACAACACCGTGATTCTGATGAACCGTAACCATGACGACGGAGATGCTGGAAAAGAGGAAAAGATGTCTGAACATGGAGCAGTTAAAAAGACAGACAGTGTCACCAGCTGGACGCACTCACTATCACATGTTTCAGAGTTTCAGCCTGTGGTGGTAGATCTGCAGGTGAAGCCCACCATGTTTTTATTAAAAATTAAATTAAATTAAAAAGTTCAACACTGACAAGAAATATGAAAATCCAATAAAGCTGAACAATATAATGTTTGAGTATTGATGTCATAATGTACGTGTGTGCAGTAGTCACATCGCAGGTCCTGTAATTATTTTTTACTTTGTGTCATTATTTTTTGTAAATACAATTACATTTACATTTACTTAATTTATTTTAATTATTTTTTTTATTTTTATTTACTTATTCATTTATTCATTCATTATTCATTTCAAAAGTAGATAGAATTGCAAAATTTTTTTCAAAATATTTCTTAATTTATTTGTCTTCTTTATTATTTATTAAATTGTTTATTTATTTACATTTTGTTAAATTTTAAATGTTATTTATTTTTTTATTCATTTATTTTATATTTATTTAAAAAATGATAAATGGACTGTATTTTAGACACCACTTGGTGACTAAAGTGCTTTACAATTCCTCACATTCACCCATTCACACACACTCGTACACCAGTAGACGACTGCTGATACACTGGCGCTGCCTGACACTACTGGGAGAACTCAGTGTCTTTGCTCAAGGACACTTCAACATGTGGACAGCCAGAGGCGGGACATGAACCGCCAACCCTTCGATCATTGCAGACCCGCTTTACCCAACTGGTCAGAGTCGACGGGGCAGGAAAAAATGTTCTGATAGTAACACATATGCAGTAGATTATCCCTTACTTACGTAGTTTTGTCCAGTACACACAGTAATGTACTGAGTATTTATGCCTCGGGGGTTTCAGTTTACGTAAATAGAATTTTATTTCGTATTCAGAGATGAAAAATTGGGGTAAATGTTTTTCATTGCTACACTGTAGATTTTGCAGTGTTAATTTGGAGACAATGGGACCAAATACACTCTAGAAGAAGTTAAATAAACTCTCTAAGTGTTGATTTAACACTGTAAAATTTACTATGTAGCATTATTAATTTCTTTCATAAGTGGAGGTACCACTGTAAATATACTTTATTAACTGAATGAAGTTCACGAACAACGTTGTCAGTATGGAGGGAGAGAGAGAGAGAGAATAAAGTTGGGAGAGTGGAAGCTCTGGAAAGTAAGTAAGGTTTGGGACGAGATGATGAGCAGCTTCCAGTGTTTTCTTTTCCATGGAAACCAGGTTCAGACGTCTCTGTGGGTGTTACAGGTTGTCCAGCCCTGGTTTAGTTTGGAATGATGAACAGGAAGAAAATATTTTCTAACTTACAAACAATGACATCCGATTTTAACACAGAAATAAATGCAAGTATGTGAGTAAGGTCATGTGACTACTTTTTTAAAAATGCGGGTCCAGATGCATTTTCAGAACATTAAGTAAAAACACAAACGAAGGCAAATGTTTGTGTTTTCAAAAACACCCGGGTTAGTGTAAACAGGAAGTGGAGAAGGTCTGTTTGACGCTGATGTGTCAACAACTGCCCTGACGAAGGTGACGATCTGCACCTGGAGGCAAAACACCTGTCATGTGACCCCACCGCCCTCATTCTAGTTTATATTCAAGGGTTTGGTTTAAAGGATAAAAGATTTTTAGATAAAATTCATTTGTAATTTTTCTGGCAGATGTTGTCATTTCAATTTCACTCATTCAAACCTAGTTTTAGAAACTGATAAAATACAATAAAACTATAAAAGTCGTGCAAGGAAAAAAAGAAGAAAAAGAAAAGGATATGAGAACCTAAATACTTTAATGAATTTTGTTTACTGGAGTGTTACCATAGAAACCACACCACATTTGTCTGGATTATGACATAATTTAGAATATTTTGGACTTTTTTCCTCTTTATTATGACTTTTAATTTCATTACTATATTTTTTTTTATCTCATAATTGTGATGTTTTATCACATATGTTGGACTTTTTTCTCATTATGACAACTTTTTATTTAATTATTATGATTTTTATCTCATATTTGTGACTTTCTATTTCATATTTTGAACTTATTATCTCATAAATGTGCAATAGACAATACAATGTCACTTCAATAAATGATCATTTATATTAATTTACCAACATATTTAACATGCACATAATACCAAAGATTTTTCCACTTGAAATCTTTATTTGGTTATTACAGAATACATTTATGTCAAATTTGCAAAGTCATCTCACATATAGACTAGAAATAATCGGAAATAAAAATAACAAATGTGTCACTTAGATCATTATCACATAAAGAAGACAGAACAATATCAACCTGTAGAACCTACTCGTCTACGTTTTAGAGCCACCACTGCCTGTAAAACAACTAAATATTATGGTTTATATTGGTTTAAAAATTTACTTATTTTATTTATTTATTTATAGAATGTATTACTCTTGTGTGTTGAACTGTACTTTCCGTACTATAAGGCGTACTTAAAATAATTACATTTTCTCCAAAACCCACCTTATAATCCAGTGTGTCTCATATATATGGATACATGATTGTGTGATTAGTGACTTGGAATTTTCACTTTTTATCTCATATATTTAACTTTTTATCTCATATATTTAACTTTTTATCTCAGAATTTTGACTTTCTATCTCATCCGATGAGCTCTGATGTCCTGATGAGCTATTGCCTTCATCGTCCACAATTCACTAAAATTCCTCCTTATAAATATGGTCTTATAAATATGGGTTTATAAATATGGGTTTATAAATATTGGTTTGTATCGTATTACTTAAAAAATATGAATATGTACATAAACAGTAAAAAATAAAATACTAGTTGGGTCACAGTGATATCATTTGGACAGGGAGGTGTCTTTTAATAGAGATGAGAGTGGGTGACACAGTCATCTGGCTGGGTTGATAAATAATGGTTCATAAATATGGTCTTATAAATATGGGTTAATAAATATGGGATTATAAATATGGGTTTATAAATATATACTTATAAATATGGTCTTATAAATATGGGTTTATAAATATGGGTTTATAAATACGGTCTTATAAATATGGGTTTATAAATATGGTCTTATAAATATGGGTTTATAAATATGGGTTAATAAATATGAGTCTATAAATATGGGTTTATAAATATGGGTTTATAAATACGGTCTTATAAATATGTGTTTATAAATATGGGTTAATAAATATGGGTTTATAAATACGGTCTTATAAATATGGGTTTATAAATATGGTCTTATAAATATGGGTTTATAAATATGGGTTAATAAATATGGGTCTATAAATATGGGTTTATAAATATGGGTTTATAAATACGGTCTTATAAATATGGGTTTATAAATATGGTCTTATAAATATGGGTTTATAAATATGGTCTTATAAATATGGGTTTATAAATACGGGTTAATAAATATGGGTCTATAAATATGGCTTTATAAATATGGGTTTATAAATACGGTCTTATAAATATGTGTTTATAAATATGGGTTAATAAATATGGGTTTATAAATATGGTCTTTTAAATATGGGTTTATAAATATGGGTTAATAAATATGGGTTTATAAATATGGGTTAATAAATATGGGTTAATAAATATGGGTTTATAAATATGGGTTCATAAATATGGTATTATAAAGATAGGTTTATAAATATGGGTTAATAAATATGGGTTTATAAATAAGGTCTTATAAATATGGGTAAATAAATATGGGTTTATAAATATGGGTTTATAAATATGGGTTAATAAATATGGGTTAAAAAATATGGGTTTATAAATATGGGTTTATAAATATGGGTTAATAAATATGGGTTTATAAATATGGGTTTATAAATATGGGTTAATAAATATGGGTTAATAAATATGGGTTTATAAATATGGGTTTATAAATATGGGTTTATAAATATGGGTTAATAAATATGGGTTAATAAATATGGGTTTATAAATATGGGTAAATAAATATGGGTTTATAAATATGGGTTTATAAATATGGGTTTATAAATATGGGTTAATAAATATGGGTTCATAAATATGGGTTTATAAATATGGGTTTATAAATATGGGTTAATAAATATGGGTTAATAAATATGGGTTTATAAATATGGGTTTATAAATATGGGTTAATAAATATGGGTTAATAAATATGGGTTTATAAATATGGCTTTATAAATATGGGTTTATAAATATGGGTTAATAAATATGGGTTAATAAATATGGGTTTATAAATATGGGTTAATAAATATGGGTTTATAAATATGGGTTTATAAATATGGGTTAATAAATATGGGTTCATAAATATGGGTTTATAAATAAGGTCTTATAAATATGGGTAAATAAATATGGGTTTATAAATATGGGTTTATAAATATGGGTTAATAAATATGGGTTAATAAATATGGGTTTATAAATATGGCTTTATAAATATGGGTTTATAAATATGGGTTAATAAATATGGGTTAATAAATATGGGTTTATAAATATGGGTTAATAAATATGGGTTAATAAATATGGGTTTATAAATATGGGTTAATAAATATGGGTTTATAAATATGGGTTAATAAATATGGGTTAATAAATATGGGTTTATAAATATGGGTTAATAAATATGGGTTTATAAATATGGGTTTATAAATATGGGTTTATAAATATGGGTTTATAAATATGGGTTTATAAATATGGGTTAATAAATATGGGTTAATAAATATGGGTTTATAAATATGGGTTAATAAATATGGGTTTATAAATATGGGTTTATAAATATGGGTTAATAAATATGGGTTAATAAATATGGGTTTATAAATAAGGTCTTATAAATATGGGAAAATAAATATGGGTTTATAAATATGGGTTTATAAATATGGGTTTATAAATATGGGTTAATAAATATGGGTTAATAAATATGGGTTTATAAATATGGGTTTATAAATATGGGTTTATAAATATGGGTTAATAAATATGGGTTAATAAATATGGGTTTATAAATATGGGTTTATAAATATGGGTTTATAAATATGGGTTTATAAATATGGGTTAATAATATGGGTTAATAAATATGGGTTTATAAATATGGGTTAATAAATATGGGTTTATAAATATGGGTTTATAAATATGGGTTAATAAATATGGGTTAATAAATATGGGTTTATAAATAAGGTCTTATAAATATGGGTAAATAAATATGGGTTTATAAATATGGGTTTATAAATATGGGTTAATAAATATGGGTTAATAAATATGATCTTATAAATATGGGTTTATAAATATGGGTTTATAAATATGGGTTAATAAATATGGTCTTATAAATATGGGTTTATAAATATGCCGTTGACCCTTTTGGTGCAGCTGTAGTGGGGGTTTTCCATGTGAAGTCATCCCACAGACGGGACAGAACGTCCCACATCTACACAGGAACAAGAATGTAAATGCACAGATTGAGTTACAGAACACAAACAGGCAGCAGGGCACTGGCTCTGCTAAAATAAACCTACGCTGGGATTTTATTAAAGTTTCTGCTGTGATTTGATTAAATAAATGGCAGATCATGTTCAGCCCCGAAACCAGAGAAGAAGAGACGAGTGGAGTCCAAGGCCGTTAAAAGGTTCCTTTAGCAAAACCAAACACACCATCAATAATCTATTTTATACCAAACTATACTTTTATATTTAACATCAAACGTGTTATTTCATATTGTGTCGCAAAAAAAAACAGGAATCGTACGTCGTATAAACAAACAAATAAAAACACATTAGAATAAATACAATATAAAATAACATGTAAAACACATTTATATTTAGAAGTGGATTCACTGTTTAAACACACATTAGTGGAAAATGTGAATGTTTCTAAAGAGATAAAGTCATTATGGGATGTTTTTATCTTGGCTCAGTTTCTATGGTAACCAACAGCTGAGACTAAACTGTGACAGATCTGACAATGTTTTATTCAAACTGATCTTTAGTTCATCTACTGATGACACGAACTGAACAGAATAGAGTTAGAATAGAATAGAATCATATAGAATAGAGTTAGAATAGAGCAGAATAGTATAGAATAGAGTTAGAATAGAGCAGAATAGTATAGAATAGAATCATATAGAATAAAATAGAGTGGGAATAGAGTAGAATAGTATAGAATAGAATCATATAGAATAGAATAGAGTGGGAATAGAGTAGAATAGTATAGAATAGAATAGAATCCTATAGAATAAAATTGTATAGAATACAACAGAATAGAATAGAATCATATAGAATAGAATACAGTTAGAATAGAGTAGAATAATATAGAATAGAGTTAGAATAGAGTAGAATAATATAGAATAGAATCATATAGAATAGAATAGAGTTAGAATAGAGTAGAATAATATAGAATAGAATAGAGTAGAATAGTATAGAATAAAATCATATAGAATAGAATAGAGTTAGAATAGAGTAGAATAATAGAGAATAGAATCATATAGAATAGAATAGCATGGGAATAGAGTAGAATAGTATAGAATCGAATCATATAGAATAAAATCGTATAGATTAGAACAGAATAGAATAGAATAGAATAGAATAGAATAGAATAGAATAGAATAGAATAGAATAGAATAGACATACTTTATTAATCCCCCAGTTGGGAAAATGCTTTGTAACAACAGCAGCATTCACATAATACACCAAACAAACAAACAAAGTGGGCGGTGGTGCAGTGGTTAACACTGGTGCCTCACAGGCAGAAGGTCCCTGGTTCTATTCCCACACCAGACCTTTCTGTGTGGAGTTTACTCCTCGTGTCTGTGTGGGTTTTCTCCAGTTTCCTCCCACCATCCAAACACATGCACTGATAGGGCAGGTCTCCTTCTCCTAAAATAAATAAAAAGTAAAATAAGTAAAGAATGTAATTACAGTAGGATTTACCAAAAGTGCAAAGTATAAAGAAAATAAAATGTGTGATTATGATTATTATAGAATGAATCCAATGTTTTGCAGAAGGATTTCCTGAATCTGTCTGTTTGAGAGCGTAACCAGACCATTAAAGCAAAATAAAACAAAACAAAAATGTGAACAGTCAGAAATATACCCCTGCCTTGAAATGGTTCAATCCATTTGGTTCCCCCTTGAGTGAGTGAGTATCTATGCTATACAGTGGTTCTGTTCAACTATTCTACCAATACCATGACTTTAGTATCATTAACATATATTAGTGCTTTTATCTGTATTGATGGAACAGATTATAGCCCATCAGTTTAACTGGTGTGTGTGTTTAGTCTACATGTGTTCATCCACTCATGAACATTTTCCACTAAAAACCACCGTGTTCAGGTCAGAGTGTATGAGCCACAGTAACTATAAAGAAATACACACAACCTTTTCCTAATGTATTTGTATATGGTTGTCAACACTAGGAGAGAGGTGCAGAGGGGAGTAGAGGGGCACCTAGAGAAAACAGGCGAACTCACTGAGAAGCAAAATATCAACAGTGGCTGAAGTTAAAAACATCCCAATGTAATAACAGATGAACTGTGATAATTCTGTCTTCTCTCCTCATGTCAGTTGAGCTGATTCTAAACAGGACATTTTCATTACATTTTGATGATTATCTGTAAATTATTTTCTATTAAGAAAGTTAGGAATTGATATTCATTGTCTTATTTATTACTTATTTAATTTTAACTTATTTAATGGTCGTAGAAGCAGGTAAGAAAATGGACTGACTAGTGGACTGTATTTCAAACAGGAAATATATATATACAGTATATATATATATATATATATATATATATATATATATATATATATATATATATATATATATATATATATATATATATATATTGTGTAGATGGGAGGGAAACATTAAAAGGGGAGCAAGTGATGACTAGGATGACATAAATATTATAAATAAAATGATGTTATGTGATAATGTTATCAGTAATATGTCATTTCTTTCTTTGTTGCAGTTACTGTGTTTGTGGTTATAGTTTATTGTATTTGAACCATACAGTGATATTGGGGCTATGGGGGGTAAAAAATCACCTCAAACTGATTAAAAACCATAAAAGTTTAGGTTTTGTTGTAGCGTGCCTACAGTTCCAGCAAGACTTAAGACACTTTCACTCCTGAGCACAACTGTAACAGTCTGTTTGAGAAAGAGTTCTACTGTCTGTGCAGTTTGTCGAGGAGAGGGTTAGGGTTAAAGGTCAAATTCAAGGTTAAAGGTCAGGGTTAAAGTCTCCACATTTAAAATTAGATTGAAAACATTCCTGTTTGAGAAAGCCTATGGAGAGGTTAGTTAAAAACAGACTGAAGTCACAGTTCAGTCTTAGCTGCCCTAGGGGATAGAATGCTAGGGGAAGTACAGGCACTGAGTTCTTTCACCTCTCTTTCTCTCTCTCTCTCTTTCTTGTCTGTATTTGTTATTTCTTAAGTCTATTTTACATACCAAGTCCCCTTACCCCTTTCCTCTCTCTGCAGTATCTTCATAAGGAACCATAAACAACAGGATCTGCAGTGACTCACCTGTGTCCTGTGCTGACCTATGACCCCAGACCTCCTCCCCCACCCTCATCTGTCTGAAGAATGCACCTGTAAATCGACCGGTAAATCGAGAGCTTAGTTCAAAGGTACAGCAGGTCATCCAAAAACAAAAGGGTTGGTGGTTCGAATCCCACTCTGTCCTAGTCATGTGCTGTTATGTCTTTGGGCAAAGACAGTTCACTGTCCTGCCTCCAGTGCTCACACTGGTGTATGGATGCATAGACCAGTGCATATGGATATGGTGCAAATGGAGAATGTAGAAATCTAACCCATTACTATTATCATTTAGCTCCTTCATTAACACAATGGGTGGGTTTAGCACCTGCGTTACTGCAGATGCTACTTGTCCACCCTCCCTCTCCATTCTTCCTCTCCTTGTGAATAACATTCCGAGGTACTTGAACTCCTCCACCTCCCGCCGACCCGGAGTGTGCACCCTACCCTTTTCTGTCTGAGGACCGCAGCCTCAGACTTGGAGGTTCTGATCTTCATTTATTCTGAAATATTTTATTCAGAGTAAATAATTGTGAATTGAAATATATCATTTAAATGTAGCCGTTGAGTTGTCAAACACGTCCTAATGATGAACAAAGACGCACCGTCAGAACGCGGCTGAGACTTCATCAAACTACGAAGGGATGCCAACAGCGGATGAGCATCTGGGCCGGCGGCGAAAGCGGCGACAACACACTGTTCAAAGACTGATAGGGAACATGGTTTTGCATACGCAGCGCTCATATTAGCCAGCGCCTGCCAACAGCTCAACGCAGCAGGCAAATAACAACGCTAATGATTTTTGCAAATGCCAGTCACACAGTGGTTAAATAATGTGTGAATAATGTGCGCTGGGCTTCGTGTGTACGCATCAGATATTGTTTCTTCCACAGGGTGTTTCTGGAAACTGTTGGCAGGATATGAAAGATAATAGGATGGCATGATATGTAATTAATAACATCGCAACAGCAGTGAAATTTTAAGGTTCGATGGTGATGATTAATTTGTTAAAGTATCAAATGCATGAAACACTGGGGATGCGTGAAGATTGAAGATTGGACGAGAAAAACACTTTAGTATTTGAACGGAAATTAATAAGATGGTTCAAATATACAGAATTTTTCTCTTTTCTTATCCCTCATATGAGGCTTTTTGTGTTGGAAGTTATGTATTTTATTATTATTTTTGAGGTTAATGATAGATTTTGATGAAAAAGTCGCTTTTTCTCCACAGTTTTTTTTCCTCGTTTTTGATTGGTCTGTCAAAATTAAAACATTAAGGTAGATTAAACCATCAACATGATTGATATAATTAAACATTTTAACACATTTAAATGTAACAGTTGTTTGCATTTGTTTTGGTGAAACTGTTGATTAATCTGCATAAATTCGTTCATTTTGACAGAGCTAAAAGAAAATGTTTAATAGGTGGGGTATGAGATCTTAGAAACACAGTTCCAGTAGTGACATCGAGCTTGTTTCCAAAACACTATATATACAATTTTACTGTTTTGGGAAAAATCACTTTTATCAAATTTTTGGCATTTTTAATCAGCTTAATCACAGGGTTGCTTTGGATTCATTGTGACGCTTCTGACAAAGGCTACAGGAAGTAGATGAAACGAGTAACGCAGGTAAATAAACACTACACCTGTCGGTTAAAAATAATCTAATTTTTCATTCCTCACTACCGGTGTTCTTGTATAAATAATGTATATATGAAACATTGATAGTTATTTCCCAGTAAGGCTATATTCAGACTGCAGGCACATGTTCCCAAATCTGACTTTTTGCTGCCATTTGACCTGTATCTGACCTTTGACCTGTAAATGGTATATGGTATATGTTCTCTATATGAACTTCTGTAGTTCTGTTCCACCTTCATGGTGCTCAAAGCTCTATACATTAGCCTCACATTCACCCATTCACACACACATTCACACACCAATAGGTTTCTAAGGTTCTGTCAGTCCTACTGGGAGACGAAGTCACGGTTCAGTGTCTTTGCCCAAGGACACTTTGACATGTGGACAGCCAGAGCCGGGACGCGAACCACCAACCTTTCGGTCATAGGTCACAGTTATTTTTTACAAAGAAAATCCAAATTGTGCGTTAAGACCTGCTGTGCGGATGGTGTGTAAGTGATTATAGGGCAGTACTAAGGGACAGTATAATGTTCTGAGTCCAGGAAATGCTTTGCAATGTTCGTTAATTAATGTGATTAAAATAATCTGGTGAATAAACATGTTAATTGCAGATATATTCATATTTTTGCATATGTTTTGGTTATTTTACCACATTTTGCCTTTTTTCTCCTTTATTTTAGAGCAGTTTTTGGATGTTTTGGATTTTTCAATGGTTTTTTTGTGATTGTAAGTGTATTTTGTTTTGCATTTTGTGGGAAATTTGGGTCCAAAAACAAACCCTGCGACAGAACAGTTGACCCACATAAAGTGTTTTAATGGACTTTTCTTTTCACTGAAGCACTTCCAGATTAAATACCACATAAATGCAAAGCATATATTAGTCAGGGATTCTGCTAGCACTAGGCTAATGCTACCTCTAGGCTAATACTAGCACAGTGGTTCTTAACATGGGTTCGATCAAACAAGTCAGTCTTAGGGGAGATCAAGACACACACCTGACTGATATTTGATAGGTTCATGCATTGTATTGGTTTTGTTCTTTGAACATAGTGATGTTAATGCACGGTTCATTTTGTGCACCAGTAAAACATATACCCATGTATTGAATTTGGGGAAAAAAAATCATGTTTTATTTTTCAATAAAGAAGGATTCAGTGAATGTGCATACAGTATGAAACTGGTGGGGTTCAGTACCTCCAACAAGGTCAAGAACCACTGTACTAGCACTCGGCTAATGCTAACACTAGGCTAATGTGTCACCTAGCCTACAACATTCAATGCAGATACATTCACTTCTTTAATGAGCCTGTTTGTTCCTTCAGAATGAAATGCAATTGAAATAGATTAAACATGAATATTTAATCATGATTAATCAAAATTAATCCAAAGCAACCCTGTGATTAATCTGATTAATACATGTTATCATTTAATAGTCCTAATAATGAAGCAAGATTATAAATTATTGTATTTGTGTGTGATGTAAAGTCTACATTATGAAATCAAACAAAAACTTTCATAAAAAAATGAACTTGAAATCAAAATAAGTTTTAATATTTGCACTTTGTACATTCATCCCATGGGTTGGAACCTTTGTCGGCCTAGTTTTGGGCTGTGTGCCGCATGTTTGACCCCACTGATCTAAATGGTCTTTTATAACTTTTGTTTTGTTGCAAGAACCGAGACTAAATACAAATGCATGTGCAGAAAACAAACCCACAGTTATTAGCTAAAAACATGTAAAGAGCTCCATGGAGCTGTGACGTTTCACCTTTTCTAGATTGTTCTGAATATTTCCCGTGGAACTTTGAATAAATAACCAACTGTTGAAGGTTGTTGATAGCAGGGCTGAGTGCACTGTGGGGATTATGGGATGTAAACATAGATCCAGTCAGGTTTCCATGGTCCTAGCCTGAGGATACTTTAGCCATGAAGCATGTGAGCAACACTGGAACCCACTGAACAAAGTCTGCACCAAGTCCCCCTGCACCTGCCTGTGGAGAAACAGCAGGATTATCAATAACAAAAACATGCTGACAGCCATGAGGTGGAGGTCGTTCATTATATATGTGCACACGTAAACACAACGCCTATACACTGGAACACAACGCCTGTACAAGGGAACACAACGCCTGTACATGGGAACACAACGCCTGTACAAGGGAACACAACGCCTGTACAAGGGAACACAACGCCTGTACATGGGAACACAACGCCTGTACAAGGGAACACAATGCCTGTACACTGGAACATAACGCCTGTACATGGGAACACAACGCCTATACACTGGAACACAACGCCTGTACACGGGAACACAACACCTGTACAAGGGAACACAACGCCTATACACTGGAACACAACGCCTGTACATGGGAACACAACACCTGTACAAGGGAACACAACGCCTATACACTGGAACACAACGCCTGTACAAGGGAACACAATGCCTGTACACGGGAACACAACGCCTATACAAGGGAACACAACGCCTGTCCAAGGGAACACAACGCCTGTACAAGGGAACACAACACCTGTACATGGGAACACAACGCCTGTCCAAGGGAACACAACGCCTGTACAAGGGAACACAACACCTGTACATGGGAACACAACGCCTATACAATGGAACACAATGCCTATACACTGGAACACAACGCCTATACAAGGGAACACAACGCCTGTCCAAGGGAACACAACACCTGTACAAGGGAACACAATGCCTGTACAAGGGAACACAACGCCTATACAATGGAACACAATGCCTATACACTGGAACACAACGCCTATACAAGGGAACACAACGCCTGTCCAAGGGAACACAACACCTGTACAAGGGAACACAACACCTGTACATGGGAACACAACGCCTATACAATGGAACACAATGCCTATACACTGGAACACAACGCCTATACAAGGGAACACAACGCCTGTCCAAGGGAACACAACACCTGTACAAGGGAACACAACGCCTGTACATGCGAACACAACACCTGTACATGGGAACACAACGCCTGTACATGGGAACACAACGCCTGTACAAGGGAACACAATGCCTGTACACTGGAACACAACGCCTGTACATGGGAACACAACGCCTATACACTGGAACACAACGCCTGTACACGGGAACACAACACCTGTACAAGGGAACACAACGCCTATACACTGGAACACAACGCCTGTACATGGGAACACAACACCTGTACAAGGGAACACAACGCCTATACACTGGAACACAACGCCTGTACATGGGAACACAACACCTGTACAAGGGAACACAACGCCTATACACTGGAACACAACGCCTGTACATGGGAACACAACACCTGTACAAGGGAACACAATGCCTGTACACGGGAACACAACGCCTATACAAGGGAACACAACGCCTGTCCAAGGGAACACAACGCCTGTACAAGGGAACACAACACCTGTACATGGGAACACAACGCCTGTCCAAGGGAACACAACGCCTATACAATGGAACACAATGCCTATACACTGGAACACAACGCCTATACAAGGGAACACAACGCCTGTCCAAGGGAACACAACACCTGTACAAGGGAACACAACACCTGTACATGGGAACACAACGCCTATACAATGGAACACAATGCCTATACACTGGAACACAACGCCTATACAAGGGAACACAACGCCTGTCCAAGGGAACACAACACCTGTACAAGGGAACACAACGCCTGTACAAGGGAACACAACGCCTATACAATGGAACACAATGCCTATACACTGGAACACAACGCCTATACAAGGGAACACAACGCCTGTCCAAGGGAACACAACACCTGTACAAGGGAACACAACACCTGTACATGGGAACACAACGCCTATACAATGGAACACAATGCCTATACACTGGAACACAACGCCTATACAAGGGAACACAACGCCTGTCCAAGGGAACACAACACCTGTACAAGGGAACACAACGCCTGTACATGCGAACACAACACCTGTACATGGGAACACAACACCTGTACACGGGAACACAACACCTGTACACGGGAACACAACACCTGTATACGGGAACACAACACCTGTACACGGGAACACAACACCTGTACACGGGAACACAACACCTGTACACAGGAACACAACACCTGTACAAGGGAACACAACACCTGTACACGGGAACACAACACCTGTATACGGGAACACAACACCTGTACACGGGAACACAACACCTGTACACGGGAACACAACACCTGTATACGGGAACACAACACCTGTACACAGGAACACAACACCTGTACAAGGGAACACAACACCTGTACATGGGAACACAACACCTGTACATGGGAACACCACACCTGTACAAGGGAACACAACACCTGTACACGGGAACACAACACCTGTACACGGGAACACCACACCTGTACAAGGGAACACAACACCTGTACACGGGAACACAACACCTGTACACGGGAACACAACACCTGTACACGGGAACACAACACCTGTATACGGGAACACAACACCTGTACACGGGAACACAACACCTGTACACGGGAACACAACACCTGTACACGGGAACACAACACCTGTACAAGGGAACACAACACCTGTACACGGGAACACAACACCTGTACACGGGAACACAACACCTGTACACGGGAACACAACACCTGTACAAGGGAACACAACACCTGTACACGGGAACGCAACACCTGTACATGGGAACACAACACCTGTACACAAACACCGCCACAGGGGAGTGGGATGAACCCGCACGCAGCTCATTTGTTTTATACGCAGCCTGTATTTGTAAAAACAGGAATTCCACTGCTATGATGAAGTTGGTTAGAGTGAACTGGGACTCCGACGGCGAAGGTTTGACCCATGTTGACGATGGAGGCGGAGCCCATTCAATACTCCTACCTATATATTCACAACACATAAACACCTCTGAGTGCGCTCCGTATGCACGACCTTGTGTCCAGATCCATAATGAATACTGCCGGGGAGCTTAACGGTTTTAACCTGCTGAGGACACACACGCACACACACACTGGTTTCCATTTTTTCACGAGGACCAAGTTTGGAATCAAGTAGGCATTAGGTAGAGTATTTGTTCTTTTTTCCTAAAATAAAATTAAAAACAACCATAAACATTTGAAAATTTTATTTAAAAAATCAATGAATAAAAAAAATCAATGAACAAATAAATAATAATGAAAAGAAAATAAATAATAATGTTTAAAAGATAATAAATAAATAAATGAAAAATGAAACCCAACCCAAAAATAAGTCTTTTTATTAAAACACATCTTCAAATCTTAAAAAAAAACATGTTTTGATTTACACCTGTTGTCATGATGGGTGAAGTAGAGAGAGGACTCTGATGCTCAGTGTTGAAGGGAAAAATAACTGTCCAGGTTATGGAGACCTGGTGAATGCTCGAGAACCTCAGTGATCGCTCCAGACGTCATGTGCTTTCATATATTTTTGAAGGCGTGGTTTCCAAATGGTGGGCTGATGAAGAGGCATGGGTATGTATACTTTAAACATATAGCTGCAGGAACCATTTTCCAACATCTCCTACCCTACCTCTAAACACTTTTATGTTGGTCAACAGTTCTGTATCAAATTTCCCACAAAAAACACACAAAAATACACTAAGAAACCAAAAAAAATACAGAGAATGAATATAGAAAACAGGTTAAAATCCACCAAAATTCATAAAAATAAATAAACTAACACCAAAAAACAGTGAAAACTCCAAAACATATTCAAAAAATCTTCTAAAATACAGATTAAAAACCATGAAAATGTTATAAAATATCCAAAACATAATCATATAATAACTTCCTGTAACATTGAAGTAGTGTGCAGTTAAATGCCAATGTGTACAGTTGAAGTGTTTCTGTGTTGTACTTTTATATCTGCATGTTTTCCAGTCTGGGTTGTAAACTGTGTGTGGTCTGTGTTTCGGCTTCAAATACCACAAAGCAAACTCAAAATACAGAGCATAATATCCAAATAAACGGTGACAAATCAATTAATATTTTTTTTAAAAACAGGGAAAATAAAAGTCACACTGTGTCTTTATCGGTTAAGCTTTTTGTGTGTGTGGATTTTTCCCTCCAGTCATATGATGCTTTTATTTTATGATGCTTTTTAAAAATTTGTATTACCCTTAAAAACCGCACTGACATTGTTTTGCATAATGATTTAAAGAAAAATGTTTTTTATAGTTCTGCCAGTAGATGAAGGGTAATTCAGTCATTACAACACAGTAGTGGGTAAATGGAAACTTTCATTGGTCTCATATGATGATTATTAACTTACATTTATTATGTTTTGCTCTAATGCAAAGACCAGAAATTTTGGTCGAGCCACATTTGGGTAGTGAGAATTTGCCCAGAAAATGTATAAAAAGTGGAAAATCCAAATAGAATGTTTTAAAATGACCTAATGTGAAAGAAAAAACACATTTCCCTTTTGAGAACCTAAGATCCCAGTGTCTTGTGAGTGTCTTATTTTTGTGAGTTTTCCTGTTTTATCTGTCTTTATTAAAAGGCTCCTTCACCTTTGTGTAACTCTTTTAACAATGTGTTAGTTCACAACCAGTTCTATATGCACGCAGCACTGCAAGAAGTGAAACTGGACCCACATTGGTGCACTGGTCAACCCACCAGAGACACAAACATAAGAGCGACACAGAGCAGGTAAAAACTAGCTATTCCACCAGGTCATAAGCCCCGCCCAGAACCATGGATGGCACCTTCCACAGGGCTCATCCCCACCCACACTTCTATTCTATGTTACATACATTGTAAATATATAATATAATATATTTATTATAGCGGCACGGTGGTGCAGTGGTTAGCACTCGTGCCTCACAGCGAGAAGGACCCTGGTTCAAATCCCACACCAGACCTTTCTGTGAGGAGTTTGCATGTTCTCCCTGTGACAGCGTGGGTTTTCGCCAGGTACTCCTGTTTCCTCCCACCATCCAAACACATGCACTGATAGGTTAACTGTGAGAGTGTTTGTCTATATATGTTCAGCCCTGAGATGAACTGGGGACTCATACAGGGTGTACCCCGCCTTCATTCATTGGAGCTGGATTAGGCCCCCAGTGACCCTAGTGAGGATAAAGCAGGTCCAGATGATAATATAATATAATGATCAAGGGATATTTTACTATCCCCGTGGGGCAAAAAATTGTACAGGCTGCAGATCCAGTCATCATCAACAATGATCATGACCACAGACAACAACAATAAATAGTAAATAGGACAAACAGATGATAAAATTAGTTGTTCAACAGGACAATAGCAGCAGGGACAAAAGAATGTTTAAGCCTGTTCGTCCTGCACCTGTGGCCTGAGGGAAGTAGCACTAACTCACCAGCCAAGGGATGGTTCTGGTAACTGAAGATGTGCGGGCCTTATTTAAGGTTCTGAGTCTATGTATGTAGTCTATGTACTTTTTTTCAAAGTTTTGTTTGTATAAGTCAGAAATCATAATAATAATAAATACGACAAACAATATACCCCTGTGCCTTGCATTACACACAAACACACCGGGAATAATGATGGAAGTTGACCTGGTGCATTCACACTGACAGTGAAAAAAAATCACCTGTAGTCACTCAGTTTGCTCAGTTCACGTCACCTGGAAGTTCTACATGAGCGTTGGAAGTGATGAGGGGGCGGGGCTTCAAGCTGCAGTGGAGATGTTTCTGCTCAGGCAGTCGTAATTCTTGTTTTCACAATAATTTATCTAAACTATGTCATTCATGATTAGTGATTACAATAAATGAACAAACACTCATAAACACAACCATGTGATCATTATAAGTCATAAGGTCGTCATATTTAATTATTGTGTATTTTACCTATTTGGTATGTTTGGATAAATAAGCAGGAGTTTATTTTGGTGGGAAAGAAGTGTAGGATATTCAGTACATATGTGTGTGTGTGTATGAGTGTGTGTGTGTATGTGTGTGTATGTGTGTGTATGAGTGTGTGTGTGTGTATGTGTGTGTATGTGTGTGTATGAGTGTGTGTGTGTATGTGTGTGTGTGTGTGTGTGTGTGTGTGTGTGTGTGTGTGTGTGTGTGTGTGTGTGTGCTGCATGCATGACTTAGTTTCCTCCTTCACCATGAATCTCTCTGTGCTTCAGTCTTATCTTTGCGTTGCTTCAGCATGTGTTGCATTAACGTAGGGTTAGGGTTAGGGTTAGGGTTAGGGTTAGGGTTAGGTTTACGCTCCTTCTGGGTCCATAACGTCCTGAAAACACAGCATCTCCACAGGGAATTTCACCGGCTGGTTCAGGAGCTCTGCTTAGATGATGCTTGGTTCCAGTATTACTTCAGACTGGATAAACCTCCTCAACAAACCACAGATCACAATTATCAGTTTCTCCTATATGATCCGCTCTCTTCTCCTCACGTTTTTTTTCTGCCTTGAGAATCCAGATCTGCTCACAGTTGGCTGTCGGTTGTGCTGCTCCTCATTTCTCAACTTTTCTCGTTGCTCAATTCCCTCACTTTGTGTTGCTCGCCATCGTCTGAATCGCCCCTCGTCACCAGCGAACATTGAAAATGAATGGGAGCTCGTGGCTCAGATCGGACCTGTCATTGTCAGTGTGAATGCACCTTTAGTGTTTGGGTATTTATTTTGTTATGTGGGTTCATATGAACTTGTCCCATTTTACTTCCTGTCACCGGTGTGTCTCCACCCCATTAATTCACCCCCAATATGGTCCACCTGTTCATGTTGGTACTTCAACCCTCTGTGTCTGACAGCAAAATGTGAGTTTGTACAGCCTTGGCTGCTATTTATGAGCGTTTCTGTCTTGTCTTGGTTACCCAGTTTTTTTGGATCTCTGCTTTCTGGCTTTTGTCTTGTCCTTTTCTCTGGTGTCTGACCTATATCCTAGTTTTGACACTTATTGTGCCTGTTTCCTGTTTGTACTTCATCGGATTCTTGGCCTGACCTCTGTTTAACGGTAATGTCTTCTAGATTTCCCTCACAATTTGAATTTAACTGTCTGTGTAACAAACCTGTTTCACTGACGATTGTGTCTTCACTCTGTCCTGTCAACTGAGAAGTGTACCACCTGACAAGACCTGAAGTTGAGGAAATGTTACCATTTATTAATTCTGTTAATATTAATACATATTGTAAGACTCAACTTTTGGCTCAGGTGCTGCATTTGTGTCTGTTTGTTTTAATTTCCTCTACAGTAAAGTAATGCTATAAATAGGATTTATTTCATATTTAATCATCATACATTGGGGTTCAAACCCTAGTTCGGTTGTGACAGGAATATTTATTTTAAACTTGTCTGGTTCAAACGTTATGAATGTAAAAGTAGCAGGCGGTCCATCTGTGACACCTTCAACCTCAGACAAATAAATACTGACGGTAAATCAGAAAACATCCACATTACTCTGCACATCACTTTAATACCTTTTCATTTTCCTCTTATTAATGAGAGTATGAATATGAAATAGGAAACAGCTGGGCCACACCGCCAGTGTTGAGTAATTATGTTAACAAGCATGAAGCGCAGCAGAGCTTTGAGACCACCGAGCCGATTCTATTGGACTCAGTCGATCATTTTTATGGACATTATGAGACTTTGTGATGAAATATTTGGAAAAAAAAATTTTTGCCTTTAAAGTGATGGGATTTATGGATTAAAAACCCAAGAAACATGTTGATTTAAACAATGCAGGAGCTGAAATCATGAGAAAAACCTTCCATCTGTCTTTAAACACATGTGAATAAATGAAACCTGTGCCAGGGGATAGATTTCACACAAGCTGGTAGAACCATGTTGCATCTTAGAAAACTTGAATTGCAACATCCAGTGAGAATTATGGATTTGTTTCTGTCCAATGATGCAAAAACAACTACAAAAATCAAAATAAAGAATAAAAAAAGTGATCAGCACTGGGCTTCAAAACTTTAGCCATTGGCCGCTCAACCCTCCACTGCCAAGCCTCGACTTCTCCAACATCCATGGTAAACAAGATGAATAATTTGGAATTACGGCTGGTTGGAAATCGTTACGTTCAAGAATGCTGCACGTTAATCACCACAGAGACTTGGTTACATCTAGAAATTTATTCTCACCGGTGAGCTGGTTCAACCCCTTGGTGAGAGATTTTACCGTTTCCTTAAGTACAGCATTTTCTTCCATCAGTGTTTTCACCTGATGCTCACTGTACTCCAGGGATTCCTGCAAATGCCTGGAACTCCCGGTGTATGATTCCCAACAGGCTCAAATGGACGACAAGCTGGACAGCTTGTCGTCTATCGACAACAGGATGCCTGCCGAATCTTTAATTGGTGGAGAAGCCACTCCAGGAGTTTCTTCATATTCCCTGGTTATTTTGGCTGGCAGTTTGGGTGTTCAAGTGTTTGGTTTGCCCATGGCAATCTCCCCGTAGCACCGGTAAATGTATTCCACCAGACTGACTGAGGGTACTTGTCCATTATTCCGGCGTGTCAAGCTTCCCCTTGTGTTGCCGTATTGCTATGTACAAACATGTGGAAGTTTTCTGTTATTATTCATCCACCCATGATTGAAATAGCATGCTAAAAAAATATATATTCCCCAAAAATTCATGAGTGACTACAAAAATAAAAGAAAGAAAGAAACCCGAATAGTGATGCCCTTTGTTTCTTTCGTTAATTATTTTCCTATATGTATAACATAGACATCACAAAGACAACTAGGGAAAGAACCAATTTAAATAGCCATTTACATTAGCATACATACCTAGCCATGGTGTTTGCAAGGTGTTCATGTAGTTTTATACAGTTCACACACATGACATGTATCAACCCACCAGGGAGACCTTCCTTCATGCCTCATCCTTTAGATATGTGTCTCTATATGTAATAATAATAATAATAATAATAATAATAATAATAATAATAATGATAATAATAATATCAATAAACTTTATTTATATAGCACCTTTTAAGAGCATAAAAGACACAAGGTGTTTTCCAAAAGCAATAGAGGCATAAAACAATATACAGTAAAAGTAGGAAACAACATAAAAACAAATAGACATAGACCTACAACAGTTAAAAACAACAACTCAAACAAAGGCCAGTATAAACCCATGGTCTTTAGCTGCTTTTTAAAAGTGTCAACAGGTTGTGGCGAGGGAAAGATCAAACAAAATGTTTATTCCTCTGACAGCGGTTATTAGCATCTCCTCCATTTTCAGTTTTATTTGTGGCTCTTCGTCACGTTGCATTTGTCGTGGACACACCCCCACGATCTACTGTCATTGGATAATGTACGTAGAGTTGCCACGGTTCAGTCGAGCTCAACATCTTGACGTGCCACCGGCCTCCATCTCACCGTGCCGGAATCCCACAATGCTTTGCGAGTACGGCAATAGCAGTTGGTCGGATTGCATTGACAATGAATGGAATGTCTTTGATACGGCATGACGCGCCGCAATAATGGACAAGCTCCTCACTGTGCTCCAGAGCAGAGATGCACGGATGACATAAATTTGCATTAAGGTTTTTTCACCAATTTTCAGAATCGAACCTGCCAGCCATCCGCCAATTAGCTTTTTAAATCTAATGAAGATTCCGTATTTCATTTGAGTGCTTCAACCACAACCCACCTGAATTTAATTCAAATATTATTTTTTGTCATGTCATCTGACCAGTCTGCAGTTGATCCGCGGTGCCTGCAACTGCACATCTCTACCCCAGAGTGATGTGTCCAGTGAATCCAGTTCTTTTAATACATGCATGACTAAACCTCACTGCCAGTAGCCATAATGCTAATGTTATGTCACCTTTTACATCCCAAATAAACAGATGAAATCACCAATTAAAAAAGAAAAATTAAATTTTGGCGTTGTAATGTTTGTAGTTTGTCATTATTTTTATTTTTTAATTGTAAGTAAAGGAGATTTTCTGACATGTAACGAGAGAAAAAAAGAAAGAAAGAAGAAAAGGTGTATGTTTGTTCATATTTATTAGTTTAACTGTCACAATTTACATGTTTTAATTGTAATTAAAAAAGATTGACGTTTGATTTCATTTAACAAAGTAAAAAATCAGTATGGACTCCAACTACAGTCTTATAGATATGACTGATGTAAAAGCAGGTGTGGTGCAGTTCAGAGGCCTGTCCTTATGTGTCCTTCAGCTGCTGCAGGTCCTGTTGTTCTTCCACCTTCTAGAACATTATTAGTTCTGTGAGGGACGATTCCGTTTCCAGTCGGAGCCAAAACAAATGTCTGCACAGTTATTAGTGGCTGAAGCAGTTCTCATCATCATAATATTATGTTCTCTAAGGGAAACAAAGGCAATCTGAGCTTTCATTTTGGTCTTAAAGCTTTATTATTTATTATTATCAAAGGTTTTTATTGGGTTTGTTGGAGCGTTGACCGTTAAAACACATGCTGTGTCCTGAAAAGGACACGTTGGACTAAGTCCTTTGGACTCTGTGGATAAAATCTCCTGCTTTTTATGTTGGATTTTTCTCGGTTTTGCTCATTTTTATTCATTTTTTTATACATATGTTTGTGGGGGGGGGGGGTTGATTAAGTGGTTTGTTTGGTTTTTTTTTGCTCATTTTAGTTCATTACCTCTGCCAAGGAGTTTGTACAACATAACTCAAAAAGTTAGGGATGGATTTTGATTAAACTTTCCGGATAATTTGGGAATGATACAGGGACCAATAGAGTAGATTTTGGTGCAGATTCAGAAGAGATCCTGGATTCTGGATCACTTTGAAATGTATTCTCCATTTACTGCAATATTAACAAAAATCACAGCAAATGTTATGTTGTAACCAGACAGACAGACAAACAGACAGACAGACAGACAGATAAACGCCGGCAAAAATATATCCTCCTTTGATTTGGGGTTTGCAATGTCAGAGGGCTTCTCTAGTTTTTATTCATTTTATGTATGTTTTTGTTCATTTTTATTCAGGATTTAGCTTTTTTTTTGCTTTTTTGTCAATTTATTTTCACTTTATGTATGATTACCTCCACCAAAGAGGTATTAAATTTGAGTCTGTTTGTTTGTCTGTTTGTCTGTCAGCAGAGTTATTTGAATTATCATCCTTTCAGGAATGATAGATAATGGGTCAAGAAAAATCCATTACATTTTGAGCAATGAAGGTCAAAGGTCAAGGTCATCATGGTAATATCTCAGGATTCAGACAATATACAATCTCACATTTTTTGTATTAACATCATTTCACCTTCGGACATCAAATGGGTCAACACCTATGGATCCATCATGTCACATGTCAGGTCTGCTGTCTCTGACTGCCTTATTTGCACATTGTAATAATTGTGTCCATTCACTGTCATTGATTCAACTCTATAGATTTTACTGGAGAATCAGTGTTGTAGAAGATGACAGTGTTTCCACGGTAACGTCAGTTATTAGTCGCTGCAGCCGTTCTCATCATTATAATATTATGTTCTCTGAGGGGAAACAAAGGCAATCTGAGATTTAATTTCAGTTTTAAAGCTTTATTATTTATTATTACTGTAGGTTTTTATTGGGTTTTCTGGAGTGTTGACTGTTAAAACACATGCTACGTCCTGAAAAGGACACGTGAGAATCAGTCCTATTGACTCTGTGGATAAAATCTGCTTTTTATTTGTGATTTTGACATTTAGGATTTTGTTTATTTGGATATCAGTGCACAGTATTTACAATCTATAAGGGACAAAGAACACAGTGAGTCTAAGCAGAGCTACAGAGTGAATTCGAGCCCAAGCTGAGGTCTGGGTGGGTTGGACTCCACCTGGGACCCAGCTAGGCTCCAGCTCCCCTTAGCTTTAGCCTGTTTACATGTGTTAGCTCCGGGTTAGCTCTTAGCTGGAGCTGTCTACCTGTTTTGGCTCCGGGTTAGTTCTTAGCTTTAGCCTGTCTACATGTGTTAGCTCCGGGTTAGTTTTTAGCTTTAGCCTGTCTACCTCCATTAGCTCCAAGTTAGCTCTTAGCTTTAGCCTGTCTACAGCTGATAGCTCGAGGTTAGCACTTAACTTTAGCCTGTATACCTCCATTAGCTCCAGGTTAGCTCTTAGCTACAGTCAGCGCAGACTTTGATAGGTGGTAATCTCCCTCACACTCTCAGCTCCATCTCAGAATCCATTTTTGGAATGTAATACTTGTATTGTTATTGTTTTTATCTACTGTGCATTATGTTCTCTGCACGTGAATGCACATGACACTACCAAGATGGTGACGATGGGAAGCACCCCCTGGCATGGGGGCGGAGTCATGTTATTGGATGTTTCAGAGCGATGGCAGCTGTGTTCACATGTGGAATGACCTTAGGATGGTGATTGTTCTCTTTGGCCGCTGCACTTCCTTCTTCACTTCTTTCTTCTCTGTGGACTGAACACCTCGGCTCGGCCTCCACGTCCCAGAAACCCCCGCTAGGGAGGCAACTCAACCCCGCACAGGAAACCAGTCCGCCTGTTATTGCTGGCAGCCAGCGGAGCGGCCGTGTTTTAACATTTATCTAGCGAAGCCCTTGTAGCATATAAAGAGGGTAGGGTGGGGGGTGGGGGGGGGGGTTCAATAGTCGACTTTACAAAAACCACAAATGTCCTGGACAGGAAGGAGAAGTCAATAATGTGAGACGGCGTTTCAGCATGATTGCAAATGAAAACCCATATTCCAACTTTACGGGCCAGTTTGAACACAAAGAACGTCTGTAATTAAATTAGAATGGAATAAAGTTGAAGCCCAGCGGACAATAAATGACAACCGGGCACCGTGGTTCTGCTGGAGCCTTAGACTGGAGATTTTCTACACCGAGAACTGGATACTTTTATAGTAGCTCACTAGTATATTTTATATATTCAGCACTTTTCAACACCTGCTTATAAAATCTACCATCAGCTGAAGTGCATCATCTGTCCAACGCTGTCATCATGGCAACGGGTTTTTCCATTGAGGGTTTTTATTTGACTTTTTATGGAGAATTGACATGTTTTACATTAACATTTTACAATAATGATTTTTCTATATTTGTTTTCCTTTAAAAAATGCATGTGGGGGAGTATTTTTGTCTTTGTTTTAGAATTGGAGCAAATGCCCTGGACTCTAATTGATAGATAGATAGATAGATAGATAGATAGATAGATAGATAGATAGATAGATAGATAGATAGATAGATAGATAGATAGATAGATAGATAGATAGATAGATAGATAGATAGATAGATAGATAGATAGATAGATAGATAAATGCAGGTATGTGAGTCAGGTCATGTGATGTTCATAAAGACCATTGATTACTTTTTAAAAATGCGGGTCAAAAAGCGGGTCGGGCCCGGCCTTTTCAAATGTATTTCTTGCGGTCTGAGTTGAGGGCAGGTTGTGGGTCGTTTATACATCGACCCACTGATATGCTTTAGGACTGAACACCACAGCAGGTCCTCACATTCATCAGGCTATTGAACAGGGGTCAAGGGTCACTGACCAGCCTCTGATGTCCACCAGAGTCTACCACACTACTGCAACTTACTCTGCATGTTTGTCTTTTAAAGTTTTTTGTTTTTGTTTTTTTACTATTTTGGGACCATTTTTAAGCTGTTAAACTATGTGACAAAGTATCTATCTATCTATCTATCTATCTATCTATCTATCTATCTATCTATCTATCTATCTATCTATCTATCTATCTATCTATCTATCTATCTATCTGTCTGTCTGTCTGTCTGTCTGTCTGTCTGTCTGTCTGTCTGTCTGTCTGTCTGTCTGTCTGTCTGTCAGACAGACAGACGGACAGTCACCCTTGTCTTTCTTTTCCATCTCTCTAATGACATCATGTGACTGAACAGAACTCCTCCCACCATCGTATCGTGTGTCTTAGATTATTTACACACATTTACTGAAAGCCTGTGAATATTTTTTCCACTTTTCCCTCAGAGCATCATTCCACAGGTCGCACTCAGACCACAGCTACGGTCCGAGCCCATCCCAGGCCAGAGTGTACGTCCTGTGGGATTCCCACTGCTGGCACGCTGCCTTTTCACTCTGTGGAAATGGGATTATACAGGGAACGCTCCACAGGCATTTACACACAAACACATTAGTTACGCTGGAAGTCATATGATCAGGAAAAAAAAGCTAAAATCCCCTCAATAAATGAGAAGGTGGAGTTATTTCCAAACAAAGCCATTTTTCTTTTCAGCCTGACGTTGGAGAAAACATGAACCTCAGTGAAAGACGTTTATGTGGAATTACACACGAAATATTCAAATGCTTTAGGACGAAGAGAAAACACTTAAAAATAAAGGGTTTAAGGGAAAAACACTTTTTCTACAGCTGTCAAAATTAACTAACGTGGATTCATCCATCATCACGATTAATCTGATTCAAAACTTTAACAGTTACATTTAGAACTGTTGTTTTGTTTTAAGTTTTGTTGAAACTGTTGAATAAAAATTAATTACACATATATTCACATTTTTGCAGATGTTTTGTGTATTTTATCACATTTTTGGTGTTTTTTTCTACTATAATTTAGAGGTTTTCTCTAGTGTTCCCACAGTATGAAGTTATTCCCTGGTGTTCCCACAGTATAAAGGTGTTCCCTGGTGTTCCCACAGTATGAGGTTATTCCCTGGTGTTCCCATAGTGTGAAGGGTTTCCCTGGTGTTCCCACAGTATGAAGTTATTCCCTGGTGTTCCCACAGTGTAAAGTTATTCCCTGGTGTTCCCACAGTATGAAGTTATTCCCTGGTGTTCCCACAGTATGAAGTTATTCCCTGGTGTTCCCACAGTATGAAGTTATTCCCTGGTGTTCCCACAGTGTAAAGTTATTCCCTGGTGTTCCCACAGTATGAAGTTATTCCCTGGTGTTCCCACAGTATGAAGTTATTCCCTGGTGTTCCCACAGTATGAAGTTATTTCCTGGTGTTCCCATAGTATGAAGTTATTCCCTGGTGTTCCCACAGTATGAAGTTATTCCCTGGTATTCCCATAGTGTGAAGGTTTTCCCTGGTGTTCCCACAGTATGAAGGTGTTCCCACCTTTATTGGACCTGGGTTCCACCAGGACGCACTAATAGTTTAACAGGTTCCAGTGATGAGCGCTGCAGCCTCTCACATCTGACAGGACGGTTCTTCACAGGACGGAGAATGTTTGTTAACCCACTGAGAGTACCGAAGCTCTGGGGTTCAAGCCCCGCCCCCAGAATGATAGACAGAACACAGCTGTCAGTCTGACCGATGAAGATGAGGAGCTGGGAGGGTCCGGTATTATGACAAAGTCCACATTAACACAAACACTGTGTCTGAAATCACTCCCTACCCCTCTATATAAGGACCAGGTCATTTTGTCTGAATCTGTAGTGAACTATTTATAATCACTATATAGTCACTCAATGTATCCCACAATCCACTGCAAAATGTAGTGGACATCGATGGTCACTAACCAAAGCACTATATCCCATCATGCATTGCACAAATCTAAAAATGGCTGAAGGACGGAGAGATTTATGGTTAAAAGAAACAAGGACAGATTGATATTGGACGACGTACTGACAGAGCGACAGCTGTTCAGTAATATGAAGGTTAAGTCTGTCTGTTGGATGACAGGCGCCAGACAATAGTTGTTTAACAGTTCATAACAGTGAAACAGTCGTGAGACAAGTTTATTGGGGTTTTTTTTATTTTTATTTTTTTATTGCAGACAGTAAAACTATTAAAATCACTTTAATTTAGTGAGACATGACACTGGTACGTTTTAATTGTTCAGCGGTGATAATGTGATTAAACAGCGGCGTTGTCGTCACTACATTTATTTACCTACGTAGGGAGTGAGTGTGTGATTTCAGACACAGCCTATGGTTTCCCTGGAGGGAGATCTCAGTTTTTATATGTAGGAATTATGAGGTCAAAAAGGTCACGATTATGATTCAAAAGCCATAATTGTGATGTAAAACAGGTTCTAATTATGAGGTAAGAAATGTATAATAATGAGATTAAAAAGTAGAAATTATGAGGCATGAAAAGCTAAACATAAGTCATTCAAAGACTGAAGTAAAAATACATAATTATCACATAAAGAAGTCACAGTTATATATATACATATATATACATGATGGGAGCAGGTAAAGACACACAAGCGCCCTGAAGTATCTGCAGAAGAGTGTGTCCCAGGGATAGAGTTATGCTCCCACATGAGGACGCACGCCAACAGGAAATAACTGCATGTCTACTCATCCTTCAGATCGACGGGAGACTCCATTATATATATATATATATATATATATATATATATACACTTTTATATACATGTGTTTATATACATGTGTGTGTGTGTGTGTATGTGTGTGTGTGTGTGAGTGTGTGTGTATGTGTGTGTATGAGTGTGTGTGTATGAGTGTATGTGTGTATGTGTGTGTGTGTGTGTGTGTGTGTGTGTGTGTGTGTGTGTGTGTGTGTGTGTGTGTGTGTGTGTGTGTGTGTGTGTATGTGTGTGTGTGTGTGTGTGTGTGTGTGTGTGTGTGTGCTGTATGCATGACTTAGTTTCCTCTTTCACCATGAATCTCTCTGTGCTTCAGTCTTATCTTTGCGTTGCTTCAGCATGTGTTGCATTAACGTAGATCCTGGAGCCGTCGCTCCTTCTGGGTCCATAACGTCCTGAAAACACAGCATCTCCACAGGGAATTTCACCGGCTGGTTCAGGAGCTCTGTTTAGATGATGCTTGGTTCCAGTATTACTTCAGACTGGATAAACAGTCTGTGACCTCCTCAAATAAACTCCTCCTACATGATGCGCTCTCTTCTCCTCACATTTTTTTTCTGCCTTTTGAATCCAGATCTGCTCACAGTTAGCTGTCGGTTGTGCTGCTCCTCATTTCTCAACTTTTCTCATCGCTTTTTGTTGCTCGCCATCGTCTGAATCACCCCTCGTCACCAGCGAACATTGAAAATGAATGGGAGCTCGTGGCTCAGATCGCACATGTCGTTGTCAGTGTGAATGCACCTTTATAGTGTTTGGGTTTTTATTTTGTTATGTGGGTTCATATGAATTTGTCCCATTTTACTTCCTGTCAACGGTGCCCCGTTAATTCACCACCTTTTGCCCATTTTGATGATGTATTCCTGTTGTATTTTAGAACGGTTATGAAAAAGCGATAAAGGCAATCGTTGTTGGATTAATATTTCACCAAGTGACAATTAAAACAACCACATTGGTATGAAAATAATTTACATGTCTCCTTCATTTTAATGGATTAATGTTTAATGTTCAGCCAGTGAAGACACATTTACCCACTGAGACCAATAAATTACATCTAAATCTACATTTTCTTTGACTTTTAACACATATTTCATACAAAATGTGTATACTTTTATCATTTTTAAAGGGTTTAGGGGGTAGTGTTGAACGAATCAGGCCTTTTACATGTAAAATCCGACTATTTATGAAAAATTCACAGTACAAAACCACATCTGGAACGAATTCATTTCGGAAGTTCAGGTACCACTGTACTTTTTTGGGGGTTTTTTTGTCCGAAAAAAAAAACATCCTGTGGGACAGAGGACAGAGCTTTGGACTCTATATTTACGCTACAGACAAGGGTGAAGGTTTACAGAAATATGGTGCAGTGTTGAGCCCGAGGCAAAGTCAGACTGTTTTTGGTGTTTGGATACAATAAATACAGCAAGCTTTGAAAATACAACAGGGTAAAAACTAAAGCAGTTGTTTCCAACCCTTTTGGACACACATCAAACATGTCTTCTGTGACAAAACCTGCCTGTTTTCTGACACAATCTGATTCATCAGTAAATGAAAACACTTTGACGTTGTTAAACCTCGTGTCTGCATGTATGTCACACCTGTTCCTAAGTCATTTGGAGTGCTACAAATACACATTTTCATGTTTTCGTGTGTTAGTTCAATGTACGCAAAGATGTCTGGAACTTAGAGCAGCAGAGTGCAATGGATGAGAGAGAAATGGGAGGTTTTTGTAACTTTTAACAGCATTTTAGTGAGGTTTTATCTGTGTTTTTGAGATTTATCATTATACGTTATAAAACTGTTGAAATAAAAAGTCAAAATTATGGAATAAAAAGGCATATTCATAAGGTAAAAAGTCATAATTAAGAGATAAGAAATGATGAGATAAAAGAATTACTATAACAACTATTCAGAGAATGCCTAATCTCGCCCGTTCTTGAAATAGAGCCAATAATGTGACCTTGACCTTTTGTAATATTGCAAATTTTGTTATACATATATATATCAGTGCGTGTAATATTATGATAATATATCCAGTATTTGTTAAGTTATAGTGTGATATGTCTATGTTTGACACACACAAACAGTGTTACAGACGTTCATTTTGCGACATGTCACCTTTGACCTCCAGAGATCTAAAAAAAAACTATTGGTCGTAGGTGATAACACCAATTATGAGAATTGTATAAATCTTCATTCCGCATTGTTTGGTACCAATCTGAAAGTTCTGTGACCCTTGTGATGGAAATTCTACCTTGACTGTGTCATTAAATGTCACTGGTCACCATGAACCATAAACATTAAGTTTATTATGTGTTATTAACAGGTTTTCTAATGTCCAAGGGCATGTTGCAGACGACATAGCCCTTTGGTCGAATGACTTTGAACAAGCACAGCGACGCATAACAGATATGGAGGAAGACTGCCAACATGTTGGACTCCATCTCAATGCAAGTAAGACCAAGGTCCTGTCCTTCAAAATTTCACCACCGAACGCCCTTTCCACAAGTAGTGGGAATGTGTCGGAAGAGGTCAATGACTTTAAATACCTTGGCTGCTGATTAACTCAACCGAATGCGACATAAAAGCTCGTAAAGCTTTAGCCTGGTCAGCTCTTAACAACATAAGCAAAGTCTGGTATCTCGTATGATCTAAAACACCGACTCTTCGTTGCCACCGTTGAGACAATGCTACTGTACAGCTGTGAAACTTGGTCGTTCATGTCCACTCTCGAAATCTGATGCTCCGCGCGGCTATATTTTGAATGATGTCCTGTATGGCTTCCTTCCCTGTGTCTCCAACAGAATAGCTAGTTGGGTTAATAGTTGGGGGGGTGGCACCACCAGCAAGCTGACCAGCTGTATGGGTAACAGGCAGGATTGGTCCACCAGGCGAGCTGCTTTGGCTGCTATGACAAGGACATGTTTTGACAACAAGCATCTGGAGAGAGAGTAAACAGGGACAATGGTGTGAATTGTCTTACATTCGTAACTGAGGGAAAAGGTTCACTATTTCACTATAAAGTATCTGTGTTTATACTATACGACAAAACATCTGACAACAGCTTGTTCCGTTCATGTTCCTACTTGCATGCAGGTTCAAAATTAATTGTTCATCTGATCAATAAATGATTGTTTCTGATTTGAACATGTTTGTCTCCTTGTGGTTATTCAAACCAAGTGAGTTATAACCGATAATGTGATTTTAAAACTTGTAGTTAATTGTGAGCTGGACCTTTGACCTTTACTCAGATGGATCATTGCATTTGATGCGCATTAGCTTTATGTGTATGAACATGTCATTTCATGGTAAAATCTCAAGTATTCATTGAGTTATAGCATGTTATGTCTCTGTGGACACACACACACAAACACACACACACAGGTGATTACAATAATCTCACCAAACCCATGCTATGTTATGGCAGAAGTAAAATAAGTCATACAGAGACTTAGAGAGGAATTAACTGTTTACATGTAGAATTAAGTTTCATTTGGAATTATCATTTTCTGTCAGGACTCAACTAGGATTTGAAACCAAATGCACAACTCAAAACTCAATGTTCAAAAATAAACCAAAGATTAAAGACAAAGTACAAAAAAAACAAAAAACACTCAGGCAGAGGATTTCTAACAAATGTCAAAAGTATCAACTAAAAATTAAAAGAGGAAAAACCATAATATGACAAAGTATTAAATTAAATTCACTCACTTGGGAGGAAAATCTGTTAAAACAAATTATCAAAGGAAAAACAAAAGACAAAACTGGACAACTGGACTCCTTTTGGAATCTAATGGGTCACCCAGACTTACCAACACATGCTCCTTTGACAGTGGTTCATCACCTCCACTGGCTGCATACTGCATTCACACAAAACAACAACAGGAACGAGGGACCCAGGAAAAGCCGGTCCACATGACAACAGATGGACTTTAGTGTCATCCACGTAGGGTTAATATGAAGTAGCATTAGCATTAGCATCTATGAGAAAAGACAATGTGGACTTGTGGGACTTTGGCTCGGACCTTCTACTTGAGCAAAATGTAATAACCGAACATTGGGGACTTTTAATTGTATCCCCCTGATATATACATACCACCTTGGCACAGTTACTTAGCAACAACACGTAGGTACGTTTATATCCGTCATAACATAACTGGTGCGTGAGTTGTTCCTGAATAAATATAATTATACAAACAATTCACTGTGTGGCCTTTCTAACAGACATTAAAATAACCTGGTAAATGTATTAACTGAATTTCCATGAGGGTGATGTACAACGTCGTCAGTATCCTACAGTATGGAGGGAGCAAGAGAGAAAGTTAAGGAGAGTGGAAGCTCCAGAAACCTACAAACAAAAAAAGTAAGGTTTGGGACACATTCGCTGAGATTTTTAAAGTTGATGAGCGGCTCCCAGTGTTTTCTTTTCTATGGAAACCGGGTTCAAATGTCTCTTTGGGTGTTACAGGTTGTCCACCCCTGCTTTAGATGCTAGACGCAAGCAATGACATCGGATTTTAACACGGAAATAAATGCAGGTATGTCATTTGATGTTCATAAAGACCATTGACTACTCTTCAAAAATGCGGGTCCAGAAGCGGGTCGGGTTCGTCCTAACCAAAGATATTATTTGCCATCCGAGTGGCAGTCGGGCTAGTTAAAAAGCAGTAGGTTGCGGGTCATTTATACAATGACCCGCGCATCACTGATACACACACATAAGAGCAAGGAAACAAAAAGACACAGGTGACACACATCAGGACAAGGAACAATCAACACACACACAAGGAAACAAAGGTAAATGTTAGATGAGACACAGGACAGAACACAAAAGGAAATCTACCAAAATAAACAAGAAGTGACAAACATAGAAACAAAACACTAATACTTTATAATTTCCTGGATATGATAATTTTCAACTGGAATTAAGTGCTTGTATGGTTCATCTGAAAGTGGAATTAACCTTTACTCTGAATTAAACAAGTCTTCAGGCTGTAGAGGTTTTCACTTTTCCGGTGCATAGGTTGTTATTTTTCTGGGGGGGAGGGGGGGGGGGGGGTCAAGTTCCTCTCCATAAAGCCTCCTCTGGGTTAACAGGGCCTCACTGCAGTAGTTGTTGGTGTCCTGAAGGCTGCAGTGGTGGAGTATCTGATATCAGGCTCAGTTTTCCTGCCTTTTATAGAAAGCCCAGATGTTTATTCACAGCTTTATTAGCAGCTGAGCGGTGCAGCGTTTAGCCGCTGCACTCTTATTGCAGGTCAGTCTGAAGAGGAGGTATATGGAGCTGAGAGCAGGAAGCCCCCCACCCCACCCCCCAGGGGCCTCATCATGGCACAAACAGCCTGGATCAAACCTGCAGTCAAACATTAGTCTGGATCTGAACCATCTGTCAATTAACGTTTCCACTGTATCGTCTTTGTTCAGTTCTACTCCAGTTGGATCACTTTGGTGCATTTCCATCACGAAAATGAACTCTGTGCCATGGTACCCAGTCCTAGACTTTTGGTATCACTTCCACTAAGGTTCTAAGTGATACTATAATGTGACGTGTAAAGAACGTAGACCAGGGGGGTCAAACCCACTTTAGTTCACAGGCCACATTCAGTCTAATATGGTATAAAGTTGGGGAAAAAAACTAAAAATAAGATATATAATAGGATAAAATCATATAAATAATGTCAACTCTGAAGTTTTCTCTGTTTTTGAGGAAAAAAGTCAAATTTCACTATGAAAATATTTACAACTATGAACTGTACGTGAACATAACATGAACAAATATTAACAATTGTGCAATTTTAATAACTACACTTTACTTTATCATTCATACATGTGCATCACAACTTAAACACAAAAATACACACATTTAGTAACATTCAGAATATTGATCAAATTCTACTTATATTTCTGGTTATTCAAATTTTTTGTAACAGGCTAGTCTTTTTATATATATATATATATATATATATAAAGACTAGCCTGTTACAAAAAATTTATATATATATATATATATATATATATATATATATATATATATATACTAAGGATGGGAAGAATTTCGGCCACCGAAAATCAAAACCCCGAGAATGCTAAAAATATCCTGTTTCGGTTTTCGGCCGAAATAAAATTAGCACCGAAACTGCAGAGCCGAAAATGACCTCTTGGCGGCAGTAGTGCACATGTAGTGTTTTCCAGCCGCTGTAGAACTGAAGAAGAAGAAAACGTGGTGGCGTAATTACGCATGAGCTAGCGGCAACAACATGTCTGCTGTGTGGACTTATTTCAGAGTCTCAGAGACTAACCAGCGGGTAGCTATTTGCAATGCGTGCAAAACTGAAATCTCAAGAGGGGGTGCATCTACAAAGACTTTCTCCACGTCAGGTTTGATTCACCATCTAAGATCTAAACACTCCGATCTCCACTCTGAATTTGAAAAGACCACAACTGCGCAAAAAAGAAAAAAATTAC
>CM035794.1:10502819-10835319 GCA_020466265.1 Siphamia tubifer
ACTGTCAACAAACCTGGGTCAGTTACGACGCTGGTCCTTATGGGGTCAATAGAGTAGAATAGAAGTACTTTATTGATCCCACAATTGGAAAATTGCTTAATAAACTAGAAAAGCACTCTGAGAGCACAAACCTCTGCCAAGGCAGACCCCCCCCCCGCTTCGAATGAAGAGAGTTCCACCAAGGAGGTTATGTTTTGCCAGAGTTTGTCTGTCTGCCTGGGGGGATCAAGACAACTCAAAACCTTATAGATGGATTTTGATGATATTCTCAGATGTGTTGGGAGTGTCACAAGGATCAAATTATTACATTTTGGTGGTGATCCAGAAAAGATACTGGATTCTGGTTCACTTTGAAATCTTACATTGCAGTAAATGGAGAATAACCCCCCCCCCCAGATCACCACCAAAATTGATTCATTTCCAGATCGCACCATTACCAACCTACCCTGTAAATTTAATCAAGATCCTTCCATAACTTTTTGAGTTATCGTGCTAATTAATCTTATCTTAAATTATCTTATCTTATCTTATCTTATCTTATCTTATCTTATCTTATCTTATCTTATCTTATCTTATCTTATCTTATCTTATCTTATCTTATCTCATCTCATCTTATCTTATCTTATCTTATCTTATCTTATCTGTCAGTCTTCCACTTCTCTGCATGTTTTGATCCTGTTTTTGTCAGTCTGACTCATTCCTGGTTCCTCTGCTCTTTGGGTTTATTTGTGCACAGATGAATCACAGATTTGTCTCCAGTGTTTGTAGTGAAGAAAATGAGGGTGGATGTGATGAATGCGTGGTGGTGTTAGCGGCTAATGGCTCATTACATCTGCCTGTTGATGCTTGTGATGGTCCAGCTGGTCCATGAGACTCAATTACAGACACAAACAACCCCATGACACACATTCTTCTCACCTTCTCATTATCTGGGCAGATATGTACAAAGCCACCATGACTCTTCCACCTTCCTCTTATTTATCTCCTCTATGTTTCCTTTTTTATTGCAGCGTTTACAGCGAAGTATTAAGGTTACATTTTTCCTCCAGAAACTGTAGAAACACAGATGTCAAATACTAACCTGGTTCAACTCATCAATTAGTAGGTTTACATGGACCTTCTGTCTTAGTTAATAATAATATTGATCTTTTTAAAGCCATATTGGACCTGTTTACAAGACTGTTTAATTCAGAATAAAGTTTAATTCCTCTTTAAGATGAACCATGTCAACACCTCCGCCAAGGTTAGTTAGTTAGTTAGTTAGTTAGTTAGTTAGTTAGTTAGTTAGTTAGTTAGTTAGTTAGTTAGTTAGTTAGTTAGTTAGCAAGATAACTCAAAAAGTTATGGATGGGTTTTAATTAAACTTATCGGATAGTTTGGTAATGGTGAGATCTGGAAATGATATTTGAATTTATATCCTTCATTTTCTCACTGACAGGGTGAATATAATACCCATAACCGATTAGTATGTCGAAATATTATATATCATAACAGTATCATCTAACCTATTGAGTAGAAGCATCAGTTTCGAGCCCCCTTTTCCTTTTTCAGTTGACGCCAACGCTGGAAAGCCATAGCGAATACTACCCTTGTCCTGTTCCGTTCTTCGGTTCGCTTCCTCAACTTTTTCAAACACAGTTTTTACTTTGCTTTTGCTGCTGGTGTTCTGTCAAAATGGGCATCCCATCACATTGGGCTCCCAAGCGCTTCTGAGCATGCTCATGACCACCAAGCGTTTTCACAGAGAAAACACCCGTCAGTTCAGTCATCCTCAGCCAGAATAATAATGTCATACTTTGAAAGTATATTTATTTTATCATGCCTTTGATCAGTAATGATTTAATCAATCACATGCGTACGATAGAGTGGCTATTGACATTAGTAAGTTTTAAGTCAGTTTTGTATGACATGAACATTATGCACATGAGTTGCCTGGGTGTTCACTTTAATTCAATAGACGCAAACAATAGCCTACCCTTTGAATAACTAAATCTAAATACAAATAGAAAAATAGAGCATTACATGATATCAATAGTAACGTTTAGAAATGCAAAGTATCATATTTTGACGGAATAATGTGAATTAATTGAGATTATTGTTAATTTTGGCTGCTGGTAGCTCATTTTGACGTGGATGCCCATTTTAACAGAACACCGGTTTTCAATCTTTTCCGACATAGCTGTTTATGTGAACATGCAGAAGGGGGGGGGGGACTGATATTTCATGGACGTATCAGCCGTCAATCATTGTAAAGATGTTCAGTAGAATGATTGGCCAGAATTTTCCATCTGGTTCCACCCTCTAGACTGGACTAAAACATTTAAGGTTCTTTTGCTAACATTCTATTTCAGTGTGTGATATGAGATCAGGAAGAGTTTTCCAAATAATATGGTAAAAAAAAATGTTCCAAAAAAAGACCCCCCACCCCAACGTTAACAGCAGTAACTAGACTGAAATCTCATAGGAATTTGGGTGCCGTACTTATCCCTCACCTGGTTGAGCTTTAGTGGACGTTGTGCTCAGGGAACAGAAGAGCACCTGGACATTCAGATTTATTTCAACCTTCTATTATTAGAAGATGAGCAGCAGGACGTTCCTTGGTGAAATGAGCCTCTGCCACAGTCGCTGCACAGACTTTGAACAGGTTTCTAATTAAAGTGCCAGACCACTCACTGATCTGTGACTCGTCCCGTCTCCAGTCGGACGCACAAGCACTTCCTTTTCCTCTAGTGGGTCATGTGACTGGTCTGGAGTGGGTAATGGACTGTGGGCTCCTGACACTTTCCTGCAGTCCCAACATTTCAATTTGGGATTTTTATTAGGGCTGTCAAAATTAATACATTCATATGGATGAATCCATAATCATGATTAATCTGATTAAAAACTTTAATTCAATTAAATGGAACAGATGTTTACAGTTGTTTTGTTGAAACTGTTGAAGGTGTTGGACAAACATGTTAATTGCATCTGTGTGTATGTATGTGTGTGTGTGTGTGTGTGTACATATATATATATATATATATATATATATATATATATATATATATATATATATATATATATATATATATATATATATGTGTGTGTGTGTGTGTGTAAAAATGGGTGAAGTCTGTTCGCCATGCTTGGACATTACTTCATTACTTGTGGTGTCCCCCAGGGGTCAGTGTTGGGCCCTAAATTATTCCTTTTGTATATTAATGATATTTGTAAGGTGTCACAGATATTTAAATTGGTATTATTAGCTGATGACACAGATATTTTCTGTTCTGGGGAAAGTTTAAAAGAATTATTGGGGGTAGTTACTGAAGAAATGAGAAAACTGAAAATGTGGTTTAACAAAAATAAATTATCATTAAACTTAAGTAAAACTAAAATGATGTTGTTTGGGACCTGCAGAATAAATTACTAAGTGCAAGTACAGATAGATGGAGTGGAGATAGAAAGGGTTCATGAGAATACATTTCTTGGAGTAATAATTGATGACAAATTATGTTGGAAATCACACATCAAACATGTACAGAGCAAAATATCACGAAGCATTTCAGTTATAAGTAAAGCAAAACAGATTCTGGATTATAAATCACTCCGCATCCTATACTGTTCCTTAGTCTTACCATATTTCACTTACTGTGTAGAAATCTGGGGCAATAACTATATTAGTTAAAAATCCTGCAAAAAAGGGCAATACGGGTCATTCACAATGTTAGTTATCAACATCACACTCACTCACTTTTCCCACAGTCAAAACTACTGAAATTCACAGACATTGTAAAATTCCAGACAGCACAAATTATGTACAAAGATAGAAACAATAATTTACCACAAAACATACAAATTCTATTTAGGGATCGTAATGGGGAGTATCAATTTAGAGGGAAACATAATTTTAAAGTAAATAAAATACGTTCACATAGGAAATCATTTTGCATTTCATTTTGTGGGGTAAAACTGTGGAACAGTTTGGGGGAGGAGCTTAAACAGTGTCATAGTCTACATCAGTTTAAAACAAAATATAAACGATATATCTTTGTGTGAAGGTTTTCCTTAAATGTTTGATAATTCTGTATTTATTTTGTGGCTCATTTGGATCCATATTGAGTTATTAGTGTCCGCTTATTGTCATTTCTCGTCATTCTTTGGTTCTTTGTGTGTGTGTGTGTGTGTGTTTTTCATGTCTTTTTCCACAAATACATTATTATTTTTATTTATTATTATTGAGTGTTGTTGCTGGTTCTGTATTTATTCTTGTGTATGGTTTTTATTTTATTCATTCATTAACAACCGCTTCATCCGGGGCCGGGTCGCGGGGGGAGCAGCCTAAGCAGGGAGGCCCAGACTTTCATTTTATGTTTTATATATATACATATATATATGTGTATGTATGTATATTTGTGTGTGTGTGTGTGTGTATATATTTATGTGTCGTGTGTGTGTATATTTGTGTTTGTGTGTATATTTATGTGTCGTGTGTGTGTGTGTGTGTGTATATTTATGTGTCGTGTGTGTGTGTATATTTATGTGTAGTGTGTGTCTGGCAGCAAGTGCTGGTTCGGTCGCTGCTCCACTGATCTGTGTCTGAATGTCTGCCACCCCCCACCCCTCACACCCCAGCCACCACAACATGTCGCTCGCCCGGTGTGTGGAGGTGAGGGAGGTGAGCGGCCATGTGGGTGAGGTGATTAGATTAGCGTGGTGCGATCAGAGGTCATGCCTCGTCTGTCAGCTGCTCCGTGATTGGCCGCTGACGGGCGAAGTCACCCAAAACTTTGCAGTGAAAGTAAACAAGGTGAGCGTGTTCCACATTTGCCAACATATCTGTGTCGATGCAGCATTAATGAGCCACAGCTCCTGGATCTGCACCACATGGACCTTCAGCACAACTGGGCGCTCGCTGCCAGGTGTGAGGATTAGGCAGAAGACAAAGAAAAGGAGCTAGTGTGAAGGTTCTGTTCAAAAATACAAACATCTAACTTTCTACAAACTACGGACAAACTTTGTGAACATTATCACAATGAAGATACATGTACAATTAAAGGTGAGGGATTGAAATAGAAGGTTGAAATGGTAAATGTTCTGCACTTATATAGTTCTTTTCCACCTTCATGGTGCTCAAAGTGCTTTACATTAGCTTAACATTCACCCATTCATACACACACTCATACACCAGTAGGTTTCTAAGGTCTTAGGTCAGTCCTACTGGGGGCCTAAGTCAGGGTTCAGTGTCTTGCCCAAGGACATGTCGAGAGCTGGGAGTCGAACCGCCAACGTCTCAGTCATTGGGCGACCCACTCTACCAACTGCGCCACAGCCGCCCTGAATGAATCTGAATGTCCAGGTGCTCTTCTGTTACCTGAGCACAACGTCCACTAAAGCATCAACCAAGTAAGTACGGCACCCAAATTCAAATGAGATTTCAGTCTAGTTACTACTGTTAAAGGTGGGGTGGGGGATCTTTGTTTTTTTAAAAATTTTTTACCATATTGCTTGAAAACCTCTGCACGATCTCATATTACACACTGGAATAGAATGTTTACAAAAAAAAAAACTGAAATGTTTTAGTCCAGTCTAGAGGGTAGAACCAGAGGAACACTCATTGTACTGATCATCTTTACAATGATTGACTGCTGATACGTCCATCAACTATCACCCCCCCCCCCTGTATGGTCACATAAACAGCTATGGTGGAAAAGACGACAATCAGCAGCAAAAGTAAAAACTGTGTTTGAAAAAACTACGGCCATGAGGAAGTTAAGCAAAGAACAGAAAAGGACAAGGGTGGGAATCGCTATGACTTTTCAGAGCTGCCGTCAACTGAAAAAGGAAAAGGGGCTCGAAACCGATGCTAAGGTCGCTATGTTTCTACTCGATAGATAAGATTATACTGTTATGATTATATAATATTTGAACATACTAATCGCTTATGGGTATCGTATTCACTCTGTTAGTGATAAAATGTCAGATATTGACCAAACACTACTAACACAGTTACCACCAGTGTGGGTAAACTGCTGGTGTAACTCCATAAACTATTGTCCTTGTACATTAGTTTTCCCATGGGGTTTATTTCATGATTCTAAACCTTTTGTTAGCTAAGCTTTATGTGACACAAACTGATAAATGTTGCTTTTTGTGTTGTTATTTCACGTTCACATAAACAGCTATGGTGGAAAAGACGACAACCGGTAGGAAAACCAAAGTAAAAACTTGAAAAACCTACAGCTATGAGGAAACTGAGCGAAGAACGGAACAAGATAAGGGTGGGAATCGTTACGACTTTCCAGCGCTAGCGTCAACTGAGAAAGGAAAAGAGGTTCAAAACTGATGGCGGAGAAGACGCCATGGCTTGAAGTCACTGTGGTGTTGGCTATTTGACGTAAGTTCTCGCGAATGGTCGTGCACTTCCCTGACCACTCAAGACAGTGTGCACGTTCATATATTCGCCAATTGTGACAGTGTGGTTTCAAGGGATCAGCTGAAAAAGAGCAGGGAGTGTATATTTTCAAAATCTTGTGTTTGATGGAGAAATGTCAACTGTCAAAAGTATATACAGTGGGTGCAAGGCCACAGTTCTCGACAATCTAGGGGTTACTGAAATGATCATGAGCTAGTAACTAGTAACACTCAAACTTCCTTTAAAAAAAAAACCCAAACAAGAGATAATAAAAAAAAATTACCAGAAAAAACTGTTTTGTTTTACTCCGAATATTTTTGATAAATATTGACACAAAATGTGACATGCAGTACATTTTCAATGGATAGAAATACTAATTTATTACAGGTCTTGTTTCTAAAATTCATATTAAATGTGTTCACTATACATAACACTAAAGTGCAAAAGCATTAGCTGTCAAATATCATCGCCCAAAAAGCTGACACGGGTTTACCAAGAACACATTTATGTTTGTTACGTTTGCATCCAAGATTCTGTCTTGAAAGCCATGTCTGGGAAAACCTCTCTTAAATAATTTGGTGGAGAAACCTATGTAGTTTTCTTTAAAATTATGATTTTAGATTCTTTGCTGCTAATGTGTTGTGGAAGTGGGTGAAAGGAGCAGAAACAAAGACCATAATAATTAGTTGGGGCTGTTTTGGAAGTGTATACTAGAATCTGTGAGTATGATAATGCTAAGGGTGTCGGCTGGTGGAATTAGTAAAACCCAGTTTCAGGTGGAGCAGACAGTCTACCACTGTAGTAGTTTGTGTCATGCTAATGCAGGCCACACCATTCAACACCCAGCAAGATATATTATTATTACGGCCGTAAAGTGAGCCGCCAATAGCTCATCTGACACTCAAATGTCACTGTCTACTTTCAGACTTGAATGCACAAAAAGCAGGAAACTGAGCAATGTGGCTCCGCCTACTAAACTACAGCTAACAACAAACAAACCAAAAATGAAAAAGATCTAAAAGTGAAGTGATAAAGCAACAACAATGACAAAAATCTCCACGAATTCCTGGGGGGACTGAAGTTGTTAGCGGTGTGTAGCACAGTTTTGATGTTGTCATAGTGATGCACTACGGCGCAGCTGTAGCCAAATCAGGGGCGGGACTTAGACAATGTCCACAACAATGCTCAGAGCGGCAAAGTTAGAAAGAGAAAGGAAATTAGTTCAATATATTTGTTGTTGTATGTCGTAATGGTGTGAAACTGTGTACCATAGTACTGGAAAGTCACCCTCCAAATTTGGGATCATTTGGTGGAGTTGTGCAGAAAACAGGACACACTACATACAAAGATTTGTTGAAATATAGATATAAATAAATGAATAAATAAATTTAAAAGACATTCAAAAATACATTATATTAATTATGAAAAATAAATACAAAAAAAATTATTAAATGAAATTAATGAATAATTAAATAAAATAGGCAAAAAATAATAAAATATTTAAACAATTAAATAAGTTCCACAGACAAACAGGACACCGTACAGACATAATTTTGTTGAATTATATAGATAGATTATGTTATCATTTTACTGATTCAGCCTGATTCACATCAAATTTACATGTAATTTACAAATTCACATCTGAACTAAAACGACTTTGACGCCCCTGATATAAGTGTTATTAAAATAATGTCACCCACGGTTCGTTCCAGGGCCTGGAGGTCAGACTGACACGAGGTGAAAGGTTAATAAAACACTATCATATTCTAGTTTTTCCTCATAAAAAGTCCAGACAGAGTTTAGAAGATGAATCCATTTTATTCCTCAGTAAAATCATCTGTTATGTTGACAGAAAAACCTCAGTGTTTAGGTTTGACTCACATTTAATCAACTCAGACAAACTTAGAGCAGCTGTTCACAGTGACTCCATCTCTGCATGTGTATGAAGACGCAGACCTGCTGCAACTGAACAACATCTCACCTGGAAAAGACTGAGTGCACCAGAAAACACCCACAGCTTTACACATTCACACGCTCTAAACGACAGCTGCACAACATATTGTTTTAGCATCGACGTGGCAAATGTATGTGTGTGCAATAGTCACATCACAGGTCCTGCAATTAGTTTCTTTTCTTTTTTTTTAAATACTTGTGTTTATTTGTCTTTTTCATTCATTTATTTTTATTTAATTTAAATTTTAAAAAACTACATTTATTTTTATTCATTTGTTTTATTATTTTTGTCTATTTTATTATTTATTTAATTTAATATTTTTTCAGAATTAATTTAAATTTATTTTTGAATATCTTTTTTAAAATGTATTTATTGATTAATTTATTTTATTTATTTATATCTATAATTCAGCAAATCTGTGTTTAATAATTAATTTAATAAGTTTTTATGTAATTATTTTTCATAATTAATTTAAATATATTTTTGAATGTCTTTTAAATGTATTTATTCATTTATTTATATCTATATTTCAACAAATCTGTGTCTGTAGTGTGTCCTGTTTTCTGCACAACTCCACCAAATGATCTCAAATTTGGAGTGTGACTTTCCAGTACTATGGTGGATTACAGGGCACAGTTTCACACCATTACAACATACAACAACAAAGATATTAAACTAATTTAATTTCTCTTTCTAACTGTGTCGCTCTGACCATTGCCGTGCACATTGCCAAAGTCCCGCCCCCTGATTTGGCTACAGCTGCGCCGTAGTGCATTACTAATGGCATTATCACAACTGTGCTATACGTCGCTAACAACTTCAGTCCCCCCAGGAATTCGTGGACATTTTTGTCATTGTTGCAGCCCCAGCAAGTCCAGTTGTGACCGAGGATATTACATCGCATTTGCACGAGTTAAACAAGGTCCGTAATTTACTAAATTAAAAGGCGGAGCGTCTGATTCACCTTCAACTCAACATTGCACCAATCTTAAAGGTGTCATTCCGCTGAAAACCACTTTTCCATGCTCCTTTTGGAATCTGATGGGTCATCTTGACACATGCTCCTTTGACAGTGGTTCATCACCTCCACTGGCTGCATACTGTATTCACACAAAACAAGAGGAACGAGGGACCCAGAAAAAGGTGGTCCATCTGACGTCAGACAGACTTTAGTGTCACCCACGTGGGGTTAAGCTTGTCCCCGACAGCGAATCTGAAGTAGCATTAGCATTAGCATCAACAAGAGAAGACAGAGCCACAGTAGCTGCTGCACAAACTGGAAAAAAAATGGTGGATCAAATGGGTTCATGTGCTCTCTGTGGAAATAAAGACTGTTTTTTTCCTGCACATTTTCAGGTTTCGGCACAAAACCTAGCTGGATGCCGCCTGGGTAAAGTTAAATACATACACAACAAGAGGGGAGGGGGGAGTGTTCCTTCACGCATTCTGAGCCAATCAGAGACGCCTCGTGACTGCGTATGAGGAAGTACCGGTAAACTCTGTTGTTCGACCTCAACTCATTTTTCTGCCGTGAAAAAACAGCTTGAAACAATCCTTATGTTTTTTTTAAATAGAACCAACACACAATGTATTCAATAACAATGGAGAACACAGTAATATTAATGAAATAACCATGGAATGACTCCTGTAATGACTGTAGGCTACATTACTATCTGGCTCACCTTTATCACTTCACTTTTAGACCTTTTTCATTTTTGGTTTGTTTGTTGTTAGCTGTAGTTTAGTAGGCGGAGCCACATTGTTGTATTTCCTGCTTTTTGTGCACTCAAGTCTGAAAGTAGACAGTGACATTTGAGTGTCAGATGAGTGTCAGCTCACTTTACGGCCGTAATATATCTAATATATATATATATATATATATATATATATATATATATATATATATATATATATATATATATATATATATATATATATATATATATATATATATATATAATATCTTGCTGGGTGTGGCCTGCATTAGCATGACACAAACTACTACAGTGGTAGACTGTCTGCTCTACCTGAAACTGGGTTTTACTAATTCCACCAGCAGTAACAACTGACACCCTTAGCATTATCATACCCACAGATTCCAGTATACATTTCCAAAACAGCCCCAACTAATTATTATGGTCTTTGTTTCTGCTCTTTTCACCCATGTCCACAACACATTAGCAGCAAACAATCTAACATTTTCTACAGGTTCTGCACTAGTATTTATAGAACTGCCATAATATCTGAAAGTCTTAATGACCTATGAAGAACATTTTTAAAAAAGCAAGGTACTTTAATCAGTGGTGGTGCAGTGGTTAGCACTCGTACCTCACAGACAGAAGGTCCCTGGTTCTATTCCCACACCGGACCTTTCTGTGTGGAGGTTACATGTTCTCCTCGTGTCTGGGTGGGTTTTCTCCAGTTTCCTCCCACCATCCAAACACATGCACTGATAGGTTAATTAGTTAATCTAAATTGTCCATAGGTGTGAATGTGACAGTGACTGTTTGTCTATATATGTTCAGCCCTGAGATGAACTGGAGACTCATACAGGGTGTACCCCGCCTTCACCCATTGTAGCCAGATTAGGCCCCCAGTGACCCCCGTGACCCTAGTGAGGATAAAGCGGGTTCAGATGACAAGATTATCAAATTCTTACCATTTTTAATCAGATTAATTACAGGGTTTTTTTGGATTCATTTAGATTAATCATGATTATATATACAATTTTAATCTATATTATTTGTGTTTAATTTTGCATGAACAGACTCAAAGGAAGAAGTGAATATATCTGCACTGAATGTGTTTGTCATGAGTTGAGTTATGCATTAGCTTGTTTGCAGTTCTTGTGGACCTGTGAGTAACGTTGATGTATTGTACGCCCTGAGTCTGTGTCGGCCTGACATAATTAATCAATAGGATCATTGGCAATTACAGTGGTACCTCTATTTACAAAAGACCCACCTAACAAATAATCCAAGTTACGAAAAACCTTTACGTCATTTTTTCATCTCAATTTACGAAACAAACCCCCCTGAGACATAAATATGTACATTATATGTAGGTAAATGCATCACGTACGTACTGTACGTGTCACCCCATTGGCTATGAAGGAGTTACCCATGATGCTTGTCATGACCCTTTGACCCTCATTCATCACAGAGTTACTGTTGTTTGGTGAGTTTTTCCCAGTGTGTTCATTTAAACTTTATTACAGTCCATATTCATTATTCATCATGAGCCCAAAGAAAGTGATTCTGGTGCAAATGAAAAGAGGAGGTGGCTGCGTTATCAATAGAAGTGAAACAGGAGATGATTAAAAAAATATGAAAGTGTCACACAGTTTAGTGATATCAAAAGGAATATGACTGAAACCTGTCTACCATCGGTACGATATTGAAGCAGAAGGATGCATTAAAAGCAGCGACCCCTTCAAAAGGCTTCTGTGTGATATGGAAAAAGAGGTCAGAGGTCATCACTGAACGACCAGATGGAGAAACTGTTACTGATCTGGATAAAAAAGAAATGACAGGAGATACAGTGACTGAGCAGATAGTTTCAGTAAAAACATCCACCGTATTCACTGATCTGATGATGGAGGGTGAGCGTTTATTTTACTGTTAACGCATATTTAATACAAAATTGGTAAATTTTTATGAATTTTAAAAGGTTTAGGGGGTAATATTTGGGGCAGAGGAAGTAGACGTACCACTGTATCTTGTATCAGATGTTTCATTTCATTGTGTGAAAATTAACTAAACATTTTTTATAAAGCCTTTTTTTGGTCACTTTTCCACCACAGAATCATCCTGGACCAATCACTGAGGCTTACCCCCTCACCCCCACCCACTCAAGACTAACTTTCTCGTGTCCTTTTTTCTCTCTTTGCTTTTGTCGCTGTGCGAGCATCGCCAGAAAATCTGCTCTTTATTGGGTGTCTGTCACTCACACATTCAGCTCCATCTACAATAATGTGCTTTGAGTGATGAACCCCCCCCCCCACACACACACACACACACCTGCACCCCCTGCTTTTGGCCTGGCAGCAGGAGTACCCAGGTGTGGTGTTGGAGGTACCCAGGTGTGAGGCCACCAGCCCAGGCATGACTCTGAGCGCCATCATCCTGTCGGTCACAGCTGACGACACCGACGGTGACGACCACCACGTTAACCCTTTAACCCCTGGAAGAGTTTGTTCTGATGTTTTCTGCACTGGAAACACTGACGAGTTCAGTTTGTCAAAAGGTCATTCGTGGTTTTTATTCTGTTAAAATTAACACATTAGGGCAAATTAATCAATCATTATGATTAATGTGATTAAATATTTTCAGGCAGTTAAATGGAACAGTTGTTTTGAGTTTTGTTTAAACTGTTGAATAAACATGTTTTTCCTTTTGAATTTTATTGGGTTTTTTTGCATGTGTCTTTTTTTCTTTATTTTTTGTGGGTTTTTTGTGTATTTTGTTGGAAATCTGAGTACGAAGAAACCCAAGACAGAACAGACGACCAACATAAAGTGTTTTCTTTGCACTGAAGCACTTCAAGATTAAACATTAACATGAAGCATATGTTAGCCGGGGATTCTGCTAGCACTGGGTTAATGCTAGCACTGGGTTAATGCTAGCACTGGATTAATGTTATCACTGGGTTAATGCTATCACTAGGCTAATACATCACCTAGCAAAATTCAGATATATTCATTTTTCTTGAGTCTGTTTGCTCAAAAATGAATATTTAATCATGATTAATCAAATTGAATCCACACCAACCCTGTGATTAGTCTGATTAAAAATTGTAAAATTTTTGGTTACCTTTTACCTTGACCCACATTCACCAAAATGTAATGGGATCTATCCTGGACCACCTTGACCCATTCCTGAAAATTACATGGAAATTGGTCCATTTGATTTTGTGTAAATCTGGTGACAAACAAACAAAAAAAACACATCATTACAGCTCCTCTACTCCTCATCTCTGCTTTTCTACTCCTCTTCTCTGTTACTTTACTCCTCATCTCTGCTCCTCTACTCCTCTTCTCTGTTCCTCTACTCCTCCTCTCTGCTCCTCTACTGCTCTTCTCTGCTCCTCTCCTCCTCTTCTCTGTTACTTTACTCCTCCTCTCTGCTCCTCTACTCCTCCTCTCTGTTCCTCTACTCCTCTTCTCTGCTCCTCTACTCCTCATCTCTGCTCCTCTACTCCTCTTCTCTGTTCCTCTACTCCTCTTCTCTGTTCCTCTACTCCTCCTCTCTGCTCCTCTACTGCTCTTCTCTGCTCCTCTCCTCCTCTTCTCTGTTACTTTACTCCTCCTCTCTGCTCCTCTACTCCTCCTCTCTGTTCCTCTACTCCTCTTCTCTGCTCCTCTACTCCTCCTCTCTGCTCCTCTACTCCTCCTCTCTGTTCCTCTACTCCTCATCTCTGCTCCTCTACTCCTCTTCTCTGTTCCTCTACTCCTCCTCTCTGCTCCTCTACTGCTCTTCTCTGTTCCTCTACTCCTCCTCTCTGCTCCTCTACTCCTCCTCTCTGTTCCTCTACTCTTCGTCTCTGCTCCTCTACTCTGTTCCTCTACTCCTCATCTCTGTTCCTCTACTCCTCCTCTCTGCTCCTCTACTGCTCCTCTCTGTTCCTCTACTCCTCCTCTCTGCTCCTCTACTCCTCTTCTCTGTTCCTCTACTCCTCATCTCTGTTCCTCTACTCCTCATCTCTGCTCCTCTACTGCTCTTCTCTGTTCCTCTACTCCTCATCTCTGCTCCTCTACTCCTTTCTGCTCCTCTACTCCTCCTCTCGGTTCCTCTACTCCTCCTTTCTGCTCCTCTAGTCCTCCTCTCTGCTCCTTTACTCCGTCTTTGCAGCTCCATCACACCTCCAGCTCTCATTCTCAGTGTGCAGTGGTGCGTTCAGGGCCCACCTCTGACTGTGGGAATGACCCATTATTCTACTCACCTGAGCAGCACGAGACCAGATGAATAAAAGAATTCTCCTGCTAACACCGGAGGTTCACCCCCCCCCCCCCCCTCCTCCTCCTCTTCCCTGTTCACACTGCCCTCCTCTCCAGCCCCAGAGAACGATTGAATCTAACCTGAAGGAGCAACGCTTTATTTTAGCTTCTGTTTAAGCACTGAGTCATTAATCAGTCCAACAGGAAACTGGAATATGACTGTATTCTGTACGACTGTAGAATGTATATATACAGTAGTACCTCAACTTACAAAATTTATTCGTTCCAGAAGTGTTTTCGTACCGTGAATTTTTCGTAAATAGTTGCATTTTACATGTAAAAGGCCTGAGTTGTCCCAAGGCCCCCAATACTACCCCACAAACCTTTTAAAATTATAAAAGTATACCAATTTTGTATTAAATATGTGATGAAAATAAAATAAAAATGAGATTTTAAATTTAATTAATTGGTCTCAGTGAGTAAATGTGTCTTCACTGACTGAACACTAAAACATTAAACCATTAAAATGAACCAGACATGTGGGTCACTTTCATAGCAGACATGTGGGTCATTTGTGTGTGTTGTCTTCCTAACATCTGCAAGACATACGTCATCAAAATGGGTGATAGCACGACACGTGAAAATTTTTTCGGGGTGTTTTTTTCCCATGAATTTGGAAACTTCATGAATTTTGGCCAGCGTACCTTTTATTGGTGCTGATGGGTCATCTCCTGTTTCACTTCTATTAATAACGTAGCTGCTTCTTCTTTTCATTCGCACCAGGAATCACTTTATTTGGGCTCATGTTGAATAATGAATACATACTGTAATAAAGTTTAAATTAACACACTGGGAAAAACTGACCAAACAGTAATAACTCTGACCCTCATTCATCATAGAGTTCTAACAAGCGTAAAGGACAAAGATGACCAAAAGCATCATGGGTAGCTCCCCCATAGCCAATAGGATGCTACGTACAGTGTGTACAGTACATATTTACGTCTTGGGGTTTCATTTCGTAAACTTAATTTTTTTTCGTATTCAGAGACAAAAAATTGAGGCAAAGTTTATATATATATATATATATATATATATATATGCACATGCACATGCACACACACACAGTACCTCTACTTATGAAAGACTCAGCTAACGAATAATCCATGTAACGAAAAACCTTTACCTCAATTTTTCATCCCTGATTACAAAAGAAAATTCAGTTTACAAAAGGAAACTGAAACCCCCAAGACATAAATACTATGTACATAATGCACATAATGTACATAAATACATCATGTATGTACTGTACATAGTGATGGTTGACTATGAGGGAGCTACCCATGATGCTTTTCGTTACCATTTGACCCTCATTCATCGATCCGTACCAGTGTCGGCATCAGAAGCCACATGTAAAGGACAGAACCACCGCTGCCTCGTGAGACCCTCTGAGTCCCACCACAGTACGTCTTCATTATCCATCATGAGCCCAAAGACAATGATTCTCAGCGTGAATGAAAAGAAGAAGCAGCTGCATTATCAACAGAAGTGAAACAGGAGATGATAAAAAAGGAGGAGGCAGCCATTATTCCACCAGCACCAACAAAAGACCTGCCTGCAAAACCCCACGGACACTCCGAATTCAATGAAAAAAAAAAAAAACACCCAGAAAACATGTCCAAAAGCAGTGGAAACCACAACAACGCACATGCCCCGCACACCCCAGGAAGATCACGAAAAGTCGTCAAAAGCAATCGTCCCTGGATCTACACCCACCAAACAACCATCAACAAACACTGCTGAAGATGAAAGTGACAAAACAAACACAATGGTATGAAAATGATCCACATGTCTGGTATGAAAATGATCCACATGTCTGGTATGAACATGACCCACATGTCTGGTATGAAAATGACCCACATGTCTGGTATGAAAATGATCCACATGTCTGGTATGAAAATGACCCACATGTCTGGTATGAAAATGACCCACATGTCTGGTATGAAAATGACCCACATGTCTGGTATGAAAATGACCCACATGTCTGGTATGAAAATGACCCACATGTCTGGTATGAAAATGACCCACATGTCTGGTATGAAAATGACCCACATGTCTGGTATGAAAATGATCCACATGTCTGGTATGAAAATGACCCACATGTCTGGTATGAAAATGACCCACATGTCTGGTATGAAAATGACCCACATGTCTGGTATGAAAATGACCCACATGTCTGGTATGAAAATGACCCATATGTCTGGTATGAAAATGACCCACATGTCTGGTATGAAAATGACCCACATGTCTGGTATGAAAATGATCCACATGTCTGTTTCATTTAATGGTTTAATGTTTAATGTTCAGTCAGTGAAGACACATATTTCATACAAATTTGGTAAAGTTTTCTAGTTTTCTAATTTTTAAAGGGTTTAGGGAGTAGTATTTGGGAACTTGGAACTAATCAGGCCTTTTACATGTAAAATGTGACTTATTTATAAAAGATTCATGGTACAAAACCAGTTCCAGAATTAATTAATTTCGTAAGTGGACATACCATTGTATCTTGTGTCACATGTTTTATTTCATTGTGTGAAAAGTAACTAAACATTCTTTAGAAAGCCTTTTTTTTTCGTAAGGGTCCGGTCGGGCTCAGGCTTCTCTCTCGCTGACTTTTTTTTTTCTCGGCTGTAATATATGAAGTAGACGAAGCCATGTATTGTCAGTCTACCTGTGTATTTTGTTCTGTGGTCCCAACAACAACACAGTTAACAACACCTTAAAGTTACAGTGCCACCTACAGATCAAACTGGGAAACACACTTCTGATATTCTAATACACTCCATCTGTGTAATTAAGTGAGTGAATACTCACTCTCACTCTCATTGTCTGGCCTCTTATTCTGTGTTCCAGCGTTATTTCGTTGTATAAATGCATTTATCACGATAATAAAAATATGTAGATGATTTTAATCTTTAAAAATCTTGTATTTTTTTCTGCCAAAAATACTCTGGGATAAATTGAAATTTCGGGTTTGTTTCGGGCTCGGGCCTGCAAATCAACTTAATTGGTCGGGCTCGGGCTGGATCGGGCTTCAATGCCTGCAGGCCTGGGTCGGGTCGGGCTGGATTTTTTAGGCACGATCTTACGTCTAGAGTGTGTGTGTCATAAGAATAATGAAAATAAACCACTCATTGATTGTGTGCCTAAGAATCCAGTATGTCGTATAGTGCAGAAAAATCTATTCACTTATTTAAATTGTCACCGTGTTGCCATAATATATTTCAGTTAACCATGGTCAAACTTTTCTAAATGTACTGTTTATGAAGTATTCTCCTCCACAGGTTTCTGTAAATGTCAGTCCAATGATCTGTGCTCTGATTGGCCCATTCCAACCTACATTCAGCATCTGTCCGGGCTGTTTGGAAGGAAATAACCATCCCATAATAATTCCACTGCTGCTTTCCTTTCATTTCTTTTCCCCCTCCTTCAAAACCTCAGGAAAATTAATTCTGAGTCAAAGGCTGCGTCGCTCATTACACTTTGATTTTATGATCCAACAGAGGCTCATAACAGGGAGATGGATGGATTTACAGATGGAAACATGTTCAGGAAGTTGAATTTAAGAAACACTTCTGCTCTGGTTGAAGTTCAGAGCAGAACGGTTGTGCTGTGAACTGACCTTTTTAACAGAACTGACAAATGATTGACATTTTTTATCAGATTAATCAGGGTTACTTTAGATTAATCATGATTAAATATTCATTTTAATCTGTATTAGCTGCTTTATATTCAATGAGCAAAAGGACTCAAGGAAGAAGAAAATATATCTGCACTTTAATCTGGAAGTGAAGAGAAAACTGTTGGTCAAGTGTTCTGTCTTGTTTTTTTCTATTTTGTTAAATTATGACTATTTAAAATCATGTGACCTTGATAATCTGTGTATCATTCATTCATTCATTTTTCAAAATAAAACCAAAAATAAAACGACACAACAAGTTGTTTCTTCATTATTTGTTTCCAAAACCAAAATAAAAATACAGATAATGATGCGGTTTTTCAATTTTCCTTTTTGTGTTGAAATTAATAATGGATAAAACAGATTACACCCGTTTTCTGTTTTATCCAATTTTGACCTGAAGCAAGTTGAATAAACCGGAAATGACCTTTGACCCACAGTGACATAGATGAAAACCTACATCCTATTTGGGGAAACTAAGAGGGTCACCCTAACACCTGAAGATATGACCATGGAGACAGTGTCATTTCAAACCATAATGACCTTCAGTCCAGTGGACATGTTTCTTTTGGTTTACTCAATTTGCTTCAGGTCAAAATTTGATAAAAGGGGAAATTTCCATTATCTGTTTTTTTCTATTATTCATTTAAACAAAATTTATTTTATTTATTTTTTTCATTTTGGTTTTGGAAACAAATAATGAAGAAACACGTTTTTGTTGTTTTACTTTTGGTTTTATTTTGAAAAGCGAATGAACAAATGATACACGGATTCTTGATTATGACTTTTTAAGGTCACACTAGGTCAGTGGTCCCCAAATTGTGGCCCACGGGCCGGATGCGGCCCACCTCCACATTTGGTCCGATCCCCTGAACAATACCAGAGAGCATTTCGATTTTTTTTTCATATATATGTGTATTTGTATTTGATAATAAAGTTGGACTTTTGCAATAAAATGTTCCTTCGTTTTGAACTATTTTCATTATTAACTATTAGTTAGTGACTAGTTTAACACAAGAACTTTGACAGACGCTCATATGAGTCATTTAAGTCAGAGATTCTGCTCTGACGACTGAGCTGAACTTTGACCTGTGAAGACCAATAACTTTATGTTCAATGGACTTTTTTTTTCTGTGACGAACCCACAGAGGGTTATTTGATTGTGTCTTTCTGGAAAACAATACATTTTTACATTTAGCCACTCCTGCAATCGTCACACTTTTTCTGTTACAAACTGACCCCGGCCCCTCATGTGGCCCTCACAGGAAAAAGTTTGGGGACCCCTGGTCTAGGTCAAAGATCATGATGCTATTTTGTAGCCCCTGCCAGGTTAACTATCTGTCAATAATAGTAACTGTTCTGTCCCTGTTTTTCTGTCATTGTTAGTGTCTGAGCTTTTATTTTGTCATGTTGGTTCATGTTCACTTTGTCTCATTTTACTTCCTGTCACCAGTGATACTGTCACACACCGTTAATTTAACCTTAATGTGTCTCACCTGGCGTCTGGTGCATAAATATCTGTCTGTCCCCTGGCTACAATGTGAGATTGTTTTGCCCTGGATGCATCACATGAGCGTTTGTCTTCTGTCCTGGTTTTTCCCTGTGTGACTAATTTTGGTTTTTCTGGTTCTGTTTTGTTCTGCTCCTTGTCTGTTTTGGTGTTTTTCTGGATCCCTGTTCTTAGACCCTGTTTCTGACCCCGACCCAGAGTTCGCTCAACCCTCTTCAGATTATCCTGTTTCTCTGGACCACGGTTCTGACCCCCATCTGGTACATGGTAACGGTTTTTGGATCGCTCCCTTTATGCTCTGCTGGATCTCTGTTTTTGACCTGCTTAACCTTTTGTCATGACCCGGCTCCAAGGTGACGACAAAAATGGAGAGAGAGAGAGAGAGAGAGAGAGAGAGAGAGAGAGAGAGAGAGCAAATAAAATGGGTTCATTAACACACGACAACTGTCAGAAATGTCTCTTACAAGATGGATGAACAGACCAGGCCAGAATATTGTCACGCCAAAACCAGACTGAGACCAGTCCAGGACCAGACCAGACTAGACCAGACAAATCCAGAACAGAGCACATGGGACTCCAGCGATTACTGCAGGAGGTCCCATAAATCGTGCACTATTTATGGGAGCCTCGTTGGCTCATCATCTGTAACAGAGAAACAGAACCAAGCCTCCAAAAGGGGGCGGGTCCATCACATTTTGATATTTCCTCTGTCCTGCTCCTCAGGTGCTGTCAGTGACACCTCACACCTGGCAGTCCACAAGACAGCACTCATTCCATATTATAATTATATAGGTTATATACTCAGGTCCTTTTGTCTGTCTGTAGGATTATACAAAAAGTTCTGAACGGATTTTGATGAAACTTTCAGGAATGATAGATAATGGGTCAAGAATGAATTAGAATGAATAGAAATAGATTTTGAGGAATGAAATTCAAAGGTCAAGATCACACTAAAGGTCAACAGCTAAAACACATCAGTGGTAATATCAGATGCGTTAACACCCATGACTCCATCATGTCACATTTTGACATCATATCAAGTCTTGGTGGAGGTCTGCTGTCTCTGACTGCCTTTTTATTATTAGAATAAACTTGCTTCCAAATGTCTCTCTGTCTGCCTAGTTTTTCTGTTTTAGTCCATTTGTCTTTAGGTATTGACCCAGTGACCTCTGACCTCTTGGGTCAACAATAGGTCAAAATCTATACACACAAGATCCAGTATTGAAAGACCAGCATTTTGGTGCTGATTAGAAGACTGTAAGATGATTAGTTGAAAAGTTATATCCAAATGTAAGTGTGACCTTTGACCTAGAGTCTTCAAATTTGTCCTTTAAGGTTCTGATGTCAACACACATCAACAGTGAGAGCAAAGGTAAGCTATATGCTAAACTGACGATAGAGGAATGAAAAGGTTCACTGAGAAAACACATTTTTATTGATCTTGACCTTTGACCTACATTTGCCAAAATACCCCTTGCTCCTCCCCTTTGGGGGCGGGGCAAAAAAAAAATCCCAGGCAGATGTGGATGTGTCTTGGTTTGGCCTCGGATAATGAAAGGGAAAAGTCCAACAAAAGCGTGTGTGAATGTGAGGCGTTTGCATCGATATTCCACCTGTGGTCATCGATCGGCCTCTACGTCTGACTGCTGCATCTGTTCTGTTTCTGTTTGTTTCTAAAACACTGGATTGTTTCTGAATTAACTCGTCGTCATGGAGTTTTTGTGAATCAATGGCAGCTTTCAGACACTTGAATGGATCCAGACTGTGAAGCTTATGTTCAGCTGTGAACAAATAACAAAAGACAAATGATTATAGACTTTATACACTATGACAAAAGAAACATGTAGGTTAAAGACTGTGATTAAATGATTCTGGGACAATTTAAAACTAAAACACCTGAAAGTTTAACATTTTGTAGCCTAGCAAACCTGACTATGATATGAATTCATAGTCTGGAGACGCTCCATAGACTGAGCTTAAAGGGATAGTTTGGTATTTTTACCATGAATTTGTATAGAATCACTGTCTTTACTCTGGTGCACCCACAGTAACTTACTCATAATAGTGTCCTGGAGTTGAGTTCTGGTCCAGTTTTGGTCAAAGCAAAAGTAGTCCCGGCAGGTTTCCTGGGGTCAACAAAATTAAACATGTTTCTTCTGAAAATAATGTGTTTGAATGAGTGATTTATTTGTATAACAAAATCTTCATGGAACAAAAACTCACACCTCGTAATTGTTTGGAGCTACTTTCTCTTAATAGTCATCAATGGTCGTTGTCACTGCTAACAGCTGTGCACCTGCACATAGCAGCTGCTAACACTGATGAACAACTGATTAAAGTAGTTTGATAAAGTTCCTGTGAAAGCCTATGATCAGGTTAGTTAAAAACAGCCTGGTTAGTTAAAAATAGTCTGGTTAGTTAAAAACAGACCGGTTAGTTAACAAGAGACTGATTAGTTAACAACAGCCTGGTTAGTTAAAAACAGCCTGGTTAGTTAAAAACAGACTGGTTAGTTAAAAACAGACCGGTTAGTTAAAAACAGCCTGGTTAGTTAAAAACAGTCTGGTTAGTTAAAAACAGCCTGGTTAGTTAAAAACAGTCTGGTTAGTTAAAAACAGACCGGTTAGTTAACAAGAGACTGATTAGTTAACAACAGCCTGGTTAGTTAAAAACAGACTGGTTAGATAAAAACAGACCGGTTAGTTAAAAACAGACCGGTTAGTTAACAAGAGACCGATTAGTTAAAAACAGATTGATTAGTTAAAAACAGACCGATTAGTTAAAAACAGACCGGTTAGATAACAAGAGACGGATTAGTTAAAAACAGCCTGGTTAGTTAAAAACAGACTGGTTAGATAAAAACAGACCGGTTAATTAAAAACAGCCTGGTTAGTTAAAAACAGGCCAGTTAGTTAACAAGAGACTGGTTAGTTAAAAACAGCCTGGTTAGTTAAAAACAGGCCAGTTAGTTAACAAGAGACTGGTTAGTTAAAAACAGCCTGGTTAGTTAAAAACAGGCCAGTTAGTTAACAAGAGACTGATTAGTTAAAAACAGCCTGGTTAGTTAAAAACAGACCGATTAGTTAAAAACAGACCGATTAGTTAAAAAAGACCGATTAGTTAAATCAGTCTCATCTGTATTTATAATTTCTTCAACCTATTTACATACCAAGTCTGTTCATGTCTATTGACCCACTGCCACCCCCCACCCCCTCATCTGGGGGGGTCAACTCTCTCCATAGACACAGCATGTCCAGTGACTCACCTGTGTCCTGACCTGTAACCACACAATGAATCCACAGCGACCCTGTGATTAATCTGATTAAATCATTTTATTATTTGACAGCCCTACTGCAAATCAAACCAAACCAAATCTAAATGCATCAGTTTGTTACCGTGGTTACAGAACATTTCTGAGTTGAGTTTCAGGTGCAGACTCAATGCGTAAACGTGACGAGGACGACGAGTGAAGAAACGAGGACAAAGAGACGAGACGGACGACAGGGTTCACTGTGAACACGACACAGGTGAGGCAGACAAGTGACAGGACAGAGGACAGACGGACAAGGACAAACAGGAAGTGACAAAAAAGCCTCCAGTCCACACCCACACATAGAAAGACCACCAACACAGGGGATTGTGGGTAAATTTAACCCTCCGCTGGTTAAAGCTGGAGAGGTTATGATAACGAAATCCTGTTTTTGTTGTTGTTGTCACTTCATTTTTTTTCTTCTTCGTCCTATTATTTTTTTATTCCTAACATACTTTTTTTACCTCCACCAAGGAGGTCCGTTTGTCTGTCAGCAGGATTACGCAAAAAGTTCCAAACGAATTTTGATGAAACTTTTAGGAATGATAGATAATAGGTCAAGGAAGAACCCATTAGATTTTGAGTAGTGAAGGTCAAAGGTCAAGGTCACACTAAAGCTCCACAGCCTAAACATATCAGTGGTAATATCTCAGATGGGTCGATACGTATGGCTAAATTATGTCACGTTTTGACGTCATATCAAGCCTTGGCAGAGCTCTGCCTTCTCTGCCTGCCTTGTTAAGAGTTATTTCTTTTGTGTTTGAAAATCACAATGAGACCAGGATTATAAAAATATTAACGCATAAATGTACTTTTTGGAGTTTAAAGATTTACATACAGACATACAGAGGTGACGCGGGAGAAAGGACGACCCCCACCGCATAGAAGCCTCCAGAAGATATGACGCCCAACCCTTCAGGACAGAGGACAGAGGACAGAGGACATCCTGAAGGAGGAGGGGTCAACAGGAAGGTGTTATAAACTGTGTGTCTGAGCGAGGAGCTTTAGTGTGGTGTGGATGCTCAAAAGACTCAGATGACTTGATTTGTGACTTTGTAATCTTAAATGTAATCTTATGCTGAGATAGTTTGTAAAACTGTAACTGATGATTGTAATATTAAACTAATGAAAAGACAATGAGACGACTCAAAGAGGTTCATCTTAACCAACCGCTTAGACTATAAATATAATTTGAGTAGATTTAAATATGCTTTCTTAATTATGATAAAATGGTAAATGGACTGTACATATATAGTGCATTTTATTCACCAGTTGGTGCCCAAAGAACTTTACAATTCCTCACATTCACCCATTCACATACACACTCATACACCAGTAGACGTAAAAGAGTCTACTATAGAGTAATTACTGTAGTATGATAATATTAATAATAGTAATAATAATAATGATACTAATATAATACAAATTATTATTATTATTATTATTATTATTATTATTATTATTATTATTATTATTATTATTATTATTATATAATAATAATAATAATAATAATAATGATAATAATAATAATAATAATAATAATAATAATAATAATAATAATAATAGTAATAATAATGATACTAATATAATACAAAGTATTATATAATAATAATAATAATAATAATAATAATAATAATAATAATAATAATAATAATAGTAATAATAATAATAATAATAATAATAATAATAATAATAATAATTATTATTATTATTATTATTATTATTATTATTACCATATGACAAAATTATAAAAAAATAAATGGACTAAATCACAAACAGGCAGGACTGACTGACATAAATAACAATGCAGTAATAATAAATCATATGTATTAATGTAATGTAATATTAAAATTAACACAATACATGAGAAATACAACAAATATCATCTTCATTATCTCCATCTTCTACATCATCATAATGATCATCTTTATCTTCCTCTCTTTCATCATCATCGTCATCTCGCCCTTCATCATCATCTTCCTCTTCTTCGTCATCACCATCATAAACCTCTTTATCGTCCTCTTTTTCATGGTCATATTCTTCATCATCATCTTCTTCGTCCTCTTCTTCATCTTGCTCTTCATCATCACCTTCCTCTTCTACATCATCATCATCACCATTGCAATCATCTTCCTCTTCTTCATCATCATAATCATGATCACCTTTAACTTCCTGTTTTTCATCATCATCATCATCATCATCATAATCCTCTTTATTTTTTTCTTCATCTTCCTCATGATCATCTTCATCACCCCTTCCTCATGTGTTTGTTTGCAGATACAGTTTGTCTTTTCCTTCTCCAGACGTGTCCTGCCTTCGTTCCCACAGCGGCAGAATACCAAACAACCACCAAACACTCATTTCCAAACAGAAAAGCCTGTGTTTGACATGATGATGAATTGCATATGAAGGAGCCGTGCTTCTCTTTTCCAGTCCAGAGGAATCCATCAGACCAGGAAAACTTCTGCTCGACAACGGCCGCATGAAAGAAGCAGACAAAAGAAAAGTGTCATTAAAAGAAAATAACAGTATTCTGTCGTCTGCAAACGTCAGCACCTCACAGGTTTTTTTTTATCTGAAGCAGAGTGGAAAACATGTGGACAAACACCACACACACACACACACACACATACACATACACACACACACATACACACACACACACACACACACACACACACATACATAAGATACAGTAGATCAGAGGTTTAATGGGGATTTAACCCTTTACACTCCTGTGGTGATTCAGCTTAAAGCACCTGAAAAATACCTCTGCAAATTAAAGAGGAATGTCAACGTCTTTTTCATCCTTAAATTTAGACTCAGTTTTGTTTAGAAATTAATTTTATAACACCTGTGTGAAAATGGACATGTTCCATAAACCCTACCTTCATAAAATTAGATTAAAAGGTGCTAATTTTATAGGAAATGGAATTATTCCTTTCCTGCCGGGGACACATCATGTAACATAACACGAGGTGAACATATAATGGTGGATGCACAGTTGTGGGCATATGAGTAGAAGTTGAAGGAATTTAACATTTTTAACATTGAATCCAATTCAATGGAACAGTTGTTTACAGTTGTTTTGTTGAAACTGTTGAATTAATATGTTAAGTGCATATATATTAATATTAATTAATATTAATTAATAGTTTTTGCATATGTTTTGGGTATTTTATCAAAATTTTCAGTGTGTTTATCTGTATTTTGGGGTGGCTGTGGCTCAGTTGGTAGAGTGGTTCACCCAATGACCGAGAGGTTGGTGGTTCGCGTACAGGCTCTGGCTGTCCACATGACAAACTGTCCATGGGCAAGACACTGAACCCTTACTTAGTCTCCCAGTAGGACTGACAGAACTAATGTGAAGCGCTTTGAGGGGAAAAGCACTATGTAAGTGCAGAACATTTACCACTGTAGAAGAGTTTTCTAATATGTTTTGGATTTTTCATCATTTTTTTGTGTTATTTTGGTTTTAGTGAATTTTAGTGGATTTTTTTAATTTAAGTGGATTTTAGTGTCCACATGAGCTATCACAGAGAGCTCTGCATTCCTTTTGCCCTGAGAGCTCCTCAGGTTATTCACATCACTCACACCAAGCCTCCACAAATCATCTCAGACACTGAAGGTCACGCATAAATCTATGAGGTTTTTTTCACGGCATTTTACGGCGAAGGAAATGGGCTTGGAAACATATTTTGTGAAAAAAAAATCTCTGCATTTTTTAGTGTTTCTTCATGTATTTTACTACATTTTTTAGGAATTTTGAGCAGAAAATAATGCCCCTGAGACAGGACAGTCGACTGACATGAAGTGTTTTGACAGTTTTCTTTTCACTGAAGCATTTCCAGATGAAAATACCACATTTACACGAAGCATACGATAGTCGGGGATTCTGCTAGCACGAGGCTACTGCCAGCACTAGGCTAATGCTAGCACTAGGCTAATGCTAGCACTAGGCTAATGCTAGCACTAGGCTAATGCTAGCACTAGGCTACTGCCAGCACTAGGCTACTGCCAGCACTAGGCTAATGCTAGCACTAGGCTAATGCCAGCACAAGGCTAATGCCTCACCTTATGACAAACACATTCAGTGCTCATTGAACATGAAACACAATCAATGTAGATTAAAAATGAATATTTAATCATAATTGATCAAATCTAATTCAAAGCATTCAGTGACTAATTTGATTAACCATTGGAATCATTTGACAGTGTGAATGTAAAGTGAAGGCCTTGTCATGTCTGCAGTTGGACTCCACTCTGCTGCTGTATTTGAACACATCCTGAGGCATTCACGGGTAATTGCAGCAGCTGTTTCCTACTTTTATGTCGGTAATAAGAGCCTGTGGTCATTTCTGGCGCTTACAAAGACCGTGGCAGCTCCTCTTCATTCGTCATGTGATCAAACATTTGATGGAACCCAAGCGGGGTCTGTGGGTTTGGGGACGGGACCCAGAGGACCGAGGCCGGACGACTTCATGAGGTGTTGCTGGACCAGGGCGAGAGGCTTCATGATGAGGTCATCGATGGTCTGACTGGGAAACACTGGCAATGAGTCTGTGGTTAGAACAGGTCCTGGATGGGCCAACCGAAACTGGACTTTTCCACCTTTGGACATTTTTGGATGATTTATATATATATATATATATATATATATATATATATATATATATATATATATATATATATATATATATATATATATATAATATATATGTGTGTGTGTGTGTGTGTGTGTGTGCGCGTGTGTGTGTGTGCGTGTGTGTGTGTGTGTGTGAATGTGAAGCTAATGTAAAGCACTTTGAGCACCATGAAGGTAGAAAAGAACTATGTAAGTGCAGAACACTTATATAGTTCCCATTGTTCAACCTTCAACCCATTGTTACCATGTGAATTTTTTTTCCTTTTTTTAAAAATTATTATTATTGAACATTTTCAAAATTATACAGTCCAGAGCAGGTACATACAAGTTATTTGGAGAAAAAAAACATAACAATAGTAGCATATCTTATACGTTCACAGCAATGATCTCAAGAGTCTGTATGGAATCACCTTCTGGCATTTTCAGCCTGAGTTTTCGAATATTCCAACACTTTTCCAAATTTCTCTATAAAAAAGTCTTTCTGATCTTTAATATAATATCTTAAGTTTTCCAGAGAAATACAGTCAGACATCAGTGACTTCCACAGACCAATGGAAGGACGTTCCTCTCCAACCCATCTAACCATTACAGCCTTTGAGCCCAACATGAACAAAAACTGAACAATATATATATGTGTTCCCATGGACACTACCTAACACACACAGTAAAGGGTTTGGCTTTAAATGATGATTCATTATCACACTAAACTCAGCACATATGGTTTAACAAAACTGTTGAATCTTTTCACATTCCCAGAGACACTGAAATCTTGTCCCTAGAGTAGTCTTACATTTGGAGCAGTTAGGAGACGCCCCTGTTGTATATTTGCTGCACATATATGGGGATATATATGCATTTTGTATAATATTGTATTGCATTTCTTGGAATCTGTTACATACAGAAATTCTTGAAGGTAAGAGTAGAATTTCTTCCCATACATCTGTATCTATTCTTATTTTTAGCTGAGTTTCCCACAACTTCTGTGCATTTTGCATTTTTTGATGGTAAAAGGTGTTTTCCTATAATTAATTCCCACATCATGTAAATCACAGGTGTCAAACATAAGGCCCGGGGGCCAAATCTGGCCCGCAAAGGGTCCAATCTGTCCCATAGAATGAATAATGATGAAGATATTAACGGTGTAAAAATGATTTTATGATGGTCCCTGAAACTTGTCCGTCAGCAGATGCGTAATGGACTTAAATGTCTTCTTATAAGTGGTAGCTTTTGTTCTGTTTCCACGGTGACATTTGAACACAATGGAGGCTGCCAAAGCCAACACCGTCAGATTTCTGTCCAAGCTCTGACATTTGCAGCGATGCAACAATCGTCTTTTGTCTCCAAAATGAAAACATAGAGAAACGACAAACAAAAGAAAAACGAAACCTGACACCAGAGCGGCTGAATAAAACATATATGGGACGCAAACAATGTCAGCTGTCAAACACGAGCAAAAGAAATGATTAGGGGTTTTTTTTTTCCCTTTAATACTTTTTGTCAGATGACATCGTCAAAAAAAAAAAAAAAAAAAAAAACAAGCACTGAGGCAACAATCAAATCCCTCAGCATGTGTCACAGAAACCCATTTTCCTAATTAGTTTTCCACCAATAAAAACGCAGACACACGCCAAGAGCATGGGACATTTTTTTAGGATAATAGCGGCTGTGAACAACATTTATAACAGACAAAGAAGAAGAACTGGCATGTGACGCGTTTCCAATTAGACCCGAATGAAGCCCGACACATTTGAAGGCAACGGCGTGTGACACAAAACCACCTCCGCTCGTGTGAAAACCCTGCGAAGGTGACGAACAAACAGCCAATTACATTAATTGGTACTTTTACAGCGTAAGCACAAAATCAGCTGCATCTACATGTGTGATTTCAAAGTAAAATAATATTTCCCATATTTTCCACACTACAGGGTGCACTGGACTATAAGGCACATTAAGTGAAATAAAACAGTCAGATAAACTTTATTAAACATGTATAACTGTCACCTTTGTTCAAATGTTAATGAGTGTATTCACAAGTTATTGAGTTGTTGAGTTATAACAAAACACCCTTATTCCACTAAATCAAACATTGAAAAAGTCACAATTAAAGGATAAGAAATCAAAATCATTATATAAAAAGTCAAAATCATGAGCAGGGTTCCTGTGGATCCTTGAAAAGTCTTAAAAGGCATTGAATTCATTGTTGTAAAAATAAGGCCTTAATTGGTATTAAAATATATTAAATTGAATTTTCAAAAGTCATAAAGATTTGGACACATTAGTCAGATTTAGTTAGTTAGTTAGTTAGTTAGTTTGAAATAAAAAGTATCCTTTAGGCTGTCTATATTACAACAATGAGGTTTTTACAAGTGTGACTTTATATAGTGTGTGTGTTATATTATGCTTCTTGATGTAAATGGTTCATGAATGTAGCAGCAACTGGACCAAAAAGTAATGTTTTATTTCAAATAAACAGTTGGTAAAACTGCACCCAGATAATTCATCTACTGTTTTTTTTCCCCTTTTTCTATGTTGGTTCATAGACGTCTTGATCTTAAATTTAATTTCAAATGGTATTCAAAAAAGTTTTAAAAAGTCTTGAATTGAACTCGCCCTGAGCTGTAGGAACCTGATGACATAAAAGTCATAATTATGAGATAAAAAAATCTAATTCTAACATATAAAGTCTCACTTTCTCTCCTCCTCTTATAACCCATGTCCTTGCATGACACTGTTTGTCATATTTATGTTTTTATTATTCTTCTAACTTATACAAAAAACTTTGCAAAAAAATGCGCCTGCAGCACTGTAAATAGACCAAAAATTTATGATGCTAAAATGTGCGGCTTGGTCTTGAAAGGTGTGTTATCTATGAGGACTGACATTCCGATGCATGGATTTGGTATAAAATGCAAATACTTCACTAGTTGATGAGAGTTGAACATTGCAACAGCTCCCATTCATTTTAAATGGACGTTCCCAGTGTTTTCCGCCCGCTGCACCATTAACACCTGCTGCCAATGGCAACGAGTTTTGTCACTTCAGATTCACGGTACCATATCATTCAGCCACTTTGAAAGTAAATATTGTTGTAACTGCTATTTTATCCAGTCTGTTAGAGCAGTAAGGCCGACGTCGACAAAGTTTTTATCAGATCAGAGGCAGCAGCTCAACAAAGTAGCCTATACCGAGCCAGAGGAGTGTTAGGAAAAACAATAACATTCCAACTGGACTACCTTTTTCTCGACAGAAGCCATTGTCTATACAGTATGAATACATTCAAAATCATTTTGGTAAACAATTGTCTGTCTTTTCTCAAAATAAGCAGTAATAAGCAGTAATAACCTGTAGAATAAGTGGGATAATGTATTGCCCGCGCGTGTCTATCGAAAAATATTTCCATTTGCGGCGGAACAATACCCCGACGCCGAAGGTTCGGCCTCAGGGTGCTGTTCGGCACCGTTGTGAAATATTTTTCTTTTTTTAAATAGAATTTTATTGGGTTTTGTAGAAGAGAAACGTATATCACATATCCATAAAACAGACCAGAACAGGGTTCACACATTTGTCCCTTTTTTGTGTAAAACAAAACAAAAGAAAAAAATCCATTCCATCTTCATACTGTTTTCTTTCTTTTTTTTTTCTTTTATTTACTTCTCAATTGTCTTTGTGTCCTTAATTGTTCGTCAACTTTCCAGTGAGGAAGAAAGAGAGAAAGAGAAAAAAAAAACAACAAAAACATACAAACAACAACACGAACTTCAGTAGAATAGTAGCTAAGCAACTATTTGTTTCTTATTCATAAAGTCCATCCATGGTTTACAACGTTTCTCGAGAAATATTTTCCAATAGTCACGCATGGGCAATACATTATCCTTTACAGCGTGTGAAGGTTGTAAAATATTAGTGAAGTATTCCAGTGAGTCTGAAGAGGAAAACATGTAAAGGAAAACCCAGTGAGAACTGAAGCTACATACTGTCAGTATTTTTGTTCATTATGTATATAATAAGTAAAACTGACCAGTTATCTAAAAAAACACAAAATTGTGTATTATTTAGAAAAAAAAACCGGAGTGGGATTAGAGTGGGAGTAATTTTGAGTGGGAGTGGGATGGTTTTGGGAGTCAGATGTACAGTAGTGGGACGGGAGTGAAAATCTTCTCCTGTGTCATACTCTACATTAACACAATCATTCAAAAGTGGAAAAGTGGATTTATTGATTAAAAAATAAAACACCAACGAACACTGGACACTTAAATTGACTGAATAAATCTTAAACGTTGGTGGATCGATAAGGATAAAGTTTCAGCTTTTCTGTAATTAAACCTTTTTTCCGTGTCAAGTAACTGGAGATCTTCAAAAAGTACCACAAAAATAAAAAGTGTTTTTATATGATGGTAAAACATCATGACTAAAAACAGACACACTGTCCAAAAACCTGGAGTCAAATGCATAGATTTTTACTTTTTCATTCAGATTGAAGCAGAGGTTCCAGTTTTTCAACATTTAGGCTGAACACCATTTCACCTCTGACCCCTTTCGCCGACCCTCATGTGTTTCCGCTCGCTTTCGTGAGCTTCACACAAGGGTCTGTTAAACCACCGTAGACGTTCTGTGTCGTGGCCAAATCGTGGACGGACCAATCAGGATCCTCAGGTGTGATTTTAACTCTCGACAGTACCTTTGAAAAACATGGAGGAGACTGAACTGTGCTTCCATTCTGCATTTTCAGATTCAGACGTCTTTATTTATCCCCTAGGGGCAATTGGGTTTGCAGACAATTGGTCACAGCAGCATAAGTGAACACTAACATAACCTATACTAGGACTATTGAAGGGCCCACTACAGGTCATGGCCCCCCCCTACAGTGAACCAAACACCCCTGCTCATTACGGTCATTTTTTTTGTTCCTTTTTACTCATTTTGTTGATTATTTTAGTCATTTTCAATCATTTTGTTGACTATTCTGTTCCTTTTTTTTTTTTTTTTTTTTTTTTTACCAATTTTATTAATGTTTTTTTTTTTCCTTTTTTACTCATTTTGTTGATAGTTTTGGTAATTTTCAATCATTTTGTTGATTATTCTGAATGGATGGATTCATTTAAATACACAGAAAAATTAAACCATTTTAAGAGATTAAAAGCTTTAGTCCAACTTTCTAAAAAAAAGAAAAAAAATTGTAGACCTGTATAATTTCTTGACTTTTTAAATTCATCCCAGGGGTCAGACTGAACTGTTTGATGACCCAGTTTTGGCCCTAGGACCTTCTGTTTGACCTCCTGCTCTGTACCTTCAACACATCACCAACATCTAGACATTTTTGCAGAAGTCTCTGTTAAATATTAAAAAGCCAACTGTGTGTTTTATCCTGTGAATAAAAGCTCAGTTCTGCTCTCCTTCTCTTTGATTCCAGTCCGACAGCTCTCATTTTCCCGAGGTCAGTGAACTGCACACTGATAATTCTCTAAAAGTGCAGACATGAGAGACTTCCCTGAGTATCAGATGTTTGGATCAGGGTTCTTTTATTAACCTTTATGGGTCAGTTCCATGAATCAATAAAAAAACAGAAAGACTGAGTTGATTAAATCAAACAGCAGGACACAGCTGTCAAGTCCCATTATTTCCTGTGAGCCTGAAAGCAGCGGGGAAATCAAGCGGCGGCGTTGACGGACTCCCCATGTGGGTAAAGACCGTGAAGACAAACAAATGGACGGACAACGTGCATTTCATGACCTGTGGCGTCAAAACCGCCTCTGAAATCTTTCACATGACTTGAGAATAAAACAAGTATTCAGAGAATGTCTAATCTCGACCCAATTTTGTGTCAATCTCAAGTTTCTACGACAACCTGTTCTTTAGCCAATAATGGGATTTTTGACCTTTCTGCTCCGTGCAACCTTGACCTTTGACCTTTTGCAATACTAATAATTTTGTTAAATGTATATATGCCTCAGTGTGTGTAATATTATGATAATATATCCAGTATATTCTCTGCAATGGGGGACGGGTTTAATAAACACAACCGCGTGTATTATAGCGTGTCAATCAACAGGTCATGTGACAGCTCTATATTCTCTTGTCATAAACCCTCCCAAACGAACGCACAGATCGATTCGGCACTGACGTGAAGTCCAGATGGAGTCGGTGACAGACACGCCTGGTTCAGAGAGGACGCCAATTGAGTTTGATCAAAGATTGATCATGTGCCAAAGGGGAGATGGAGCCCCATCCGTCAGAGCCTCCACTGGTATACCGGCCATCATAGCTCCGCCCCCACACACATTTAGGGCGGCCCACATCCCGCCTCTGCTCATGCTCAGCACCAGCTTTTTCCTGTTTCTGGTCTTAAAATAAAAACCAGGAAGAGTTCAGTACATTCACACTGGAGGGGAGTGTGGCTACATGACCTGTACATGTACCTGATGAGCACCATGCACAGGGCCGTTGACAGCTTTGGCTGGGGCGAAATAATCTGAGCCCCCCCCCCCTAGTCTCGCCTCTCAAGTTTCTATGCCAACCCGTTATAGAACCTTTCTGCTAAATGTGACCTTGACCTTTTGCAATATTGATAATTTCATTATATGTATATATGCATCAGTACATGTAATATTATGATAATGTATGCAGTATTGATTAAGTTATAGCGTGATATGTCTATGTTTGACACGCACAGTGTTACACAAGTTACTTTTGCGACATGTCACCTTTTACCTCCAGAGATCTCAAAAACTATTGGTCATATGTGATAACACCAGTTATGTCAATTGTAGAAATCTTCATTGTGCATTGTTTGGTATCAATCTGAAAGTTCTGTGACCCTCCGTTCTTTAGCTATAACTGCTAACGTGATTTTAATCTTTTAGTTAATTGTGACCTTGACCTTTGACCTTTACTAAAATTGATCATTGTATCTGATGCACATTAGCTATATGTATATGCCTATGTCATTTCATGGTGATATCTCAAGTATTCATTGAGTTATAGTATGATATGTCTCTGCACACACACACACACACACACACAGTGATTATAATAATCTCTCACAACCGATGTTGGATGAGATTAAAAAACAACAACATCTAAACAGAATGTCTTGGCCTGGATTCGAACCCCTGGTGACCCTGTCCTTTACCCACTAAATATCTGATCCAGTTAATGTCAGTGCTCACTCTGGTTGTGTTCACTACGGTGCTATAATTGTTTTAGGTATGAAACATAGCAAGGTAAATGTTTTATTTTCTTACGTTTTGTCTTACATCTATATATTTATCTCATATCTTTGCAGTGAAGCCCTGAGGCTCTTGGCTTCTTCATCTCGTTTTCTCTTTTCTTTTCTTTGCTCCTGACTTGTGCATGTTGGTAAACAGGTTAGCACACTTATTGTCTAAGAGTCATGATGGAAGTGTTGTGTTATTTGACGCCTTAATCAAAGACCAAACCATTTCTGCATTTTGAGGGGGGGGGGGGTTCTTGAATCTATTTTCGAAGACAATAATGGTGAAAAAAAAAACTGAAATAATTTATTAAATGCAAATATAGCACATTTTAACCCCCAAATCAACATGTTTTGAAATGAAACAGAAAAATGTTTTGGTTTTTTTTAGATTAATGGCGTCTTCATGAGGGACCAGTTCTGGGCCCCCCCTCATGCTTGGGCCCGGGACAATATACCTGTTTGTCCCCCCCCCCCCCCCCCCCCCCTGTTGACGGCCCAGACCACGCATATGCATTAAGGACATCCATCATGGTCTCTAACTATGTCTACTCCGTTTAAACAAAATTAGCGATTTATGTCTTTAAAAAAAACAAAACTTTATATCATCAACATTGACAAAAAACTGCTATAAAATCCATATCTGTCAACAGTTTTTCTTAATTGTTTCTTTTTTCTTTTATGGTACGGCCACACCGAATGCAAATTTTCACATTTGCACATCAAGATTACATACCAAGTCAACGGAGAGACATATTTGGACGCAGATTCACCCAAAGTTGGATGCATTTGGTGTGGCTGTGGCATTAGCAATCTCAAACAACTTCCCTCCTTACATGTATTATACCTTTCTGTTTTTCCACACTTAGTAAATTTGGCTAAGTTTGGTGCATATATCCAATGGAAAAGCAACTTCTGAGACACGGCGTATTTTTTTACTCCATGTCATCCTCCTTTTGAATTTCCTACTAATTCCATGTGATCCAACTTTAATGTCGCCTGAGGTGAAGCTGAATAAAGTGACACATCATTTCCCACCGAGGAAAAGAGGATTGCTTTAAAAAAAATATGAATGTAGCAGGGACTAATGTGGATGTAATGATGATTAAATAATTACTTATCAAACCAATGTACCACAGTATCTATCTATCTATCTATCTATCTATCTATCTATCTATCTATCTATCTATCTATCTATCTATCTATCTATCTATCTATCTATCTATCTATCTATCTATCTATCTATCTATCTATCTATCTATCTATCTACCTACCTACCTACCTACCTACCTACCTACCTACCTACCTACCTACCCACCCATCCATCCATCCATCCATCCTACAACTTTGACCTCTATCGTTCAAGGTTCTGATGTCAGTGGACTTCATCCTTCGTTGCTTTTCCATCGACCTTCAAATTATGTAAATATAACTGTTGTAACCATGGTTAAAATGACTAATATGGGTTTAGTCGTTTTATTTCCCACCTTCTCTCTTACTATCGAATGCAGCTTTTATGACAAATTGTGACTCTTTCGTATTTGACCATATTCCATATTTTATGACTTTTCTTCACAGTGAGGTTTTTTTATTTTCTTATGCGGCCTTAATACACCGTTTGATTCATGTTCTACCATATGGAACTGAAATATCCTGTGTATTGAGTGTTTTTTCTCCTCTGAGGTTTCAACCATATTTACCTGTTTAAGGCTCTTTTTTTCTCTCAGCCAATCATTGCCATGTCAGAGAACAGTGTTTTTGTTCTTTGAGGTGAATGTCTTTGATTTGTGTGTTTCTTTTATGAATAAAACTGCCTGGATAATTGTCAGAAAACAGATGGATGGAATTACATATATGACATGAGCCCACATTCATACCCATGGATCCATAGGGGAATAAATACACATTATATTATGTTATATTTAACTCTGTGGGGACATGAAATAAATCCATAAATAAAGATGAACATACTTTTTAGTTCAGGGGCCACATTCAGCTAAATTTGAACAGAAGTGGATCTAATCAGTAAAATAAATGACATCATAAAATATAAATGTCAACTTCGAACTTTTCTCTTTAGTTTATCATTTACAAATATACATTCTAACTTACAGATCACACTGGATCTACAGATACTAAATATTTAGTAATAGGTGGAATATTATTAAAATTGTACTTACTGGATTTTTTGGATTATAAATCGCAGTTTTTATTCATAGTTTGGCCGGGGGTACGACTTATATATGAAATTATTAACATATAATTTAATTTCATATGTTATTTTCACACTGACAACTGCAAGAGGGTAACTGAATAACTGTTAATATGTTACGTTAACATACCAGGCACGTTCTCAGTTCATTGTTTATGCAACATTTAACATTAGCTGAAAAGCGAGAAATTATTCAAAGAATTATTTTGTGTGAAGTGGTTAGCATTCATGCCTCACAGCAAGAGGGTCCCTGGTTCAAATCCCACACCAGACCTTTCTGTGTGGAGACTCATACAAGGAGTGCCCCGTCTTCACCCATTGTAGCTGGATTAGGCCCCCAGTGAGGCTAAAGCAGGTTAGCCAAGATTCCTGCCCACACCATCACACTCGCAACTGGATGTGGATTGCACTGGCGGACACAGCGCACATTCCCGACCATCCGGGCGACCAAGACAAAACTGACTCTCATCAGAGAACAGCACACCAGACAAGCATTGATGAGTCCACTGGAGATGTTGTCTAGCCCACTCCAGCCACCTCTGATGTCATTCATGAGTCAGGATATTATACCGATTAAAAGCCTCCGGGCCTGTAGGTTGTTCTTCTGCTGATCCTGGGGACGTGTCTGCCAGTTGTTTCATGTGCTGTTTGGCTGGCAGGCCGGAATCGATCCCTCAGGCGCTGCAGACAGATATGTCGATCTTGGTCAGGTGTGGTGACTCTCTCACAACCTGGGAGTGGGCGGTCGTCAACAGTGCCTGTAGTGGTGTGACGACCCACCAAATTACAGATTGTGGGTTGACTGCAGCCCATACGTCTCGCCACTTCACTGTATGTCAAGCCCACCTGCACCATCCCTAAAGCCCTCGGTCTTTCTTCACGTGTGAGCCGTGGAATTTTGACGTGTACTGGAATAAAACAGGTGGCCTTCTGTTCTCCCATATATAGGCTTTCCAGGCCACTCCTTAATTTGTTCAGATTCATTGTGTTTATTGCTCAAGTTGCATGTGCTACACTTTTCTCCATTAAGCCCCCAGATGTGCAGTCAGTTGTGACCGGGACGCAACTCATCAATATCAAGCATACTCACACAACCCACAAACAAACAAAACAAATGGAAAAATCCTCTGTCCTATATAGACTCCAAAAATTCAAAACTTGTTCCTCAAAGTTTTTAATGACTGTCAGTATGCTATGGCCTGAAGTAATTTGTACCCCAACTGAAAACACACTCAGAGAAATGGCAAACTACTTTGAAAACCAATGGGGGTTACCACAGGGTGTTGGTGCAATAGATGGTTGACACATACCAATCATGGCTCCACAAGAGTATCACACAGAGTATTTTAATAGAAAAGGCTGGTACTCTATTGTCCTTGAGGCAGTTGTTGATGGCAAGGGACTTTTTTGGAATGTGTTTGCTGGACTCCCTGGCATAATGCAAGACTTCTACGTAAATCAGGACTATGGTTCAAGACAACGGGAGGTTATTCCCTGGAGAGCTTCTGTACATAGGAGGCCATGGGATGGACTACTACAACATATTGGGAGATGCAGCCTATCCCAAATGAGCTGGCTCATGAAGCTTTTTATGGACAATGGCCGCCTAACTGTACAACAACATCACTTCAACAGCAAGATCAGCAGAGGTAGAGTGGTGGATGAAAATACATTTGCGAAAGTGAAGAGAAGATGGTGGTGTCTGTTGAAGAGAAATGACTGTAGCACAGATATGGTTAAGTCCATTGTGACATGTTATGTCCTATAAATGGTAAATGTTCTGCACTTATATAGTTCTTTTCAACCTTCATGGTGCTCAAAGCGCTTTAGCCTCACATTCACCCATTCACACACTCATACACCAGTAGGTTTCTAAGGTTCTGTCAATCCTACTAAGTCAGGGTTCAGTGTCTTTGCCCAAGGACACTTTCGACATGTGGACAGCCAGAGGCGGGATGCGCCACAGACGCCCTGTACAACCACGAAGAGGCTTTCATGGAAGAATGGGCTGTTCCTGCTCCCGTAAACCAACCAATACAGCTGTGGCAGCATGCACACCTCTAATGCACCACCTTAATGTGAAAAATGTTCAAACTTTGTACTTGTGAAACTGTGCTGTGTGAAAAAATATAAACAGTGAAAGAAAACCTTGAGTCTTTTTTTTATTGACACACACACACACAATAGAATAAAAAAATTATATAAAACAAATAAAGTTCCTTTTTTGTTAGTAGACTTAAAATTGAATGCTGTGATTTGTTGTGGGTTGCTGATTGTTCACCTGGAAATTTAACCTCCAAACAACATACACAACAGTGAGCTCTCCTTACTGGAGCAGTTTTGTCATTAAGCTTTGGACTTTCCTCAAGAGTTGAGTCACATCCAACTCCATTACGATGTTTTGAATCACTTCAAAAGTGTAGCGGACCTGTGAAGGATACCTCATGTTTAAAGAGTAGAAAGGTCCAAATAGCAAGGCTGTTGCAAGGGCCACATTATTCAAATCTTAAAGAACCACCACACTCTTAATGATGAGGCCAACGTCACAGAAGTCATTTTGTGGCGTCTCTCTGGTGGGGTAGATTCCCACAGTTTTTAATAGATTTATTTCATGTGACGTCACATTGCTATATTGTCAGCGTGCAATTTTCAGATGGAGGGCAGGAAGTGAAGCTAAATGAGTTTTCTCTTGGAAAAATGCCTATGTTTTGTGTTGTTTTTTGTTGTTGTCAATTCCCAAAGATTGTCATTCACAAAAGTGAGAAATGGAAAAAGTTCACAGAAAAACATTGTAAAAAGTGGATTTTAAAACTGCGTTTGTGGTCAGGAAGGGCAGAGTTTGCTAATGCTAATGCTAATGCCTGTGTCTGCAGTGACCACTTTGTCAGAGGTATGTTCGAAAGCTAACTTTTTTTGTGGATGTGCTATATAGGTTGTTAGGTTGTTGTTAAATGCTTGTTTACCCTGGTGTAATATGGTTTAACTACAGTGTAGATTTTGCAGTGTTAATTTGGAGACAATGGGACCAAATACACTCTAGAAGAAGTTAAATAAACTCTCTAAGTGTTGATTTAACACTGCAAAATTTACTGTGTAGACACATCTTTTTGAAGGTGGAAAAGTGCTATATAAGTACAGTCAATTTATCATTTACATCACAATGTGTTGCATGTTTATTGACATTATTAGCTACTGCTAGTGGCTAGTAGTGCGACTAATGTAAACAAACATGCAATATATCTTGACTTTGCTTCGTTACAAATAAAACACTCACCCTGGTGAAGACCAAATGATAATTATCACTGAGCCTTTTGGTACCGAGGTTGTGGACCCACCCACTGACAAAAAAGTTCTATGCCTCCAAACTTTTCTCGTCTTTGATCTGCTGCTGGTGTGAGAGGATGTCTGCAGGACCAGGTAGTTAGTAATATCCACAGCAGAGATTGTTAGAAAATATTTGGGTTCTGTCGAAAACTCATTGATTTTCATCAGATACAGGTCACGTCCAATAAATTCTTTAACTAACTGTATGTATCTGTGTTTGGACACTGGATCTAAATCAGTACAATAAACACACTCTTTAATGGTTTCCTCCATAGCAACAGTCTCCATGGTTACTTCTTTCCCTCCAGCTGAAATTGCAACGTCATCATAGTCACGTGACTGAAACCTACTTATTTCTGACAGAAAACAAAACAAAACACAGGAACCTTCAAATTTGACAAAGTAATGTAAAGACTGAATTCTCATCCTCTGTTTTTCTGGAAGTTGTTTTTATGTCCCTGGGTGGTTTTTATCACTAACCTCAATTTTCTCCAGGGCTTTATCCCAGTCTCAATTCTACCTTTGTCAGATGAGGGTAGGTGCAGTGTAGGAAGATAGTGGAATTTTCCTTCACTAAATTCACAAATTTGAAGTGTTTTCACACTGATGTAATCCATAATGTGAGAGAAAGAATATTTTTTGCTCTGTGGCAGAAGGGTTTTTTACTTCAATAATAGGTGACTATGAAGAAAAAGTGGACTGTTTCAACCATTTGTTTTAATCCATGCATTGGAATCACTTCACCAAGGCGGTAAAGAGGGCAAATGGCCAGTCTGTATTTTCAGTGTGGGTCAAAAGTAGGTCAAAATCTAAGTCTGTAAGAAGAATAGTTCAAAAGTTATATCTAAAGTTCCATTTTGACCTTTTTTGTGACCTTTGACCATGAGAATTTCCCGGAGAATACATGAATAAAAGAGAAGTTACTGATTCGCTCTATCACTGATCATTGTGAAAACACATTTTTGGTAACCTTGACCTTTGACCTAAATTCACCAAAATTTAATGGCATCTCTTCTGCACCACCATGGACCTTTCCTGAAATTTTCATGGAAATTGGTCCAGTAGTTTTTGTGGAAACCTACTTATAAATAAACAGACAGAGACTCAAATACAAAATACTACTCTACTTTTCGGAGGTTGGGATAATAACACCCCTTGTTCCCCGTTTTTTGTTTTTTTTGGGGGGGGTTGTTAAACCAATGATATATTTATTCCATAAACTATGTTCTGACAGTTCGGATTGTTTTGTTAGAAAATAAACACCTGAACTCACCATGTCCCCATACTTTCATCCACATAATGTAACTCTTCCCTCTGCTTCTTCACTCTTCTGATTTTTCACTCAGGTCTAAGTGGAACGAGTTAAGGGTTTGTTTAGGGTTCGAGTGGCGCCTGCTGTGAAACAACACCACTTCCCTTCCACCTATTAGACCGGACGCCGCTTTGGGTAATGAGAGCGACATGGCGCTGGAGACCCAGTGACGCATTTATGAGCAGATCTGTCAAACCAACGAGCACCACAACCATTAGCGCTGATAGCTAAAGCCAGCGTTGCATCATTGGACCTAATGGCCGAAGCTGACCTAATGTTGCATTAGCGTTGGATTTAATAAAGCAGACATGTTGAAAGCGTTGCCATCTGCCAATTACTCGGTGGCCTGCTGGTCAGCGCTCTGTAATTTGAGGTAATTTCACAGCCTGTGGGGACAATCAGGAAGTCGGATCTACAATTGTAACATTCCAGATTACAGTGTCCGTCCGCACAATGTGACAGGCCACATGTCATCACTTCCACTTAGCATGACTGTCCTGCTTTTGGGAGCGTGTGCAGTGGCTTTTTGTTCCCATCCAGAGCCAACGCGTCCAACAACTGGACACGTGTGCCCGCCGCAGCTCACCGTGACATAAAACAGGGGAACCAAGTGTCTCAGTTGTCTAGGGTCTCAGTGAGTGAGAAGGGGGTGTTGCCCCGGGGAGAAAATCACTGTAGGAATGTCACACTTGCTACATTTATGATTTTTTATTTCTGAATTATTTACTCGGAATAAAATAATTCAGAATTAAAGCTGTTTCCTTTGTGTTTATATGAACATTTTAGTTCCAAATAAAGGTTTCCATGGAAACAGGTGAATTTCATTCTGGTTAATTGGTCTTTCAGAGCTGGCTCTAATTTAAAAACGGGTTGTCATGGAAATTAGCACAAAATAGGGGCTTGTTTCTCCATGAATACTGGTTTTGTGTTAGATTTGGTTATGAAGTAAAATTACACTGATATTTAGCTGTTAATTTCAATTGATTTGCATCTAGAAATGATATACTTTTCCTGCTATGTTTGCTAGTCGGGTCTTAGTTACGATAGTTCTGTTCCTTGATAAGATAATAATAGAATACAGCACAGGACCTTGACTATGTTTTGGATTTGTTATGTATTACGTGAAATTCATGTATGTTTATTTCTTGTTTTATTTCAGTTCTACAGTGACAAAATGAGAAAGTGCTAATGAGAGAAAAGAGTGATTAAAAGTGAGTGTAAAATAAAAGGACCAAAGCACACTCCATTGTCCAATTGTTTTACTCTTAGCTAGCTGTCTAGCTCTGCACAGTAGTGACGCAGTATGAGGGCAGCATAATGGTAGCACATTAGATTTGCTGCTGCGAGGAGGGTCTAGTATGTTTTGAGTTTTATTGTTTTATGTTTTTTTTTATTAGTATTTTGTATTTTAATAGCTTTTTGCTTGTTTAGTATATTTTTCCTCTGCATTTTTGTGTATTTTGTGGGAAATTTGAATTAAAAAAAACAAAAAAAAACAAATCCTTAGATAAAACAAACTATAACCAAAAGTGTTTTAATCGCAATTGATCCAATGCGACCCTGTGATTAATCTGATTAAAATTGTTATCATTTGACATCTCTAATGTGAATAGATTCACAGTGAGATTGGAAGCTTTGAAACAGGGATTGTCCCCTCAGAAAAAAAAACAAAAAAATACAGAGAAAAGCTTTCAGCGCCTGCAGGTTTTTGGTTCTGAAACAAAATTGCTGCATCGATTTAACCAGAGTGGAGTGAATTGAGGGGAATCGTCCCCACGGTCCATCCGTGGACTTTCATCTGCATTTTCCCTCTCCGCCTGCATCTGCATCTGCACGCTTTCCAAGTGAAATTAGCCCGACGTGACGCCTGATGCGCCTTTGGGACCCTGCTGATCACTGCCAAACGCCTCACCTAGCAGCAAACAGCCCAGACAGGAAGCAGCAGGTTTTCTTTCCCAGCAGATAAAAACACAAACACAAATTGTTATCATTATTATCCCCCACTCCCCAACCCCCATCTCTCACATCAGCCCCCAATATTCCGCCACCTTCCCCCAGTGGGTCGTCAATAGAGGAGCCAAGAGCCTGCAAATCTGTCTGTTTATATACATCACATCAAGAGCAAATATTAATGCTCAATTTCCTAGCAGTGGGCCATCCCATAATGCATTTATCCTCTGCAAATAGCAATGTCATGCTAACTCTGGATAGAGGCATCAGCTGAAATGTTATGAATAACTTGATCAAATTACACACTTGGAGCAGGAGAAGGAATAATAATAAGTCTGGAGCAACCACTGTTTGGTCCAATTTAACCTCCTCTTAGCCTTCTGTTCCGCTGCTGGACGTACATGACATTATTTTAATAACAACTATAAACACAGCTCCTACATTAATGACATTATTTTAATAATATCTATATATTCAACTCTCACATTAATGGCATTAGTTTAATTAATAATATCTATATATTCAGCTCCCATATGAATGCACCTGCGCGTGTTTCATGTCAAATTAAAGTGAATAAACTCATCTCTGTGAAAATACAAACTATTCTGATACCACATAGGGGATCTACCTGCACGCAACATGTAATTAAGCAACAAAAAAAAAATCCTGAGTTAAAGGTTCCCTAGGAACTATATAGTTGTAAGAGCTATTATTTTAACTAAGTTCCTAGAACTACTCTGTGGGAAAGTGCCTTATCTGTGCAGGTCTCTGTTCATCATTTTAACGTTCTTACTTTCTGCTCATAATCCAGTCCATACCTAACCTGACTGTCACCAGATGTTATTTTACAATACCATCTGGGACCCTTCCGCAAAAGATCAGTTTTCAAAGGAGGGGCGTTATATAAAACCCTGCATGTGATTAGATGAAAAATCTGTCCGTCAGTCGCTTCATCCACTCATGTTGAAGTCAAGCTGCTTAATCGGCAAAAATAGTTTCCATCAGGTATATACACATCAACAGAAGGGGTTTAAACTAACCATTTATATGTGACATTTATTTATAACCTCATCTACTACGATGCCCACCAAGTTCTTCTGGTAAATGTCGTAGTAAAGCATAGTTCTCTGTTTATCCTTCAGTCATGACTCGGGGCTAAAGAACAGTATCGAGCAACATCTGTTGCAGTTCCATTACTATCAGCAGTGTTGTACATGAACGCGTTCATTGAACGATCGTTCACGAACGATATCATATTTTTGACGAACGTGAACGACTCGTTCACAACTTCCCGTTCATTTGGCAAAAGTGAACGCGGTTATTCTGGCATTTATTGAACTGCGCTCTTATGTAGTTCACATTTCGTTCTTATCACATTGTAATTATTGAGTCCTATAAGGTATAAAATGGGATCAAAACACAGCATTATCATAGATGAGAGAGAGAGAGACAGAGAGGGGTGCAGAGAGTTTTTGGAGAAAAAGAGTTAAATGTACAGTAATTTGGAAGAATGAACGATGAACTGAACTAATTCATATTGAGTAACTTGAACTGAACTTTGAACTAGTTCCTAATTAAGGTGAACTTTCCCAACACTGACTATCAGCCCTAGTTTACCAGCCTCTGTGACTTGGTCCTCTACCAACACACCAACACAACCGGGGGGGGGGTCAGAACAAGAGTGAACATGTGGTAGAGTCAACGAAACCCTGGAAATAGTCCAGTTTATATGGACCCTGGGATACCTAACACACACTGGCTTTGTTATGTATCTGAAAAGACTACACTGCCGTCGATTCTGCTTAACGTCACACCAGCCCCACCTGCGACACTGATGGGCTCCTTCATTTTGAAGTAGATTTGATCCCGTGCTACTCAGATGGTTGTGCAGCCAGATGACGTAAGTCAGGTTAGTTCATACCTACCAAATGCAGACAAATACACCCTGGTTTATGTATAAAAAATGAAGGTGGTAAAAAGAACCCAAAAACGTAAATGTTTGTAAGTCTATATCTTTTTATCTGTTTTAGTCCAAACGACAGTCTTTACAAAGAACCCATTCTTTTATCTAGACTCAAATGGCTGAAGTATAGCTACAGTTTTCCTTTGCAGATGTATTTTTTAGGTGTTTTAGGGTAAATTAGCCCAGAATGCTACAGGGTTAAGGGCCCATACAGGTTAAGGTGTGGGGCCAGACCCACGCCTGGAACCAAATTAAACCATTAGCAACAGGTCGTTTCCTCTGGTCCGTCATCAGCACACAAACGGGACACCAGAACCAAACAATTCAATTCAATTTATTTGTCATTTCTCAGTAAAAAAAGATACAAAATAAATTAAATAGTGTACTCCTAGGTTAAAAGCAGTGTAAAAAAACCAAAAAAAACAGGCAATAAATAAATCACCACGTTCAACCAGCTAAAAACATGAGTTAAAAGATGAACACATTTAAAAGACAATAAGTTAAATCATTTAAACAAGTGTGATTGCACTGAAACAACACAATCACTCCTGTTTTAAGAAAATCAGGAGTTTTTGGTTCATTAACCGTTAAATGTCCCTTTTCCGTCTCAAACACGGGCACAGATGAGTGAAGAATGAAGGGGAAAAATAATATTATGTCTCTGTTTGAGTGCAGAGCAGCTTCACTAGAGCTGATGTAACATTTGAATAGGTCTGATCTCTGAGAACAACGAGCAGGCCTATCTGACACAGGTAGCAGACCTGTCACTGTGGTGTCAGAACAACAACCTGACCCTGAATGTCAGCAAGACTAAGGAGGTGGTGGTGGATTTCAGGAGGAACAAGAGCAGCGGGTACACCCCACTCACCATCGGGGGGGAACCTGTGGAGAGGGTCTCCAACTTCAAGTACCTCGGGGTCCACCTCACCGAGGACCTCACCTGGTCCCTGCACGCAGAGGCCACACTCAAGAAGGCCAGGCAGCGGCTGCACTTCCTCCGGCGGCTGAGGAAGTTCAAGGTCTCCCCCTCCATCCTGAAGACCTTCTACTCCTCAGCCGTCGAGAGTGTCCTGACAGGATGCATCACTGCCTGGTTTGGAAATTGCACCGTCCGAGACCAACTCGCCCTACAGAGGGTCGTGCACTCAGCCGAGCGCATCATCAGAGCCTCCCTCCCCTCCCTGCAAGACATCCACACCAAGAGGGTGAGGTCGAGAGCTCTGAGGATTATGCAGGACGCTTCCCACCCCAATGCTGGTCTCTTTACGATGCTGAGGTCGGGCAGGCGCCTCCGCAGCCTCAAGGCCAAAACAGAGAGACTGAGGAGTAGCTTCTTCCCAATGGTGGTCCGGCTTTTAAACAGCTAGTTGTTTTTATCTATTTATACATCTACTTATCTCATTCATTTAAAATACATATTTATATTAATACATTTTTACATCTTTTAAGTACTCAGTATTGCACTCATTGCACTTTTATTATTGCGCTGTATTGTATTGTGTTGTGTTGTATTGTTTTGTGTTGTCTTAGCAGTCGTGCACAGTGTTTCCCCTTTTAATTTCATTGCATGGTTTTTCTTTGTATTTTCGGTGCATGTGACGAATAAAGAACCTTGTACCTTGTACCTTGTACCCACTAGAAAAAGGAAAATGTCAACATTTTAACCCTTAGATGCATAAGTGGGGTCAGAAATCACTGCAATGCTTGTTTTTTTGGCCATAGCTTTGTGTGTGTGTGTGTGTGTGTGTGTGTGTGTGTGTGTGTGTTTGTGTGCGTTAGAGATGCGTGGATGACGTATATTTTCATCCGCATCCGCTTCTTAAAATCTCTATCCAACCGCTACCCATTTGCATGAACGATTTTCCCCCAATTTTCAGAACCGAACCCGCCCGCCATCTGCTAGATAATTCCAAAATTATCTCCACCCACCGCACAACAACAGGTAAAACCTTATCTTTTAAAAAAAAAAAAAATTATGGATGCTGTCATATTACATCTGGCCCAGAGACAACGGTTGAAAAATATATTTTTTATGCTAATACTGACACATTTACAGACATGTTCATTAATGTGTTACTGTCACTGTTAAATAAAGGTCTTTTTAACCTGGTACTCTTAACTGTTTTACTTGCACATCTGTTTTTATTATTGTTTTTTTATCTACTGTGCTTTGTGTTCCTTGCATTTAGTTGCACTGCAGTTTTTTTAATTATTGTTTTTTGTTGTTAAGACAGCATGGTTCCTCACTCGTTTGCATGAAAACACGAGGAACTAAAACAGAGTGTTTTTTAAAAAAGTCTGTTTGTCCAGGTTGAACACCAGCGGAATGAGACACAAGGGGACTGAGACAATAGGGGACTGAGGTCACTGGTGGAACATGGGTGGTTTTGTCCCATTTAAAATAAACCAGTTTGTTCCCTTTCATGTGATGTGTGACGGTGCAGATGCATTGATGTGGGAGCTGTATATATAGATGTTATTAAAATAATGTCATCTATGTCCCCATGAGGCTGGAAGAGGTTAAAATACACATGAAAGGAAAACATGGAACCCTTAAGGCTATTCATTTGTGTAACAGGTTGAGTTTGTGTGTTAATGTGAGCAGCTGTTTTAGTGAAACACTGGCTAAAAGTCAAGAAGCAAAAACCAATCAAGAGTTTCCTCATTGGCTGTGATTGTATTTTGTTCAGAACGGCTAAACTTCAGTCATGTGAAACCTAAACGTCGTCCACAGGCAGCTTCATAAACCGCTGCACTGTTTTTTTATTTCACATTTTTAAAAAATAGTCGATTATGTCTCAGCAAAAATAGTTCCCTGAAACTTTTTTCCCCTGCAACACTAATTAAATTATAAATCCAATATCTTTTCTCACTATGCCAAATGTCAAGCTGTGCTGGAGTTATTCCTGACTACGTGCACAATCAGTTGGTTTTGGACAGAAAGATGTGAACTGATGCATGCTGGAACACAGCGAGCCCAGCTGTGTTTCTGCTTACAGACTGATAAAGAGATTATCTGCCTCCTATGACTGACCTTAAACTGGCTCTGCAGCAGCAGCAGCATCTGCAGCAGCAGCAACAGCATCTGCAGCAGCAGCAGCATCTGCAGCAGCAGCAGCATCTGCAGCAGCAGCAGCATCTGCAGCAGCATCTGCAGCAGCAGCATCTGCAGCAGCAGCAGCATCTGCAGCAGCAGCAACATCTGCAGCAGCATCTGCAGCAGCAGCAGCAACATCTGCAGCAGCAGCAGCATCATTGTATTGCAGAAGTGAAAATAACTAGGTAAAAGTACTTTGTTACTGTACTTAAGTTTAAGTACAGTAACAAAGTTATTGAAGTAACAAAGTTAAGTTGTTTAGGTATCTGTACTTTATTTGAGTACTTATTTTTCTGCAAACTTTTAACTTTATACTCTTTACATTTATATAAATATATGTACTTTATAGTCTTTACATTTATATAAATATCTGTACTTTATACTCTTTACATGTATATAAATATCTGTACTTTATACTCTTTACATTTATATAAATATCTGTACTTTTTAGTCCGGTCGAGTACTAACCGGTCTTGTGACCCAGTCCAGTGAAGTCTTATAAAGTCTGGGTCCAAACAGAAGGACGTCCTGTTGTTCTTGTTAAAACCAGAACCTTCACGTCTTTCCACTTAATAATCCAGACTGAGTGAGAACAGTGTAAAGACGTGTCCTGTTCAGACAAAGCATCACAAACAGACATTTACACACGTTCCCATAATTAAACACACGTCTGTATATTGTTCAACCATCCTTCAACTGTAGCCAAGTACAAGCATGACATGCTCATCTACAAAAAACTACTTTAAAAAAAACATTAATTTCCTTGATGGATGTTCCTCATGCTTTGAAAATGGAGTGTGTTCTCCATCCTGGTCCCCGAATAATCAACCCATAAACACCCACTACTACTTTTCTGTCAGTTCACAACAACTTTTTTTAATTTATATTTAACCTGTCTTAAAGGTAGGGTAGGAGATCTTCCTCCATATTATATTTTTAAAGTATACATGCCTCTCCTTCTGCCCACCCCTCCAAAAACACATGAACACGCATGTTGTCTAGAGAGGTCATGGGTCACAAACATTCACCAGAACTCAATGCATCATAACTAATGAAACAATAAGAAACATTAATCATCTTGTGCCACATGAAGCTTAGCTCAGAAAAGGTTTAGAAGCATGAAATAAACACCATGAGGAAACTAAGGTCAACAACAAGTATTCACAGAATGTCTAATCTCACTCTTATTTTGTGCCAATCTCAAGTTTCTATGACGACCTGTTCTTGAATTAGAGCCAAAAATGTGATTTTGACATTTGGTCAGTGTGTAATATTATGATAATATATCCAGTATTGATTAAGTTATAGTGAAGTACCTCTGATGGCCTCCACGCCCATGTGCTTTGGCTGGATATCCTGGATGAATGGGGTGTTCTCTCACCTCTGAATGTACTGTGAATAACTAAAGGGTTAGTGATAGGTGTGGCCTCGATGTCTATATATATATATATACACATATATATGTATATATATATATATATATATATATATATGTATATATATATAAAATAAATAAATGTTCCTCTCGCCCCACGTGGGCAGTGTCTCCTTCAGACTCAGGTCCTCTACCAGAGGCCTGGGAGCCTGAGGGTTCTGCGCAGGATCTTAGCTGTTCCTAACAATGCATTCTTTTGTACACAGATCTCTGATGTTGTTCCTGGTATCTGCTGGAGCCATTCTCCCAGCTTGGGGGTCACTGCCCCTAGTGCTCCCATCACTACTGGTACCACTGTTGCCTTCACACTCCACATTTTCTCTAACTCCTCTTTCAGCCCTTGGTATTTCTCTTCTCTTCTCATGTTCTTTCTTTCTCATGTTGCTATCACTGGGGACTGCTACATCTATCACCACCACTGTCTTCTCATGTTTATCCACCACCACTATGTCAGGCTGATTGGCCATCACCATCTTGTCAGTCTGGATCTAGAAGTCCCACAGGATCTTGGCCTGTTTGTTCTCTGTCACCTTTGGGGGGTTCTCCCATCTTGACCCTTGACCTCCAGTCCATACTCTTTACAGATGTTCCTGTACAGTATGACCACTACCTGGTTATGCCTCTCCATGTATGCCTTGCCTGCCACCATCTTACACCTGCTGTGATGTGCTGGACTGTTTCAGGGGCTTCTCTACACAGCCAGCGACTGGATAGCTTAGTGGTCTACACCACTGACTTTGGTGCGGAAGGTTGCCGGTTCGAATCCCAGGTGTGCCCTTAGGCAAGGCACTTTACGCTATACATGCCTATACCTCACGATGAGCGATACAAAAAAAATATATATATATATATATATATATATATATATATATATAGACAGTCACACAGACACACACACACACAGACAGTCACACAGACAGTCACACGGACACACACACACACAGTCACACATACAGTCACACGGACACACACACAGACAGTCACACACAGACAGTCACACAGACACACACACAGACAGACACACACAGACAGTCACTCTGAGAGCAGTGGCAACTCTCTCAGTAGTATCTGCATAAGGAGCCATAGACGACAGGATCTGCAGTGACTCACCTGTGACCTGTGACCCCAGAACTCCTTCCTCACCCTCACCTGTCTGATGGATGATTAGTTAATTAGTCTGGTCATTTTTGTATCCATTTTGATTTACACTTTTTTATTTGGTTGTCCCTCCGAATCTGGGGGGCAGAGCCTGTTCATCCGTCACTGTTCTGACCTCAACACTTTTAACTCCCTTTTAAAAACTCATTTATTCAAGATTTAATGTTTGATAACTTTTATTCTGTCTGTTTTAATGTGTTTGATCTGTTTTCTATTGTTTTTTGGGTTTTTTTTGTTTCATTGTTTCTTTTCCTTGTTGTAGTCGGACTCTTATTGTTCTATTTTTTACTACATGTAAAGCGTCTTTGAGTGCCATATTATCATTATTATTATTATTATTATTATTATTATTATTATTATTATTATTATTATTATTATTATTATTATTATTATTATTATTATTATTATTATTATTATTCAATTGGATTTAAGATAGCTCACTCGATAAACCTTATGGTGTTCTAGGTTTTCGCGCACATTTTTGGTTCTATTATTCTTCACATACTGTTTATATTTTAAGTGCAAAACTGATATAAAAAATGTAATAATAATATAATACAATAAAATCGAGCCACTGTTTCCCATTGTAGTTTCATAGTTGAAGATCTTCCTGATGGATGTAGAGATGTTCACATGGAAATGACTGGAGCTACCTGCAGGCTACAGCGCCGGCGGTGACCTCTTGACCTCCTGTTTCAGCCAATAGCGCGCTGTCTGTGTTAATTATCTGTGTACATGTGTGAGACTGGGAGAAGACAAATGAGGAAGTGCAGAAAGACTTCCTTCCCTCCTTCTGACGCCGTCCTGCTGCTCATTCTTATTCATGAGCTGTCTGACCGTGCGTGGGGATGCTTTATTGCTACTCTGTCATTCTGGCTGCAATGAGTGGCTGATGAGGCGGCGGAGCCTGGAGTCAAGTTCACACTCATTTGTCTGAGTGTTATTTCAGCGCAGTCAAATGGCTTCTCATCACTGGCCTTTTTCCTCCCAATAAAGCAAAGCACATGACGGAATCACGTACGTTTACCGCAGGCGCTCACTTTAGTCAATATTTACTGAAATGTGTGATTTTTGTACAGAATTAACCCTTTAACTGCTGAGATTTGAATAGTTTCATAGCAAAAAACAAAAGAAAATAGGCAACAAAATGAACAAAAGCAGCACGATCAATAAAAAAAACAACAAAACTTAATAATAAACCAACAAAATAATAAGTGACATGAACAAAGTAAGACACAATTGGAAGAATAGGAAGAAAATATAAAACTAAATGTAGAAAAATAAACAAAATAAATATGGAAATAAGGAACAAAATGAACAAAAACAGCCAAAGTGGTCAATAAAAATTAAGAATAAAAAACAATAACTAGAAAAGCACTCTGAGAGTGCAGACCTCCGCTAAGGTAGACACCCCCCCCCCGATCACCCCCAAAATGAAATCAGTTCTTCCTGTTCACATTTCCAACATATTCAGAAAATTTCATCAAAATCCCTCCATAAGTTTTTGAGTTATCTTGAACACAGACAAACTGATAAAGAGATAAACGCCGGCAAAAACATCACCTCCTTGGCAGAGGTAATAAAACCAACTAAATAATAATTGACATGAACAATTGTAAAGAAGAAGAACATTTAAGAAAAATAATAATAAATAAAATGAATTGTAGAGAAATAAGGAACAAAATTAACAAAAACAGCCAAAGTGATCAATAAAAATGAACAAAGATGATAAATAAAACCAACAAAATAATAAGTGACACAAACAAAGTAAGACACAACTGGAATAAAATTGAAGAAAAAGAGTAAAATATAAAACAAAATGTAGAAAAATAAATTAAAAAAAACCCAATAACATAAACACAAACAGCCAAAGTGGTCAATAATAAGTGATGAGAACAATAGTAAAAAAGAATAAAATTGAAGAAAAATAATAACAAATAAAATGAATTGTAGAAAAATAAGGAACAAAATTAACAAAAACAATCAAAAAGATCAATAAAAATGAAGAGAAATTAATACAAAGTTGACAAAATAATAAGTAACATGAACAAAGGAAGACACAAACTGAAAAAAGTTTGTACGTTTCTCTGCTGCTCTTCACATTTTCTCGCTAAATGGATGAAGACGACATTGAAGTTCATTAATTGAAGACATTAGTGTGAAAAGGTTTAGAGCAGCAGAGGTACGTCGCTAACGTTAGCGCCGTACCTGTGCTGCTCTTCTATGATATCGTAGCAGATTATAGTCAAATGTTTAATAAAGATGAAGGGAAACAAACCTTTTCACGCTAATCTCTTAAATTAATGAACTTCTTCTTCTTCTGTTTTATTTTGGTGAACTTCTGTTTTGTTGTGGAGTGAATTTGCAGTGTTTGCAGTTGTTTTGGGAGTTTGCATGTTTTGGTATTTACAGCATTTTTCTTTGAGGTTTGTAAGTTTTTTCTTCTTCTTGGTTTCTGTTATTGCAGTATTTTTCTCTTGCAGCTTCACTTCTGTTATATTTTTTTGTTATGTGTTTGTGTTTCTGGTTGTGCATCTTTATTGTGTTTGCAGCATTTTGTCGATGTCACTCACCGTATTATAAGAGGAAAAGTCCAGGCATCCTGGGTAAAGAAAAAAGACATTGTACCATCGGCACCAAGAGGTTGGTATGCTAATTAAATTTCAATCGAACTCTTACATGTGTGTACGGAATATTTTCTATGATTTGGCTGATGTAGTTAGTTATGGTTACGTCAACATTATGCAATTTAGTTTTTGTTTTGTGTTGCTACTCCATTATTTAAGATTCACTACATGAGAAAACCAGGCAGAGGTCAGAAGATGGGGGTCGGTCAAATCAGCTTTGAACTTTTTTCCAAAATATGAAAAATCCCCATAAAGACCCCCCCATTCACACCTCGCGTTATATATGACCCAATTATACAACGCTTGTTTTTGAATAAGTAGATGTTGTTCTCTCCATCAACATTAATGCCATTCACCAAAGCCACCGCCCATTGGAGATAATGAGCCTTAAATGTGACAATTTAGGGGGATAAAAATTCTGCCCTCTTACTTTTAATATCTAATCTTCAACTTTTGGTCTGTGAAACTATGGAATATATGCTATATATAGAATGTCCATTCATGTCCATAGCTTTAAGACAATGATCAGGGTAGCCATCACAATTTTAGTCATTTTTAGATAGAAATTGTTTGATTTTCAAAGGTCCCAGAGGGGGGGTCCCAGAACTCTGTAATGACAAATAGCCAGAGGGTTTTAATCACGTCTGCCTGTTTTCTTGTGCAATGACTCTTAAAAGTGTCATTCTGCTCAAAACAACTTTTCCATGCCCCTTTTGGAATCTAATGGGTCACCCCGACACATGCTCCTTTGACAGTGGTTCATCACCTCCACTGGCTGCATACTGCATTCAAGAGGAACCAGGGACCCAGAAAAAGCCGGTCCGTCTGACATCAGATGGAGTTAAGCGTCACCCATGTGAGGTTAAAGCCGTCCCCAATTGCTGCAAATCTGAAGTAGCATTAGCATTAGCATCTACAAGGGAAGACAGTGCCACAGTAGCTGCTGCACAAACTGGAAAAAAATGGCGGATCAAACTGGTTCATGTGCTCTCTGTGGAAATAAAGCCTTAGATTTTTTCCCTAGGCAAGGCAAATGTATTTGTATAGCACATTTCATGTACAGGACAACTCAAGGTGCTTTACACAAAAAACAGAAACAGAAGAAAATAAAAATGATAAAGATGCATTAAAAGACAATTAAAATCAAGGCATAAAAACATTTTAAAGCAAATAATAATCTAAGTAAAAGCTCCAGTGAACAATAATGTTTTCAGGCCTGATTTAAATGAAGTGACAGTTGTTCTCAGACCTCAGGTATTAACACTAGTTAACAGTAGTTAACAGTAGTTAACAGTAGTTAACAGTTGTTCTCAGACCTCAGGTATCCAGGTAGTTTGTTCCACAGTTGAGGAGCAGAGTAACTGAATGATGCCTCACTTTGTTTGGTTCTTATCTTTGGAACACACAGTAAACCTGTTCCTGATGACCTATGACCTCAGGGCTCTGGATGCTTCATAGGGAACCAGTAGGTCTAGGATGTATTTGGGTCCAAGGTCGTTTAGTGCTTTATAGACCAGGACTAAGATTTTGAATTCTAACCTTTGACCCACAGGAAGACAATGTAAGGATTTGAGGACGGGTGTGATGTGGTCCAGTTTCCTGGTACTGGTCAGGACTCTGGCAGCAGCGTTTTGGATCAGCTGTAGCTGCCTGATTGATTTTTTGTTTAGACCAGTGAAGACACCATTGCAATAATCTAACTTACTGAAAATGAATGAATGAATGAGTTTTTCTGTGTCTGGTTTGGACAGAAGACCCTTGATTTTAGCGAATGTTCTTTAGGTGGTAATAGGCAGATTTGGTAATGGCTTTTAAATGGTTGTTAAATTTCTGGTCAGAGTCAATAATTACACCCAGATTTCTGGCTTGGTTTGTGGGGTTTAGTGACATGGACTCAAGGTGAGCACTGACCTTTGACCTTTCTTTTTTGGGGCCAAAAACAATCACTTCTGTTTTGTCTGCATTAAGCTGGAGGTAAACACATACAGAGCGAGAGGGGAGGGGGGAGTGTTCCTTCACACATTCTGAGCCACGTCATGGACATGTATGAGGAAGTATCGTAAACTCTGTTGTTCGACCTCAAGTCATTTTTCTACCATGAAAAAACAGCTGGAAATAAAACAATGTGGACATTTTTTAAATAGAACCAACACACAATGTATTCAATAACAATGGAGAACACAGTAATATTAATGAAATAACCATGGAATGACAACTTTAAAGCCTAATAGCTTGTATGTGGAAAAAGAACAAAGAAAAACACGTTTGATTTTCAATATTTGAATAGTTTCTAGCAAATTTTAAATAGTATTTTGGACCAAAAGTCTCATCCCTACTATAAACTATTTCAGTAAACCAGTCCCTCTCATTCATGTAACTCATTTATTCACAGCCTCATCTACACTCACTAACGATATTCAGTATTCAACAATGACAGCAGGCTCTTCTGGGCGGCTGCTGCTCAGGTTATAACTAAGAAAAAAAAAAAAAACACTTACAGTACCTTATTCATTTCAGACATCTCCTCTTCTCTTTCTCATCAACTGGAAAATGAACAGTTTCTGCTCGTCATTTGTATTGGTTTCTGATCTGTTTAAACAGCGGCGTACGCAATACTGTGGTATTTTTACATGTAGATCAATAAGGGTCAAATTGTGTCCAGACCTAGATATAGAATGATGATGTAGTGATTTACAAGCCAGATAGTGTGAGAGTAAAACAAACACACTTCTGAAATACCTCGAAGTTTAAGTATTCACACCCTCCAGGATTTCGCAATGTTGTGATTTGCAACTTTAACGCAAATTCAGCGCATTGTTGCAATTTTAACCAATCACTGCGACTTTCCCGCAAAATGTGACCAATCATTTGCGAAGTCTTGAGCTGCTCCTTCTAACTTTTCCTGTTTACGTTACAGTATGAAACAACATGTGAAGACACCAGTTCACATTTGACAACTAAAATGATGCACTAGTACATTTGGAAGAGTTGTTCTATTTTTGTCAGAAACTGCCTCTACTACACAGTACACAGTACACAGTACACAGTACACAGTACACAGTACTAGTAATAATGTGTTTGTTTTTTTTACTGACTGTGACATCAAATTTTTCTGTTCAATTTTATTTATAAAGCCTCAAATCACAACAAAGTCATCTCACAGGACTTTACAGAAACACAATTGACTACAGAAAGAGACCTTTCTATTATGTTTTATAACTTCATATAGTGTTGTGACGTCATATTAACATTAACCTTTGAACCAACAGGTGCATTTGGAAAAAAATATATATGTGACTGCTCAGCACGAAATCAGGCATCAGTCGCGCTGAGCCGTTCAGAGCTACAGCCAAATTTAGGCTGGAAGGCGATTTCTTATGTGTGTTTACATTTTATCAAAAAACGGTACCGTAACACCTCTATTTTCAGTTCCCGTGGTCATTACATTGACGACAAAAGTTCAGGGATTGCTGAGCAAAGACAAAGACGACTTCCACCTCTTTTCGTCGAACAAAACGATCTCCGTTCCGTGGGTAAACACCCAAGTGTTCGGTACGAGGTAAAAGCCTATATTGAATGTTCTGTCCAATGGTGTAAGACAAATGATTGTAATACGTCACACTTCTGTCCTATTATTATAATATATAAAACTTCTGTGACATGTCCATCAGAGTGTCCTTTAACATCTGTGAATAATTTGTGTCAATCGGATACAAATTATTATGCGTTGCTAAGGACTTCCTACCCCAAAACAGTCCAAAACTTTGACGGACAATATCTAAAAAAATGCAAATTGCAAAATATGTCCAAATATGGATATTAAAATGACCATAACTTTGGTTCTACTTGTGATAGAAACATAATTTCACATTTCACCATCTTAAACCTTTGTTTCCACTCTACCAAGCTACACAGATAACTCAGTTTGGATTTCCAGACACTTATGCCTGGTGGTGGTGGGTCACATATATATTTTGTTGTATTTTTGTAATCTTCATAATCATTTATTTGCCATCTCAGTCAAAGGTAGTTTTGAGGACCATATCACAATGACTTTGAATTAATTTTCCAGTAAGTAAATATTTGAAATATTACTTAATTTTGATTATAAAAAAGGAAAATCTCAACTATTTATCGGAACTTTCACTTCCTCCCGCAACAAAAGCCTAAAAACCACTGCAACTTTCATCGCAATATTTCAGAAAAGCTCATGCAACATCAGACATTTTAGGATGAAACAATCTGAAAAATACACCCAAGAAACCCTGGTAATATTGTTGTGATATGTTTATGATAAATGATATTTTGGATGTTAATGCTTCCTTACATAAGTATTATGGAAACACTGTTCACATAAAGAGCAGGTGTGATAGAGATAAGACTGAATGTTGGACAATAGAGAAAGAGATTTGAGAAGTGAATAGAAATGAAGATGCATGTCAGAATGTATGTGTAGATCTTTTGACATTTGATATCCTGAAAAATGCATCTGACAATAAATGGTGTTGACTGTAAGTCAACAGTCCCAGTTTCTCTCCTCTCTCCTGATTTTCCCTCTCAACTTGTTTTTCTACTGTCACATCTGTTTAGTTTGAAAAAATAACAAGTCTATTCTGAGAATGTAAGGAGTATAAAGTACATATATTTATATAAATGTAAGGAGTATAAAGTACATATATTTATATAAATGTAAGGAGTATAAAGTACATATATTTATATAAATGTAAAGAGTATAAAGTACATATATTTATATAAATGTAAAGAGTATAAAGTACATATATTTATGTAAATGTAAGGAGTATAAAGTACATATATTTATGTAAATGTAATGAGTATAAAGTACATATATTTATATAAATGTAAGGAGTATAAAGTACATATATTTATGTAAATGTAATGAGTATAAAGTACATATATTTATGTAAATGTAATGAGTATAAAGTACATATATTTATATAAATGTAAGGAGTATAAAGTACATATATTTATATAAATGTAAGGAGTATAAAGTACATATATTTATATAAATGTAAAGAGTATAAAGTACATATATTTATGTAAATGTAAGGAGTATAAAGTACATATATTTATGTAAATGTAATGAGTATAAAGTACATATATTTATGTAAATGTAATGAGTATAAAGTACATATATTTATATAAATGTAAGGAGTATAAAGTCCATATATTTATGTAAATGTAAGGAGTATAAAGTACATATATTTATGTAAATGTAAGGAGTATAAAGTACAAATATTTATGAACTAATGTAGGGAAGAAAAGTCAAAAGTTTCCAGAAAAATAAATAATACTTAAGTAAAGTACAGATATCTGAATTATCTACTTTTACTTAGTAATGGACCCAGATCTAACTGACTGTGGTCTGGGCTGTTCCAGGGGAGGGGCTTTCTTGACTTTGGGGAGTTTTATTGATGAATGGAGTAAAGGTTGAAGGGCTGAAGCTGGAGGTGAACAGGCTGCAGGGATGGCCCGCTCAACGCTAAAGCCTTTCAACCTGTTAATTGCCGCTTGCAGCTCTACTGCTGTTATTAATTTCTCTGGCTTTGGTCTGGGGCTGGTGTATTGTAAATGGCATCGGGTGCGTGTCCCTGGGTGATTATGCAGGTTGACTCACATAGACTGATTACTGAGGGGGCAGGTCCTCCTGGTGTTTTCATCCTCTGAGCGTCTGCAGATCTACTGATGAAGCATTAGATCACACAATAGTTTACACCTCTAAAAGTTAACCCTTTAAACTTCCACTCAATTTTACATACGTTTCTTAATGAAGTCAAATGAATGCTGTTATTGAACCATTTTTATAACATGCAAGTGTTCTTTGCTTATATTATAAATGAAAATATTCAGATGAAAACTGGGATATTTGAGGCAGGTCATGTTAAATTATTCAATTGATAAAACATTTGTGGATATTTATTGATGTTTTTAGACTACATATGGACAATTTTTCATTAGTTTTGGATGTTTTTGTTATGGACTATGACTGCCTTTGTTTGAATATGGTTTCTCTGTGGATAATTATGAGACATAAAGGTTCAGATCAGCTGTTTGTCATTTGTATTTTGAACAAATGAGTGATTGTACCTGCTGTGGATATTTTATCTCACAGTGGTTTATATCGTCTGATGTGTGAGAATGTCTGTTGTCAAACTACATTAGGTCATGTGACATTTGGGACAGGTTTGGGTGCTTTTGAATAACATTTTTGAGCGACTACTTGGGGTTTATATGTGGACCTTTGGAGGTTTAAAGGGTTAAAGGTGTCATTCCGCTGAAAACCACTTTTCCACATTCCCTTTTGGAATCTGATGGGTCAACCTGACTTACCAAAACATGCTCCTTTGACAGTGGTTCATCACCTCCACTGGCTGCATACTGCATTCACACAAAACAACAACAGGAACCACGGACCCAGAAAAAGCCAGTCCATCTGATGCCAGATGGACTTTAGCGTCACCCACGTGGGGTTAAACCCGTCCCCGGCAGCGAATCTGAAGTAGCATTAGCATTAGCATCTACAAGAGAAGACGGAGCCACAGTAGCTGCTGCACAAACTGGAAAAAATGGTGGATCAAACTGGTTCATGTGCTCTCTGTGGAAATAAATTAGTTTTTTTCCTGCACATTTTCAGAACAAGCAACGGCACAAAACCTAGCTGGATGCTACTCTGGTAAAGGTAAACACACACAGAGTGCAAGAGGGGAGGGGGGAGTGTTCACATTCTGAGCCAGTCAGAGATGCCTCGTGACCGCATCATGCACATGTATTAGGAAGTACCGGTAAATTATGTTGTTCCACCTCAAGTAATTTTTCTACCGTGAAAAAACACACAATGTATAGAACCAACACACAATGTATTCAATAACAATGGAGAACACAGTAATATTAATGAAATAACCATGGAATGACAGCTTTAAGATGATTAGAATAGAGTGGAGTAGAATAGCCTTCACTGTCATTGCACAGTGGGGGTGGGGGAAGGTTATTCTGCACCATATAAAACTAAAAAAAAGACAACATTATAAATATAATTTTAAAAACATCTCTAGAACTTATGTTTATTGGAGTTATGTTTTTGCCTGCATTTATGTGTTTGGTTGGTTGGTTTGTTTGTTTGTTTGTTTGTCAGCTTTACACAAAAACTACTGGACCAATTTCCTTGACATTTTCAGGAAAGGTGTGAGGTGGTCCAGAATAGATCCCATTACATTTTGGTACATGTTGTTGTGCCAGGCACCACTTGTTTGTTTGTGAAGATAATCTTTCAGAAAATGTCGATACTGGCACAAGGAATAGATAGATGGATAGATGTTGGTGGTACTTAAATACAGTAATAAGATACTTATACGTAGTTACTTCCCACCTTTGAATAGAGGATAATATTCTAATAAACAGTGATAAATAGTTTAAGCACTTTGAGATTGTTGAAATGTAAAGTGCATTATGAATTAAATGTATTTATTATTATTATTATTATTATTATTATTATTATTATTATTATTATTATTATTATTATTATTATTATTATTATTATTATTATTATTTAAGCAAGGTTAAATAAGGATAATAAATCATTTGGTGACATAAAAGTAGCTCTGGGTCTTTATGGGTTAAAATATTGTTTTATTTCCACAACTGAGTAAATATTATGGATGGTTTTTTTTAGTTGAGTTTCTTTCATAAAATATGAATTTGTCTTTGTCATAGTGGACAGTATTATTATTTTTTCATTCAGACTAAAAACTGCATTTTCGTCATGTCTGTGTCATTACAGTCGACTACACCAGCCTATGATTTCTCACCAACTTCAACACCAGCGGCGACTGAAAATGAACACTTTAACACTTTTTCCCTACATTTCTATTTTCAGCCACTTCAAAATCAATCTCAACCACATTTTCCAAAAAAATAAATAAATAAATTTTCACCCACCCATAAAAATTCACATTAACTTGTCTTTTCCAATAACCAAACTATTACACATTTTTATAAGATGGTAAAAAAAAACATGAGACTGAAGAGAGGTATGTCTGTGTAAAAGTTTTTATTGGGTCTGTCATCATGGTTTCATTAAAACAGATTCATCCATGATGATTAATCTGTAGTTGATTGATTCAAAATTTAATCAGATTAATCACAGGGTTGCTTTGGGTTAATTTCAATTAATTATGATGAAATATTGATTTTTTTATCTATATTATGTTTAATTTTTCATAGACTCAAGAAACAGGTGAATATATCTGCACTGAAAATGTTTGTCATAACCTAGCCAATGCGATATATATATATATATATACATGCAAACTCCACACAGAAAGGTCTGTTGTGGGAATAGAACCAGGGACCTTCTGTCTTTGAGGTACGAGTGCTAACCACTGCACCACCGCTAACCAGCCCCTGCTAATTAACTTAACAATAAAAACTTTATTGGAAAAAACAAGGATGAAATGGTTTATATCAGTAGATGGTTTTGTTAAATGGTGGATGGTTATTTCTTTATGAGTTAAAGAGTTTTCTTCTTATAACTGTTTGTTCCAGGTGAGAATAAACCCAGACTTTGACCTTTTGCTGCTGCTCTCTGACCGGGTTATTTCTGTGTCACACTGAACTGAGGGTCAGAGGAAAAAGGCAGCGAGGCAGAAAGAAAACAGAAAGAAAAGGGAAAGCATGTCTGTGAAATGGTATAATTGCACCGCGGGGAATTTTAATCAATTAGAGCCACAGAGCTAATTAAAGGCAGCGGTGTGTTTACTGACTCTGGCTCAGGGGGAACCGTTCTGTTGATGCACTCGCACAAGTGTGAGGTCGGACACGAGCGCCACAGTGACTCTTGTGCTGATGTCAGATCACTCACCCAGCTTCCCATCACAACGGCATCTGTAAAGAACATCCACTGTCAACTTTATTTCAACCACGTACACAAACTGCCTTTACGTTCAGTCCTACACGGAACACGAACTAAACTGAAAGAACGCATCACTACCAGTGTTTTTCATTTTGGTTTTGGAAACAAATAATGAAGAAACGAGGTGTAGTTTCATTATCTTATTCTTGGTTTTATTTTAAAAACCAACTCAACGAATGACACATGGATTCACAGACAGAGATGTGCCATTATTCTCTAACGGTAGCAGAAACACAGAAGGAATATGTCGGCTAAAGCTAAATAAGTTTCCTGCTCTGTCACTGTGTGCACAGAAGGACACGTGTCTACATCAGCTTCAGAAAAAGACTGAAGTGGATTAAATTTATTATTGAAGGAATCGTAGGAGCTACAGTCCCAAAGAAAACCCTGTTGGTGTTTAACCCGGGTCAGTGCTAACTACTGTACAGCGGACTGCTTCTTTAACCCGGGTCAGTGCTAACCACTGCACAGCGGACTGCTTCTTTAACCCGGGTCAGTGCTAACCACTGCACAGCGGACTGCTTCTTTAACCCGGGTCAGTGCTAACCACTGCACAGCGGACTGCTTCTTTAACCCGGGTCAGTGCTAACCACTGCACAGCGGACTGCTTCTTTAACCCGGGTCAGTGCTAACCACTGCACAGCGGACTGCTTCTTTAACCCGGGTCAGTGCTAACCACTGCACAGCGGACTGCTTCTTTAACCCGGGTCAGTGCTAACCACTGCACAGCGGACTGCTTCTTTAACCCGGGTCAGTGCTAACCACTGCACAGCGGACTGCTTCTTTAACCCAGGTCAGTGCTAACCACTGCACAGCGGACTGCTTCTTTAACCCGGGTCAGTGCTAACCACTGCACAGCGGACTGCTTCTTTAACCCAGGTCAGTGCTAACCACTGCACAGCGGACTGCTTCTTTAACCCGGGTCAGTGCTAACCACTGCACAGCGGACTGCTTCTTTAACCCGGGTCAGTGTTAACCACTGCACAGCGGACTGCTTCTTTAACCCAGGTCAGTGCTAACTACTGTACAGCGGACTTCAGATAGTTATATAAATAAATTCAGTATGTATTGAAATACACAAGTACAATGTAATTATATTTATATTTAGTAGATAAAGGAAAATAAAGGTTTATTAAAATGTAATATTACATTCATAATGTTTATTAAAATTTACAGATTTTGGGTTTAAATATCTACGTATTTACAATAGTTTTATTTAAAACACACTGTTTTGTTTGATACATTGATATAGTCTTAGATGAAGTTGTGCACATGTGTGTCATTAATGCTTGAATCATTACTGCAGTGGCTGTTGTTAAATGAACTATGCGTGAATTCATGGTCATTTTAAAACCTTACAGATCACAGCCATCTTCCTCCAGTGTCCAGGTGCAGAGCCCAACAACAGCACTAGTTGTTTTATTCTGTCCATTATGTTTGTGTCTGAAATAAACTCCACTAAAATGGTGCAGTATTGGTTGTGTTCCTGGTTGGATGAAGTACCTCACACACACACACACACACACACACACACACACACACTTGTTTGTAATCATCAATTGTTGGTAAAGTATGTATTGAGTCGTGAGTGTTTTTTTAATAAATGTTTTTTTTACAATTAAAAAAAAATATTTTAAATATGTGAAAAACTATATATAATGAAATGAACTTAAAAATGTTAATTTAATGTTAATTTAAATAAAAAAATTTAATAAATAAAACAATAAGAATAAAAATTAAATAAATGGAAAAGGTCAATATATTTTTTTTAAATACAGAAAAACACATTTTGTGGAAAAAATTTAATAATATAAAAAGAAAACAAATGAAGTAATACAATTTAATTAATTTAAAAAATTATAATAATGGTAATAATGAAAAAAAAAATACAAATATGATGAAAAACATCTGGAAACTTTGAAAAATACAAGCTTCCCACATGCTTTATGGGGACTTCCAGAAAAAACAAGTTAATATATTCATAGGGGACATCATTTGCATAAATGTGTATATTTCACAAAAATTTCAACATTATTTTTATATAATCCTCGTGGGGACCTGAATTTTGGTCCCCATAGTATCAGAAATCCCCATGGTGTGACTGTGTAAACATAAAAATGTCCATGTAAAGATAGAAATACAAACACACACACATACATACGAGTTTCCATGTCTCATGGGGACCAAATTTATTTTATTAGCGGGGACCTACATTCATATTTAACCCTTGTGGGGACCTGAATATTGGTCCCCATGATGTGACTGTGTAAACATATGTACCCATAAAGATAGCAACACAAACACCTGAGTGTCCACGGCATGGGCGTAAAATTGTGTATGGAAGCAAGGGACGTGTCCATACCAATATTTGGATGTTTCTAAAATGTCCATACTAATATTTGAATAAGAAATTACATGACATTTGGGAAACAAAAGGTTACTGTATTTACTGGACTATAAGGTGACACTGAAAAGACTTTAATTTCCTCCAAAAACCACAGTGAGTTTTATATATGGATTAACTCTGGTTCTGCTTAGTGATTTTTTTATCTCATCATTTTGACTTTTTATTCCATGGCCCCTTAGAACGTTGCGACAGCTCCCATTCACTTTGAATTGATATCGAAACGATATCATATTTTTGACGAACATGAACGACTCGTTCACTTTTGCCAAATGAACGGGAATTGTGAACGTGGTTATTCTGGCATTTATTGAACTGCGCTCTTATGTCGTTCACATTTCGTTCTTATCACGTTGTAATTATTGAGTCCTATAAGGAATAAAATGGGATCAAAACACAGCATTATCATAGATGTCATTTTTGTATTATTCTGAACACATTTTGGAAACACAATGTTGTGGAATAGCCAATGAGAAGCATTTTAGGCGGTGCAGAGAGAGAGAGACAGAGAGGTGCAGAGAGGTTTTGGGAGTGGAGAAAAAGAGTTAAATGTACAGAGTGTGACCGGCGACCAGAGCAGATGTTGTCCCGTTCTTGGAAATAAACATTGAAAACGAAGCTCACTGAAACCGCTCCTTGTGTTCTAAGAACCTGCAGAGGGAATGTTAACCCTGGGGTAAGGTACTTACTTCCGCCCCGGTGGGGCGGCATTTTTCCCCTGATTTATGACTACAGGATAACGTCAGGAACTGTTAATAATAAATTTACAATAACAACACAAAAAAAGAACGAAAAAGTTAATTTTGGGATCCATGAACTTCTGGTTCATAATTTGGAAGAATGAACGATGAACTGAACTAATTCATATTGATTAACTTGAACTGAACTTTGAACTAGTTCCTAATCAAGGTGAACTTTCCCAATGGCAATGGGTTTTGTCACTTCAGATTCACAGTACCATATCACTCCGCAGGTAGTTCGGCCACTTTGAAAGTAAATATTCGCTACGTTGTAACGGCTATTTTATCCAATCTGTTTGAGTGGTAGTACTAATAAGCTGTAATAACCTGTCGAATAAGCGGGATAATGTATTGCCCACGCGTTACTATCAGAAAAATATTCCCTGATGGGGCCGAACAGCTCCCTTACTTATCTAATCATTTAGACTTTTTTATCGAATGATGTTGACTTTTGATCTCATGATTTATACTGCTCTCTCATAATTGTCACTTTTTCTCATAATTTTCCCTTTTTATCTCACAATTTTGACTTTTTTTCACATAATGTTCACCTTTTTTTATCAGCACCACTTTTTATCACTTTTAATTTCAATTTGGACTTTTTCCTTTATAATTTAGACTTTTTATCTAATAATTTAGACTTTTTATCTAATGATTCTGACTTTTTATCAAATAATTTTGACTTCACTAAATGCTCTTTATAATCTAGTCACCTTATATATGAAGAATCTAAAAAATAACCCATTCATTGACAGTGGGCCTTATAGTGACTAAACATTGTCATCAACAAACCTTTATCACGTGACAAAAACTAGACGTAAATGTGGGTCTTGTGACGATAACTATAATTAAATATATAATGCGGTTATAGATGAACAATAAAAAAACAGACAAAATGTGGCTTAAGAAATAAAAAACATTCCTAAAATGTCTCTTAGTTTTTGTCAACAAAAACAAAATGAGACGTTATTTTAATTCAGTTCAGTTTATTTCGAGTACACAAAATCATCACCCACGGTGGCCAACAAAACATCTTTCTTGCACTCGAAAAGGAGTGAGAAGAAGTAAAAGTTATAAATTCCCACCCCCTTTTTACAAACTCCATTCTGCATTCTATGATTTAACACACTTTTTATATCTATTTATCCTTTACCCAAAACATCTAGAATCATTTATATCCACATTGTTTTATAAGTCACTTCACACAATGTAATTTGTATAATCAACTATAAGTATATTTATATTCACTTTATATTTACTACAAATACAGTATTTCATATATCTCCTAATTAATTAAATAATTTGGCCATGATCTTATTCATTTATTTATTTATTTTTGCTGTGTCTCATGAGGAAGTCATCAAATTATGTCCCCGACAATGTCAACATCATGATTACTCCCATTGTCCACGGGCTTTTTTGTTTCCATCTTTGAGCTGGAGGCCGGTCATGCTTTATCCGTTGCCATGGCACCGAGAGCGTTGACCCTCTGCAGTGTCCTAATGGAGTCTGACAGTGTCCAAATGGACTCCCGTACAGTTCACACAAGGTCATTTACATCATTTAGTGTCGCTGATGAGATGAATAATAAATGAATTAGTCTAACCCTGATCGGGGGAGGGAACGAAAAAAAAAAACCGTGTAGATTGAGACAGGAAGTTTAGTGAGTGAAGGTGACGCAAACAGGTGCTGTGTTTACTGCACGCGCTCACTGAAGGTCTGCTCTCCGTCTGTAAAATTTCCCTGACATCCACCAGAGTGAAGGTAATTTCATTAGCCAGCATCCAAACTCTGCATGGTTGACTGGTGGAGGGGGGGGGAGGAAATCAATAGACGCCTTTAACACACTTCTGAGCTGAGGCGGAACAGGCGCGCGCGCGTGCGGCAGCGGTGCACGTGCTGAGTGTGTGTTAGTGTGTCGGCGTGTTAAACAAACCTCATTTACTGTTGACTAATGAAGATTTAAGAACCTACTGTTTGTCTTTCTGGGAGCAGCTGTCAGGGGTTGATTACATCTTCACATCAGAAGAGGAGGCGCTTTAATGGCGGCGGTTTACGTTTCACACTCCTACGGCTGAAGAATGAGGCCTGACTGTGACCCCGTGACCCCGGAGATTGACAGGAGGGAGGGGGGGAGGGAGGAGGGATCATAGCCAACGACCGACAAGGAGCTCAGGATAGTCAGGTTCAAGCACCATGGTTTATAAATCATCTTCCTGTCCAGTGTTTTTAGTTCTGTGTTTTTTAATCTCATTCAACATTGGTTGGGAGAGATTATTCTAATCCACGGGTGTCCAAATTCAGTCCTCAAGGGCCAGTGTCCTACTGTACATGTTTACATATTTCCCTCTTCCACATTATTCAGTGTAACCCTTTAACTCCTGAAACTTTAGCATTTCCACAATAAAAAAAAGAATTAAAATAAGCAACAAAATGAACAAAAATGGCCAAAGTCATCAATAAAATGAACAAAAATGAATAATAGACTGACAAAATAATTAGTAACATGAAGAAATAAGACACAAATGGGACAAAATTAAAGAAAAAATTATCAAATTAAAAGTAGAGTGGAGAAAAAACAAAACAAAATGAACACAAACTTTGTGCCTTACTTTGTTTAAATTACTAATTATTTTGTCAGTTTATTATTCATTTTTGTTCATTTTATTGATGACTTTGGCCATTTTGACACCCCTCCCCCCAATAAATAAATAAATAAAAACAGCTGGTGGCCTGGTCTAAGTAAAAAATGCCCAGCCTGAAAAATTGGGCCAGTCCAGCCCTGATGAGATAAAAAAAAACAAAGAAAAAACACCAGTAAAAATCTAGGTGACATTGAAATCCATTCTAGTTCAATAACAGCCTTTTTTTTAGCCATTGCCACACAAATGCTAAAATTAGGATCCAAACACTTTCTGCTTTAAATAACCTTTTAAAAATTGTGTGTGGGGTTTTTCACGCTGCTATGGGTTTGTGGAAGTAGAGACAGACAGGAAATATTGGAAAACACAGAAGGGGACGAATGTGCAGTCAATGACCTGAGGACACAATCGAAACTGTTCTGTGATCAGGAGCGTCTGCACACCCTCCACCCTAACATATACATATAATACACCCTCCACCCTAACATATACATATAATACACCATCCACCCTAACATACATATAATACACCCTCCACCCTAACATACATATAATACATCCTCCACCCTAACATATACATATAATACACCCTCCACCCTAACATATACATATAATACACCCTCCACCCTAACATACATATAATACACCCTCCACCCTAACATACATATAATACACCCTCCACCCTAACATACATATAATACACCATCCACCCTAACATACATATAATACACCCTCCACCCTAACATATACATATAATACACCCTCCACCCTAACATACATATAATACATCCTCCACCCTAACATACATATAATACACCCTCCACCCTAACATACATATAATACATCCTCCACCCTAACATACATATAATACATCCTCCACCCTAACATACATATAATACACCCTCCACCCTAACATACATATAATACACCATTCACCCTAACATACATATAATACACCCTCCACCCTAACATATACATATAATACACCCTCCACCCTAACATATACATATAATACACCCTCCACCCTAACATATACATATAATACACCCTCCACCCTAACATATACATATAATACACCATTCACCCTAACATACATATAATACACCCTCCACCCTAACATATACATATAATACACCCTCCACCCTAACATATACATATAATACACCCTCCACCCTAACATACATATAATACACCCTCCACCCTAACATACATATAATACACCCTCCACCCTAACATACATATAATAAACCATCCACCCTAACATACATATAATACACCCTCCACCCTAACATATACATATAATACACCATCCACCCTAACATACATATAATACACCCTCCACCCTAACATACATATAATACACCCTCCACCCTAACATATACATATAATACACCATCCACCCTAACATACATATAATACATCCTCCACCCTAACATACATATAATACACCCTCCACCCTAACATACATATAATACATCCTCCACCCTAACATACATATAATACATCCTCCACCCTAACATACATATAATACATCCTCCACCCTAACATACATATAATACACCCTCCACCCTAACATATACATATAATACACCATCCACCCTAACATATACATATAATACACCCTCCACCCTAACATACATATAATACACCCTCCACCCTAACATACATATAATACATCCTCCACCCTAACATACATATAATACATCCTCCACCCTAACATACATATAATACACCCTCCACCCTAACATATACATATAATACACCATCCACCCTAACATACATATAATACACCCTCCACCCTAACATACATATAATACACCATTCACCCTAACATACATATAATACACCCTCCACCCTAACATATACATATAATACACCCTCCACCCTAACATACATATAATACACCCTCCACCCTAACATACATATAATACACCATTCACCCTAACATACATATAATACACCCTCCACCCTAACATATACATATAATACACCCTCCACCCTAACATACATATAATACACCCTCCACCCTAACATACATATAATACACCATCCACCCTAACATACATATAATACACCCTCCACCCTAACATACATATAATACACCCTCCACTCTAACATACATATAATACACCCTCCACCCTAACATACATATAATACACCCTCCACCCTAACATATACATATAATACACCATCCACCCTAACATACATATAATACACCCTCCACTCTAACATACATATAATACACCATCCACCCTAACATACATATAATACACCCTCCACCCTAACATACATATAATACACCATTCACCCTAACATACATTTAATACACCATCCACCCTAACATACATATAATACACATTTAATAATTTCATAGTTAAGTATACTTCATGAGTAAAATGATGATGATGAAATAAGTACTGTCACTTTAAGAACTGGCCAATTCAACTTGACTGTGGAAGTTGAGGTGTGAATGTATTTGTTAGTGTTGATTGTTTTTTTGATTATTTCTTGGCAGGTGCAGTTGTTGAGTTGAGTACTGAGCTGTAGTGGAGCTGGAAATGTCTCTGTGTTGTGCTCGTATTACCTGCGATGTACAGCATTGTTTTGGCCTGGGTGGACACCCGGTGCCCACAACATGGGGAAACGACTGGATATTGAGGTCCAAATGATGTCCGGTTTAAACAGTACATCGTGGGAGAGTCGTGCTTCATGGTTTTTTTCCCATATTTAAAGTCATTTTAAGCCTGGTGGAAAAAAATGACCACATGCAATGACTGTAGACGACTGTATGAGTCACTCAGATGTATAATATGCATCATAGAATACACAGAAACCACCTTAGTGAAGGCACACAGACACAGCTAGTTTATTATCGTATTAGCTTCAACAACGCACCAGCATTAAACAGCATTAACTTATGCACAGATAAACAATACACTATGATAATATCTATTCAAATGTATTGTGTTATTAATCTGACCTTGTGTCATTTACACACAGTAATAAACCAGGAGGATATGAATTAGAGTTGGAAAAAGAGGGTGAGATGGCAACACAACAGCTAATTGTAAACACATTCAGGGCTGTCGTAACATCGTGGGATATCTGAAAACTTAAAGAAAATGAGTTGTTCCTGAATAAATATAGTTAAACAATCAACAACAATTAAAGTGTGTGGTCTTAGTAACAGAAGGGAAGAGCAGAGCTGGACATGTACACTTTAAAGTTCATTTTATTATGAAGTATGTTCATTTAAAGGCGTTTATTTGTGTTGTGTGCAGATAAATGTAACAGTTTACTTCCCAAAGTCTGGTTCAAATATATTACTGCTGAATAAATCTGAACTGACTCACATATGATGTGCATTTTTTGGGGAAATATGGCTCCTGATATGATCTGTAGGCATCATCATTTAACTTTTATATCTGGACTGGTGTTAAAAAGGCAAGCGAAGCGGTACCCAAAAAAATCAGAAAAGAATCGAATTGGCATGAAAGCATATCACCTCGGCCTTGTTATTCTGTCATTAGTCATTATTGCGTCATCAGTCATTATTGCATCATCAGTCATTATTGCGTCATCAGTCATTATTGCGTCATCAGTCATTATTGCGTCATCAGTCATTATTGCGTCATCAGTCATTATTGCGTCATCAGTCATTATTGCATCATCAGTCATTATTGCGTCATCAGTCATTATTGCATCATCAGTCATTATTGCATCATCAGTCATTATTGCGTCATCAGTCATTATTGCGTCATCAGTCATTATTGCATCATCAGTCATTATTGCGTCATCAGTCATTATTGCGTCATCAGTCATTATTGCGTCATCAGTCATTATTGCATCATCAGTCATTATTGCGTCATCAGTCATTATTACCTCCTTCAGATACTGTGCGTTCACTCAGATGCATGGAGTCATATTCACACTTTTACTCAGCTACAGTGTTTACAGTTAGTTTGTGACTTTTAGAAACGTGCCATATTGGTTCTTTTCCTGACGCCATCCAACCATGACCTCTGACCCCACAGGCTGACAGGAGGAGGTGAAGGAGTCAGACAGGTCAGTGAAGCGGATCACACCTCCAGACTCCTCCATCTGCTTTTACAAACATGACTGTCTGAAGGAAAATTAAAATTTATTACTGATAATTAACTTCTTACTGCCCATATGTCCAGGTGCTGACATGTTATTTTAATAACACCTGTATATATAGCTCCCACATTAATGACATCATTTTAATAATATCTATATATACAGCTCCCACATTAATGAGGGGGGAGGCTGTAAAGCTCGCAGCCGGACCCGTGAGCCACTTTCCCCCCCTGAGCTGGTGACGGCGCACCACCACAGAGGAAATGTGCCTGGCGGGAGCACAAGCCAGAACCGGGTGGAGGTCCTTCGAGGGGATCCTCCAAGCACCAAGCGGTCACTCAAACCCACTGAGGGAGTCTCCTGTTCTGTTTCTTTTCCTCAGCTGAGTAATATGATTACATTCAGCGGGTCGTCTCATCTGATCTGAGTCCGTAGTCAGGAAAAAAATGAGGGGAGGGGCACGAAGGGACAACCTGATTCCCACCAGCTCAACACACACACACACACACACACACACACACACACACATATATATCATCTCGTCAATGAACCCGCTTTATCCACACTTGGGTCATGGGGGTCACTGGGGGCCTAATCCAGCTACAATGGGTGAAGGCGGGGTCAGAGGTCACCCTGTATGAGTCTCCAGTTCATCTCAGGGCTGAACATATATAGACAAACAATCACTCTCACACACACACACATATATATATATATATATATATATATATATGTGTGTATATGTGTATATGTGTATATATATATATATATATATATATATATATATATATATATATATATATATATATATATATATATATATATATATACACATATATATACTGTATGACATATGACCATATGTCCAGATTTTGTCCGGACTGTCTGCAGGTCTGTCCTGTGTCAGTCCGGGTCTGGTTTTAGAGCCGTGGGTCCAGACAAAATCTGCACATATGTTCATCCTACTGACATTGTGCAGTTAAATTTAAAAGAAAACTCAAGGTGTTAGACTTTGTTTTGTTGGGGTTAAAATGCTGATGCTTGTGTCTTGTCAGTGGACATTGTTATGTTCCATTGAACTTTAAAACAAGTTGCTCATTGCGGGACAGACATGTGTCTTTGTTTTTTTTTTTTTAGTCTGTGATGTTCCTCTGCTGACAATGTGATGACGTCATCACAAACCTTCAACTTTATTGACTCATAAGTTGACGTGAAAAAAAACTTCATTCGTTAATGCACTAATACACACACATACATATGTATGTGTATATATATATATATATATATATATATATATATATATATATATATATATATATATATATATATATATCAGGGTTAAAAAAACATTAGAATATCAGTTTTTTTATACTGGAATTGGGTGTTTACATGGTTCATCTAAAAGTGGAATAAACCTTTATTCTGAATAAAACAGTCATGTAAACAGGCCAATGCTGCAGTACTTCTGCTGAACACATGTGTGCAGCTGCTGTTTCACGACACAGTCTTTTGTTTTGTCTCATTTCCCAGTCAGCAGGAGACGTTCCCTGACGCTGGCCTCCACCCACTGCGATGTGTGAATTAGCCAAAGCTGTGCTGATGGTGCGCAGGAAAACCACCTCACACATCCTCTCACCACCCGCTATTCACGATGTTAAAATGAAAAACAATCTCCTTAAAGTTTTGCCAATAGAGATGATTCTTTTTTTTCTCTTTTCTCTTTCATCAAAATAAGTCACTTCAAAATCTGAAATATTTGACTAAACTGTTAATGAGCTGATAATCCACAAATGTTTTGGATCTTTTTTTTTTTTATTATTTGGAAACACACTAAACAACAGCCAACTTAAAGCACAACATAAACCATATCCATAGAAACAATAATAATAATAATAATAATAAGTCAACATAAACATCTCCATAGACGTTTTCTGTTTGAACCAAAACATGGACAAAAAAAACTGCTGGAACAATTTCCATGAAATTTTCAGTAAAGGTGTGAGGTGGTCCAGAACAGATCTCATGAAATATTGGTGAATGTAGGTCAAAGGTCAAAGACACCAAAAATGTGTTCTCACCATTGTTCACTTTCTTCCCCAATTTTCATTTTAGTCTTTTGTCAAAGTTCATTCTTAGTCTTAGTCACGTTTAGTCTTTCACAAATTATTTTTGTTGGTCATATATTAGTCTAAATATCTCAACATTTTAATTTACTTTGTGTCAGACATTAACACAAGGTATTTTAGTCAAGTTTTAGTCCAAACATGTCAGTCTTTTTCTATTTCTTTCAGGAATATTCTGGTGTATTAATTCCAGTTGAGTTGTGTTCTACAACAAACATATTGATTACATGTCTGATTGAATTGACTTGAATGAATAAATCATTTATTAGAAATAGAGACAGATAATAAAAACATGACAACACCACAGCTACCTTTACAGCTGAGCAAACACATTGAAATGAAATAAAAACTGAAGATCATAATATACCAAATATAAAACATTCTGAATAATAATAATAATAATAATAATACATCACAAAAACTAGTAGACCGAGTCAAAAGAAATATCTGTTACCAGATGGAGGTCTACGGTACAAAACTAAATGTTAAATGTTCTGCACTTCTATAGTTCTGTTCCACCTTCATGGTGCTCAAAGAACTTTACATTAGCCTCACATTCACCCATTCACACACACTCATACATAATAATAATAATAATAATAATAATAATAATTATAATAATAATAATAATAATAATAATAATAATAATAATAATAATAATAATAATAATAATAATAATAATAATAATAATAATAATGGCATGGATTTATATAACACTTTTTTGGCCACTCAAAGCACTTCACATTAGTGACCCATTATTCATTCACTCTCACAAAAGAATATTAACATTTTGAACAAATTCAAGTAACTTTCAACAAATATGACATTTTCAGTATTTAAAATGTATTTCCTGTTTCTAATCTATTGCAGCTTGTTTAACTTTTACCATTGATAATAGGTCATAAAGATATTTTGATGGATATTTTGGATGTGATCTTAAATCACATCCAAAGTAACATCACAGAACAAGGATGAATGCTCTGTTTAAATGTTTTTAAATTTCTTTGACATTTTTCAGCAAAAAAAAAAAAAGTGATGGAAAAATAATCAGGTACTTCCTGGTTATTGATTACTTTGCTAGTGGAATATTAATTTTGACTTTATATTGTATAAATTTTGCTTTTTATCTCATAATTTTGACTTATTATTGCATACTTTTGACTTTTTTCTGATAAGTGTGAGTTTTTGTCTCAAGAGTTTCATTTTTTTCCCTCAGAATTTGGACTCTATTAAGTTTGATACAGCAGAATAAGCGTGTGTTGTGTTCCATGTTACAACTCAACAGGCTCGGGAGTTATTTTGACTGTTTAACTTCGCTTAATGCACCTTATATATGAAATACCTTTAAAAATAAACCGTTCATAGACAGTGCACCTTATAGTCCAGTGCACCTGACAGTGCAGAACATACCAGTTGTTATTTTTTATTTCTATTATTTGCATATATCTTGTAAATTCCCTACATTCATGTTTGATACATGTCCTTTTGTGCAGGTGGGGCCTCTCTAACACATGTCTAATAAATCCTCTGCATTCCACATATTTCCTGTTCGTCCATGAAAGCAGTCTTAATTGTTTCCGTGGAGACGGACAGTAAAAGCGCATGAGTTCCACCTCTGATATCCAGGCTTTTCTCCTGAGCTGTGTACCTGACAGAAGAAGAAGAAGCAAAGCCCCGCCCACCTGTGAAACTGAAGCAGCTTCTCCTTCATCTGGAATCGCTCTCATCTTTACACCAGTTCACCTCCATCTTTGTTGTTCATCACCTCTGACAAAACCATAGAGAAAACCTCCACCAACACATGCTCATGTTCAGGCCTGGGAAAAAAACTGCTGTTATGGATCTTTACTGTTTCTTAATGCATTTTACTCTATTTTTATGGCATTTCACTCTTATTCTTAGTACATTTTATAGTATTTTTAGTACATTTTAGTGTCTTTTTAGTGCATTTTAGTGAAATTTTTGTCCATTTTACTGTATTTTTAGTGCATTTGACTCTATTCTTAATGCATTTTAGTGTATTTTTTGTACATTTTAGTGTCTTTAGTACATTTCGTGTCTTAGTGCATTTTACTGTATTTTTAGTGCCCTCGACTATTTTTACTGTATTTCACTCATATTCTTAGTGCATTTTAGTGTCTTATTAGTACTTTTTAGTGTTTTATTAGTGCATTCTAGTGTCATTTTATTAAATTTTACTGTATTTTTGCTCTATCCTTATTGCATTTTACTGTATTTTTTACAGCATTTTAGTAGCCTAGCCACGCTATCCCTATTCATTACATGTATAGGTCTAGGGACACTTCATAGTCAGGGGAGGCGGGGCTAAAAGGTGTCTTTCAAATCCTTTGTATGCAATAGGACGGTACTACAACCAATCAGCATAATCTTTAGGATGACGTAGTTAGAGCGCTGGAAAGTTTACGGAGGACTCCGGAGAAAGTTAGGAATGACTAAACAAAATGGTGGATTATGGAGCTGAACGACTGTTGTCGCTTCTTTAAAAAGAATGTAAAGATTGCTGACGTTTTCTCACATTCATCTTTGATAAAAGCAAATCTCTACCCATTGTTGTTCTGGTTCTTCTTCTATGGTTGTTTACGGTTGTTTCTCTCTAAATCACTGCAGCATCACTTTGTTAAGCCCACCCCCTGACTCTAATTCACCATGATTCATCGGCCAGTTTCAGGGAAATCTAGCCAAATGTTGAATTGAGCGTAACTAGACTACTACTGTAGCACATCATATGCTGCTGCTAGGAGTCTAGCATTGGCTAGGCTACCATTTTATTGTATTTTTAGTGCATTTTACAGTATTTTTTTAGTGCATTTTAGTCTATTCTTAGTGCATTTTGCTTTATTCTTAGTATACTTGACTGTATTTTTAGTGCATTTTAGTGCATTTCAGTCTATTTTTTGTAAATTTTACTGTATTTTTCGTGCACTCCATCATCCTGTTGTCACTGTTTTCCATGGCAGATAATCTTTTTTTTCCTATTCACTTTGTCTTCGTCCATGTTTTCTGTTTTCATCACTGAACACTCAACCCCAATCTTTACGTGTGAGATCGCTGGCGCCTCTCCACTCTCCTCCACTGGCTTTCTCCGTGTCCATGGCAACATTTCAGTCCAGTATTGATTTTACCATTTGCACACTTTGCAGATCTTGTTATGCTTTAATATTATCGGCCGAGTGAAATGTCCTCCTTCAGCCGCTGGACTGTGCGGAGCTGCAGCGGCTCCATTAAGTGCGGCCCTCGGCCTATTTGGGCCCCAATGAAAGATACTAATGGTGCCATTAGAGGAGCTAGATTAGATACACGTGGATACACCGTGCACTTGCACAAAGTTAACATGTTGCTGGCAGATAGAGAAAGAAAGAAAAGGAACATGTGAACCAGGATGAAGGCCAGAAAAAGCTCAGAGCTCTGGGGAAAATGAATTATTAGTCACTGTGGAAAAATATGGGTGACTCAAAGCAAGACAATCGAGGTGAATCTGTGTATCTTTTGTTTATGAAAATAAAACCAAAAATAAGACAATGAAAAAACAATATATTGCTTCATTATTTGTTTCCAAAATCAAAATGAAAAACACAGATAGTGATGCAATCCGTGTATCATTCGTTCTGTCGTTTTTCAACTGCCAATCAAAAACTAAAAATGAAAAAGGAGATGGATTATTTTCTTTGTTTTCTTAATCCAACATGAAAAATTAATATATGGCTAGTTTTTTATATTTCAATTTTAGGCTCAGATCAAAAATATGAAATGTGTAGTTTACTCTTTCTATTGTAAAGTGCTCTGTAGCTGCTGCCTGAGATGGTCGTTATATTAATAAAGTTTGATTTAAACTTCATTCTTTCTGACTGATCAACCGGTAAATGGAGAGCTTCGCCTTCTGGCTTAGCTCCTTCTTCACCACAACGGATCGGTTTAGCACCCGCATGGATTGGGCAGCAGACCAAGACGGGGGCCTTGGTGGTCCGATCCCCAGTTACAGATTAACCCTCCTGTCGTGTTCATCCCCCACCCCTTACTTTAGTGTTCCCCGTCAAATTTAACCGGTCTGTTTTAACTGCTGTTAAATTAATACAAAAAACATTCATCACCACCAAATTTTTATTTAACACTTTTTAACTGTGAACAATGTCTCAGAGTAGTGGTTAACATGGACAACATGAATAACTGCAATGAAAATGCAAATAGGCACTAAAAATGTATTCCAAAATGAAGATGTAATGTAAAAAAGAAATGGAAAACCAGAGACCAAACTCCTCAACATGAAGTTTTGTGTGTGTGTGTGTGTGTGTGCTTGTATGCATGTGAATTCATGTACATGAGTGGCATGAGTGCACAGTTCAGGACATATCCATGAACAGCACATACAAGCAAAAGACAAGAAATGCAGGAGACAGGCTGGTGTTTGAAGAGTCACTCTTTGAGCAACAGCATGACGAACTTCCTGTTTTAATGCATATTTCAGGACACCATAAGTAAAATATGTTTATGTTCAAACAAAATCACCTAAAACATCTACATAAACATGTAAAGAAGGGGCACAAAATATAGAAGGAGGGACTCAAATGTATCTAACATCCATTTTTTTGGCTACTGTGAACATATGTGTGTAATCATTACCCTTGTGGTATTTTGTCAGTTACCATTGTTGGTATATTGACCTAAATTCTTGTTGCTTATGTCTGTTACCACTGTGGGTAGGCCGTCTCGTTACCATTGTTGGTATTGACTTCATGTAATTTTGATACTGTTGATGGTATAAGTATTTGAGTCAGCTATGTAAATGTGTGTTTGATTGTATGTAGGTGATTACGGTTGTATGTAAAGCATAATGTATTTTTTTATTATTACTTTTTTTCTTTTTCCTATTTATTTCAATGTATATGTGTATATGTATATATATATATTGTCTTCTCTCAGGTTGACGTAAAGGCTTTGCCTATTCCTTTTTGTCTTTCTGTGACGGAAGCTGCGAAACAAGCCACTTTTCTTTTTCTTTATCTTTTCTTTGTAATATTTTGAAGACGGGGTGGGAGTACATAAGTGTTTCTTCTTCCCACTCCCTTTCAGGCAGAAGATTACACATTGTTATTTGTTTATTTGTCTTAATGTTTAAGTTGGAAATTGTTTTTGTATATTTTGTAAGGAGAGTAAAAACTGTGAACTTGCCTGAAATAAACTAATCAATCAATCAATCAATCAATCAATCATTTGACACTCATGTACATGAATTCACATGCATACAACCATGTCCCAAACGTTCCTGATGGCGGCCAGTTTGTCATTTCGCCAGCGGACGGGTCGTGTATCTCTGTTATCAAATCGAATAATTCTTGAAAAGACATGAAACCGTTGTAATGACATAGTTGCCTGGAATAAAGGCCTGCCAGACTCTGCATCCCACAGACTTTTTGTAGCCTGATTGTTTGAGCGATATACTCCTGCTAGGATTAACAGACCCATGTAGGCTTGGAGGTCTAGCAGGTCCAATTCTCTCCAGGTGTCCCAAAACACATGCCTCCCCTCCAGGTTTGTCATCTCCAGTATAATTGCCTCAATGGACTCTGGTAAAAAGAGTTGGAAGCTGGACTTGACGTCATTCACACCGTGTTGGCCCTGGTGTCATCTTTATGATGTTTTCCACTCTCGCTCTACTTCCTCTGTCCTGGGGGGATGAAGTCCAGAGACAGTCTCCACTCTTGGACTGCAATGTCTCCTCAGGTGCCTGTTCTTCAGGTGCCTCTCCCTCTCTATCTGTTGACGGGTCAGTCTCCTCAAAGTCTGGATCAAAATCTGTGTTGTCTTCCACTTCTGAGACATCCTCCTCTATCTCTGGTTCAACATCAGTGTCCTCTTCATCTTGTTCTAAAATCTGGTCCAGAGCCTCTCTGACAGTCAACCGCTTGGTCAGTCACCTACTCATTGTGCTCAGAGTAAAAGGAGTGCAAGGCAAACATCAAGCTATATTTTGTGGGTCTGTGTGAAGATATAATAGATTGATTGGTCTGGATTGGTGGTTCACATGGTCAGGGTAGGCACAAAAGCACAGGAAAGAGCTGGGTTCACATAAACACCTGTTTAGTCTGAGTGAAAATATGATACATTGTTTCATCAGGAAGGTGGTTCACGTGTGAGGACAGACACATTAGCGCGGGAAAGAGATGTGTACCCACAAAAGATATTCTTCAGTCTGTGTGTGTGTGTGTGTGTGTGTGTGTGTTGGGGGGGGGGGGGGGGGGATGTTTTCTCATCTGATGGATGAGTATAATCTGGATAACCATTCACTTCCTATGGTGGTCACTTTTGACCGGGAACATCACAGGTGTAACAACGTTGACTGAAACACTCCATATTCAATGAAAGTGGTGATCATCACTTTCATATGTTCGAGTGCACAGTGTGGAAGATAACATAAGGCCTTGAGGCAATCAGATGTAAAACACAATATTTATTAGTGTTTTAAGTTGTAAATCGGTCAGATTTGACCCGAACATGACAGGAAGGTTAATGGATAATTGTTGGTTAATTTTCCCGAAGATAGATTCAGAAAATTTTGGTCATGTGCCACAACCTAGAAGACCCTCATATTTAAAATGGCTGTGGTGCCCCTGTTAGACTGTAATTAATAGTCTCTTCTTAAACAAAAACTGCATTAAAAATGTTTTCTTTAATGGTGTTATGATTTTTAAATACACGTTTCTTTGGTTCAAAGCTTAAACACATGTTTCCAGCTGAGTGGACAGTTTTGTAACTCCATAATAAATAGGTTCATTAAAAAGATTTCAATCAAATTGCTTTTTTCATGCTGAAAAAGGAATAAAAACGCCAAGGAAAAAATTATTGACTAAGGGCGTATTCACATAGTAAAGTCCGGACCAGAACCTTTTTTTTTTCCTTTTCACACTGTACTTATAATCCGGACTTTATTTCCAGTCTTCATTCACACTGTATTGAATCAAATGGACCAACAGACTTTAGAATGTCATGTCGTCAATGCGTGTACAGCGTGCGTCTCTCTATACTCGACCCTGATTGGTTAGTAGATGAGCGCGCTAATGCTCCCAGATAAGTTCCCAGTTACTAGTTTCATAATTTTTGCCCTATTTTGGCAATGTTGCCAACTCTCGTACCAGTGTTCCCACCAGCGGCTTGTCTACAATTCAGTCTTTATAGTATCATCCGACCAAATTTCAATGAAATACCTGGTTTCCTCGTCTCCCCATGTATTCCCGCAACTCATGCTTGGACGTTGACTAGATTCCGCGCATGTGACTGTGACGTAATTGGTCCGATAGTCTGGACTTTCCTAAACAGACCTTTCACACTGTGCACCAGCGAACCTTGGTTCGGACCGAGACTACCTCCTCAGCTCGGACCAAAGACTCTGTCTTTAGTCCGGACCAAGGTTCGGGGGAGGTTTCACACTTGTCAATAAGGTTCGAACTTTCCTGGAAAGTCCGAAAGTCCGTATTTTCTGAGTGCAGTGTGAATAGGCCCTAAGGTTCTCATAATTTATGTATCAAAGGGTTAAAGATGATGGAGATAAAAACAAGCCTTAACCCTTTGGTGCATCCTGTAACTGCAGCGGACAGTTATTCCACAACGGTTCACTTGTACATTCATGGTTTTTGTGGGTTATGTGTCATCCAATACACTGGCATTCATACTATTACTGTAACTGTTACTTGATGAGCAAAATACTCTTTTTTTTCATTATCTCCATAAAGTAATAATTAAAGTAACCAGACTTCCATACATTTCCTGGAGGAAATGTAACCTGTGTGTTTGTCTCTTGCCAGATCGCTGGAGTCATGGCTGGTGAAAGGAAGAAATATCTGCTGTTCACTTCATATGTGGCATCTGTTTGTTAGTGTTTGTGGACTGAGTCACTTCTATTAAAGCTCCTCCCATTTTCTGTGAGTAAAGAACTTTGAGTGAGTGAGTTAGTTAGTTAGACAAGCACACATACATACACACACACACACAGAAAGATGACTTAGAGTAATGTATAGCTGATTGCTATATCCTATATCCTATTTATCCTAAATCCTAACTCCAAACTCCTGCCATTTTTAGGAAAACTGTAAATAATTGGTGAAAACATCATCATGAGTGACAGGAGCTTCTGAGGAAAAAGTACATATATTTATTTTTACTGTAGTGTGAAAAGTGCCAGTTTTAAACCACTGAACTCATCAAAATTAAGTGGATCTGTTAGTCTGTCAGTCATGTTAAAGCCCCGCCCACAGTGTTTGTCAATCATGTTAAAGCTCCGCCCACAGTCTTAATTGTCTGCAGGTGTTTCATAGTGCCAGGAGCACTGTTGCCATGGTGATGAGCAGTGGCCGGAACTTTAAACGGGAGACACAAACAGCTCCACACTCTGTTACATGTAAAAAAAGAAAAAAAAAAAAAGTGTGGACATACTGCCGAACTCCTGTGATTTTTGGGAAAACTATAAATAATTGGTGAAAACAACATTGATCATGAGTGGTGGGAGCGTCTGAGGAACAAGAACATGTACTTTTTATGTCTGTACTGTAAAAAATAAGTGAGTTAGGGTAATTTAAAAAACACTGAACTCAACAAGAGACAGAAGTAAGTTTCATAATGGCTCTCTATGGACACAAAGTCCTGACATCATCCCAAACAGGTTCCTGTCATTTCATTTTAAAAAGAGCTAGATCTTCAAACCCTGGTTTGTTAGAATTCTGAGAACCATGGCAACATTTGTGGAAAAGATTGTTTGTCTGCTATTTATGGTTTTGCCATGAGGACGATATGTTTCTCCCGTGCTCTCGCGATGACATCACCCATTGATAAAAAGTCAGATTTTGGTCTTTTCAGGGTTGATTTAATGAGTTCTCTATTGAGAACCATAAATCACACCCCTATGACAGTCGCATCCTAAAGAGAGGACAGAAATGCCTGTGTTTTAAAGTTTAAATGAAGTCTGTGCGACAAAGTATGGTGAAGCAGTAGCGTTGGCAAAAAAGGCCATTTTTTTGTTGGTCCCATTAAGAATGAATGGGGTTTTATTTGACATAATAATGCGAAATCTCTACGACATATCAGAATTATGAGACCACATGTGTAATCTCTGGGCCAATGGGACAAATTTTTCCTATTTACTGCACAATGCTACGATGTATTGGTAGTTATAGCCACGTAAATATGGCCCACTTCATTTCAGGTGGACATTTTTTACTTGTTTTTCATGTTTTATATGAAATATCTACAGTGTTGGGAAAGTTGACCTTGATTAGGAACTAGTTCAAAGTTCAGTTCAAGTTACTCAATATGAATTAGTTCAGTTCATCGTTCATTCTTCCAAATTATGAACTAGAAGTTCATGGATCCCAAAATGAACTTTTTCGTTCTTTTTTTGTGTTATTATTGTAAACTTATTATTAACCGTTCTTGACGTTATCCTGAGCGTAGTCAGGAAATCAGCGGAAAATGCCGTCCTCGTCTCGGATGGAATCACCAGTAAGTCCCTTACCCTAGGGTTAACTTCCCTCTGCAGGTTCTTAGAACACAAGGAGCAGTTTCAGTGAGCTTCATTTTCAATGTTTATTGTAGATTTTTATTGTACATTGGTTTGGATGTTTGTTAATGTTTTTTTACTCCTTGATGTTACTCTATTACTATGTAGTTGTCTTTTTGTTTTTAACTTGTTTGTTTGTTGTCTGGGTTTTTTAGACCCTGTATTATGTCAAATTTTATTTTATGTCTTATTGACTTCTTTAAGGATGACACCTGGTGGAGGTTTTATATATTGTTTTATATACTGTTTTTATACTACACTTTTTACCTGATTAGCACTGCAATGTGGAGGCTTTTGATTAGTTGACACTTTAAAAAATACCTCTTCCTGCTTTGTGTTATGTTTGACTCCCTGATGAAGGCTTTGATGCCAAAATGCGTTTGAGTTTTTTTATTTTATAGGATGTTATAGGTTTTTATAACCAAGACAATTTAATAAAGACTTTTAAAATTTTCACCTATAAAAGAGTGCCTTGGAATTTTCCCTTTTTTTGTCATAATATCATTTTAGTTGAATTTAAAATAGTTTCTGTTCCTTTTAGTAAAGATTTTCACTTCTATAGACAGTGACAATATGAACCCCATTGACACACTGTGACACCAGCGCCATGGACGAAACCTGTAAAGTCTGGACAGGACATTCCTACAGTGGCGGCGTAACCCAAATTTCCACGTAAATCAGAATTAACCTTTTAATACCTCGAAATACCCCATGAATCTCTAAATAAATATACAACTACACACATTATATTTCATATTCATAACATAAGACACTGTACTCACCAGGGGGCAAAACCCTTTACATGCTCTAAAATATGGGCTTTGTCCTCAATAACAGTTGCCATGGTGACCTACTGAAGCCTAAGGACTTAGCTATGTGTGTTGCCATGTTACCTTTGTCTGACCTTTTGATTCTGTCCAGCTTTGTTTCCATGGAGATAGCTTTCCTCTTGGCTGGAGCAGCATCACTAGAAATTCCTGATTTCTTTTTGGAGTCCATGGTATGAAGGAGGGTGAAAAAGGCGAGGAGCACACGCACACGTAGTTAGATTTCAGAAAGTTCATGGAGGAGTCTGGAGAAAGTTAGGGAAGACTAAACAAAATGGTGGATTATGGAGCTGAACGACTGTTGTCACTTCTGGAAAAAGAATTTAAAGATTGCTGATGTTTTCTCACATTCTTCACTGATCTTTGATAAAAGGAAATGACCACCCATTGTTGTTCTTCTTCTATGGTTGTTTCCGGTCATTTCTCTCCAAATCGTTGCAATGTCACTTTGCTACACCCGCCCTCTGACTATACTTTACTGTGATTGGTCAGCCAGCAGTGTTGGGAAAGTTGACCTTGATTAGGAACTAGTTCAAAGTTCAGTTCAAGTTACTCAATATGAATTAGTTCAGTTCATCGTTCATTCTTCCAAATTATGAACTAGAAGTTCTTGAATCCCAAAATGAACTTTTTCGTTCTTTTTTTGTTCTTTTTTTGTAAACTTATTATTAACCGTTCCTAACGTTATCCTGACCGTAGTCAGGAAATCAGGGGAAAATGCCGCCCCCCAGGGTTAACTTCCCTCTGCAGGTTCTTAGAACACAAGGAGTGGTTTCAGTGAGCTTCGTTTTCAATGTTTATTTCCAAGAACGGGACAACACCTGCTCTGGTCACCGGTCACACTCTGTACATTTAACTCTTTTTCTCCGCTCCCAAAAACTCTCTGCACCTCTCTCTCTCTCTCTCTCTCTCTCTCTCTCTCTCTCTCTCTCTCTCTCTCTCTCTCTCTCTGCACCACCCAAAACGCTTCTCATTGGCTATTCCACATTATGTTGCCAACATTTGTTCAGAATAATAAAATAATGACATCTATGATAATGCTGTGTTTTGATCCCATTGTATTCCTTATAGGACTCAATAATTACAACGTGATAAGAACGAAATATGAAGTAAATAAAAGCGCAGTTCAATAAATGCCAGAATAACCGTGTTCACAACTTCCCGTTAATTTAGCAAATGTGAACGAGTCACTAGACCCACCTAGTGGCAGCAAATCTAATGTGCTACAGTAGTAGTCTAGTTACACTCAATGTAACTTTTGGCTAGATTTCCCTGAAACTGGCCGACAGTGTTGTACCTGAACGAGTTCATTGAATGATCGTTCACGAACGATATCATATTTTTGAGCACACCTGACAGACATTATCAGTCTTCCGCACAGCTTGATGATAGGCTGTTCATCTGAATCAGGTGTGTTGGAAGAGGGAAACATCTAAAACATGCAGGATAGCGGCTCTCTAGGACCAGGGTTGCAGACCCCTGCACTAGACCCACCTAGTGGCAGCAAATCTAATGTGCTACTGTCAACTCGTCACTCAGTGTGGTTGACAAAATTGTCCACCCCAAACCAAGGTCAGAAACTGCCTACCCCAATAGAACTGTCACACCTAGCTGTCATCGCGAGGAAAGCTTTTCTACCGGGCGAGGGCATGCAGATTTTTTACATATATTGGATTTTTGACAATGGGACACCTTCTAAATAGGCCTTGGAGTTTCCCTGATGTCGCAATGTTGAAAGGACAGCAGCACAAACGTATCCCCACTGCTGTCGGAATGAAAAAAGGGCCACTTTTTGGAGCCGTTTGTGACTTTGAGCAGGTTTACAGCCAACAGCCACAGTTAGAAGGGAGCTATGGACATGATGGAAGCTGGGTTCCATCATGGGTCAGGCTGTGGGTGTGATTCAACATTTCATTTCACAGGACTGTGGAAAATGGATGAACTGTGGAGAGTCCTTCTGCTCTAAAGTGTGGAGTAAATGCTGAGGTCAGTTACAACTAAATGAAAGCTGTCATTCCATGGTTATTTCATTAATATTATTGCGTTCTACATTATTATTGAATGCATTGTGTGTAAAAAAAAAAAAAAAAAAAAAAAAAAAACATGTTGCGATTGATTTGTTTCCAGCTGTTTTTTTCACTGTAGAAAAATCCTCATACATGTCCATGACGCGGTAATGAGGCGTCTCTGATTGGCTCAGAATGCCTGAAGGAACACTCGTGCCGTTGCTTGTCCTGAAAACCTGCAGGAAAAAAAGACTTTATTTCCACAGAGAGTACATGAACTAGATTGATCCGCCATTTTTTTTCCAGTTTGTGCAGCAGCTACTGTGGCGCCATCTTCTCTTGTAGATGCTAATGCTACTTCAGATTCACTGCAATGGGAGACGGGTTTAACCCCACGTGGGTGACGCTAAAGTCCATCTAACGTCAGATGGACCGGCTTTTTCTGGGTCCCTGGTTCCTCTTGTTGTTTAGTGTGAATGCAGTATGCAGCCAGTGGAGGTGATGAACCACTGTCAAAGGAGCATGTGTTGGTAACTCTAGGTGACCCATCAAGATTCCAAAAGGAGCGTGGAAAAGTGGTTTTCATCGGAATTACACCTTTAAGTTGTATTCAGATTAATTATTCAAAACTGGAGTTTCTCCCCGACCTAATTTCACTCCACAGGCCAGTACACAGTTGCCATGGTTTCATTTACCTATCCCATTACAGCAGGGGTGTCAAACTCCAGTCCTGGAGGGCCAGGGTCCTGCATGTTTTAGATGTTTCCCTCTTCCATCACCCTGGAAACCATTCCATCATTCCAGTGTGAACAGTGTTTTTACTGAGTTTTGTGTCAAAAGGCAACTGAGTTCGAAAAAGGAAAAATTTAAACTGCCGGGACCAAATTTCAATACTATTTCTCTTTTTTTAGTACATGTTTACTAAATTTTCCCATGTTATTTATAATTTTGTAAATATTTATTATTGTTGCTCATTTTGCTTAATTTTCTACATTTTGCTTTTTATTTTATAATTTATTTCTTAAATTTTGCTCCATTTGTGTTTTCTTTTCTTCAAGTTACTAATTATTTCTGTCAGTTTATTATTCATTTGTGTTCATTTTATTGATGACTTTTGCTGTTTTTGTTCATTTTGTTGCTTATTCACACTTCTGAAGTGTGTGCAAATGTTTTTTTAATTCGTTTTACTGTGGAACTGCTAAAGTTTCAAGAGATAAAGAATTAAACAGAATCACCTACAGTCTCTCAAGGTCAAAACACAAGGACGAAGGACTGATAAGGACGTCCTGCACTGTAAAAAGTGACTCTTTGGATCACATTTTTTTTTAAATTGTGCCAAATTGTCACATTTAATTTTTTTTGTTTTTCTCAAATAAAAAAAACATTTTGAGCGAAGTGGATAATGTAGTAATGCTAATTTAGAAAATACTATTTAAATGAAGGAAAGTTTTCAAATATGATAAAAATCATAATTTTTTGCAATTTCTGCTTTGCATTAACTTATATTTTCACCGTGACTTGAACCAAAATCTTACATAACTTCAAAGCAATATGTTGTATGAATACAATGTATTTTTACACTTTCAGTAAAAGTAATGAAATTGTGTCGTCTTATCACAAGTAATCAAATTACTTAAAGCCAACATAACATTATGAAAAGACACAGTTTCAACTTTTCAAATTTCTTTTATTGTATTTTTAACGTTACAGCAACCTTGTGAAATGTGTTTTAGGTGATCCGGGCTAGTCTAAAAAATATAACAGTATAAAAATAAAATTTAAAAAAATGAAATTAAATACTTTTTCAATATCTCAACTCAATCAAAAAGCTAATCTTTCAATATAAAAAAAACATTGTATGAACATAATATATACATATAAAATTAAATTCTGTGACAGTTTCAGCACATTTAGGTGTTTCCTTTACCGCCTCAAACTTTAGTAATACCACAGTAAAATCAAATCAAATAAGCAACAAAATGAACAAAAACTAATAAATATTTACCAAATTTTAAATAAAATGGGAAAAAAATTGCAAAAAATTTTTTACTGAAAAAAAAGAGAACTGGTATTAATATTTGATCCCAGCTGTTTTAATTTTGAGTTTTTCTAAATGTGTTGCCTTTTGACACCTCAGTGAAAACACGTTAAATAAAAAGAAAACAATTGAATTTTTCTGCACATTTAATCTAAACCATGCATTCAGAACACATCAGTGCTGACACTTAAGAGACTAATGGCGTCCAGCTGTGGTGGAAGAGGGAAATATCTAAAACATGTAGGACACCGGCCTTCCAGGAATGAAGTTTGACACCCCTGCTGTAAGGGATCAATAAAGTATCTATCAATCAATCAATTAAAATGCCAGACGAGACTCAGGCATCGTAAAGATGAAACAGCATATGTCAAGGACTTCCTGTATGTGAATTTGACATAGGATGAGGAGAACATAATGTGGTTTATTAACATGTCCTTTAGATCAGCTGGACTGAATTCTACCGTACAGACCATAGACACACACTGGAGCTACTTCCTTAAATAGTGATGTGTGTTTCCAACAGTGCATCCCAGAAGACCATGTGCAGGTGTCTGATAAAGTGACAGAACCTTTTTCTGTTTTACGTACATTACAAATAAATTATCTGTATAAACTGATTCTCAGCAACATGTTGAACGTCACAAACATGTAGAAATGACTAATGACACTGTTGTAACTTTTTCCACTGACTACATGTGAGGCACGTGTTCTGAACTAAAGACACATTCATGGAATTATTTGATAAAAAAAATAATCCAGCTCATTGAATTTCAATGTATATTTTTCATAGAATGAATGTGTTGAATCATAATGAGCTTTAGGTGTGAATCTTATTGTATTATGAGGTGCTACTCACATATCTATTATATATTTACGTTAGGGCATTAACGACTTCAGCTTTTTTGACTTATCTGTCAATAAAGTCAAAGTCGAGTGGTGATGACATCATCACATTGTCAGCGGAGGAACAACGAGCAATGAGCAACTGGTATTAAAGTTCACTGTAACGTAACAATGTCCACTGAGAAGACACAAGCATCAGCATTTTAACCCAAACAAAACAAAGGCTAACGTTAGCAAAACGTTTTCTGTTAAATTTAACCGCACAACATCAGTAGGGTGGAAATATGTCCCAATTTTGTCCTGACCCACGCATACTCACTTTATACATTAAAAGTGGTCGCCAAGACGCACACCACACTGTCGACATCATGTTTGGAAAAGAAAGAGCGCATTGTTTGTGCTGTTGCTCATATCACTCAGGTTAACTAGCGGATGCTGCTCATATCACTCAGGTTAGCTAGCGGATGTTGCTCATATCACTCAGGTTAGCTAGCGGAAGTTGCTCATATCACTCAGGTTAACTAGCGGATGCTGCTCATATCACTCAGGTTAGCTAGCGGATGTTGCTCATATCACTCAGGTTAGCTAGCGGATGTTGCTCATATCACTCAGGTTAACTAGCGGATGCTGGTCATATCACTCAGGTTAGCTAGCGGATGTTGCTCATATCACTCAGGTTAGCTAGCGGATGTTGCTCATATCACTCAGGTTAGCTAGCGGATGTTGCTCATATCACTCAGGTTAACTAGCAGATGCTGCTCATATCACTCAGGTTAGCTAGCGGATGCTGCTCATATCACTCAGGTTAGCTAGCGGATGTTGCTCATATCACTCAGGTTAGCTAGCGGATGCTGCTCATATCACTCAGGTTAGCTAGCGGATGTTGCTCATATCACTCAGGTTAGCTAGCGGATGTTGCTCATATCACTCAGGTTAACTAGCGGATGCTGCTCATATCACTCAGGTTAGCTAGCGGATGTTGCTCATATCACTCAGGTTAGCTAGCGGATGTTGCTCATATCACTCAGGTTAGCTAGCGGATGTTGCTCATATCACTCAGGTTAGCTAGCGGATGTTGCTCATATCACTCAGGTTAGCTAGCGGATGTTGCTCATATCACTCAGGTTAGCTAGCGGATGTTGCTCATATCACTCAGGTTAGCTAGCGGATGTTGCTCATATCACTCAGGTTAGCTAGCGGATGTTGCTCATATCACTCAGGTTAGCTAGCGGATGTTGCTCATATCACTCAGGTTAGCTAGCGGATGTTGCTCATATCACTCAGGTTAGCTAGCGGATGTTGCTCATATCATTCAGGTTAGCTAGCGGATGTTGCTCATATCATTCAGGTTAGCTAGCGGATGCTGCTCATATCACTCAGGTTAGCTAGCAGGATGTTGCTCATGTCACTCAGGTTAGCTAGCGGATGCTGCTCATATCACTCAGGTTAGCTAGCGGATGTTGCTCATATCATTCAGGTTAGCTAGCGGATGTTGCTCATATCATTCAGGTTAGCTAGTGGATGCTGCTCATATCACTCAGGTTAGCTAGCAGGATGTTGCTCATGTCACTCAGGTTAGCTAGCGGATGCTGCTCATATCACTCAGGTTAGCTAGCGGATTTTGCTCATATCACTCAGGTTAGCTAGCGGATGTTGCTCATATCACTCAGGTCAGCTAGCGGATGCCTCTTTAGATGGCGATGCCATTTTTTTCATCTAAGGTGAAGTATTTCCACACATGCAACGTGTGCTGTCACCCTCGTTTGTTTTATCAGACCCACCACCCTCTGTTTTACGCACTGCAGAAACTCCTCCAACGCGCCACCCCGGTTGAATCTGTGTCCAAACGTGTCTCTCCTTTGACTTTGTATGTACTGTCGATGCACGGATGTGAAAATTTGCATTCGGTGTGGCCATACCATTAGTCTCCCAGTAGGACTGACAGAACCTTAAAAACCTACTGGTGTGTGAATGTGAGGCTATTGTAAAGCACTTTGAACAACATGAAGGTGGAAAAGTGCTATGTAAGTGCAGTGCAGTCTATTTGTTAAAGCATTTTCATCAGCAGATGGTTTTGGTCACCAGTGGATCTGTGTGTTTTTAAGGGTTAAAAACTCCACTAACATTTTCTTTCATCTGTGGTGATTTACTGCCGCTGTCAGTCATTTGTGACAGAATTATTATAATTTGTGTTTCAGACAAAAAATAACACTTTAAAAATGTCAGTGTGCTCTGAGAAAAGGTTGTTGGTATTTTTCATTGGTTTCTTCCTTGACATGTTTTTTTTTAAGACTCGTGATAGAAGTTTCTCCTCCGCCACTGGATACTTTTATATAATGTTTCTTTTATTCTGAATTTTTTATTTGGAATAAAATGATTCAGAATGAAAGTTATGTCCTTCATGTTTATATGGACAGGTTAATTCTGAATAAAGGTTTCCATGGAAACAGGTGTATTCCACTCCAGTTAATTCAGCGTAACCCTTTGACACATACTGGTCAGCCCAGTGGACAGTTCTACAGTTGTTCTCTTGTATATTCATGAGTTTTTGTTGTTTTACTTCCATATCAGTAAGTTCATATCATTACTGTAACTAGTCTGTTCTTAATACCTGATCTGTACTAACATGTTTATGTGTAAATATATTGCTTGTTATTATAAGTGTAATTAACAGTCTTTCTTAAACAAATACAGCATTAAAAATTATTTCATAGTGTTTTGATATTGTATTCTATATACACATTTCTTTTCTTCAAAGTTTAAAGGAGTCATTCCATGGTTATTTCATTAATATTACTGTGTTCTCCATTGTTTTTGAATATATTGTGTGTTGGTTCTATTTTTAAAAAAAAACCCATTTTGTTTCCAGCTGTTTTTTGACGGTAGAAAAATAACGAGGTTGAACAACAGAGTTTACCGTTACTTCCTCATACATGTCTCTGATTGGCTCAGAATGCGTAAAGGAACACCCCTTCCTCTCTGTGTGTTTACCTTTACCAGAGTAACATCCAGCTAGGTTTTGGTGCCATCACTTGTTTTGAAAATGTGCAGTAAAAAATGATGCTTTATTTCCACAGAGAGCACATGAACCACTTTGCTCCACCATTTTTTTAAGTTTGTGCAGCGTCATCTTTTCTTGTACATGCTAATGCATTAGAATAGACCCCCTTGCATTTTGGTGAATGTGGGTCAAAGGTCAAGGTCACCAAAAACGGTTTTCTACAATGATCAGAGATAGATCAAAGGTCATGAATTTCTTTAGCCTAGGATCTAGACTGTCCCCAGTGGCCGCAAATGGTATTTGCTATGGGGAGAGTCTAGAAAGTCTAGGCGAATTTGTGGGCGGGATAACCGCTGTCTGTCGAATTTTCTCTTTACACAACGCCACGCTATTGGATGGGTAACCAGTCAGAGCCAACCAGTCAGAGCCAACCAATCAGAGCGATGAACATGGAGCAGGTCTAACTATTCCCGGTTCAGCCAGGATTCCGGACTCCCGTACACTATTTGGCACCGGCCGCTTCGGATCTCCTCCGGGTCGCCTTTGCCGAGTTGTGCTGCTCGTATTCCCAGTTTTTCGGCCTCTTGCAACTGGTCATCCATTAGGGCTAAAAGGGGTGACACAACGATCACCAGCGGGGTGTGTAGACCCGTGCTTCGTCCCAGTAGCGGAGCCAGCTGATAAATCAAACTTTTGCCATACCCGGTGGGCAAAACTCCGACAACGTCCCTTTTTTCCAAAAACAGCTTAAGTGCCGTTTTCTGCTCCTCTCGCAGGGAAAACTGTAATTTTAAATCACCTAGCGTTGCTGCCAAAGCCAGGTCGAATGGTTGTTCCTGGTGATGAGCCATGTTGTCTAGCAGCTAGCAACTGGTGTTACGGCAATGTGTGCTAGCTGCTACGTCTCTGCGACTACAACATAACGTGTCATAATGAGGCAGGGTGGGCTCCATTCCCACCCCTCGCGGTTTGATTGGCCCGGTACATTTTGGATTTTCAGATCCGAGGCTGTCTAGTCTGTCTCCCGTAGCAAATACCATTTGCGGCCACTGGGGACAGACTAGATCCTAGGCTAGAATTTCTTTTCATTCCAGTATACTCAGTTTCACATCTAGATTATTTTTGCTCTCACTGTTGATGTGCATTGACGTCAGAACAAATTTGAAAACTAGGTCAAAGGTTACAATAAAAGTCTATCTATCAGGGCTCTACAGTGCGCCCATTTCACTCGCATTTACGAGCAAATATTTCAGCATGCGAACTAGGAAAACAAAACAGTCGCACATGTGTCAGTGCTTCTTGCAGAACACAATAAGACACACACACAGACCTGAGGAGTTAATGAAAGTCTACTAGAAATGAATTAAAACTGTGTGAACAGCTCCACATAGTAGAGACGAACACGGCACATATTGAAAGGATTAACCCTTTAACTCTTGATGCGTCAGCACTGACACGTTCTGAGTGGATGGTTTAGTTTAAAAATTCAGATAAATTCAAGTGTTTTTTTAACTGTTATTTTACTGAGAATTTTGTTCATGGAACTGATGTACAGGTGTCGAAAAGCAACTGATTAAGAACAAGAAAAAGCCCAAACTAAAACTACTGGAACCAAATTACAACACTAGTTATTTATTCCTTTTTTTTTTTACTTCATTTTGGGTTTTGTTGGTTTTTGTTTTTTGCCCTTTTTTCCATGTTATTTCTTATTTTGTGAATATATATTAGTTTCTGTTGATGTTGATTATTTTTCTGTTTTTTTATTTTATTATTTTTCTTTAATTGTGTTCTTTTAGTGTCTTACTTTGTTCATGTTACATATTATTTTGTTGGTTTATTATTCATTTTTGTTCATTTTACTGATCACTTTGACTGTTTTTTGTTCATTGTGTTGCTTATTTTATCTTATATTGTTTTTTATTGTGTCTCAGTCTCAGGAGTTAAAGGGTTAATCATTCTAAAATGGATCTAATAACAAAGCAGCCAATACAACGTTCTAAAATGTATCAAAGGACAAAGCATCCCATAATACAAAGTTATGTTATGGTCTGCTCTAAATTAACACAAATGAAAGCAGTCCTTCAAGAATGTTGGTATCTGTGCGTAAGTACTGCACTGTAAATAAATAAAGATTTAAAACTAAAAACTACTTGTGCCCCTATTTTTTTTGTGTGCTCCTAAATTTTTTAACTTAGGGGCACGTGTGCTCCTGGAAAAAAAAGTTAGTGTAGAGCCCTGCTATCTATCTATCTATAGTGCAGAAATGAGGCAACATATCCATATTTAAAACCCATGCAATAAAAAGAATTAAATAAATACCCATAAATAACCTGATGTAAACATTAGCCAGTATGGACAATGTACCACAGAAATGTAACAGCAGCATATGTCAATGTAAAGTGCAATAATCAGTCATGTCAAATGGTCATCATTAACTGGGAGAGAGTGGTGAGTAATGACATATTGCAACAATGCAACCAGTTCAGTTATTATTAGTTGGTGGGTGTGATTATTGTCATAAATGGGGAGGCAGAGAGGGGGAGGGGCAGAGTTTAGTCGCCTCACAGCCTGTGGGTACAGTCTGTCTGTCTGTCTATCTATCTGTAACTGTGGGGAAAACCTACAGAAAGTGCTTTAATAAAACTCCTCCATATCAGCACATGTAGTTAAACATCTGAATATGACTTCTTACACTGAGCTCTGTATTCATTCACATTCGACTATTACATATTTAATTGAAATGGGGGCATTTACAGCAGATATTAATGTCCCTAAATATCACAAATGGAGGCTTAAAGTGCAGCTCTTTGGCTCCATTTCCACCCAGAGCTGCTGTCCAAGGCCAATTAACTTAATTAAGATCTACGACGAGGCCAAGCAGAGCATGTCTTTTCTGAAATGAGTTTAAGGAAATGAGTGAGAGTGCCTCTTCATTTAGGCTCAGACTTTACATCTGTGACCTTCACATTTCCCTCTGGTTCTGGAGAAAAAAAATACTGATGAACTGGAGTTTAATGCTGCATTCAGGTGCCTCTTCCAGCTCATTTACAGCCCTCTTATGCACCCTTCCCACTGGACAAAAAACAGTTTAAGCCCACTGATAACACTGCTGTACAGTTTTTTAGGAAGCGTCTTCTTTCCCAAACGTGTCACTGCCGACACATTCTGATTGGAGGGTTTAGTTTTAATATTCAGAAAAATTCAACAGTTTTCCTTTATTTGATTTTTCACAGTTTTTCATGAGTTTTCTTGTGGAAAAAGCAAGCGATTTGGAAAAGTTATTTTTTCTTATTAGCTTTTGTAGTTTTTGCAATTTTTTTCCCACATTATTTATGATTTTGAAAAAGTTTTTTGTTGCATATTTTCTTTATTTTTCTGGATTTATTTTTTTATTTGATTGTTTTTTCTTTATTTTTGCTCGATTGGTGTCTTACTTTGTTCATGTTACTTATTATTGTGTTGGTTTATTATTCATATTTGTTCATTTTATTTATCAATTTGGCTGTTATTGTTCATTTTGTTGTTTTTACTGTGGAATTGTTAAAAGGTTAACATCATATTAAATCTTTCATCCATGAATTATGAGAACTTTAATCAATACTTTTTCCTGAGTCTTTTTATTATTTGGGGGGGGGTGTAAAAAACAATGTAAATTAATTTTTTAACAGTCTATTTTTCATGACATTACAAAAATGTACATTCAGCTGGACATCATGCATTTAATTTTAGAACTGTATGGACATTTTTTAAATAAAATCATTATTAATGATACTAACTTCATGTTTGCTCATATTTTAACACCAAAACTAGTTACACTGCTCTACATTTTTCTTATAAAGTGTCTTTTTTCAGACATTAAATGTGTTAAACCTAACACACTGATGTTTCATACAGTTCTGCGTCTCAAAGATGGCGTGTCATTGGTGGGGACAGCCTCACTATCTGTAATTGGCTCCAATTCCTGTATGTATAAAAACGTGTTCAGACCGTGACGCCTTTTCTCTTCCAAGCGTTCGATTTCAGTTGTTTTCCTGTAGCACGACATAAACCTCAACATGCAGTCATAACTTGCGTGCTTCCCTTTCCCATGTTTCTCATTTTGGAGAGGTGGAATCTGTTCCAGTCTGACACGGATTCTACTGAAACAGATGAATCATGCTAAAAATCATAGGGCTTGGCACTGAAATGTGCAGGTTCTTCTGGGTACTGAACCATGCCTTGTCTTTCGGTTCCACAGTATGATACCTAGAGTTAATCACATCACAGTTAACGTCTGGCTTTTTGCAGCAGCAGTTAAACCCGCAGGAACGTTAACGAATGTTCCATGTGTGAGTGGTAAACAAGAGATTTATAGAGGCCGGCAATGTTTAAAGGTGTCATTTTGCTGAAAACCACATTTCCACGCTCCTTTTGGAATCTGATGGGTCACCCAGAGTTACCAACACATGCTCCTTTGACAGTGGTTCATCACCTCCACTGGCTGCATACTGCATTTGTTACCGGCCTCAGACCTAGGGGAATCTGTACAAGTGATACAAGTGATAGGGCGGCTGTGGCTCAGTTGGTAGAGTGGGTCGCCCAATGACCGAGAGGTTGGCGGTTAGCGTCCCGGCTCTGGCTGTCCACATGTCGAAGTGTCCTTGGGCAAGACACTGAACCCTGACTTAGGCCCCCAGTAGGACTGACCATAGACCTTAGAAACCTCCTGGTGTATGAGTGTGTGTGTGAATGGGTGAACGAGAGGCTAATGTAAAGCGCTTTGAGCACCATGAAGGTGGAAAAGCGCTATATAAATGCAGTCCATTTACCATACACAGGCAGGATGCACTGTCATATCTGTAAAAGATGAGCAATGGACACAAAAGTTTAGCTGTGCTTTGCTCTCGTAGCAGCGTTTTATTATGACTGCGCATTTCAAAAGATTCAATCATCTCAGTAAACTTCAATAATACTGTATCAAAATGTTCATTTTCACAATATCTCAAGAATGTCAAAATCTCCATCAATATCGAAAAGAATTACAAACATTCTCTTCATTAAACCACAAATGTAATTTAGTTCAACAATGACTAAATAAATAAAATATAAAAATAATAAAACCGTTGTTTTCCATTAACAAAACAAATTATACATTTCCCCTCATTTTGCAAAAACAAAACAAAAGATACATCTATGTGAATGCACCTTTATAGCATTGTATTATATGCCATTACATCAATCTAGCAAAAATGAATGCAATGCTCATTTTTGGCAATCAAACCCACACACGCATATACATGTGCACGTACGCACACACATATGCACCACGTGTGCTAGAAAACTCATGGCTAATGCTACGCCATTATTCAATTCAACTAAACAATCAAAATACTCGTCTAACTTAACTTCTGCTAACCTCAAAACATCATCATCACATCATCAGAAAGTCAGTTCACATGAGTTTAAACATCATTAAGAATATTCAGAAACGTATTTCATTTTACCTGTAAAAGATGAGGAACGGACACAAAAGTTTAGCTGTGCTTTGCTCTCGTAGCAGCGTTTTATTATGACTGCGCGTGCCTGAGCAGAGACGCGTGGTTCCTTCTTCAATCATTTACAGGAATGCTGTAGCGCCATCTACTGCCTAGGTAGTCATATGACATGTAAATTATTCAAATGAAAAATGTCAGTGTTTGTTGGGAAAAATTCTAATAAACTTAAAAAAATGGGGGTGTGTGTTTAAGTGTAAACTTTTAATGAGAGGCATTTTCTAACCCTCTACACATTCACACAAAACAACAAGAGGAACCAGGGACACAGAAAAAACTGGTCCATGTGATGTCAGATGGACTTTAGCATCACCCGCGTGGGGTTAAGCCATCCCCCATTGCAGCGAATCGGAAGTAGCATTAGCATTAGCATCTACAAGAGAAGACGGCGCGCCACAGTAGCTGCTGCACAAACTGGAAAAAAATGGTGGATCAAACTGGTTCATGTGCTCTCTGTGGAAATAGACTTGTTTTATTCCTGCACGTTTTCAGAACAAGCAACAGCACAAAACCAAGCTGGATGATACTCTGGTAAAGGTAAATACATACACAGCAAGAGGGGAGGGGGGGTGTTCCTTCACTCATTCTGAGCTAATCAGAGCCGCCTGTATATATATATATATATATATATATATATATATATATATATATATATATATATATATATATATATATATATATATATATATATATATATATATATATATATATATGTATATATATATGTATCTATATACATATATATGTAAGTAGGACATCACTGAAGGCCTAGGTGTGAAATGCACGGACCGCCACTGCAATTGAGAAGTTGTACATTTTTACTTTTACTCCAGTAAAGGAGTTGAATCAGTACTTCTGGTTTTAAGAGTATTTTGTCACACAAGTAGCTGTACTTCTTCCAAGTACAGAATGCGAGTACTTTTACCACCTTTGTCTACAGTGTATGGTACATTTATGATGTGGTATTTGGCGTGGACAGGGGGCAGAGGGTGTCAAATTATGTCCCCACCAATGTCAACATCATTATTACATGCTTGGGACAGAGGGCGTGATTAAACAACACCTGCATATATGTGTGGCACCAAAATTCACATTAGACTTTGGTCTGGTTCCAGACCTATACTGATTTTTGGTACCTAACCCTATTTTTGAGGGACATTTTTTTCCAGTGTGAATCTTCATACATGATGATGGTGATAGTATTTGTTTGGCTTCTGTAATGAGAGGATCATCCACTCATTAATGTGTCCTTATTGGCTCCATCAGAGATGAAATGTCCAGAGGTTGGAAAAGCCAAGAGGGAAATCAGCCAAATGCCCTCCGAATGTCAACGCTGATCTGTCTGCATCTCCTCCTCCCTCCTCCTCCCTCCTCCTCCCTCCTCCTCCCTCCTCCTCCCTCCTCCTTCCTCCTCCCTCCTCTTCCTCTTCCTCCTCCTCTTCCTCCTTCTTCTTTGTCTTCATCTTCCAAGAAAAAGCTTTTAACAGACAATACCAGGTGGTGACAGGTGATTCCCACAGACCAAGCCCACTCTGCATAATATACGGTGACCAACTCTCTACTGAAGATATGAAGCCTTCAAAACTACTTTGCCACTTCGAGACAAAGCACCCTGGATTAAAAGACCAGCCCCCGGAGTAGTTTGAAAGAACAAAAACAGGAAGGATGAAGGACAGAAGAAATTACTGGCGGCCACTACATCAATAAATGCGAATCCACTGAGAGGATCATACTTGGTGGCTAGCTGTATTGTCTATAGTCTTGTCATCTGAACCCGCTTTATCCTCACTAGGGTCACAGGGGTCACTGGGGGCCTAATCCAGCTCCAATGGGTGAAGGCGGAGTACACCCTGTATGAGTCTCCAGTTCATCTCAGGGCTGAACATATATAGACAATCACTCACATTCACACCTATAGACAATTTAGATTAACCAGTTAACCTATCAGTGCACCACTGCATTGCTTAGGCAAAAAACCATTCATTATTAGGGCAGAGGGGACATTAACAGAGACTTTGGCTGTGTCCGAAATCACCCCCTAACCCTCTATAGTCACTATATAAGGACCAGGCCATTTTGTAGTGGTGTCCAAATCTGTAGTGAACTATTTATAATCACTATATAGTCACTCAATGTATCCCACAATCTGCTGCGAAATGTAGTGGACATAGATAGTCACTAACCAAAGCACTATATCCCATCATGCATTGCATGAGTCGAAAAATGGCTGAAGGACGGAAAGATTTATGGTTAAAAGAAACAAGGACAGATTAAGAATGGACGACATACAGCTGTTCAGTAACAATAAATGTTAACTCTGTCTGTTGGATGACAAATGCCAAATGTTTAACAGTTAATAACAGTTATTAACAGTAAAACAGTTGTGAGCTTCGTTTATTTATTTTTTTATTTTATTGCACATACAGTAAAAAAAATTAAAAGCACTTTAATTTAGTGAGAGACAACACTGTTATGTTTTAATTGTTCAACGGTGATGACGTGTTTAAACAGCGCCATAGTAGTGTCCAAAGAGTTTTAAATTGAGTTCACTATGTAGTCACTACATTTATTTCCCTATGTGGGTAGAAGGGGGTGATTTGGGACACAGCCAAAGTCTCCTCCTTCTTCTTCTTGTGTCAGTAGCCCAGGTGGCTCTCCATCCCCATCGGCTCCATTTAGCGGACTTGTTTTGATTTCTTCATATGTAATATCACTTCATCTTTAAAGGCCCGGCGGTGGCGTTGCCGCGGTGACCTTTCCCTGTCTGTCAATAAAAACAACCCGTCTTTCATCAGCAGAACCCACGGGGGAAAATTTAATGCATCATTCTTCTGCTTCTGCTGCATTTGCTTCACACACATTGATTGTGGTTGAATTCATCACCTGCGGCGGCTTTGTACACATTTGACTGCAGCGCTGCATCAAAAATACAACAGTGTGAAGCTTTAGATTAGACATGTTAAATGGTTTAGATGTGGTCATACTGGGCCTGTGTGCATGAGATTTTATTCCTGTTTAATCCAGAATAAAGGTTAGTTTCCTCTTCAGGGCTATGGCTCAGTTGGCAGAGCAGGTCGTCCAGTAACTGAAGAGTTGGTGGTTCGAATCCCACTCTGTCCTAGTCAGTCCGTTGTGTCCTTGGGCAGACACTTCACCCTCCTGCCTCCAGTGCCACTCACACTGGTGTATGAATGTTTGGTGGTGGTCAGAGGGGCTCTGGGGCAACATGTCAGCCACAGGGCTTTACAAAAACACAATCAACTACAGAGATATATGAACAGTCCCAGGCATCCCCTGTCCTTAGACCCTCGTTCTCGGCAAGAAAAAACTTCAAAACCCAGTGGGAAAAAGAAGAAATCTTAAGGAGAACCACATTGAAGGAGAGATCCACTCCCATGGACGGACAGACTATAGATGAGGGGCTGGTCCAGACACCAGACAGGCAAGGGTGGGGTTCCAGGGTCACAGGTCAGCACAGGCGAGACACTGCAGATCCTGTCATCCATGGCTCCCACGCAGACACTGTCAGGAGAGCCACTACTTTACACAAACCCGGGTATTTTTCAAAATGCAGCCATTTGCCTTTGTTAGTTTTTTCCTCTGAAAATGCATCTTTATAAAAACTTCGGCAAAGGTGAAGCTTTTTAAAACTCAGTTTTTACATTTGTGTATAAAGAGACCAAAACCGTTTTAGGCTAATTTCGTACCACAGAGAGCAGCATTGTACATCTGGCAAACATGGATACACATGAATAGCAGCATTTCTTTTATTAAAGGTGTCATTCCATCATTATTTCATTCTGCGCCGTCAACAGGGGGGGACAAACAGGTATGTTGTCCCAGGCCCAGGCATGAGGGGGGGGGCAGAACTGGTCCCTCATGAAGATACCATTAATCATTCTGTTTCATTTCAAAATGTGTTAATTTGGGTCAGAAAATGCGCTATATCTGCATTTAATAAATTATATCTGGTTCTTTTGCCTTTATATCAATTTATTTCCATATTCATGTTCTGGTACTTTGTAGCATTTTTAAAACAGGAATGATTTCATTCATTTGTTATATTTTTTATTTTACATTATTTTATGTCATGAATTGTTCTTTTTATTTTTAAGACTTAAATTGTATAAATTTTTTTCTGCAGTGTCTGAATCCTGGCGTTGGATTGGACTCCTGATCACCATTGATCGCCGCTCGGCCGTGTGTTTGTCCCACATGTATTTGACAGTGTTACGTGTTGCGGCGGTGTGTTGGGATGCTGACTGATGGCATGTCGTTGCGGCGGGCGGAGGCGACTGATAAGGAGTCCGACAGTTTTAATTAATGGTGTCCAAGGTCAGAGTCGTCACATCAATGAGCTGTGAACTCGCCAAGACTGATGAGCGGCACCACATGCCTGGTCAGGTGACGCATTGATTACAGCTTTATTTATTCATATTGCAGTGAACGAAGAAACATGGGTGTTTTCTGTGTGTGTGTGAATTTGTTTATTTTTTACATTTAATATTCATTTTATATTTTGCATAATTTTTTTTATTATTGTACATCCTTCGGGAAGATGATTAATGACTTCACCTGACCATCAGTGTTACCAGATTAACTTGAGTGATTTCTGCCCAATCATGTTCCAAAACCCGCCCACTTCAGGAAAAAAAACACCCAACAACATTTTTCGCACAAATACATTTGAATAAATGTGTTTTTAAATGCATTTACAGTAGACTATTAAACATTTAACCCTTTGTTGGTCACACTCCAAAAATAAAAAATAAAAATTTGGGCATTTTCCACTTCACAGGGAATAAAACATAGATTTTTTTTTTTTTTTTTTACCGACCCTAAATTTAACGAAAGTATTACAACTCAATTCAATTCAATTCAATTCAATTCAATTTTATTTATAAAGCCCTAAATCACAACAAAGTCGTCTCAGAGGGCTTTACAAAAACATAATCAACTACAGAAATACATGAAAAGTCCCAGGCATCCCCTGTCTTTAGACCCTCCTTCTCGGCAAGAAAAAACTTCCAAACCCAGTGGGAAAAAGAAGAAATCTTGAGGAGAACCACATTGAAGGAGAGATCCACTCCCATGGACGGACAGGCTATAGATGAACGTCCATGTATAAATGCAGGAAGGGGGGCTGGTCCAGACAGGCAGGGGTGGTGGTCCGGGGTCACAGGTCAGCACAGGCGAGATACTCCAGATCCTGTCGTCCATGGCTCCCGTGCAGGCACTGTCAGGAGAGCCACCACTCCCCCAGGGGGGAGGGGGGAAAGGGGACACCAGGTGACTAGTCATGAACAGACTTGGTAAGAAAGATGTGTTATAAAAATTACAGAAACAGATGTGAGGAAGAGAAAGAGAAGAAAGAACTCAGTGTCTGTACTTCCCCCAGCATTCTAACTCCTAGGGCAGCCTAGACTGAACTGTGACTCATACATCATGTATACATGATATATGAGTCACATAATTTTTAACTAACCTGACCATAGGCTTTCTCAAACAGGAATGTTTTAAGCCTAATTTTAAATGTAGAGACTGTTTCGGCGTTTTTAATATTAAAGGGAAGCTGATTCCATAAGACAGGGGCCTGATAACTAAAGGCTCTAGCTCCTACTGTACTTTTAGAAACCCTAGGAACTTTCAGTAAACCTGCATTCTGAGAACGAAGGGTTCTATTGGGTTGGTACGGAACCAGATCATCTTTAAGATAAGAGGGGCCCATACCATTAATGGTTTTATATGTAAGGAGGAGGATTTTAAATTTAATTCTAGACTCAACTGGAAGCCAGTGAAGGGTTTGTAGCACAGGCGTGATGTGTTCTCTTCTATTTGATCCTGTTAATAATCTTGCTGCTGCATTTTGAACCAGTTGCAAGCTTTTTAGGGAATATTTAGGACATGCTACAAGTAAGGAGTTACAATAATCTAATCGTGATGTAACAAATGCATGAATTAATTTTTCTGCAGTCGTTTTAGACAGAATATTCCTAATTTTGGCTATGTTGCGCAGGTGAAAGAAGGCTGTTCTGCAAGTTTGTTTGATATGCATTTTGAATGAAAGATCTGGATCAAATAAAACTCCTAAATTTTTAACTGTGGCACTGGGTGTTACACTTAAGCTGTCCAGAGTAACTATGTGGTCAGGTAGGGAGTCTCTCGCATCTTTAGGACCAATTATAACGACTTCAGTTTTTTCAGGGTTCAGTAAAAAATAATTGGCACTCATCCAAATTTTTATGTCTTGTACACAAGTACTTAGTTTATCTATTTGTCTGGTCTGGTCAGGTTTAATCGATAAATATAGCTGTGTGTCATCTGCGTAACAATGAAAATTAATGCCATGATTTGTAATGATGTTACCTAAAGGGAGCATATATAGTGTAAACAAAATAGGCCCAAGGACTGACCCTTGGGGCACGCCATAACTAACTCTGGAGGACTGCGATGATTGTTTGTTGATGTGAACAAATTGGTAGTGATTAGATAAATATGATTTAAACCAGCAGAGGGCTGCTCCTCTAATACCTATATCGTATTCTAATCTGTGCACTAAGATACTGTGGTCAATGGTGTCAAAGGCTGCACTAAGGTCTAATAACACCAGGACCGATATTAATCCGATGTCAGCGGCTAATAATAAGTCATTAGTAACTTTAACTAACGCCGTTTCAGTGCTATGATGGGCACGAAAGCCAGACTGAAACTGTTCAAATAAACTATTATCTTGCAGGAATTGGCACAGCTGTTTAACTATTACTCGTTCTAAAACCTTTGACAGGAAGGGCAAATTGGATATAGGCCTATAATTGGCTAAAATGTCAGGATCTAGGGTAGGCTTTTTCAGAATTGGTTTACTAACAGCATATTTAAATGACTGTGGCACATATCCAGTAATTAATGAAGTGTTAATTATATTTAGGACAGTGCTAATAATTAGGGGCAGAATCTCTTTAAAGAGTTTTGTTGGGATTGGATCTAAGAGGCAGGTGGCTGATTTGGAAGACATGATAATAGAAATGACATCAGTTTGGTCTACAGTGGTGAAATTATTTAGTGTTACAGAGGGATTTATAAAAAGGCCTAGGTTTGAAAGCGCTACTTTTTCTGATCTAATATTTGGGAGAAATGTGTCTATTTTCTCTCTAATAGTTGATATTTTATTTATATATATATATATATATATATATATATATATATATATATATATATATATATATATATATATATATATATATATATATATATATATATATATATATATATATATAAATAATATATAAGATATATAATAATATATATATTATATATATATATAATTAAAACTCATTATTCCTTCACCAATCTTCCCACCATAATGTGTGACTTGGTTCAAGTGAGATGTATTAACTCTGTGTATGTATCATTAGTGATTAGCATTAGCATTTCATGACAGTTAATTATCCTCTCTACCGTTTGGTTGAGCATGTTTTAAAAAAATGATTACATGAATACAAAAGCATTTCTGAAACACGATGAGGATTATTTATATAAAATAGACTAAAAGTTAATAAAAAATAAAAAATCGAACTTACCTGCAATTTTGTGTCTAAAAGAAAACATCATAGCAGAGGTGTTGTCATGGTTACCATCTTCTTCCTTGGTGGTATATATATATATACTAGCATGAGCTGAATATATCATTGACTTCCCAAGAAGTTTGGTGTCAAAGGACTTACATTTATATTAGATATCAGGGTTCAAAGTTAGATCTACCAAACGGTTGAGCTGACCAACAAAGGGTAAAGCCCAAATGGAAAATTTAATTTTATCACAGTGTCACAGGAAATGTGAAAACACTGACTACAGGTCCACTCATTCTCAGGTTTGTGTTGAAACCACTATCTATAACAATCTCAAAATAGGGGAAAAACAAACTCATCACATGTAACGTAGTCTAATATTATATACATTTTAAAATCAATGAATTAAAAGGCATTAGTGAATAAGAGGTTGTAACTGACCATCAGTTTTCTTTACACATAAACACACTACATAGTCTATATTCAGACCAAAAAAAGAGTGTCATCAGGTGTCATTCGTACATAAACTCCAACAGTTACTGGGGACGTCTGAATGTAGTGGACGTCCATCCATTCCTGGACAGGCCGGCACACACCTCCATGAACCTGGACAGGAGACAGAGTCCCAGACTCTTTATTGTATTGTCTTTCAAGAGCGCAACACACACATATGTCGTATGTTTGTATATTTTTTCTTCACCTTTTTTTTTTGTGGGTGTGTGGTTTTTTTTTTGGGTTTTTTTTATTCTGTCAAAATTAATGTATTAACACAGATTAATCCATCGTCATGATTAATCTGCTTAAAAATTTTCATGCAATTCAATGGAATACTTGTTTCCAGTTGTGAAACGGTTGAATAACCTGTTAATTGCATATATATTTATCTTTGTGCATATGTTTTGGATATTTTATCAATTTTTATTTTATTTTTCTGCATTTTACAAATGTTTTTGACTTTTCATCACTTGTTTGTATTAGTTTATTTTTTGGCGGTGAATTTTACCATGTTTTGTGGTGGGTTTTTTATCTCCTCCAGCTTAATGCGGACAAAACAGAAGTGATTGTTTTTGGCCCCAAAAAAGAAAGGTCAAAGGTCAATGCTCACCTTGAGTCCATGTCACTAAACCCCACAAACCAAGCCAGAAATCTTATTGACTGTGACCTGAAATTTAACAACCATTTAAAAGCCATTACCAAATCTGCCTATTACCACCTAAAGAACATTCGCTAAAATCAAGGGTCTTCTGTCCAAACCAGACACAGAAAAACTCATTCATTCATTCATTTTCAGTAAGTTAGATTATTGCAATGGTGTCTTCACTGGTCTAAACAAAATATCAATCAGGCAGCTACAGCTGATCCAAAACGCTGCTGCCAGAGTCCTGACCAGTACTAGGAAACTGGACCACATCACACCCGTCCTCAAATCCTTACATTGTCTTCCTGTGGGTCAAAGGATAGAATTCAAAATCTTAGTCCTGGTCTATAAAGAACTAAACGGCCTTGGACCCAAATACATCCTAGACCTACTGGTTCCCTATGAAGCATCCAGAGCCCTAAGGTCATAGGTCATCAGGAACAGGTTTACTGTGTGTTCCAAAGATAAGAACCAAACAAAGTGAGGCATCATTCAGTTACTCTGCTCCTCACCTGTGGAACAAACTACCTGGATACCTGAGGTCTGAGAACAACTGTTAACTACTGTTAACTAGTGTTAACTAGTGTTAATACCTGAGGTCTGAGAACAACTATTAACTACTGTTAACTACTGTTAACTAGTGTTAATACCTGAGGTCTGAAAACAACTGTCAGTTCATTTAAATCAGGCCTGAAAACATTATTGTTCACTGGAGCTTTTACTTAAATTATTATTTGCTTTAAAATGTTTTTATGTCTTGATTTTAATTGTCTTTTAATGCATCTTTATCATTTTAATTTTCTTCTGTTTCTGTTTTTGTGTAAAGCACCTTGAGTTGTCCTGTACATGAAATGTGCTATACAAATAAATTTGCCTTACCTTGCCTCTGTATTTTTTGGGTTTCTACAAAGAAAACCTGAGACTGAACAGTTGACCTGGTATTTGGGTCAGACCTGCTGCTGCTCCACTGGAGGTAAATCTGTGAAAATGTTGGATTCTTTGTGGCATTAAAGCAGTGGTTCTAAAGGTTAAAACATTAAACGCAATTAAATGGTATTAGAGGAGTTCAGAGCCGCTCACACCAGGAAACTAATCATGCGTCAGACTTATTAATCTCACCCAATATTGGTTGAGTGACATTATTGGTGTGTGTGTGTGTGTGTGTGTGTGTGTGTGTGTCCGCAGAGACATATGAACTATAACTCAATGAATACTTGAGATATCACCATGAAATTACATGGGCATATACATATACATATAACTAATGCACATCAGATACAATGATCCATTTGCGTAAAGGTCAAAGGTCAAGGTCACAATTAACAAAAAAGTAAAAATCACATGATTGGTTCTAACTCAAGAACGGAGAGTCAAACCAACCAAACGATGTGGAATTCTCCTAATTGGTGTTATCACCTACGACCAATAGTTTTTCAGATCTCTGGAGGTCAAAGTTGACATGTTGCAAAATTAACTTGTGTAACAGTGTTTGTGTTTGTCAAACAGACATATCACGCTATAACTTAATCAATACTGGATATATTATTCTAATATTAAACACACTGACGCATACATACATATGATGAAATTGTCAATATTGCAAAAGGTCAAAGGTCAAGGCTGCATTTAACATAAAGGTCCAAATCTCATTATTGGCTCTAATTCAAGAACAGGTTGTCATAGAAACTTGAGATTGGCACAAAATAGAGGCGGGATTAGACATTCTCTGAATACTAGTTTAAGGGAGGAAATAGAAGATTAGAAGAGAGGGTAAACATGAGGCCATTCATTAATTCATTGATGTTTGAATTTTGATTTCAGCTCTCCTCTAAAGTTTATTTTTACCTACATTTTAGATGAGTTAAACTGTCATTTTTACTGGTTTGATCCTCCCCCCCTCAAAGGGTCACTGGCCTGGGATGAATTTATGAAGACACTCTCGTCAATTTTCTGTTGGACATCTGCACAAACCTTTATTGATATTCAGGGGTGTCTGGACAAGTGGGTCTCTGAGCAATTTTTACTCCATATTTACTAAATATGGAAAAAATAGAAGTCAGAAATTTTTGTTTTTCTATTAAAGCACAAATACAATGATTAGTTTATTTATTCTGGTAGATTCCATGAATATGAAAATATTGTTTTACAGATATATTTATTATTATTATTATTATTATTATTATTATTATTATTATTATTATTATTATTATTATTATTATTATTATTAATAATAATAATAATAATAATAATAATAATAATAATAATAATATCATTATATATTCTCTCTCTATCTGCTACTAAATTAATCAATCTTTCCACACAAACCACACCAGGTCTAAACTGTTAAAACTCCGCTTCTATTCTTCTAATGTCAATATCTGTTTTTTAATTTACCTGAATGTAGTGAAAAAAGGTCTTTCTGTTGTAGTTTCTATTTGCACTACACCATAAATACTATGGGGGGAAAAAATGGCATAATTACAAATAAATAGATAAATAAATGTGTAAATAAATGTATGTATAAATAAATAATTTAATAAATAAGTACAGGACAAATTAATAAAAATAATGAATACATTCAACAAAAAGGAACAAACTGGACAAAAGAAGAACCAAATAACAAACAAAATAAACAAAATATTAAAGGAAAATTAAATAAATAAAATAATTAATGAATTGAGAAAACATTTATAAAAGATAATAAATTCAACACAAACTAACAATAACAAACTGGACAAAACTTCACCAAATGAAAAAAAAAACAAGTAAAATGTTGTGTAAAATAGTCAGTTTTTAGGTTTTTATCTCTTTTACAAAAACATGTTGTAATAACTTTCATTGACCTGAACTTTTCCTTGTTCTGGTTTCAAATATTATTCAACAAACATCTGCATATGTTCACCCAATCTATCTGAATGTTTTTTAATCTATAATACTTTATTGTCACTAAAAAGAAACTCTTTTTATCTGTTTCCTAAAGTAGAACTCTATGAATGAATCTATTAAATGTTATTTTTATGAATCGTCAGCTGTTGAATCTTCATAAAATCTTTCCTGATGAAAAATGACGTGTGTCAGTTTGTTTTAATGAACTGTTATTTCTGTTTCTGTCTGTAGATGAATGTTTCCACCTACAGGACGACTGATGAACTACACCTGCAGCCTGGAGTCTGGAGTCTGGAAATTCAGCAGCTGCACCTGGGGTCTGGAGCCGGGTGTCTGGAGCTTGCAGCTTGGAACTGCAGAAGCTGCACTTGGGGTCGGGGGTCTGGAGTCTGCAACGACAGCAGCTATATCTGGAGTCTGGAACCTTGAGCCTGGAACAGCAGCAGCTGCACCTGGAGCCCGAAGCCTGGAGCCTGGAAGTTCAGCAGCTGCACTTGGGTTCTGAGTCTGGAACTGCAGCAACTTCAACTGGAGCCAAGAGCCTGGAGCCTGGAGCCTGGAGTCTGGAACTACAGCAGCTACACCTGGAGCCTGGGTTCTGGAGCCTGGAGTCTGGAACCTGGAGACTGGAGTTCAGCAGCTGCACTTGGGGTCTGGAGTCTGGAACTACAGCAGCTGCACCTGGAGCCTGGAACCCGGAGCCTAGAGTCTGCAACCTGGAAGATCAGAAGCTACACCTCGGGTCTGAAGCCTGTAGTCTGGAGCCCGGAGACTGAAGCCTGGAACCTGGAGCCTGGAACTGCAGCAGCTGCACCAAGAGGCTGGAGCCTGGAATTGCAGAATCTGGAGTCTGGAGCCTGGAGCTTGGAGCCTGGAATCTGAAACCTGGAGCCTCTTAGTTCAGCAGCTGCACCTGGAGCCTGAAGTCTGGAACTGCAGCACCTGCTCCTTGAGTTTGGAGCCGGGAGTCTTGAGCCTGGAACCTGGAGCATGGCCGTGCAGCAGCAGCACCTGGAGCCTGGAACCTGGAGTCTGGAGCCTGGGGTCTGCAGCCTGGAAGTTCAGCAGCTGCACCTAGGGTCTGGAGCCTGGGGCCTGGAGCCTGGGGCTTGGACCCTGGGGCCTGGAGCCTGGAGTCTGGGTTCTGGAGTCTGGGTTCTGGAGTCTGGAAGTGCAGCAGCTGCACCTAGATTCTGGAGCCTGGAACTTAGGTACCTGCACCTGGAGTCTGGAGCCGGGAGCCGGGAGCCGGGAGCCTGGAGCCTGGAACTGCAGCTGCTGCACCAAGAGCCTGGAGTCTGGAGCCTGGAACTGCAGCACCTGGAGCTTGGAGTCTGGAGCTTGGAACCTGGAGTCTGAAGTCTGGAGTCTGGAGTCTTTAGCCTGGAAGTTCAGTCTGGAGTCTGAAACCTAGAGCCTCTGAACTATAGCAGCTGCACCTGGAGTCTGGAGCCTGGAGTCAGGAACTGCAGCAATTGCACCTGGAGTCTGGAGTCTGCAGCCTGGAAGTTAAGCAGCTGCCCCTCGGGTCTGGAGCCTGGAATTGCAGCAGCTGCACCTGGGGTCTGAAGCCTGGAGTCTGGAGTCTGGAGTCTGGAGTCTTGAGCCTGGAGTCTTGAGCCTGGAGTCTTGAGCCTGGAGTCTTGAGCCTGGAGCCTTGAGCCTGGAAGTTCAGCAGCTGCACCTAGGGTTTGGAGCCTGGAAGTGCAGCAGCTGCACCTAGATTCTGGAGTCTGGAACCTGGAACCTGGAGCTTGGCGTCTGGAGCTTGGAACCTGGAGTCTGAAGTCTGGAGTCTGGAGTCTTTAGCCTGGAAGTTCAGCAGCTGCACCTCAGGTCTGGAGCCTGGGGCCTGGAGTCTGGAGTTTGGAGCCTGGAAGTGCAGCAGCTGCACCTAGATTTTGGAGTCTGGAACCTGGAACCTGGAGCTTGTAGTCTGGAGCCTGGAGTCTGGAGTCTGATGTTTGGAGCCTTGAACTGCTGCACCTGGAGTCTGGAGCGTGGAGTCTGGAACCTGGAGCCTGGAACTGCAGCAGCTGCACCTAGAGCCTAGAGCCTGGAACATACGCACCTGCACCTGGAGTCTGGAGCCTGGAGCCTGGAGTCTGGAGCCTGGAACTGCAGCAGCTGCACCTAGAGCCTAGAGCCTGGAACATACGCATCTGCACCTGGAGTCTGGAGCCTGGAGTGTGGAGCCTGGAGCCTGTAAGTTAAGGAGCTGCACTTGGGATCTGGATGCTTGAACTGCAGCAGCTACACCTAAGGGTTCGGAGCCTGGAGTCTGGAGCCTTGAACCTGGAGCCTGGAAATGCAGCAGCTGCACCAAGAGCCTGGAGTCTGGAGCCTGGAACTGCAGCACCTGGAGCTTGGAGTCTGAAACCTAGAGCCTCGGAGTTCAGCAGCTGCACTTGGGGTCTGGATCCTGGAACTGCAGCAGCTGCACCTTGGGTCTGGAGTCTGGAACTATAGCAGCTGCACCTGGAGTCTGGAGCCTGGAACCTGGAGCCTGGAGTCTGCAGCCTGGAACTGCAGCAGCTGCACCTAGGGTCTGAAGCCTGGAGTCTGGAGCCTGGAGTCTTCAGCCTGGAGCCTTGAACTGCAGCAGCTGCACCTGGGGTCTGAAGCCTTGAGTCTGGAATCTTGAGCCTGGAAGTGCAGCAGCTGCACCTAGATTCTGGAGCCTGGAGTCTGGAACCTGGAGCTTGGAGTCTGGAATCCGGAGTCTTAAGTTCGGAGCCTGGAAGTTCAGCAGCTGCACCTGGGGTCTGGAGTCTGGAACATGGAGCTTGGAGTCTGGATCCTGGAAGTGCAGCAGCTGCACCTAGATTTTGGAGCCTGGAGTCTGGAACATGGAGCTTGGAGTCTGGAGCCTGGAAGTGCAGCAGCTACACCTAGATTCTGGAGTCTGGAACCTGGAACCTGGAACCTGGAGCCTGGAGTCTGGATTCTGAATTTTGGAGCCTGGAGCCAGCTTCACCTGGAGCTTGTAGACTGGAGCATGGAGGTTTCAAACTACAGCACTTGGAGCCTGGAGTCTGGAATCTTGAGTCTGAAGTTTTGAGCCTGGAACCTTGAGCCTGGAACTGCAGCAGCTGCACCTGGAGCCTGGAGCATGTAGCCTGGAACTGCAACACCTTCACCTGGAGCTTGGAGTCTGGAGCCTGGAGTCTACGGTCTGGAGTCTGGAGCATGGAACTGCAGCAGCTGCACCTGTAGTCTTAAGCCTGGAGGTTCAGCAGCTGCAACTGGGGTCTGGAACCTGGAGCCTGGAACTGCAGCAGCTGCACCTGGGATCTGAAGCCTGGAGTCTTGATTCTGGAGCCTTGAGTCTGGAACCTGGAAGTGCAGCAGCTGCACTTAGATTCTGGAGTCTGGAACCTGGAACCTGGAGCTTGTTGTCTGGAGCCTGGAGTCTGGAGTCTGATGTTTGGAGCCTTGAACTGCTGCACCTGGAATCTGGAGCCTGGAGTCTGGAGCCTGGAGTCTGGAACCTGGAGCCTGGAACTGCAGCAGCTGCACCTAGAGCCTGGAACATACGCACCTGCACCTGTGATCCTGGAAGTGCAGCAGCTGCACCTGGAAACTGAAGTCTAGAGCCTGGAGCCTGGAACTGCAGCACCTGCCTGGAGCCTGGAACCTGGAGCCTGGAACTGCAGCACCTGGAGCCTGGAGCCTGGAGTGTGGAACCTGAAGCCTGGGGTCTGAAGATTGGAGCCTGGAACTGCAGCACCTGGAGCCTGGAGCCTGGAGCCTGGAGCCTGGAGCCTGGAGCCTGGAGCCTGGAGCCTGGAGCCTGGAGCCTGGAGCCTGGAGCCTGGAGCCTGGAGCCTGGAGCCTGGAACTGCAACACCTGCACCTGGAGCCTGGAAGTTCAGCAGCTGCACTTGGGGTCTGGATCCTTGAACTGCAGCACCTGCACCTGGAGTCTGGAGTCGGGAATCTGAAATTTGGAGTGTGGAACTGCAGCAGCTGAACCTTGAGCCTGGATTCTGGATCCTGGAGCTTATAACCTGGACTCTGGCCCTTGGAGTCTTGAACCTGGAGCCTGGAGTATGAAATTTGGAGCCTTGAACTACAGTAGCTACACCTGGAGCTTGGAGTCATGAACCTGGAGCTTGGAGTCTGGAGCCTGGAACTGCAGCACCTGCACCTGGAGCCTGGAGCCTGGAGCCTGGAGCCTGGAGCCTGGAGCCTGGAGCCTGGAGCCTGGAGCCTGGAGCCTGGAGCCTGGAGCCTGGAGCCCGGAACCTGGAGCCTGGACATTCAGCAGCTGCACTTGGGGTCTGGATCGTGGAACTGCAGCAGCTGCACCTAGATTCTGGAGCCTGGAACCTGAAACTTGGAGCTTGGAGTGTGAAGCCTTTAGCCTGGAGTCTGGAGTCTGAAGTTGTGTGCAGCAGATGCACCTGGAGCTTGGAGCCTGGAACACCAGCACCTGGAGTCTGGAACATGGAGCCTTGAGTCTGGAGCCTTGAGCTTGGAGCTTGGAGCTTGGAGCTTGGAGCTTGGAGCTTGGAGCTTGGAGCTTGGAGCTTGGAGCTTGGAGCTTGGAGCCTGGACCCTGGAGTCTGGAACCTGGAGCCTGGAGTCTGGAGGCTGGAACCTGGAGCTTGGAGCCTGGAGTCTGGAGGCTGGAGTCCGAAGTTTGAAGCCCTGAACTGCAGTTGCTGCACCTGGGGCCTGGAACCTTGAGCCTGGGTTGTGGAGCCAAGAGCCTGGAAATTCAGAAGCTGCACTTGTGGTCTGGATCCTGGAACTGCAGCAGCTACACCTAGAGCCTTGAGCATGGAGTCTGAAGCCTGAGGACTGAAGATTGGAGCCTGGAACTGCAGCACCTGGAGTCTTCAACATGGAGCCTGGAGCCTGGAGCTTGGAGGTTGAATCCTGGAGTCTCGAGTCCAGAGTCTGGAGTCTGAATTTTGGAACCTGGAACTGCAGCACCTGGAGCCTGGAGCTTGAAGTCTGGAGTCTGGAACCTGGAGCTTGGAGCCTGGAGTCTGGAGACTGGAGTCTGAAGTTTGAAGCCTGGAAGTGCAGCAGCTCCACCTGGAGCTAGGAGCCTGAAGCCTGGAACTGCAGCAGCTGCACCTAAAGCCTAGTGCTTGGATCCTGGAACTGCAGCACGTGCACCTGGATTCTGGAGTCTGGAAATTCAGCAGCTGCACTTGTGGTCTGGATCCTGGAACTTTATTTCAAAATCCAGGACAGTTGGATCTTTAGACGTTATTCTTTATTAAAGGTGTATAAGTTATGGACTGACCTGTCATTCGATACCTGATGGATGCACACAGTGTTAAATACCTAACTTTTTACCTCTTAAGTTGCACAGTATGAGTGACATGATTTTAAGCACGTGGGTAATGGGTAATAAATCAGAAATATAATCACATAGTACAGTATTTCTATGGCACCTAAACTACACCCTGAACTTCTTCTTCCTACACACCACTTAGGTCTTATTTAAATTAAAGAACCATCCACTTACTCAGTACCATTGGCAATACTTAAAAGAAAGGTTGAAAAATAAAAGTACTCCAGATTAAAGGATAAAGTTCAAAAACTCAAGGAAAATAGGTATTCATTTTTAAAGAATGTAATTAAACAATGATGGAAAAATCCAAACGATGGAAAAGTCTTGAAAACCGTTAAAAACCGTAATCCAATATGAAGAAAATGATGAAATGTATCCAATGGAAGGTTAATAGTCTAATAGAAGAATAGTAATCCAGGTGAAAGTGATTAAATCCAGGTAAATAAATCCAAAAGTTCAATAAAATAGAAAGGTCCAATCGGTGAAAATGTCTCAAATGTGTAACAAACTGAATGAAGTCTCAACAATTCAAATCAGTAAAGTTCCAATTAGTCCAAATAAAGTCTCAAATTGTTAGTACATCACTGTGCCCAATCCTGGGGAAAATCTATAAATTCTTTCAAAAGCTTAAGATAAATTTAGAAGACCTCGTAGTATCCTTGGCCAAGGACATAAACGAAAAAGTCCTTAATATCGATATTCTTCGGTTCAGAAAACTTGCTAAGCTTATTCGTTGTTAGCTTTGAGTTAAATGATTTCTTCTTTGCTGGTCTAACTTTTAGACACGGAAGACCTGAGTAGGTAAAAAGCTCTAATTTAGCTATAGATCGTAGCAAAATCTACCTAAGCTAGCTTTACATCGTACCCCGCAGCTAGTGGCTTGTGTCTCAATAATTTTTCCTTGTCGTTCCCTTTTATACTGGATGGGTGTGTCTCTAATGCACCCTGTTTAACCGTGTCCTGTCCCGTAAGAGGGGTTGTTTTTCACTGGTTTCTGACTTCCCCTTTTGTGCATGTCTGGACTTGTCTGGACTTGTCTGGACTTGTCTGGACTTGTCTGGACTTGTCTTACCAAACACAGCGGCAGACACAAGTGACCTCCTGGAATGAACCATATCCATCCTTCTTCATAGAATAATATTTCCTCTCATACACATTGTCTTTCACTTTCTTAGGTCTATTCTATAACCCTAATGTCCAATACATTTTGCTGCTGCTTAAGTTTATAATAATTATAAAATTAGGGGCTGAAACAGCTCATGAATTCACCCAATTTGACACAGTAACTGCCCCTCACCTTCAGATGATGGAGGTTTGACTGGATGAACCTGGTGTGAGAAAATAACTAAACCTAAAAGAAGAGTACCATGTTAAATTTAAAATACGACAATTTACAACCATTAAAATATTTTTAAAAATAAACACGCTTCATCCATTATCTGGAGAAAAACCTCTGATCAGTACTCACTCACTGTATCAGTACTCTGATCAGTACTCACTCACTGTATCAGTACTCTGATCAGTACTCACTCACTGTATCAGTACTCTGATCAGTACTCACTCGCTGTATCAGTACTCTGATCAGTACTCACTCACTGTATCAGTACTCACTCACTGTATCAGTACTCTGATCAGTACTCACTCGCTGTATCAGTACTCTGATCAGTACTCACTCACTGTATCAGTACTCTGATCAGTACTCACTCGCTGTATCAGTACTCTGATCAGTACTGACTCACTGTATCAGTACTCTGATCAGTACTCACTCACTGTATCAGTACTCTGATCAGTACTCACTCGCTGTATCAGTACTCTGATCAGTACTCACTCACTGTATCAGTACTCTGATCAGTACTCACTCGCTGTATCAGTACTCGCTCACTGTATCAGTACTCTGATCAGTACTCACTCGCTGTATCAGTACTCTGATCAGTACTCACTCGCTGTATCAGTACTCTGATCAGTACTCACTCACTGTATCAGTACTCTGATCAGTACTGACTCACTGTATCAGTACTCTGATCAGTATTCACTCACTGTATCAGTACTCACTCACTGTATCAGTACTCTGATCAGTACTCACTCGCTGTATCAGTACTCTGATCAGTACTCACTCACTGTATCAGTACTCTGATCAGTACTCACTCGCTGTATCAGTACTCACTCACTGTATCAGTACTCTGATCAGTACTCACTCACTGTATCAGTACTCTGATCAGTACTCACTCGCTGTATCACTACTCTGATCAGTACTCACTCGCTGTATCAGTACTCTGATCAGTACTCACTCACTGTATCAGTACTCACTCACTGTATCAGTACTCTGATCAGTACTCACTTGCTGTATCACTACTCTGATCAGTACTGACTCGCTGTATCAGTACTCTGATCAGTACTCACTCACTGTATCAGTACTCACTCACTGTATCAGTACTCTGATCAGTACTCACTTGCTGTATCACTACTCTGATCAGTACTCACTCACTGTATCAGTACTCTGATCAGTACTCACTCGCTGTATCAGTACTCACTCACTGTATCAGTACTCTGATCAGTACTCACTCGCTGTATCACTACTCTGATCAGTACTGACTCGCTGTATCACTACTCTGATCAGTACTGACTCGCTGTATCGGTACTCTGATCAGTACTGACTCGCTGTATCGGTACTCACTCGCTGTATCAGTACTCACTCACTGTATCAGTACTCTGATCAGTACTCACTCGCTGTATCACTACTCTGATCAGTACTGACTCGCTGTATCACTACTCTGATCAGTACTGACTCGCTGTATCGGTACTCTGATCAGTACTGACTCGCTGTATCGGTACTCACTCACTGTATCAGTACTCTGATCAGTACTCACTCGCTGTATCACTACTCTGATCAGTACTCACTCGCTGTATCACTACTCTGATCAGTACTGACTCGCTGTATCACTACTCTGATCAGTACTGACTCGCTGTATCAGTACTCTGATCAGTACTCACTCACTGTATCAGTACTCACTCACTGTATCAGTACTCTGATCAGTACTCACTTGCTGTATCACTACTCTGATCAGTACTCACTCACTGTATCAGTACTCTGATCAGTACTCACTCGCTGTATCAGTACTCACTCACTGTATCAGTACTCTGATCAGTACTCACTCGCTGTATCACTACTCTGATCAGTACTGACTCGCTGTATCACTACTCTGATCAGTACTGACTCGCTGTATCGGTACTCTGATCAGTACTCACTCACTGTATCAGTACTCTGATCAGTACTCACTCGCTGTATCACTACTCTGATCAGTACTCACTCGCTGTATCACTACTCTGATCAGTACTGACTCTCTGTATCACTACTCTGATCAGTACTGACTCGCTGTATCGGTACTCTGATCAGTACTCACTCACTGTATCACTACTCTGATCAGTACTCACTTGCTGTATCAGTACTCGGATACTCACTCACTGTATCAGTACTCTGATCAGTACTCACTCACTGTATTAGTACTCTGATCAGTACTCACTCACTGTATTAGTACTCTGATCAGTACTCACTCACTGTATTAGTACTCTGATCAGTACTCACTCACTGTATTAGTACTCTGATCAGTACTCACTCACTGTATTAGTACTCCAACAGTTTAGTTTTTGTTTAGTTTAATTTCATCTCAACCTGTCATTGTTTTTCTATAGCGTGTGTTTATCTGTAAATAAATAAAATGTAAAAGAGTTTTATCTTCATGTCGATAGAATCAGAATAAAACTCCTTCAGATGATTTTACACAAAACTAAACCATGTGAATTAAAAAAAAAATCCATTTACATTCATATAGAAAACACGTTTGTCAGGTTTTTAAGGTCTTTTATTTCTGTGTATTTGCCTCCATCTGCTGGTTATAATATGTAATAATATAAAACTGAAGCCTCATGTCTAAATATAAAACATTCCAATAAGATACAAAATGCATTTATTTAATAATCACTTTTAAAGATTTGTAAGATAATAAATGTAACTTTAATAAAATCATTGTAGTTAAAATAATTTAGATTCTAATAGATCATTTTCTATAAGAGTTTTAAAAAAATGTAAACAAATATAATACAGGGAATCATTTTTAAATAAAATACAGTAAATAATGGATTCATAGAAAAGGAAAACAGAGTAAAATAATTTATTTTCATTGTAATCATCTAAATATTACAGATATTTCAGTTCTTGTTTCAAAGTTTTTATGAACTCATTTTATTTTCATCTTTTTTTCCCCAGTTCAGTTCATGTCATTATTTTATGTTTTCATGGCTGTCTTTGTTCTGCTAAATTCTACTTTCTAATTTTATGTTAGGGTTTATTTTTTCAATAAATGTTTTTATTTATATTGTATTTCTCTATATATTTATAATTGCACTACTTTTTCATTTGTATTATTTTGAGCTCTTTTTAATCATTTTAAAGTATTTTTAATCACTTTATTCTGTTCTTCTTCACATGTTCGGAAGCTCAACATTTTTATTGTGTTTTTCCCATATGTTTCAAAGGTTTTTATAATTGTTTTTGTCATTATTTTTCCTTATATATATATTTTTTTGTTTTATTATTTGTAGAGGTTATTATTATCTCTGCCAAGGAGGTATTAAATTCAGGTCTGTTTGTAAATGTTCTGCACTTCTATAGTTCTTTTCTCTTTACATTAGCCTCACATTCATCCATTCACACACACTCATACACCAGTAGGTTTCTCAGGTTCTGTCAGTCCTACTGGGAGACTAAGACAGGGTTCAGTGTCTTGCCCAAGGACACTTCAACACGTGAACAGCCAGAGCCAGGACGCAACCTGTTCTCCCAACTGAGTCACAGCCGTCTGTGTCTGTCTGTCTGTCTGTCTGTCTGTCTGTCTTTCAGTAGGATTACGCAAAAAGTTCTGAACGGATTATGATTAACCTTTCAGGAATGATAGATAATGGGTCAAGGAAGAACCCATTACATTTTGAGCAGTGAAGGTCAAAGGTCACAGTAAAGATCAACTGCTAAAACACATCAGTGGTAATATCTTAGGATTCAGACAAAATAGAATCTAATGTTTTTTTTGTACTTTGAAATTTATTCGCCATTTACCGCAATGTAAAATTGCAAAGTGATCCAGAATCCAGGATCTCTTCCAGATCACCACCAAAATGTAATCATTTGTTCCTTGCGACACTTCCAACACATCCTGAAAATCTGGCCATAAGTCTTTGAGTTATGGATAAACACCAAAATTGAATCATTCCCAGATCTCTTCATTACCAACCTACCCTTAAACACATATGCGTCACAGATGATTTCATAGCCTCCACTTTTTCCTGAGTTTATATATTGTATTGTTACTGGATCCAGGAAACAGACAGAGTTGGTCTCACCTACTTTTTATTTCAGGATAAACAGTTACTGTCGTGACAATCACACCAAACAAACATCAATAACATTTTGGGGCTGTTACAATATCTATGGTTTAAACTGTTTACCCACCCGGGCGGCACAACAGCATATGTAAATGAAGCGCACCTCAGTTCAGTGGTAATGTAAACAGCTCTTCTTCGTGATGTTAACAAACAGTCATTAACCAGTAAGTAATGAGAAATGTTACTGTTGTTAAACTAAGTTAAATAAACTATGTCTTGTTCTGTGACATTTACCCTAAGACAGTGGTTCTCAAAGTTTTTTCTGTGATGTTCCCCCTGAGGAACATATTTTTAGTCGTCTCCCCTCACATGGACAAAACATTTTTGTAAGAAAAAAGAGGAACATCGTCTGTAAAATCAGTGTCTGATTTTTTAAATCAAAATTTATATCAGTTTTTTATCTCATGATTTTTACTTTTTATCTCAGAATTTTTACTTATGAATTGAATAAATGTAATTGAGGAAAAACAAATTTTGGGGTTTTTTTTTTGGCCATATATTACTTTTTTAATATAAAAATGTAACCATTAATGGATAATTGTTCGTTAATTTTCCGATGATAGATTCAGAATATTTTGCTCATGTGCCACAACCTAGACCACCCCCACATTTTAAATGGCTGTGACGCCCCTGCTTAAACACCATGAGCACAGAACACAGTGGACTGAAGGAGGTAGAGACATGCAGAGGGAAGAGGGAGTGCAGAGCATTAGGATGGGAGCACTCATCAAGTATCTAAAGAATTCTGAATTAATGGACAGAATTTAGGTTTTTTTTTCTTGTTTTTTTCTTTTCCCCGCCATGACCTGACATGTTGAGATCACACACTCATGTACAGTAGGTGGCGATATACAATTTAACATTGTGAAGCACCAGTAACAAGAAGAAGAAGTAGGAGTAGAACTTCCGGTTTCTTTCCGGTCGATGGGAGCAGTTGTCAAGGAAACCCATAGACATCAGGGAAACCCGCCTTAAAGAAGGAATTTGAAGAGGAACTGGTGTTCAGTTTGTGTCTTTACCGGATCAGACAGATGACACACTGACTGTAGCCGCGGCTTTTCGGTGAATTCACGACTTTTCTGTCCGTTCCGGTGACATTAAGTCCAGTCTAACATGACCCAACAGGCCGCGGCTCTGCAGACTTACAACAACGAACTGGTCAAGTGTGAGTTACCGCTTTGTTTTCAGTATTAATGATGTTGATTAGTGATTGGTTTGAGCTTTAGGCTAACGTTAGCTTGAAGCTAATGTTAGCTGTAGCTGTGAGTTGACAGTAGCTGAATTAGGTTCTGTTTTCATTGCCAATGTCAAGAAAAGTGCGCGCGTGTTGTGTGTGCGCGCGCTTGTACAGTAATTTCTTTATGGGGACATTGATATGTTTACACAGTCACACCATGGGGACCAACATTCAGGTCTCCACAGGGATTAAATATAAATAAAAGTCCCCACTAGTAAAATAGAAATGATGTGGCTCTATAAATTCATGAATTACTTTTTTCAGGAAGTCCCCATAAAGTATGAGAGAAACGGGTGCAAAGCAAAACATGTAGGCTATTTTTCAAAGATTTGAAGATGCATTTACCTTTTTAAAACATTTATTATTGTTATTTTAATGTTTAAATTCTTATTATTTATTTAGTTTAACTTTAAATTGTTTTAATTATTTAAATTTTATTTTGTGTAAAAAAAAAAAAAAAAAAAAAAAAGAAGAACATGTAGATAAAGAAGATGTATTTAGACTCACTACCCAATGGCTACTTGATTATAAACCTGGTCCTCATAAGTGTGTATTCCTCCTGTCCTTATGGGGACATTGACATGTTTACAAACAATTTAACACTTCAAACTAGGGATGGTGAAATTTATTTAAAAAAAAATCTTGACCAACCACCGAGCCTCATTAACCAGTTTAAGTCGGTCACCGAGAAAATAAAACATTTTCTTTGTCGACTCTCTCACACACACACACACACAGGCGTTTACAAGCCACGGTGCGCTTCAACATGAGTTACTGCGATTACTGCGAGGTCCAGCGATGTTATGTTAAAAGCTCATTTTAAACCCTCACAAATAGAGAAAACATTCGATGCCAAAGGAAATTATGCTGCTAAATATCATGAGGAACAAAAAACCTGAGTGTTGCCAATAGGAAAAAGGGAAAACGCACATGTAGTCTTTTTTGTTTTCATTAATATCATTTATACATGGACACACAAACAACAAAAACAATAGTCTTTAGTTGTTAAGCATTATTGATTTCGATATTCTTTCTGATGTGGGTGTGACTATTATATTTACATGAATATGCTTTGGGAAATGGTTCACCTTAGCATGGTTGGCCAGACCCAGTTAGCTCGCAGAGCATTGGACCGGCAATAACATCTGTCCCTGTGGGGCTCAGGTATGGAGGAGCTCCAGTTCAAACGGGACGAGCTGAACCGTCACATCGAGCAGGAGGAGGAGGAGAGAGAGCGTCTGCAGGGTGACATCCACGCCCTGACGGAGAAACTGAGCCGTGTCAACCACAGCCTGACGCAGAAGCTGAGCGCCAGAGCCACGCTGGACCGAACCATCGCAGAGAGCCAGGCCGCCTACACCAAGGTGATGCTGAGGAGTGGGAGGGGCTCATGGGTTCATGGGTGGAGCTGGAGCTGGGGCTGGGGCTGGGCGTGCCCATTTGTTGGATTCCTTTTATTGGCAAATTGTGTGTGTGTGTGTGTGTGTGTGTGTGTGTGTCCGCAGAGATGTATCATACTATAACTCCATGAATATTTGATACATGATACATATAGCTAATGCGCATTAGATGCAATGATCCGTTTGAGTAAAGGTCAAAGGTCAAGGTTACAATGAACTAAAAGGTCAAATTCACATTATTGGTTATAGCTCAAAAACGGAGGGTCACAGAACTTTCAGATTGGTACCAAACGATGTGGAATCCCCCAATTGGTGTTATCACCTGCGACCAAAATTTTTTAAGATCTCTGGAGGTCAAAGGTGACCTGTCGCAAAGTTAAAGCAAATCAATCCATTCGTTCATCCCCTGAATGATTTAAAAGTTAAGAAGTGTTGGTACAAAAAATATTTACATGAATACTTTATAATTAAGTAAGCATATTTAACTCTACTCAAATTATATTTATAGCCTAAGCGGTTGGTTAAGATAAACCTCTTTGAGTCTTTTCATTATTTTAATATCACAATCATAGTTTACAATCAGTTACAGTATCACAAAATATTTCAGCATAAGATTACTTTTAAGATTACATAGTCACTTTTCAGAAAGGTCCAGTCTGAGTCTTTGAGGATCCATGACCTTAGAGACCATGTGACACTAAAGCTCCCTGCTCAGTTTACACACAGTTTATAACAGCTTTCTATTGTCAAATGTAAAATACAGAAATCATGTTTATATTACACCAATGTTCTAAATCAGGGGTTCTCAAACGTTTTTGGCCCAGGTCCCCCTTGGAGGAGTGAAATTTTTCCATGTCCCCCCTCATCCTCGTGATACTGAAAATGATTTAAAAAAAAACACTTCAACAATGATTATTATGAAACAATGATAACCTTTTTTAATAATGCTTTTGTGCAAACCAGTGACATTTTCAGGTATTATAAATGAGCACTTCAGAAACCAAAATTTTAAATAAGTTTAAAATAATAAACTAATATAACTATCAATGTACTTTCTCTTTTTAGGGTTAGGGCGTTTGTTTTTGTCATTTTCTTTTTCATTTCTTTTACCACTTCTTGAGGAACTTGGCGGACACAAAAATCGATCCATGTTCGCTGCAGGGTGGCTAAAAATAGCCTGTGACTCGCTCCGTTTCAATTTAGTCAAGCTGGCGTCAAACAGCGCTGTTACTTCCGCCCGCTTGCTACAAAATAAAACTTCCGCATTTCAAAATAAAACAGCAAAAAAAACAAAAACAACAAAAAAAAAAAAATAATTTCGCGTACCCCCTGGACATGCGCCACGTCCCCCTAGGGGTCCGCGGACCCCAGTTTGAGAACCGTGGTTCTAAATCAGGGGTGTCAAACTGTGGTCCTCGAGGGCCGGTGTCCTGCATGTTTTAGATGTTTCCCTCTTCCATTCCACCTGGAGGCCATTGCATCATTATCAGTCTGATGAGGAGCTGATTATTAAACTGAATCACATGGAAGAGGGAAATATCTAAAACACGCAGGACACCGGCCCTCGAGGACTGGAGTTTGACACCTGTGTTCTAAATCGTGACAAGAACCAAATATGTAATCATCAAATCCAATCTTGCAATATCCAACATTACATACAATCAATAAACACATTTGTGAATTATTTTCAATATCTATTTTATTAGAGCATACCTTAACACAACACACAGGAAGTGTTTATCAAACCTTTACAGCAATGAAGAAATTCCAACGGTTTGCAACAGCTTCAAGATACACTTAACCATCCCTGACCAGGGCGTCCAGCAGTCCCCTAAAACTGTCCCAGCAGTCCCCTAAAATAGTCTCAGCAGTCCCCTAAAACAGTCCCAGCAGTCCCCTAAAACAGTCCCAGCAGTCTCTCCTAAAACAGTCCCAGCAGTCCCCTAAAACAGTCCCAGCAGTCCCCTAAAACAGTCCCAGCAGTCCCCTAAAACAGTCCCAGCAGTCCCCTAAAACAGTCCCAGCAGTCTCCTAAAACAGTCCCAGCAGTCTCCTAAAACAGTCCCAGCAGTCTCCTAAAACAGTCCCAGCAGTCCCCTAAAACAGTCCCAGCAGTCCCCTAAAACAGTCCCAGCAGTCCCCTAAAACAGTCCCAGCAGTCCCCTAAAACAGTCCCAGCAGTCCCCTAAAACAGTCCCAGCAGTCTCCTAAAACAGTCCCAGCAGTCCCCTAAAACAGTCCCAGCAGTCTCCTAAAACAGTCCCAGCAGTCCCCTAAAACAGTCCCAGCAGTCCCCTAAAACAGTCCCAGCAGTCCCCTAAAACAGTCCCAGCAGTCCCCTAAAACAGTCCCAGCAGTCCCCTAAAACAGTCCCAGCAGTCCCCTAAAACAGTCCCAGCAGTCCCCTAAAACTCAATTCCCTGACTTTTCGCTGACCTCTGGACACCCTGCACTTCCAGAACCAAACAGGTGAAAGTGGATCATGTTCCACTGCACACATGACACAGCGGATGGAAATCCTGCTGTACTGGACTTATTCTGTTTTTTGGTTCTGTTTAGTTCCATCCATCCAGTTTTTATTGTTTTTATTTATTTATTTTTCAAACCTGATTAAACTAAATGTGTTTGTTTTCCTGTTTCAGATCCTGGAGAGTTCACAGTCACTGCTCAGTGTTCTGAAACAGGAGGCTGGAAACCACAGTAGAGCAACAGAACCACGTAGACTGGACTACTGACCAGAACCAGGAACCATTGTTTTATTGTACAGAAATTATTTACTGTAAATTCTAGACATTTTCCAATAAAAATGTAAAAATAAATGTTTAAATGATGTGACTTTCATACATGAAACAACTGAATCATTTGAATCAATACTATTAATTTAGAACAGGGTGTCAAACTTAGTTCAGGGGCCACATTAAATCAAATTTGATCAGTCAAATTTAGCTGAATATGGTCCCTGAACTCAAAGAGTTTAAAGTTGATGAGGCTCTGGTCAGTGTGTTGTGTTAGCAGTTATTTTCCACAGGGAGGCGCTGTTTCTTCAACTTGCCTTATTTGCATGAACTTAAATGTCCACAGCATTTTTTCCTAAAAAAAGAAACTACACCATTTGTACTACACCATTATATTCATAGGTTCATCCTAATCATTAATTACTTGCTCATATTTAGTTTTTCTTCCCAAATGATTTTTTTTTATCTTATCTTAACATTTATTAAGTAATTTGCCACCATTTATTCTAATATTACACTATTTAACATTTTTACCTGAATATCACCTACTTACCTATATTTCATTAACTTGTTCATTAAAGTTCAGTGATATTATATTAAAAACAGAAAACTGAAGAAAAACAAACGCAGTGTTTCCATTCACTGTCATTGATAAACTCAATAGATTTTACTGCTGAATCAATGTTGTAAAGGACGACACATACGATAAGATAAGATATATTTGTTAGTCCCACTAGGGTTTACAGCAGCAAGATCATAGCACAGCACATAAGAGTTTTTATTTCTACAAATAAACAATTCTATATACAATACATAGTTGTTAAATTTTTAAAACTAGGAAAATCTATAAATATATACCGTATTTTCCACACTATAAGGTGCACTGGACATATATAAATAAATATAAAGTGCATTAATTGATAAAAAGTCAAAACAACAAGATTAAAAAAAATTATGAGATAAAAAGTCATAATTATGAGATAAAAAGCCAAAATTATAAGATAAAAAGTCAAAATTATGAGATAAAAAGTCAAAATTATGTGATAAAAAGTTAAAATGACGAGATAAAAAGCCAAAGGGGGTGAGACAAAAAGAAAATGTACATGAAAAACAAAACATGGCTTCATTTGCATATTGCAAAAGGAGTGGGAGGGGCTAAACTTATTTAATCCCACTCTTTCTCCACTAAACAGTCAATGGTTTAACTTCCTAAAGAACATAATATATGGATGAATTCACCTCATTTCATCTCTACATGCACATACACATTCATACAAACCTAACCTGACAAACCACGAAAGTAAAAACTGAATAAATAAATGTAGACAAACAGACGCCTTTGAAGGAAACACAAAATGAAAACACAGTAGAATAAACTAGTATTCAGACGATGTCTAATCTCACCCCTATTTTGTGCCAATCACAAGTTTCTATGACAACCTGTTCTTGAATTAGAGCCAATAATGTGATTTTGACCTTTCTGCTAAATGCCACCTTGACCTTTGACCTTTTGCAATGTTGATACTTTCATTATATAAATTAAATCAAATATTTCCTTATTTGGGCGGTTGTGGCTTCGTTGGTAAAGCGGGTCGTCCCATGATCGAAGGGTCGACGGGTCGCGTCGTGCAAAGACACTGAACCCTAAGTTGCTCCTAGTAGGGTCTACTGGTATGTGTGTGTGTGTGTGTGTGTGTGTGTGTGTGTGTGTCTGTGTGTGTCTGTGTGTGTCTGTGTGTGTGTCTGTGTGTGTGTCTGTGTGTGTGTGTGTGTGTGTGTGTGTGTGTGTGTGTGTGTGTGTGTCTGTGTGTGTGTGTGTGTCTGTGTGTGTGTGTGTGTGTGTGTGTGTGTGTGTGTGTGTATCTGTGTGTGTGTGTGTCTGTGTGTCTGTGTGTGTGTGTGTGTGTGTGTGTGTCTGTGTGTGTCTGTGTGTGTGTGTGTGTGTGTGTGTGTGTGTGTGTGTGTGTGTGTGTCTGTGTGTGTGTGTGTGTGTGTGTGTGTATGTGTGTGTGTGTGTGTGTGTGTGTGTGTGAATGTGAGGAATTGTAAAGCACTTTGGGCACCCACTTGTGTATAAAATGTGTTATATAAGTACAGTCCATTTATTATATGTATATATGTGCATCAGTGTGTGTAATATTATGATAATATACCCAGTATTGATTAAGTTATAGCGTGATATGTCTATGTTTGACACACACAAACAGTGTTATAAAACTTAATTTTGCGACATTTCACCTTTGACCTCCAGAGATCTCAAAAACTATTGGTTGTAGGTGATAACACCCAGTATGACAATTGTACAAATCTTCATTCCGCATTGTTTGGTACCAATCTGAAAGTTCTGTTCTGGAGTTATAACCCATAATGTTATTTTGACCTTTTAGTTAATTGTGACCTTGACCTTTGACCTTTACTCTCAAATGGATCATTGCATCTGATGTGCATTAGTTATATGTATATGTATATGCCCATGTAGTTTCATGTGGACATCTCAAGTATTCATTTAGTTATAGCATGATATGTCTCTGCAAACACACACACACACACACACACACACACACACACACACACACAAACACACAGACACATACAGACAGACAGACATGGTGATTATTATTAATGTCGCCCAACTAATGTTGAGCAAGATTAATAATAATTCATAAATAATTCATATTTTCCCCCATTTTTCCACATTTGGAGTGTATTACCAGTGACTGTAATTGAATGGACAGTATTTTAAAGCTGTCACAGAAGTTGAACAGAACTAAACAGTGACGTGTGTTTGTACTTTTGAATTCTATTTCCTGGTCAGCCTCTTTTATCCTTGTTGGTAATTATGGCTCTGTGATAAATGTTTGATGAGGAACAGTAATCTCCTGTAGTGGCCAATAATAACCCTCTTAGAGCTGATTCATTTAGAGGAGGCCTCTTCTCAGCTCATGTGTTGACTTCATCCGGATTATCGACAGGTGGTTTCACAGATAATAACTCAATGAACGTGTCACACTGGCCATGACACTGGAAAATCCTGGACTTTGAACACATCATAACATTTATTTCACTGGATCACTAGAAAGAGTGTCCTATATGATTATTAAAGGGTTCTATAAATATTAGTGTATTGATGCCAGCAAAATATGTGCTAGAATTAAAGTGAAAATTGTATTCATTGATTTTTTTTCCCATAAGATACATCCAACAGATTTATTTGTCATTTGTGCATGAGAAAGCAAGGTTTATTTGTTGTTCAATGAAAGGACTAGATGTAGCAATCCCCCGGGACTATGCATGGCAGGGCTGTCCACCTCCCTGAGCCAGGCTTGCACCTGACTGCATACCTGGTCTTTGAGGAATTGCTGCTTTAGGCTTTGCTAAGCTACTGGGACATCATCAGTTGCGTCCTCAGATCATAGGGCGTTTCGGCCACTTATCACAAGACGCCCTCACTTGAGGCAGGCCCACCACAGGTTGATCACTCCCGGGTGTGCATCCCAGAGCTAAGCATTTGCTCTAGCAGCCCAGATGTCATTATTCCTCTTCAGCCACAGCCAATGGCTCGTCCTCTCTGCGGTGTTAGCCAGCTCTTTAATGGCCCGGCTGTGAGCCTGTCCCCTGACTCCAACCTCCCTGAGGAATTTTGCTGTTGTGCCAGCCACAAAACCCCTACACCCCACCTCCACCGGGCGCACCCTCACCTTCCAGCCTCTGTCCTCAGCTGCAGCCGCTAGGTTAGAATACCGCATCTTCTTGCGTTCATATGCTTCTTCAACGGCATCCTCCCAAGGAACTGTGAGCTCCACGATGTAGACGAGCTTGGCTCTATTGGACCAGAGAATGAGATCTGGGCGTAGGGTGGTCGTTACAATCTCCTGGGGGAAAATGAGCCTCTGATCCAGGTCGACCTGCATCTGCCAGTCCCTGGCTACATTCAGCGGACCTAGGTCAGGGTGTGAGGACATTGACCTCTGCTTTTCCCCCTCCCGAACAAATGATGGTGGGTGTTGACCTACATGCTGGTTGGTAGTGGGTAGGGCATTGATGGAAACCCTCTTGCGCTCCAGCTTTTCAGCTAGACACCTGAGGACCTGGTTGTGTCTCTATGTGTATCTGCCTTGTGTGAGGCTGATTTTGCAGCCCACCATGATGTGCTTAAGTGTTGCTGGGGTTGCACACAGAGGGCACGCTGGGTCCTTTCCAAACCATAGTTGCAGGTTTACAGGAGATGGTAGCACATCATACGTTGCCCGAACGATGAAGCTCAGCCTGTTTGACTCCATGCCCCAGAGTTCACTCCATGAGAGCTTTTTCTTCTCAACCCCCTCCCATCTCATCCACTGGCCCTGTTTGGCCTGTGTCACCGCCTTGGAACGTCTGGTTGCTTCCTCCTGTCGGCGCACCTCCTCTACAACCATGGTTCGTCAGTCAGATGCCGATGCCTTATACCATCGAGGAGTTACAGGTCCAAGACCAAGCCCACCCCTGCCCTGCTGGACATGGCCCACTACATCTCGATGGCGGAGGGCAGATTTGGCTTGAAGGACAGCGGTGGCAGGGGTCCACTTCCTCCCAGTTGCCAATGAGACATCAATTTTAATTGATTAAAATAAAGTAAAAGAGAAGAATGCAGATGGAACCCTTTCACTTATAATCTATCTATCTATCTATCTATCTATCTATCTATCTATCTATCTATCTATCTATCTATCTATCTATCTATCTATCTATCTATCTATCTATCTATCTATCTATCTATCTATCTATCTATCTATCTATCTATCTATCTATCTATCTATCTCTCTCTGTATATATATATATATATATATATATATATATATATATGTATATACATACAAACATTTCCCTTCCCATTCCTTTAAGGGTGTAAATGACGTTATTTTTTCTTTTTGACTTGCATTTATTCTGTGAATGCTCAATCAACCAGTGAATCAATCATAATGATTAAACATTTTAACACAATTGAAACTGTAACTGAAGATGTTGGCTAAACATGTTAATTGCATATATATTCATATTTTTGCACATGTTTTGGACATTTTATCATGTTTTGATATGTTGAAGATTTTGTCACTTTTGGGATTTTTCATCACTTTTTTGTGTTACTTAATTTTTTTTGGTGAATTTTAAGGGATTTTAGCACGTTTTTGTATAATTTTTTCCACACAATTTTTTGGGGATTTTGTGGGAAATTGAAATACAAACAACCCCCCATGATAAATGTTTTGATCATGATTAATCGAAATGAATCCAAAGCAACCCTGAGATTAATCTGATTAAAAGTTTTAAATCATAATCATCAGCCCTAATATATATCTATATCTATATCTATATATATCTATATCTATATATATATATATATATATATATATATATATATATATATATATATATATATAATATATATATATATATATATATATATATATATATATACATATATATATATATATATATATATAGATATAGATATATATTTATATATCGATATATATATATATATATATATATAGATATATATCTATATCTATATATATATCTATATATATATATATAGATATATATAGATATAGATATATATATATAGATATAGATATATATGTGTGTGTGTGTATGTATACACTATGTGTGTGTGTACACAATTAAGTTTACAGTATCATTTCACTGTTTAACAAGCGAATATGACACAATATAATCATCTATAAACTGTCATCTGGATAAAACTACAGACACTGGAGGGAAAGGAAACCATTTTTGAGATGTTATCATTTAATGAAAACAAAATTAAATTTAATACCGTTTAATCTATATGAAAGAGGTGGGGGCCATTTGCACCTGAACGCAGCACTTTTGATTGACAGGTTATCGCGGTCCAGTCAACAATAGAAAAGGGTGTGGCCTGCGTCAGTGAGGGGCGTGTCCCGACTCCCTGCGGACAAATGGAGGAGCGGATGAAGGCGCTCGTGCCGCTGCGGAGGGGCGGGGCTGCGTTCAGGGACTGTAGGGCCAGTGAGCAGCAGCAGACAGTCAGCGGAGGAAAAAGACCCAGTAGGATGAAACGTGGTGAGCGGCCGGTGAACGGCGCTGCAGGTCCCGTCCGAGCCGGATTCAGGTGTTTCCGTGAGCCGCACCGGACCGCGGAAAAAAAACTCGCCGGTCTCCTCATCACCTCCTCCCAATAAAACTTCGCGATGTCCGGTGGAGGAGACGTCCGCGTCCTACGCCAGGAGGCCGGCCAAGAGAGCCCGAGGATGCCGGCCTGGAAGCGAGAGATTCTGGAGCGGAGGAAGGCGAAGGGCGGTGGGGCTGGAGGAGCCGGCGCCGCGGAGGTTAGTCCCGGAGGAGGCGGCGGAGCTGGGGCCGGAGCCGGAGCGGCAGCAGGAGTGGGCCCGCAGCGGCTGAACGGAGGAGAGGGACCGGGGAATGTGAACGGTGGCGGCCCCAAGAGAGACGGCGGGTCCGGGCGGAACTACACCATCACCCCGGCCAGCCAGCACTACGGCCACAACAAAGAACCGACGGCGGAGAGGGCGGGGGGATGCGGCGGAGAGCTTGGTGCTCCAGGAGAGCCTGGGCCCGCTGCAGGAGAACCCCTTCATGAAGCTGGAGAAGGAGCGCAGGAGGCGGCAGGACCGGGAGAACGCCACACGGCCAGTGCAGCACATCCTGGAGCTGTACGGCAGCGTGCCCGGCATCCGCACCATCCGGGCCGAAAACATCATCATCATCGAGTCGGATCCGGATTACTTCCCGGAAGGAGCGGAGGGTAAAGGCGGCAGTAAGTGGACGCAGAACGGGGGTGAGCAGCTACAGCTCCCTGAACGACCTCCTGGACCGAAGAGGCAGCGCGGTGACCGAGATAAGAGCCAAGGAGGTGGTGATTTATGACAGCACCCTGAGCAGGAGTGAGGAGAACCTGAGCACCCTGGGCCTGCGCGAGAGCCCTGTGCACGAGACAGGTGAGGGCACCCAAAGGTGCACACACAGGTACAAGGAAGTATCCACAGGTACCCACAGGTACACAGAGGTATGCACAGGTACACAGAGACACCCACAGGTACACAGAAGTATCCACAGGTACACAGAGGTACGCACAGGTACACAGAGGTATGCACAGGTACACAGAGGTATGCACAGGTACACAGAGGTACGCACAGGTACACAGAGGTACCCACAGGTACACAGAGGTACCCACAGGTACACAGAGGTACCCACAGGCACACAGAGATACCCACAGGTACACAGAGACACCCTCAGGTACGCAGAGGTATGCACAGATACACAGAGGTACCCACAGGTACACAGAGGTACCCACAGGTACGCAGAGGTACCCACAGGTACACAGAGGTACGCACAGAGGCACCCATAACCACCCACTGACGCCCATAGGTCCAATACTGTAACTGAAGGGTCCAGTCCAGGTCCCAAAGGATCCGGTCTGGTTCCTAAAGGATCCGGTCTGGTTCCTAAAGGGTCCGGTTCAGCTCCAGTGGATTGATGAGTAAAATGCGTAAATAACCATGTGACCACAATCAAAAGTGTTACAGTCGTTATTTTTAGTTTAGGAGCCACATTCAGACCAACATGATATTAAAGTGTTGATTTACCTTTAGTTTGACAGAGATAAAACATTTATTCTGGGTTATTTTAGAACCACTTCTCATGCTGCATTCAGGGCCACCGTTAAACTCATTCTCACCCAACTCACTCTAACCTTCTACTGGTGAAACTCCACTGGTGTGTCAGTCAAACCTGTGCCTTCCTACATGTCAACTCATACTAGAACTAATACAATTTTATTTATATAACCTCAAATCAAAACATAACTCGCGTCATAACACTTTATATACAGAACCACCCATAACCAAAAACCAACAGAATCCTCTACCAGCAAATTCAGTAGTAGGAAAAAGTCACTTTTACCAGGAGGGGGGGGGTGGTTCAAACACTGAGGGAGGGGGGTTCTGACGTCTGTAAAGCCCTGTGAGACAACCTTATGATTTTGGGCTCTACAAATAATATTGAATTGAATAGATGTCCCATATCTGTCAATAATGTGCCCCCCCCCCCCATGGATGTGGTGGTTATGTAGATTATTTATGAAAACAAGGTGTTGATCCAACATTATTTATCTGTTGTTTATTTTTTGATTGATGTATTTATTTAGAATATGAATGTTAAAACAGGACAATAAATAACACAACACTTAAAAGCAAAACATGTATAATGCGTATAGGTAGGTTGCAGTCACGTGACTATGGTGAAGTTGCGATTTCAGCTGGAGGGCAGGGGGTAAACATGGACGGGGTCTCCGCAGATCCTTAAAAAGTCTACAATATATGGTTTTTAAGGTCTTAATTGAAAAGCATTATGTTTCACTATTTTTTGAAGTATGGCATTAAATTTCACATAGGAGGTATTCAATTTCATCTGGGTATTTAGCTAGCGTTGTTTGTTATCAAGATGCTGAAAAAGTAGATGATTACTCTATCATAGAGCTGTTGTGTGTCTAATAGCACAGGAATCACACTAGACAGTTTGTCCTTTTAGCATTTACACCAGTGAGTAGAACAGACGAATAAGAAGTGTTTGAAAAAGACATACGTGAACATGAACGCAGACGAGGAAGTGACCGTTCAGTGATAAGTGTGTTTGAGGAGCTGAAATACAACAGTTGTTTATCAAAAACATGTGTATATGAAGCGCTATGTAAATTATGTGGTAAAGACATGACGTTACGAACAATGACGCTCACATGAAAGGGTTAAAGCAGACACACTATGATGCTAGTCAGACAACAACGGTTCCCATGACAACGTTCACCCCAACGCTCACAAATTAAAGTGCAACGACAGCTTTGACTTTAGTGTCTCTGGGTCCAAGTGCTTTAGCTGCATTCACCCATTCACACTATGCTAAAAGTAGAAATACTGTAAGTTCAACCGCTATGCTAAAAGTAGAAATACTGTGGGTTCAACCGCTATGCTAAAGGTACAAATACTGTGAGTTCAACCGCTATGCTAAAAGTAGAAATACTGTGGGTTCAACCACTATGCTAAAGGTAGAAATACTGTGGGTTCAACCGTTATGCTAAAGGTAGAAATACTGTGAGTTCAACCGCTATGCTAAAAGTAGAAATACTGTGAGTTCAACCGCTATGCTAAAAGTAGAAATACTGTAAGTTCAACTGCTATGCTAAAAGTAGAAATACTGTAAGTTCAACCGCTATGCTAAAAGTAGAAATACTGTGGGTTCAACCGCTATGCTAAAGGTAGAAATACTGTGGGTTCAACCGCTATGCTAAAGGTAGAAATACTGTGGGTTCAACCGTTATGCTAAAGGTAGAAATACTGTGAGTTCAACCGCTATGCTAAAAGTAGAAATACTGTAAGTTCAACCGCTATGCTAAAAGTAGAAATACTGTGGGTTCAACCGTTATGCTAAAGGTAGAAATACTGTGAGTTCAACCGCTATGCTAAAAGTAGAAATACTGTGGGTTCAACCGCTATGCTAAAGGTAGAAATACTGAGGGTTCTGCAGACTATATGCTTTGAACTGAACCTAGAGTCTGCTTTTGTTCAGAGACCTTGAGGGAAAATGTCACCATGGATGAAACCATTGAAGAGAGTGTTTTTTGTACAGATTTAGATCCAGTGTCCAAACACAGATACATACAGTTAGTTAAAAATGTATTGGACGTGACCCGAATCGTATGAAAATTAATGAGTTTTCAACAGAAGCCAAAGATTTGCCAACAATCTATGCTACGGATATTGCTAATTACCTGGTCCTGCAGACATCCTACTACACCAGCAGCAGATGAAACACTAGAAACGTTTGGAGCCATAGAACTTTTTTGTCAGTGGGAGGGTCCACAACCTCCGTACCAAAAGGCTCAGTGATAATTATCATTTGGTCTTCACCAGGGTGAGTGTTTTATTTGTAAAGATGAGACATCAACATGTATTGCATGTGTGGTTAAATTAGCCTGCTAGCTGCTAACGGTAGCAACTACTGTAAACCAACATGCAACACATCTTGATGTGTCGAGTTAAACCATATTACAACAGTGTAAATGAACATTTAACCACAACCTAATGATATATAGCACATGCACAAAAAAGTTAGCTTTCGAACACACAAAGTGGTCACTGCAGACATTAGCATTAGCATTAGCAGACTCTGCTCCTCCCAACTGCAAATGCAGATTTAGAATCCACTTTTTATGGTGTTTTTTCTGTGAGCTTTTCCATTTCTCACCTTCGTGAATGACAATCTTTGGTACTCTAAAAAAAAATCACTTTTCTTTCTCACAGTTAAAACGATTGGTGCAGCCGTAAACTGCACAAAACGTAGGCATTTTCATCAAGCTACTTCACTTCCTGCCCTCCATTGAAAATCGCGCCGTGACTATATAGCAATGTGATGTCATGTGAAATCAACCTATTAAAAAAGGAGTGAGAAGAAGCATCACTTAGAAGCACCGCCCCTTCTTCTTAAATAATTAACAATAATATTCTTAGTCTAAACATACAATTGTAATATGACTGTTACTTATACTTAAAGGTGAATGACACTGGGTGATAGTACATACAGTTATGAAGATAATTTATCATTGGCAACCCCTTCAACAACTCCGAAATCTTGGAGAAAATCCCACCAGGAAATCCTGCTGATTCTCGGGGAGTGCAGAGTTCCACGTTGCGTCACAAGTTGTACCCAGTCCTCCATATTTACCATTGTGAGCATGTCTACACTGGTTGTTTTTGGTACATATTGTCATGATAGTTGATTAGAAAACACTTCCAACAGCTGGAAATATCTGTTCTGTAGTGAAGGAAAGCTGTCAAGGTGACAAAAGAAAAGAAAGGGGGAGGAAAAGTCTATTAATCAACAGTATTATTGAGTTTTTAGGTATAAATAATGTTATAACAGGGTTTACCCCAGTACTTGCCTCCCACCAGGCTTAAAGAGCCACGATATTTATAGCTTCCAACCTCTGTCTGTCTGCTGATTTTTTGGGGGGTTTGAGCACAGGTAAAGTTAAAGGAAATGCAGGCAGGTAGCGGACATGGAGGTGACAAAATAACAGGGTTAGGGGTAACCCTAACCCACACACGTGTGTGTATGTGTATGTTAGGACTGTCAAATGATTACTATTTTTAATTGGATTAATCACAAAGATGCTAAAATTCACCCAAAAATGGAACTAACATAAAAAAGAATTGAAAGCATGTTCAAAAAGTCTTCTAAAATACACATAAAACATCAAAATTGTTAAAATATCTAACGCAAAAATATGAACATGTATTTATGCAAATTAACATGTTTATTCAACACCTTCAACAAAACGACTTGAAACAAAACAACTGTACCATTAAAATGAATTAACATTTTCAGATTCAATCCTGATGATGGATTATTCCACGCTTTAATTTTGACATATATATATATATATATATATATATATATATATATATATATATCCTTCTAACCTCTTGCACCCCTCGTCACTGTAGCTCTGAAAAACCGTCTTTGTATCTTCTTTTAAATTGTGTCATCTTTCCACCGTTTCCTTGAAATTAGCAGAGAACAAACACCTCTGTAATAAAAATGACTTTAAATGAGCATAAACTGTGTGTGCGCCATGCTGGTTTGTTTACATCGAACTCCCACAATTCCTTGCACGCCGGCAGCTTGGTGTGACTTCCCTGGAACATGACAAAGTCTGTAGTGATGGTTTGTAGTTGTGACTGTCTGGAGCCTGGAGGGCAGCATTATTTCCAGTGCTGATCTTAGCACAGAAACGGCATAAAAGCTGATTTAAAATGGTCAAAGTGAAAGCAAACCCAGAGCTTTATGACCTGTTCCAGGAACGAGGAAGAACTGTTTATCAGCCATGATACCAGCAAGAAACACTGACATAAAAACTATCAGAGAAAATGTCATATAATTTATTCATTCATTCCACTCTCCATGATTATAAAGGAGCAGGATGAAGAAAACTTCTAATACCCGCCCCTTTTTTACAACGTCTTACACCACTGACTAACCATTAAAGCAAAAAAAACTAAATCAGTTTATACAACAGTCAATGAACAGATAAATCCAAAATTATAAGCAAAACCACTTCATTACATATTTTTATATAATTTCTCCACTCCTTATTAGGGCTGAACAATATTGGTAAAAACTAAACATTGCAATTTATTTTGTTTCGTTTTATTTTTTTTAACCCTGCACTATATATTGTGATATGGAAAAATCATCAGGAGTGAATAACAGCTGTGTGGTGCCGACGCAAACGGCCAAAGAGATTAGTGGTCGACATAGAACATAAGTTTAAGAATCAACTTTCTTGTAGCTGAAATAATTAAACATAATAAATAAATAACTACAAAGACATAAAAATAAATAATAAATGAACATAAATAATAAATACAAATGGTAAATGGATAAAAATGTAATTAAAATGCAAATATAAAAAAATTTAATGAAATAATTAAAAGTACATGAAAAAATAAATTAAAAAAAAGACAAATAAGAAAATAAAATAATTGCAGGGCCTGTGATTCAATTATTGTGCACACGTATACATTGCGATGTCAATGCTCCTACAACATATTGTGCATCTGTAAACTACAGGCACGGAAAAAATGACTAGTCCTTCCAAAGTTATTGAAAACGATGGTTGTGTAACCCAGTCCTCACTGCCGTGTGGAAGATGTGACTAAAACAAACAGAAAAACAAGGCAGTTGGAGACAGTAGACATCCACCAAGGCTTGATTTGACAAAATATGACGTGATGGAGCCATAGGTGTTGACCCATCTGAGGCCATGTGAATAAAAAAAAAAACTGATTTTATCTTGTCTGAACCCTGAGATATTACCACTGATGTGTTTTAATTATTGACCTTCAGTGTGACATTGACCTTTGACCTTCATTTCTCAAAATCTATTGGGTTCTTCCTTGACCCATTATCTACCATTCCTGAACGTTTCATCAAAGTCTGTTCTTTTATTGATTATTTTTTGTTGTTGTCATTTATTTATTTTTAGTCATTAATTTTATTTATTTTTAATCATTAATTTTGTGTAATTAATTCAGCTATAAGAAGGATGACACTGAAACTTATGTATGTCGACCACTAATCTCTTTGACCATTTGCGTCACACAGCTGTGATTTACTTTTTTCATATTGCGATATATATCACAGGGTAAAAAAAAATTGCAATATAATTTTTTTCTGACATTGTGCAGCCCTAATCAACAAGTTATCAAACAGTTTACATTAGTCTTGGACTTTGTCGTCAGCAACTGTTTGGGTCTTTTCAGGTTATCCAGACGAAGTCGTGATATGAGCTATTGCCATCGCACTTCGTCCGTCGTCATCGTCCACAATTCACTAAAATCTCTTCTCCTCCCTCAATTCTCAATGGATTTAAATTCAGATTGATTCATTAGATAGATCTAAGCACAAAACATCACTTTGTTTGTCAAAATTAAAAATTGTAAACAATTTGCTTAAAAAATCCCTTCTCTTCCCTCAGATTTCAAAATTGATTCCTTCGAAAGTAATTGTCCCAATATTAGTTTGAACCAACAACCTCCTGTGTATCATTGAACATCTTTAACCACAGTAATATGTCATTACCCAGTTACCTACTGTTGTTCAGTCACATGTTACCCCAGCAGAGCTTTGGGGGCTTCCTATACAATTCACACTGTTTTAAAAACACACAGTGTGATTGATTTGATCATCTATTGAATGACTCTCTTTTGTTGATAGTAAGACATCACAGCTGTGAGGTCTGGGTGAGCACAGGGACATTGGTCTTATGTTTCTTCCATTAAAACCAATGCAGAATAGGAAGTTTGTCACATGACCACAAACTAAATTAGCCTTAATGCCTCCAAACGACAAAAGAAGCCTTTGATTCCCTCCAGATGTAAAGTTAATGTTTTATCTGCGCTCTTTGCTAACATATGTTGATTGCATCATGTAAGCCATTTCTATTGTTTCCATTGTAGAGTTGTGCTCTAATGTGACATCATGTGACTGGTTGCAGGGGAGGGTCCGGGCAGAGTGAGCCGGATGCTGCAGAAGTTCGACAGTAACTATGGGAAGCTGCAGAAGAAGTCCCACAGCACGGAGAACCTTCTGGACTTGGACTCTCGTGCCAGCGGCCGGTCACGCCTCTGGCCCCAGCCACAGCCAGACCTGGTGCCAAAGCCCAGTGCCGGACCCCCGTCGCCCGTCTTCCACAGCCTCGGGTCTTCCAAACCAAAGTCGCCGCCACTGGCCACCTCACGGCCCGCCGGCCCGCCAACGGCCCAGTCCGTGTCTTCCTTCCGTCAGCGCTTCGAGGACTGCGGGGGTCACGGCCGAGACGAACCAGACCGGGGTCAGACCAAACCCACCAGAGAGAGAGAGTGGGACGGCGCTGAGGTGCCCCCCAAACCCAAGGTCAGCACCTCCTCAAACTGTCATACACAACATGCCCCGCCCCTCACAAATGTGCTATTAGTTAACGCCTCCCTCTCGAAACTATGACACTATGGGTGTAACCTTTTTAAATTCGCTCAAGGTCAAAGGTCATGGTGCCATTTTGAAGCCCATGCCAGAATTCCTATCTGTCAGAAATGGTAGCCAAGTCTCCATCTTCATTGGTTTTTCCGTTACATATTCATACATATTCAGTTATATTCATTTATAGAAAAAACACCAAAAAATTACTAAACTACTCAAAACATCTGGAAAAATATGTATTGGGTTAAAAATTTTAATCATCTTAATGATGATGGTTGATTAATGTTGGTTAATGAATTAGTTTTATTTATTTATATATATATATATATATATATATATATATATATATATATATATATATATATATATACTTTCTATTTAAATTCAGGTGTTAAGGGGGACTCTTTGTCCTAATGATGTGATGAGTGGATAAAACCTGTGCCTGAAAAAACTCAATAAAAGAGGTTTGGGGGGGGGGGGTTAGAACGAGTGGTTCAACGTACCACAAACCCGCCCCCTCACAGAGGTTTTAACTCTTAATAGACACCTGCCTCTGAAAACCTGAGACTATGGGTTTGACCTTTCAAGGTCAAAGGTCATCATGCCATTTTGAAGCCCAGGCCTGGTTTCCTATCTGTTAATAATAATAATAATCAAGTCTCTATTTCCACTGGTTTTTTCATTATAGTCCATTTGAGGTTTTTACGCATTGACACAGTGACCTCTGACCTCTTGGGTCAACGATAGGTATTAAATCTATGCACACAAGATGCAGAATTTGAAAGACCAGCATTTTGGTGCTGATTGGAAGTCTGTAAGTTGAATAGTTCAAAAAACTAGATCCAAAATTCAATTTTGACCTTAATTGTGACCTTTGACCTGGAGCAGGGGTGCCCAGTCCTGGTCCTCGAGAGCTGCTGTCCTGTATGTTTTCGATCAGGGGTGTCCAAATCTAGTCCTCGAGGGCCGGTGTCCTGCCTGTTTTAGATTTGTCCTTCTTCTTGTTCAATGAATGATCAGCTCATCATAAAGTTCAGGGGAAGTCTGATAATGATGTAATAGCTTCCAAGTGTGATGGCAGAGGGAATATCTAAAACTTTCAGAATACTGGCCCTCGAGGACTGGATTTGGACACCTCTGTTTTAGAGGTTTCCCTCTTTCAGCACACCTGACAGTCATTATCAGTTCTTCTGCAGAGTTTGCTGACAAGCTGATCATTTGAATCAGGGTGTGTTAGATGAAGGATACACGTAAATCATGCAGGACAGCATCCCTCAAGGACCAGGATTGGACAATCCTGACCTGGAGTCCTTCAAGGTTCTGATGTCCATGCACATAAACAGTGACTATACTAAACTGAGTACACAGGAATGAAGAGGAACTTTCTGATTTGCTCTATTTGTCATCATTGTGAAAACACATTTGATGACCTTGACCTTTGACCTACATTCACCAAAATGTAATGGGATCTGTTCTGGACCACCTCACGCCTTTACTGAAAATGTCATGGGAATCGGTCTAGTAGATTTTGCATAAAGTTGCTGATAAACAGCCAAAATAAATTCCATAAATGACTTAGAAAATTTTAAATACAGCGAAAGTTTTATTTAAGTTATTTCTGTTTTGATGTTTTTTCCATGTGACAGTATCGGTCTGTTGTGTTGGCTGATATGTTCTTCTTTCCCTGGTGTGATTTACTGACGGGTGAAGGGAAAAAAAAGGGGGAAAAACTGAAAAAAAAGAGGGGGAAGAAAACAAAAGGAGAAAAAAATGGAGAAAAGATAAACAGAAGATGATAAAATGATGATAACTCAGGGTGACCCATCAGATTCCAAAAGGAGTGTGGAAAAGTGGTTTTCAGTGGAATGACACCTTTAAACTTTTTGCACTTAATGTAAAAAGTGAGGACGCGTGACAGACGTGTGGACAGTCCAGTTTTAGAGCCGTGGGTCCAGACAAAATGTGGACATATGTTCACCTACTGATGTTGTTCAGTTAAATTTAACAGAAAACCCACGGTGTTGGTCTGTGTTTTGTTCAGGTTAAAATGTTGACACTTGTGTTTTGTCAGTGGACGTTGTTATGTTGCAGTGAACTTTAATACCAGTTGTTCATTGCTGGACAGACGTGTGTCTGTGTTGTTCCTCTGCTGACAATGTGATGACGTCATCACGACCTGTCAACTCGACTTTGAGTTTAGACTTAGAAAACTTTATCTCCATGCGGGGCAATTTGTTGTTCAGCCAGCAGAGAATCATGAAAGACACAACATAAAATTCCAATAAATAAATAAAGTGCACAGTAATAGTCCCAATGCAATTATATTAAGCCATTTATGAAGCCAATGGATGAGTTTTTAAGTCGGTTAGACCTGCATTTTGGCATCCTGTACCGGCGCCCAGAAGGGAGCGGCCTATATTGCGAGGACAGCGGGTGAGTCGGGTCAGCCAGGACTGACTGAGCTTCCTTAATCAGTCTGGTTCTATATAGGACAGCCAGCTCCTCAAAGCTGACCCCCGCTGTCCTGCTACACCTTCTAATGATGCTGTTCATCCTGTTTTTGTTGTTCAAGGTGAGGGACCCAAACCAGAAAATAACAGAGAAGGTTAAAACGGATTCAAAACAACAAGAATAAAACATCTTCATAAAAGAGATTTCCACATTAAAACTTCTCAACTTCCGATAAACATACATGCGCTGGAGGGCCTCAGTATTTGCTTAGAATGCCAGTGTATGGTCAATGATGGTACCCAGGTATTTGTACTGATGTACCGTTCCTACTGCTTGGCCGTGGATAAAAACTGGGTGGATTAGTGGAGACTTCTTCATAAAATCAATAACCATTTCCTTGGTTTTCTCCACATTAATGCTCAAAAATTAGCTTTATTGATGAATAAGTCGACTTGGAAAAAAAAACCTGAAGTCGTTAATGCCGTAGTGGGTGGTAATAAATGTGTTCAGTTGTAACCATGGACACTTATGCTGTGCGTCGCCTTTGTCTGCATGACCAGGCCTTTATATATGTGGGTAAAAATGATCAAAAGTCAATATTTATGAAAGGAGTTAATCTTTGTTGTTGAACAAACGAGTAGAAGTTGAAATGAAACATAATGAACATAACTTCCTTTTCCAAACAAAACAAGGGGTCATATTACATAAAAGTGGATTTCAGCTGCTGTTTTAACCCCACTATGTTTCAGCAGTGGATGAAAAATTCATATCATAGAGGAAAGTCAAAGTGGTGTATTCATTTACTGGTTATATAAGCTACCTTTACTCACAGACGTACGAGCTCAGCTTTAAACATGTGCAGACAAGTTGAAGAAACACGTGAACGCAGCAGCGGTGACGTGAATGTAAAATATCAGATATGATCAAAGAATATTAAATGCATTTATATAGCACAAAAAGTAACAAAGTACTATTGGTTACATTGACTGATTGATTTGATGTCTATTTTTATCATTCACAGAGAAAAGAAATTCAATTATACCTGGAAAAAGTTTAATCAGATTAATCACAGAGTTGCTTTGGGTTCATTATGTTTTAATCGTACTCTACTGTCGTGTGTGTGTGTGTGTGTGTGTGTGTGTGTGTGGGGGGGGGGGGGTTGCATTCAAATTTCCCACAAATCACACAAAAATAGTGTGGAAAGAATGTTACAAAACTTGCTGCAGTCCCTTAAAATTCCCCCCAAAATATGTTGCAGTCAATTTGAGGTTCTTAGGGATGGAGACATTTCTAAAAACATCTAGGCCGATCACTGAGCCTCATTAACCAGTTGAAGTCGGTCACAGAGGAACAAAAACACTTGCTTTGTCGGCTCACATGCACAGCTTTGCGTTGAGTACCACAGGAGTGCAGGGCTTGACTTCAAGGTTCTGATGTCCATGCGCATTAACAGTGAGAACAAAAAGAAGCTATATGCTGAAGTGAATATGTAGCAATGAAAAGGAAATGTAAAGGGGTGTAACAATAACTCATCCCTTGGGTCAGATGGTCCCATAAGACCCTCTGGTGGGCTGGTCCTGGTCCATGCTCCTCCTGTTTGACCCCTATTGTAAATCTTCCTTCATGTCCTTCAGGTGCCATGTTCTCCAGAGACCCGTCGGGCTCGTGCCGAGTCACCAACGAAGTTCCCTTGCTCCTCACCTGACTACGAGATCCGCCCGTCCCCAACGCCAGACCTGAGCCGGATTCCTGCGGGTGACGCCCAGGCCCGGGCGCTAGCCAACCTACGCCTGCAGTCCCGGAACTCCTTCACCGTCATCCCCAAACGACGGCCAGTGGTCTCATCCACAGCTCCTGACCTGGTACCCCCCAGCCCGCTTAAGTCCTCCCCGTCCCACAGAGCGGCGGAGGTGCCCACCCCCGGAGTGCCAACCTCCCACCCTCCCACCTCCACGATAACGCCCTCAAACAGGAGCGAGGAGCCACGACAGAAGGAGCCCCCTCCTCCAGTCGCCACCAGTCCAGTTTGTGCTTCACCCCCCGCTCTCAGCCCCCCTCCCTCCTCCCCACCTGCCCCCTCGTTTCCCCCATCTTCTCCAGCTGTCACCGTGTCTCCCCCCACCTCCCCCACTAAAGAACTGCCTCCCCCCGTTGATCAGCTGCCAGTAACAAACATCGATGACATTGAGGTGGAGCCCCCCCAGCGCGTGCCTGCCCCCAGCCCCCTGGTGCACAGGAAAAAGGGCAACACCTTCACTGTGGTGCCTAAACGGAGGGTGGAGCCCGAGGTCCAGCCTGGCTCACCTGAGCCCCCGCAGGACGCCCCGCCGGGGTCCACGCCACCTCAGGCCCCCTATGCCCAGCTGGGGTCCCTGCTGAAGAAACGCTACCCTGCTGCTGAAGAGATCCAGGTCATAGGAGGTTACCTGTCCCTCGCCAAGTCCTGCCTGACCAAGAGCGGCTCCATGGGCAAGAAGGTAAGGAAGGGGGGGAACTGTAGAACCTGGATGGTTCACCTTTAGAGCCTGGGGGGTCCTTCTGTAGAATTGAAACCCCACCTGTAGAGCTGTCATGTATCTGTTTGGGAACAAGTTACAGTTTTTAGCTCATCCGGATGAAGTCGCGATGAGCTATTGCCATCGTGCTTCGTCTGTCGCCGTCGTCCACAATTCACTTAAATCTCTTCTCCCTCAATTCTCAACAGATTTCAATTCTGATTGATTCATTAGATAGATCTACGCATTAGGCTCAAAACTTATCACTTTGTTTGTCGAAATTTGCCTTTGTAAACTATTTGTTTACAAATGTATTTTTCCAGTCTGTCACTAAAATCACTACCCTTCCCTCAGATTTCAATTCTGATTGATTCATTGGAAAGTAATTGATAATATATTGTTATTGTTATTATACAATATTAGTTTGAACCAACAACCTCCTGCGTATCATTGAACATCTTTAACCACAGTAATATGTCATTACCCAGTTACCTACTGTTGTTCAGTCACATGTTACTCCAGAAGAGCTTTGGGGGCTTCCTATACCATTCACACTGTTTTTATCATTTGTTGATAAAAAACACACAATGGGATTGATTTGATCATCTATTGAATGAATCCCTTTTGTTGATAGTAAGACATCACAGTTGAGGTCTGGATGAGCACAGGGACATTGTCACTATGTTTTATTTATTTATTTTACTTGAATTTCCTTCGGGATCAATACATCATCTGTCTGTCTGTCTAACTATCTATCTGTCTGTCTGTCTAATTTTATCACACATTCATAGATTTAATTTCAGTATAAACGTATAAACATATCATCCACAGTCCCCACTTCATGAATAACTAAATAAGATCTGTACAGAATAAAGACTGCGGTGGAATAAATGCAGTGCAGATGAAGACGCTGTCGTACATTATAAACATCTGAATGAAAAGTTAGACTGTGTTCGTTTGATTTAAATTTCCACCCTGTCCAGTTCTACAGTAAAGATAAAGGTAAAATACCTAAAGTGTATTTGTCTCATATCTAGCGCTGGGTAACTAAATCGATTTAATCAATCTTGCATAGATTTCATTTTAATTTTGCGTAATTGATTAATAGTGGATGAGATCGATTTTTCAGAGCAGGACCACAACTCGGGTGGCACCGACCGTGTTGCCCCGATGAGGATAGGACGTGTCCATCACTCACAACATACTTCTGTGACTTTCTTTTCTCAGATTTCAGACTTTTCTTCCCTCATAATTCTGACAATAGTCTTTAACAACAAAAATTATTGGACCTGTTTTTTTCTAGTGGCCCTAATCCTCTTCTGTAGGGTTATTATTTCACATAATTGACATTACACAGGATTATATGGAAGAGGATTAGGGCCACTGAAAGAAAAAAAATCAAATATATTATTATTATTATGAGAGGAAAAAAAGTCACAATTCTGACTTTTTTCCTCAGATTTGTGACTATAATTATATTAAAACAATACTGGCTTTTTTTTTATTTATTTAACTTTTTTTTTTTAATCCGGTGTTCCTAATCTTCTGCTGTAGGGTTATTATTACACATTATTGGAGGGTCTTGCACTCAGATACTTGGAGGGAAGTGAAAGGGTGAATAGAAATACTGCTGAACCAAACAGTCAGTGTTAAGTTTATTAGAGGTTGAGTTTTTTATCGGTTCATAATGGAGTCATCTGCCGCCTGTTCCCAGAGGCATCATTAAAGTTTCCTGTGGTCTAATTTTAGCGTGGGGGCATCACCCAGGAGCATATGTTGTTTTCACTCGGGGTGTCTACAGGGTTTTAAAAAGTATTAAAAAGTGATAAATTAAAAATCCAATATTTAATAGCCATTAAAAGTATTACATTTGGTGAAAAGGTAGGTTTTTTTAAGAGGGTTTTTTTTCCCCCTTTTGGACAATGAGCCATTATATTTTGATTGAAGGAGTCATTCCATGGTTATTTCACTATGTTCTTCAATGTTATTGCTATTAAAAAAAAAAACATCCTGATTGTTTTGTTTCCAGCTGTTTTTGGAGGGTATTAAAATGACTAGAGGTGGAACAACCGAGTTACTGGTATTTCCTCATACATGTTCATTACGCGGTGATGAGGCACCTCTGATTGGCTCAGAATGCGTGAAGGAACACCCCCTCCCCTGCTCTGTGTGTGTTTACCAGATTAGCATCCAGCTAGGTTTCATGCAGTCTCTTGTTTTGAAAACGAGCAGGAAAAAAAACAAGGCTTTATTTCCACAGAGAGCACATGAACCAGTTTGATCCAACATTTCTTTCCAGTTTGTGCAGCAGCTGTGGTGTTGTCTTCTCTTGTAGATGCTAATGCTAATGCTACTTCAGATTCACTGCAATGGGGGACAGGTTTAACCCCAGGTGGGTGATGCCAATGTCCCAGTGACGTGTAGTGGACAGGCTTTTTCTGAGTGGCTCGTGTCTCTGTTGTTTTCTATGAATGGTAAATACAGCCAGTGGAGGGGACACACCATGCAGCAAAGGCAGCGTGTGTTGGTAACTTGGGGTGACCCATCAGATTACAAAAGAAGTGTGGAAAAGTGGTGTTCAGCGGAATGACACCTTTAAATAAATAAAAATCTTACTTGTAAAATTTGCATATGGTTGTCGTTTGTAGCTAGATGTAAAAATCTCTCTCTGTCTCTCTCTGGGTCTCTCTCCTTCTGTCTCTTTCTCTGTGTCTCTCTCCCTCCCTCTGTCTCTCTCTCTCTCTCTCTCTCTTTCTCTCTCTCTCCATCTCAAACTCATTTTCTTCAGGAGCCATATTCAGTGTTATTTGATCGCCAGTGGGACAAACCACTAAAATAATAGCATACAGTGTTTCCTGCAGAAAATTGCCCAGTCAAGGTGGTGTTGCATTGGTGTTGCATTAGCATTGTGCGGTGACACTGCAGGTTTAACAATGTTCTATCTGAACTTCTCATTTGTCCATGTGTTTTATTATGGATCAGTTCTACAAAGACACTAAACACTTAGTAACAGAATGAACAGAATGGTTCAAATTGTGCTGAATTTTCATGAGACATTTCACGTTGTTCATATTTGTTCAGGTTATTCACATTTTATTGTTACAGGATAGTTTGTAAATGTAAATATTTTCCTAATTGAATTTTATATTTTGCACTAAAACAAATATAAAAAAATTGATTGATTTAAAGTTGTCATTATTAATGGGTAAAGAAAAAAATTGAAGAAAATATGGAGTCATTTTGGAAGTTATTATGCTTTTTATGCCATTGGCCACATTGAAACCATCGGCAAGGCCGCATTTGGACTCCGGGCTGCATATTTTAGACCCCTGCTGTACAGGGACTGTAACTAATACCCTGTAGCTAAATAACTAACTGTCTTTAGATAATGTGTAATGTAATATTGGATGTCATATGTATGTGTGTGTGTGTGTGTGTGTGTGTGTATATATATATATATATATATATATATATATATATATATATATATATATATATACAAAAGGTTTCTGATTGACAGTTGCAACTTGGTGTCATGATGGTTGTTAAAAAAATTGGAAAGTCATAATAGTAGTAAATTTAACTTAAAGATTGGTGTGTATACCCTATTCCTTTCCTCTGTCTGTCCGTCTTTCGAACCGTGGGTGTTAATCCTCCACTGTTGTTCCACTCTATGCTGCAGTCTTAAACCTTCTTGTCCCATCATTTGACCTGTTCTAGGTTCTAGGCATCTTAAGTGGATTAAAAGCGCGTGTTTACACAGCACCTCAGAACGCTCTGCTGCCCATGGCTGTCCTACTAGTGCCTGGTATTGATGGTTTTGTACGGTTAAAGGAGGGGTGGGAGATCTTTTTTTTGAACATTTTTGACCATATTACTTGAAAACCTCTTCACTATCCCATATCACACACTGAAATAGAATATTTGCAAAAACCCCCAAAATGTTTTAGTCCAGTCTACAGGGTGGAACCAGAGGAAAACTCTGGCCAATCATTCTACTGATCATCTTTACAACATTTGATTTGCTGACACATCCATCAAATATCAGTCCACCCCCAAAATGTCAGATATTGACCAAACAGAATGTTCCAACACTGTGTGTAAACTACCGGTGTAACACCATAAACTATTGTCCTTATCCATTGGTTTTCTCATGTTGTTTATTTCATGCTTCTAAACCTTTTGTTAGCTAAGCTTCATGTGACACAATCTGATAAATGTTGTTTATTGTTCTGTTATTTACAATGATAATTGACGTTGAGTTCTGGTGAATGGTCGTGAACCTCAGTGATCCCTCCAGACATCATGTGTGTTCATGTGTTTTTGAAGGTGTGGTTTTGAGGGGTGGGCTGACAAAAAGGCATGGGTGTGTAAACTAGAGATGTGACTTTAGGTCCAAAACTCTGCTCGAAATTTGCTGGAAACTATTCAAATATTATTCGAAAATCCAACGTGTTTCCACGCCTGTGTTTCTGTTATTGCGATATTTTTGTCTTGCATTTGTTTTATGTATTTGTGTTGTTGGTTGTTAATCTTTCTTGTGTTTGCAGCGTTTTGTCGATGTGGTGAATTTGCCCCTGTCAGCCACCGTACATTGCAAGTCAATGCGGGATTCTTTCCAACTGAAACACAAGTAATAACAACTAAATGTTCCTTGTGACACTCCCAACACATCCTAAAAATGTCATCAAAATCCATCCATAGTTTTTTTTAGTTATCCCCCCCCCCCCCTTTTTTTTTTTTAAAGTGTAAAAGAAGAGTTAATGAGGGCAGATTCAATGTGTTCACATCCTTTTGTCCACATTGTTTGTCTCCTAATCATGTCAGATTTCAGCTGTGAGCGTCTGTTTGTGTTTCATTAGGGTGAATGATCAGAGGAAGCTCCTCATTGAATGTTTCCAGTTTTGCTGCAGGCGTTCTCCAGACTGTGCTGAGCTTTATTTACATGGTGCTGTTGTTTATGCTGTGACAGTAGGAGGAAGTAACGTGTGGTCATTGCCCGTGGCCTTGGTTTTTAAGTGAAAAAAGTGTTTTTATGGACATCCTGTCATCTGCAGCAGAAGCACCCGCCCTTTACAACCACTCTTTATGGTTCCGAAGATCATTCCTCCTGTTCATGTCCCACATTAACCCATGAAGACCCAGTGTTACGTCTGTGCTACACATCAAATGTATTTTCTTCTCCATTTAACCTTTTATGTGATTTAGCACCATTTATTATTGTACTGTTATCCTCTGTATTTTTGCATTTTTCTGTCATAATCTGATGTTTCAATATCATCAAGATCAATATCATTAATGAAAATGAATAATAAACCACAAATTAATAAGTAACATGAACACAGTAAGACACAAATGGAACAAAATGGCAGAAACATTAAATAAAATAAATAAGGTTCAAAACAGGTGGAATAACAGGTGGAATAACAGAGAAAAGACGAACGGTTGAAATCGAAGGAACTCAGAATGTTCATCAGTTTAGGATGTTGAACATGGACTGAACTGGAACATATTGAACAACAAGTATTTGAACTTTGGCCCAGTACGTTTTGTTTTGAGCTCTTAAAAAAATCAGTTCAGATGCTTTCTGCCACTTGATTGAACTCCAAAAACAATTAAACAGTCATAACTTCATAAACATACAGTGGGGAAAAAAGAAAAATCACAACCAAACTGGAAACCATAGTAAAAAGAAACAAATCCCAACCCGTTTATTTTTAGTTTCACTCACTGCTCTGTTTTACCCCATATGTTCAGAATTATTATGAATATTTAGAATAACTCATACAGATAGAACACTCACCAATGATGCGTCAGAAGCTAAAGGGTTTAAAAAAATGGAATTATTCCGATTACTCGATTAATTGATGAAAAAATCAACAGAATACTCTATTACAAAAATATCCAATAGTTGCAGATAGGGCATTAAAGACTTCAGCTTTTTTTCAAGTCGACTTATCTGTCAATAAAGTCGAAGTCGAGTCGACAGGTCGTGATGATGTCAGCAGAGGAATAACACACGGCTGTCCAAAACAGTTAGTTTGTCCATCTGTCCAGTCCGTCTCTCCCGTAATTTATATTAAAGTTCACTGCAGCATAACATATGTCTGCATTTTGTCTGGAGCGATGGCTCTAAAACCAGACTGTCCACAGCAGACGTCTGTCACACGTTTTATATTAAATGGCAAAAGTTCTAAGGTGCACACCACACTGTCCACTTCAAGTTTGGAGAAAAAACAAGTGTGTTGTCTTAAAGTGTGTTGTCTGCGCTGGTGCTCAGGTTAGCTAGCAGATGCCTCTTCAGATGGCCGTGCTGATTTTTGTTTTTTTCATCTAAGGTGAAGTATTTCCACATATGCGACGTGTGTCTGTCACTCTCTTTTGTTTTGACAGACCCACCACCTCTTTTACCTGCAGCAGCCATGTTTCCTCTTGGTTACGTCTGACCAGGGCTTGTGTTCACGTGCCGAGGGAGAGAAAGAATAACCTGTGACCTGTCGACTATTCCAAATTGAAGTAGACTTGTGGTACAGGAATCAACGTGTTGACTAGTTAAGTGTTTCCCAACCCTGGTCCTTGAGGCACACTATCCTGCATGTTTGAGATGTTTCCCTCTTTGAACACACCTGACGGTCATTGTCATTCGTCTGCAGAGCTGATGATAGACTGATCATTTGAACCAGGTTTGTTTGGAGAGAGAAACATATAAAACATGCAGGATAGTGTTCCTCGAGGACCAGGGTTTGGAAACACTGGACTAGTTGACATTTCTGTTAATGCCCTAGTTGCAGCCCTTCACACCTCTGGGTGTGCTGTAAGACGGTCCTACCGGATACACCAGAACAATAGAAGAAGTAAAGCGCATCCCAGTTTATACTGGCACAAAACACCCTGGAAACAAACAAGAAGAAGAAGGCATGTGTAGGCGTCTCTGCTGCTTGTCCTGTTGGTTTAACATCAGTACATTTTCCTTCGATAACACCAGTAAACTTGACATTTGTTTTCATTTGACAAAGAAAAAAAAATCAGTATGAGCTCCAAATATTGGTTTAGAAACGTCCACCGCCTGTATCGATCATGGGGTAAACATGATGGGAAAAAAAAAAAAATCAAAATTAAAAATCAATTTGGGTCAATCGCTAGTAAAATAGTTAATGAAACAAGGTTAGGAGATTTGCATAAAAACACAGCTTTGACTGTTCTTTTGTGACGTCTGAAGTTGCGATTTTTGATCCAAAGCGATAGATTGTTCAGCCCTAGCCACTGTTGTTTTTAATTGCATGTAGATCCCACCCTGCCTTTTGTCCTCATCAGACCTGCTGCTCCTTTTGTCGTTCCGTCGTCCCGGTCATCATCAAGGCCCACATTTGTTTTCTTCTTTTCTTTTCTGGGCAGGGCTGCGTTGGCAATTACAAAGGCACCCAGGCTCGGCCCTGGCCCTGGCCTCGGCCTGTGTAATTTGTGTGGAATTTTTACTCTTCGCTGCCTCCATGTGAAAAGGAAAGAGTGGGTTTGTCAACGCTCTTTTTCCACCAAACCACTTTTTTATATGAGGAAAAGCGGCGGCAGAGGAACATTCCAGGAGCAGCTGATCATGCCTGCTTTCTCTGTTTCCTGTTGCATGTTCTGCTTTATGAGCCTCTTCAGGGATTGTTTCCACTGTACGTCCACAAGCACCACTCTGCTTTGTTCCCATGATGCCCTGCTTTCTTCCTGAGCGGTGGCGACCCTTTCATCTCCTCTATTAGAACAGACACTTGTTGGAAGAGCCACTGGTACTGTAAGGCTACGTTTACAGGATGTTTTTTTTAATTCTGAATTATTTATTCAGAATAATGTAACTCGGAATTAAAGTGTTTATATGAAAATGTTAATTCTGAACAAAGGTTTCCATGGGAAATGGGTGTAGAGCTGCACAATATATTGTCTGAGAATCGACATTGCAATGTACAGACGTTTTCCCACAGAGTAGTTCTAGGTACGATATAGTTCTAAGACCTATATAGTTCCTAGGGAACCTTTGGGTTTGCATTCCAACAGGGAGGGGTTAACGTAACGCCAACGTCCACGACAGTGACATATTCTTTAAGCACTAAATTCAACGATCACACAAGGAAGTAGATTACAGTGCTACTATAAACTACAATATAGAATGAGGATGACACAGTATTTGTTCTGTGTCACAGGAATGTTAATGTTAATTCTTGTGATACAGGAACACACAGCTGACAGTACTGGGCTCTACCAATCACCAAACACCTAAGTCATATAGTTCCTAGAAAACTAAAAAAAGACTCTGCCTGTGAGTAGGAACGAAAAAGGTTTGTTGAACTACGTAGATCCTCTGCTGTGGGAAAGAAAGGGAGAACAAAGGTTCCAGGAACTAAAAAGGTTCCTACAGTGGGAAAGTGCCTCACATTTGCACAATAGTCACATTGCAGGTCCTGCAATTATTTTTATTTTATTTTTTATTTATAATTTTGTAATTATTTGTATATATATAATTTTTGTTTATTTAATTTTTTAATTTAATTAAAAAAATATTCTTTATTTTTGATTTGTCTTCATTATTTATTTAAATGTATTTTATTTTTAAAGTGTTTATTTTTAATTAATGTGTTTTTATTATTTGTCTTATTTATGTATTCATTATTTCATTTTTACATTTACAATACAATGTCGACAGCGCAGAATATCTGCCTCATCAATTAAATGTGAAATATGAGCAACGAAAGCAGGAGCATGTACAGGATGACAGAATAGTGTTAGAGGAATTATTAATCTGGGTGAGATTTACCTTGTATGTATCTGTGTCTGTGTCTGTATCTGTGTGTGTGTATGTCTGCAGAGACATATGCTATAACTCAATGAATACTTGAGATATCATGAAATTACATGGGCATATACATATGGCTAATGTGCATCAGATGCAATGATCTATTTGAGTAAAGGTCAAAGGTCACATGTATAACTATAACTTAAGAATAGAGGGTCACAGAACTTTCAGATTGGTATGAAATGATGCGGAGTGAAGATTTCTAAAAGGTTTTCAGATCTCTGGAGGTCAAAGGTGACATGTTGCAAAATTAATTTCTGTAGCATTATGGGGGTGAGATTAGGCATTGTCTGAGTATTTGTCGAAATCAGAATCAGAATAAACCATTGACTATTTGGAATTGAGTTTAATTTGGAATTATAATTTTCAACCAGAATGAGGTGTTTACATGGTTCATCTAAAAGAGAATTAACCTTTATTCTGAAGTAAACAGGAATGAAAATCTCTCATGTAAACAAGGCTTATGTATATACATGTAGATACCATATTTTCCAGACTATAATGTGCACTTAAAAGCCTTTTGTTTTCTGAAAAACAACAGATCCAGAGCACCTTATATATGAATTAATTTTGGTTTTGCTTCGTGATTTTGTGTTGTACACAGCACTCGCAGTGTGGAGTAAAAACATACTGTACTTTATAATATTACAGTCTGTGTGTATAAGGACTGAACTGAAAAGGTCTGTGTTGTATTTTCCGTGTTATAACTGAACAATTTTGACAGTTACTATGAATACACTAACATTTGATTTAGCTGAATAAGATTGTGTCGCCTGGGGGGCGCAGTTGCTGCTCTCCTTCCTTCCTGCCCCCGGGTGTCAGTGCGGAATGTTTTGGATCGGTGGGGGATGGAGGATGCTGTGAGTCCAAGCAAGCCCCACCAGGGTCTGACTCCAGCTCAGACCCAGTGGGTTAGCTCGCTGCGTTTTTTGTCCCTTGCTGATTTGAGGTGTTTTGCAGCAGCAGGAAAGTGGCAGCTGTAGTTTTTAGCCAGTTAACACTGTGCCGTAGCTTTAGCCTGCCTACCTTTGTCAGCTCTAGGTTAGCACTTAGCTTTAGCATGTCTACCTCCGTTAGCTCAAGGTTAGCTCTTAGCTTTAGTTGTCTACTTAAGTTAGTTCCAGGTTAGCTTTTACCTTTAGCCTGTCTACCTCTGTTAGCTCCAGATTAGCTCGTAGCTGTAGCCTGTCTACCTCCATTAGGTTCAGGTTAGCCCTTAGATTTAGCCTGTCTACCTGTTAACTCTTAGCTGTAGCCTATCTACCTCGATTAGCTCCAGGTTAGCTCTTAGCTACAGGTAGTGCAGAGCTTGATAGATGTCAATCAATCTCGCCCACTTACTCAGCTCCACCTCTGAATCCATTTTTGGAATTTCCAGGAGTGACAAATGTATGTGACCGTCTGTGGCGTTAGGTGTTGCATGAACGGAAGCTCTGTCTATTTCGTATGAACGGTTATGTATTTTTTCCCATAAATAAATGGACACAGGGAGCACACACTTAACCCCCCCCCATGGCTCATTTCCAGATGCATCTTCCAGCAGCATCTATCACTAAGCTGGAAATGCTACTTTCCAATTTTACGGAGGGAAATGGCGGTGGGATGGGAACCCCCGGGGGAAGCGGGTGGTCCCGGCCGAAGCGTTTTCACAGGAAACTCTTGAGTGGATTTTATGCAAATGCAGGAGTGATGCGGCACAAGAAGCTGCACTTGACCTACATACAGTCGCTCTTCCAACAATTCCCTGTTCTAATAGAGAAGAGGAGATGACAGGGACGGGCCTTATCACCCAGCACCACTCAGGAATACAGCAGTGCATCATGGGAGCAAAGCAGAACAGACTGAGGCTCTAAACCATGGCTGTCAAACATAAGGCCTGCCAAAAGGTCCAATGTGGCCCGTAACAATAAAGATATTGAAGGTGTCCTTCCGCTGAAAACCACTTTTCCACGCTCCCTTTGGAATCTGATGGGTCACCCTGAGTTACCAACACATGCTCCTTTGACAGTGGTTCATCACCTCCACTGACTGCATACTGCATTCACACAAAACAACAAGAGGAACCAGGGACCCAGAAAAAGTCGGTCCATCTGATGTCAGATGGACTTTAGCATCACCCACGTGGGGTTAAACCTGTCACCAGCAGTGAATTTGAAGTAGCATTAGCATTAGCATTTACAACAGAAGACAGCGCCACAGTAGCTGCTGCACAAACTGTGAAAAAATGGCAGATCAAACTGGTTCATGTGCTCTCTGTGGAAATAAAGCTGCACATTTTTAGAACAAATAACGGCACAAAACCTAGGTGGATGCTGCTTGGGTAAAGGTAAATACATACACAGCGAGGGGGGAGGGGGGAGTGTTCCTTCACGCATTCTGAGCCAATCAGAGACGCCTCGTGACTGTGTATGAGGAAGTACCAGTAAACTCTGTTGTTCGACCTCGTCATTTTTCTACAAAATAATCTGGACGTTTTTTTTTAAATAGAACTAACACGCAATGTATTCACTTACAATGGAGAACACAGTAATATTAATGAAATAACCATGGAATGACAGCTTTAACAGTGTTTGGATCTGGATGTTCGTAACTTATTTGTAAACTAGTGTTCTGTGTTCGCTAATGATTTATTATATCGGTCATTAACAATCCCTTAAAGGGTTTTAGAAAATTCAAAGAACTCCTCCGTCCCATTTTTGAGATATGTCCATTTTAATATTTAAACACATATGACATCACTGACCTTATGTGACATCGCACAATGACCCAATTTCACGTTGGATCTAATGTTAAATATGAAGCACAAGATATTTAACAGATTTAACAAAATATGTCAATAACCTGCTTTAAGGTGAAGGTCAAACATTTTGCGAATATACCATTTGCTTAACGTCAAAACGGGACGTCATGGAGTCTATCGGCGTTGTCTCGTCTGATGTTCAAAGGGAAGAAGAAGTGAATGCAAAAAAAAAAACACCTTATATGGTCTGGTCTGGATTCTGAGTTATCACCACTGATGTGTTTTAGCTCTTGACCGTCACTGTGACCTTGACCTTTGACCTTTATAGCTCAACATTAATGGTTTAATCCCTGAAAGTTTCATGAAAATCCATCCATAACTTTTTAAGTCATCTTACTGACAAACAAATGCACGGTAACATCACGGTACATCTAAATAATGAAAACTACACATTTTAATGTTAAAAAGTCAAATTACATGAAAGACTTTATATTGACAAACCATCCTTTTACAAATACCTGAGCAAATATGAAGGAGCTGAAATATTTGAAGAGAAGTAAGTGTCATTTTACAAATATTCTGCCTGTGACCAAATGTTTAGTGCAGGGGTGTCAAACTTATTTCAGTTCAGGGGCCACATTAAGCCAAATTTGATCTGACCAATGAAATGATAACATGAGAATATACAAATTATGTTAAATCCAAACTTTCCTCTGGTTTACAGTGAAAAAAAGTGAAGTTATGTGATGTTTACATCCTTTAAAACAATGTGAATAACGTGAACAAACTGAAATTTAATTTTAAAAAGTATGTTCAATTTGAACAATAGGTTTCAGTTCATCATTTACACATCCGTCTGCTGCTTTTATTATGAAAAGCCCATGTGTAGTTGTAAGGTGGGGGTGGGGTATGTGTAGAATGTCTTATGCTTTTATTTTGAAAAACCCTGTGGTTAGTTTTAAGATAGGGATAAACTGTCTACTTTTATTTTGAAAAGTCCTATGGTTAGTTGTAAGGTGGGGGTGGGGTGTGTGTAGAATGTCTTATGCTTTTATTTTGAAAAGTCTTATGGTTAGTTGTAAGGTGGGGGTGGGGTGTGTGTAGAATGTCTGGTAAATAATTAAACACAATGGACTTTCACACCTGTACTCAGACACACAATGCAAATGGAGGAGTGTGCCCTTTCATTGGCCTTCCTGTGTTACTCAGGCCATGCTGGGCCGAGCCAGGGCAGGTATTTTTAACCTGCTGCAGGAGTGACATTTAAGCACAAGGAGAAAGGAGGAGCAGGGAGGAAGGAAACGTTCTTCAGTCTGACAGAGACAGGAGGGGGGTGGGTGGTGGTGGGGGGCAGGTCTGACCCCAGTGTTTCAGATGTTTAATCTTTTACTGTTTCATAACTTTTACATCCTGATCACAAAAGTTTAACACCAGAGTATTTACTTACACCCGATCTGAACAAATACAACACTGCTACTACTACTACTACGACTAGTACCGTGCAGCTGAACGGTGCAGGAAGAATATATGACCGACAGACGATCATCAACTTGAGGAAAATTGGTAAAAACTTGGTCTCTGCAAACCCAGTGACGTGGACCGTTCTACAGAACCTGGGTCTGCTGAGCCGGTCAGATCCAGCGTCCTACAGTGGAGTCTACCCCCACAGAGGCTCCGCCTCCGGCGACATCAGAAGCAGCACGAGAGGAAGTAGAAGCATGGCTGTCACGGTGGATTTATAGCTAAGCTAAGAGCTAACCCAATCCGACCGCCGCTTCCATCAGTCCTGCTCGCCAACGTACGCTCACTGGAAACCAAACTGGACCTGAAGCTGGATTTAAACACCAAACATGATCCACCAGACTGATGCATCCTCATTCTCACTGAGACGTGGCTCAACTCTTCTGTCCCAGACACCGACATTAACCTGGGCGGGCTAAAATATAAATCTACATTTTCTTTTAACACATATTTCATACAAAATGTGTAAATTTTTTAAAATAATTTTTACAGGGTTTGAGGGGTAGTATTGGGGGTTTTGGAACGAATTAGGCCTTTTAAATGTAAAATATGACTTTTTACGAAAAATTCACAGTACAAAAACACTTCTGGAATGAATTAATTTTCGTAAGTAAAGGTGCCACTGTATTATTACTGCTGCTGCTGCAGGGTTCTCCCCAGAAATTATGAGGAAGGAGGTGTGGGACACGGTCCTTTGATTGAGGGTCCTGTGGTAGACAGTCTTTTAGTTGACGGTCCTCTGGTCAACTGGTCTTCTTCTGCTTCTTCTTCTTCTTGTAGTATAACGTTAGCCTAGCTGTGCGACCCCTATTCATTACAGTCACTTTGTTACGCCCTTTGACTCTATACTTCACTGTGATTGGTTGGCCAGTTTCAGGGAAATCTAGCCAAAAGTTACATTGAGCGAAACTAGACTATTACTGTAACATTTTAGATTTGTTAGGTGGGTCTAGTGTGGCTAGTATAACGTGTGTTCGTAGGTAAAACTATAATAATGTCTCATATTAGGAAAAATGAGGCAGGTTTATTTTCCATTTGATGCTGGAAAGGAGGCTGTTAATTCAGTACGTTTGTAAAAACATACATGGAACATCTGGAGGAAAATAAACTCAGATGGTTTATCCATCCAATGCTCATAAAACGCTAACAGCAACATTTGTAATTCGATTCAGAAACGTGCAGATTGAAGCTGAAGTTTCCTCTTTATTTGACAGATGATGCTCAATAATCCACAGAAACAGGAGACGCCGGCAGGATCATTTTCATCTGTTCCCAGAAACAGACTAAAAAAAACAAGAAGGAAAACATCACAAAGCATAAATAAAACAAAGAGAAGAAACGGACAAAGGCACAACAGCCAGGGAACTTCACTTTTAATCTGGTCTCACAATATATCCATTCTTAAAATGCACTTCCTGAACACACACACACACATATACACACACACACACACAAATAAAATCATGATTTTGACTGTTCTGTCTCAAGGTTGTTGGGGTTTTTTTTACTCAAATTTTCCACAAAATATACAAAAATACACTATGCAACAAAAACATACAGAGAAAAAAAGAAGGCTACATTCTAACAGGTGCTAGCATTCACCAGTTAGCAATACGTTAGCATTACGTAGACGCTGTTGATGTGTGGATGATTGTGATTGAGGTGTTGCAACATTGATGAAGTACAGCAGTAGTAGGCTAATGCTAATGCTGTAGTAGTGGGCTAATGCTAATACTACTGAAGTAAACTAATGCTCCAGTGGTAGGCTAATGCTAATGCTGTAGTAGTGGGCTAATGCTAATACTACTGAAGTAAACTAATGCTCCAGTGGTAAGTTAATGCTATGTGTACACACTGTTGTTTGCCTTCCACCGCCGCCGAGCCTGTTTGTGACATGAATTAAATCGATCTTTGAGGAAATGAATTTGCAACATTTTTTTGTCCTGAAATGATCAGAATTCCTGGAGGAATGTTTTCGTCTCTACTACAGACAGATGTTTTTGTCCGTCCTTCTGCTTCACTCAGGAGAAGGTTCTAGATCCAGCTTTAGTTGAATAGATCAGCCTCAGTTTGGGTAGAGGTCAAAGGTCGGATCCAGGTTGAACATGTGTTTCACTTCCTGTTTCTTTTTCTTTTCCTGCCTTTGAAATGTCCCAGAAGTCTGTTGGGTTTTGCGTCTTCCACTCAGCGGTTTGGGGTTTTTCCAGTGTCTGAAGGAACCGGACCAGAAGCAGAACCCAACAAACATCTGCTGGAAACTCACGCTTTTCTATTTTTGTTCTGCTTTTATAACTGTGGCTTTTTCTGCTTCTGAAGGAGTTTCCAGCGCATCACCCATGGTTTACATAGTTTTTGGTACGAATTTGTGTACTTTAGTATGTTTTGCATAGTTTGGTATATTATTTATGTATTTCTTCGTGTATTTTTGCATAGTTTTGGTACTTTTTGTGTATTTTTGGTATATTTTTATATAGTTTAGTGTATTTTTGTGTATTTTTGCATAGTTTGGTATATGTTTATGTATCTTTAGTATATTTTTATACATAGTTTATAATATTTGTGTATTTTTACATAGTTTAATATATTTTGTATGTTAGTGTATTTTTGCATAGTTTGGTGTATATTTTTTATATTTTTTCACATAGTTTATTATATTTTAGTGTATTTTGCATAGTTTGGTACATTTTTCTATATTTTTAGCATTTTCTTATGTATTTTAGTGTATTTTTGCATAGTTTGGTGTATTTTAGTGTATTTTTTTTAATGGTTTGGTACATTTTAATGTATTTTTACATAGTTTTGGTAAATGTTTCCGTATTTTAGCGTCATTTTGCATAGTTTTTGTTATATTTTTAGTGTATTCTGTGTATTTTTGCATAGTTTTTTTGTATATTTTATTACATTCTTTGAGTATTTTAGTATTTTCTGTGTGTATATTTTATGCATGTTGGTGTATAATAACTCCGAGGCCTGTTGTAGTTTTATTTCTATAAACTAATAAAGGCAGTGAGTTTCTCTAAAATGACAAGACAAACATGAAAGCGTACAAAGCCTACTTCTGATCCTCAGACTAAAACAAAGTGTGAAGTCGAGTCAAACGCACGCTTTTCAGGTTCATGTGAAGGTGAGATGTGACTGTGGTTCAAACTCCAGCTGCTCCTCAACCATCCAGGGAGCCGCAGGCAGGCCGGCCCATGTGCACGTGGCTGTAATTAGAATTCAGCCAGCGAAGTTCCACTATCATAGTCATGTTTAATTCAGTATGTGTGTGTGTGTGTCTTTTAAAGTGCACCAAGACACTAAAAGCAGGCAGCGTTTATCTGATGTGGCTTTTAGAAAGTTCTGAAAAACAAGCCAAGGCTGTGAGCGACTGAAAGCAAGTGCCAAAGAATACACTCAAATGTACCAAAAACTATACAAATATACACTAAAATACTCAAAGAATACCTCCAATTATACAAAAAACCTGTACAAATATGCATAAAATATACAAAAAACTGCTAATATACACTAATATACTCAAAAAATACATCTAAATATACAAAAAGGTAAAAATATGCATAACATATACAAAAAACTGCAAATATACACTAAGATACTCAAAGAATACCTCCAAATATACAAAAAACCTGTAAAAATATGCATAAAACATACAAAAAACTATGCAATGATATAATAAAATACTCAAAGAATACATCTACATATACAAAAAATATAATATAATATAAAAATATGCATAAGATATACAGAAAACTATGCAAATATACACTGTAATACTCACAGAATACATCAAAATATACAAAAAACTGTTAAAAATGCATGAAGTACTTCAAAAATACAATGTACAAAAGTATGCAAAAATATACTAAAATACGCAAGTAATACACCCAAATATACAACAAAACTGCTAAAATACACTACGAAGACAGAAATGTACAAAAACTATGCAAAAATATACTGAAACACTCAAAGAATACACTAAAACACACATGGAATACAATAAAATGTACAAAAAACTGCAAAAATACACTAAGAATACACGAAAAGTACCAATTACATATGTAAAACTACACAAAAAATTTACATAGATGATAAAAAAATATGCCAAGATACACACAGAATATGCTAAAATGTACAAAGATAATGCAAAAGTACACTAAAATGTACATAAATGTAATAAAATGCACGTATGTTTTATCTAAAACTGCAAAAAAAACTAGTGCTATTTTGTTTTTGGAGGTATTTATTTATTTATTTGATTTGAAGGTGAAATATTTTGTCAGATAAAATAAAACCCACTTTGTTTTCTGTGTCCGAGTCGTGGATAACAGATGCAAAAACATGGCTGAGAATGTGCGTATTTTTGTACATGATGTAAATGTTATTCAAATGCATTCAAAGTGTCATTTGGTTTTAACTCATGTAAACTTTTATAGGCGTCTGATGGGACTGTGTCTGTGAATGACTTTAACAATGTTTAATAAACTCATACATTTAGCTTCATTACACCTGCACATACGTCCACTGGGTAGTTAGTAGGACTGTCTCTCTGTCTCTCTGTCTCTCTCTCTCTCTGTCTCTCTGTCTCTCTGTCTCTTTCTCTCTGTCTCTCTCTCTCCGTCTCTCTGTCTCTGTCTCTCCGTCTCTCTCTCTCTGTCTCTCTGTCTCTGTCTCTCTATCTCTCTATCTCTCAGTCTCTCTGTCTCTCTCTCTCTGTCTCTCTCTCCGTCTCTCTGTCTCTCTCTCCGTCTCTCTGTCTCTCTCTCTCTCTCTGTCTGTCTGTCTCTCTCTGTCTCTCTCTCCGTCTCTCTGTCTCTCTCTCTTCCTGTCTCTCTCTCTATCTCTCCGTCTCTGTCTCTCTCTCTCTCTCTCTCTCTCTCCCTGTCTCTTTCTATTTTTTTCTATATTTCTCTATATTGTTTTCATAGATGTGGTAAATATTTGTGTATTTTAGTTAGGGTTTGGTAACTAAAGTCGGTGTAGGTATGGAACCAGGTTAACTTTAAAGTTAGTAACCAGGTAAAATTTCACCTGAATTTAGATACCAAACATATATACAGCTGTTGTTTAATTATACCTTCTGTTGTCTGTTATACAGAAGCGTGCACACAGTGGTGCAGTATGGTTACAGTTCACAAAAAGTTCCAGATTCTTCCATTTGTTACAGGTGCCAAAAGACATTTACATTATGTTACATTATATACAGGAAGTCGACTGGTTGAATGAAGCACTTGGTGACACACAGTGTTTAATAAAGACTCTGTGAAGAGCTAAGTAACCTAGCACTGAGCTAATAGCACTAGCCTAGTACTAAGTTAATAGCACTAGCCTAGTACTGAGTTAATAGCAGTAGCCTAACACTGTGCTAATAGCACATTATAAATGTAAATACCCAAGTAACTGTGCAGATACTGGACCATGACACTGACAGTCATTTTAATAACAACTACAGATAAGTAACTGCTGTTTGTGAATTCCTCAACTAGTGACATTAGATGTGGTGTTAGCTTAATAATAAGAGGTTAATTATAATAATAATAATAATAGGTTAAGTTGTGACAGTTTATATTTGTATCAGTTAAATTTTTATGTTATGGTTCAGTCGTGTATGTCTCGAGTTGTAATTTTTTTTTTCTTTTTAAAGTAGTGATTTAAATACTATTTAGGTATATAAAATACTGGTTTGATATTGAATGAAACACTTTCTGTACCCAACCCTTATTTTATTGTATTTTTGTGTGTTCATTGTGTATTTTAGTGTGTTCTCTGTGTATTTTAGTGTGTTCTCTGTCCATTTTAGTGTGTTAAGTGTGTATTTCAGTGTGTTGTGTGTATTTTAGTGTATTTTTTGTGTCTTTTAGTGTATTGTGCATGTATTTTAGTGTATTCTATGTGTATTTAAGTGTGTTGTGTGTGCATTTTAGTGTATTCTATGTGTATTTAAGTGTGTTGTGTGTGCATTTTAGTGTATTCTATGTGTATTTAAGTGTGTTGTGCGTGTATTTCAGTGTGTTATGTGTGTATTTCAGTGTGTTGTGTGTGTATTTCAGTGTGTCGTGTGTGTATTTCAGTGTGTTGTGTGTGTATTTTAGTGTATTCTGTGTGTATTGCAGTGTGCTGTGTGTGTATCTTAGTGTATTCTATGTGTATCTTAGTGTATTCTGTGTGTATCTTAGTGTATTCTGTGTGTATTTTAGTGTGTGTGTGTATTTTGTGTGTACTAGTGTATAATCAGTGTAACACAAATCAGCGTATGGATGTAAATAACATTTTTCTTGGTGTTTTTTTTTTTTTTTTTAAGTCGACTTCCTCTGTGCTCGCCTCTCTCCCCTTTCCCTCTGTCACATATCCATGGCGCCTGTCGCCACGGCAACATGAGCCGTGGCCATTCTATCCTGTCATTAGGATTCTAGGATCAGGGCGCAGACACACACACACACACACACACACACACACATTGAAAACGTGAAAGTTTCCTCTGAAATCACCAAAAGCAAATCAGTGTTTGTGGGCGGAGCCTCCATCAGCTCCGCCCACAAATGTTTACAGTAGGGACAGACATGAACATAGTCATTATAGTTAAAAGATGCAGAAAAGTCAGCATTTAGTTTGACCTTTGACCCTGTGAAGGAAACATCTGACATGTGTTGAATTAAACCTGATTATTATTTAATTTTTTTCACTCATTTGCTCATTTTTAGTAAACATGGATTATTTGATGATTTTTGTCAATTATTTTTGCTCATTTTGTTGTTTATTTTATCATTTTCATTATTTTATCTTTTCTTTCTTTCCTTAGTTTTTTGTCTTTTTTTTAAATAAAGTTTTTGGTGTTTTTTTCTATATTGTAGAAGAATTTTTAAATATGTTTTGCATTTTTAATCTGTTAGTTTTGGTGGTGGGGGGGGGGTGACTTTTAGTGGATTTTAACATGGTTTGTGTATTTTTTCTCCACATTTTTTGTGTTTCTTCATGTATTTTGTAGGAAATTTGAGTAAAAAAAAAAACAGTTCAGTCGATCTACATGGAGTGTTTTAATTATTATTAATCAAAAAGAATCCAAAACAACTCTGCGATTAATCTGATTAAAATTTGTAATCATTTGACAGCCCTTAAAAAAGTAAATGTTAAAATCAGTGAATTTATTTTTGGCTTTTTGGTATGTTGCATATTTGCAACAGTAGGGATTTTTTTTCCTCATTTTGTTGTTTTTCTTGTTCATTTTGGGGATACTTTAGTAAACGTGTGGATTATTTTGTTCTTTTTGTCAATTATAACAAAACAACCTGTAAATGTAATGTTGATGATATTCTGCTGTAGTTTGTCATTTATACATGTGCATTACAACTTCCAGATCACAGTAGATCTACACATGTACACACGCTGAATATTGGTAAAATTCCAGAAACATTTTAGGTTATTTATATTTTTGGTAAAAAGGCTAGTCTTTTTCTGTACTTTATTTTACACCAAAGGTTGGTTTCCCATTATTTCTAGGTTATTATGACAGTAGGGGGTGTATAAACTGTGTCAGTAACAGTCGTTGAAAGAAAGTTCTTCTGTTCGACTGGGAAACCGTCCATAATCACAGATGATCAGCCCCAGCCTGTGCTCCACTGCCGCTTCTTGGTTCTCACTTTCAGTCGTATCATAGTTTATTTTGGGAAAAGGTCATCCCACTCCTACAGACGCCTCCGCAGCTTAGATCGGCTTCGGAGGTGCAGCAGCGAGCGTGGGTGTGGTGCGGCTGAATCAGTGTTTAATGATGGAGGATCACATGTGGATAAACAGCTGCAGGTGAACGACCAGGACAGAGCTGAGTTTACTGAGGCGTGACTTCCACCGCCAGGACCACAGCGCATATACAGGGTTTCCCAAACTGTGAGGGGGGGTCTTTTTTTTTTCCTCCAGGTCAGAACATGCAGCAGGTGGAACTGATATTTTAGCGTCAAAGCACCTGCACAGTATGATGTCATAACCATGTACATATGTGTGCACTAATACTCACATGGAAGGTCCTGCAGTTATTTTTATTTATTTATTTGTATATTTGGTTTCTGTTTTTGAGGGGTTGTATATGGGGGGGGGCCTTGGAATGAATCAGACCTTTTACACATAAAATGCGACTATTTACGAAAAATTTACCGTACGAAAACACGACTGGAACGAATTAGTTTCATCAGTAGAGGTACCAGTGTATATTAAAAAATACAAATAATTGCAGGACCTGTGATGTGACGGTTGCAAACGCGTACATTGTGACGTTGATGGACAAACAGGATATTGTGCAGCTCTAATCTGACTCCACATAAATGTTAATTTTTTATCGGGTTTCTTTGCTCGTCTTTGTTTTTAGCTTCATTCAAATGGACTTGATGAAGTAAAGTCATAAAAACGACCTGGCTGACCCTGTGGAACACACCTTAGAACAGAAGGAAACACACCAGGGTGTGTTCCACAGGTCAAAGGTCAGCTTCCTGTTTGACTTTACGTCACAGGACATTAATCAATCATTCACTAAATGTATTGATCTTTACACTGTAACGACCTTAGCACCAACACCTGACGCAGAAAAGCTAATGCATACAGTCGCAGAAACAATAATTATTCCATAAAAAAAGGTTCTTCAATCCAGTATTGTGTTAAAACAAACAGAAAACAAAATAGGAATGAATTAAAGCCTTGATTATACAGAATTTTTTTAGTATATGTTAGTAGTGTATATTCAGTATATTTTTTAGTGCCCTCTACTCTATTTTTTTAGTAAATTTTTACTCTGTTTTTAGTGCATTTTACACTATTTTTGTACAATTTTGTATATTTTTGTGCATTTTTTCTATTTTTATGCAATTTAGTGCATTTTTGTGAATTTTACTTTAATTTTGTGGAATCTAGTATATTTTTTGTGTTTTTTTAATCTACTTTTGTGCAATTTAGTACATCTTTAGCACATTTTATTCTATTTTTGTCCAATTTTGTTAATTTTACTCTTAATTTTGTGAAATGTAGTATGTTTGTAGTGCATTTTACTGTATTTTTGTGCAATTTAGTAAATTTTTTAGTCAATTTTACTCTTGTGCAATTTAATGTTTTGTAAATATAACTTTATTTAGTGCAATTTAGTTTATTTTCCGTACATTTTACTTCATTATTGGTACCTTTCATTCTACATTTGCACAATTTAGTACATTTTCAATACATTTTACTCCATAAACGCGGAAAAAATATTATTCCATCAAAAGTCATTAAAAAAAAAAACAGTTCTTCAATCCACTCCTGTGTGGATCATGTGACTAAAACAGACAGAAAATATAACATGGAATGGTTCAAAGCACTGTTTTCATCAGACATGGATATAGATGGAAGAACTGAAGTGATTTGGGTTTTTATCCAGAGAAGACGTTAAATGATATTAGCTCTAAAATTAAACTACTGTGAGCTGTTTTTATCATCATATTTGTCCAAACAAATGGATCTTTAGTTGAACTAGGCATTAAAATGTACAACAAACTGAAGAAAACGACATCTGGGAAAAGAAGTATTTTTGCAACTGTATTTTTTTTTAGTGCATTATAGTGTATTTGTAATGATTTGACTACATTTTTTGTGTATTTGTATGTATTTTAGTGTATTTTCAGTTAATTTGATTCAACTTTTTTGTGACTTTCATTGTATTTTAAAGTATTTTAGTGTATTTGTAATGATTTGACTCTACTTTTTAGTGAATTTTAATGTATTTTTAGAGCTTTCTGATGTATTTTCGTGTATTTTTATGCATTTCAGTATATATTTGTGCATTTTAGTGGGTTTTATTATATTTTTAGTGCAGGTGACTCTATTTTTAGTGTATTGTAGTGTATTTTTTGGGATATTTTTTATATATTTATCGTGCATTTTACTGCACATTCCTACATTTTTACTGAATTTTACTCTAGTCACAGCAAAATAATTATTAGACCGTCCAAGTTGGTGTCAGAAACTGAAGGGTGTTGCAGAAATATAAGTGAATATTTCAGAGATCAGCCCTTTTTTCTGCATGTTTTATCACTGATAATGAAGAGCATGAGTTCCTGTTCAGGTTTATAATGTTGCTCTGCTAAACATGCTCATTGTAACCACGGTGACGTGGTCGGTTGACTGAATAGAAAACATTGTAAAGAACAGCTTTGAAGTCGCTGAAAGAAGCGAGTGATGAAAATAGACTCATTATCTTCAGCCACTATGATGTGGTCGACCACACAATTCTGACCCTTTATGAAGAGAAAAGTATCGACCTGTTTGATGGAAAAGAGTTGATTTAATGTATTTGGGGGGGGGGGTTAGACATCACTGTAGAAACTGATGATTTTTCCTCATTTTCATTTATTTGTATGAGAGGAAATGAAGGAAAAAGTATGAAAGCATGTATTTGAACAATACAGGATGAACAGGAAGTGGATGTTTTTTTGTTTTGTGTTTTTTTAGGTACAGGTCCATTAAGTCTCACACTTCTAGGTTTTCCAACACCTTTTACCTGAGTTCAATCAGGATACTGAACATGCAGTTGCTGTTTGTATGACTGTTCACCTGTGCAATATATTTATATATTTAATATACAGTGGTGCCTCTAATTAATTCCAGAAGTGGTTTTTGTACCATGAATCTTTTGTAAATAGTCACAGTCTACATGTTAAAGGCCTGATTCGTTCCAAGGCCCCAAATATTACCCCCTAAACCCTTTAAAAATTATAAAAATTTGCCAATTTGGTATTAAATATGTGTTAACAGTAAAATAAACGCTCACCCTCCATCATCAGATCAGTGAATACGGTGGATGTTTTTTCCTGAAACTATCTCAGTCACTGTATCTCCTGTCATTTCTTTCTCTTTTATCCAAATCAGTAACAGTTTCTCCATCTGGTCGTTCAGTGATGACCTCTGACCTCTTTTTCCATATCACACAGAAGCCTTTGGAAGGGCTCGCTGCTATTAATGCGTCCTTCTGCTTCAATATCGTACCAATGGTAGACAGGTTTCAGTCATATTCCTCTGTGATATCACTCACCTGGTATCACTTTCATATTTTTTAATCATCTCCTGTTTAACTTCTGTTGATAACGCAGCCACTTCTTCTTTTCATTTGCACCAGAATCACTTTCTTTGGGCTCATGATGAATAATGAATACGTACTGTAATAAAGTTTAAATGAACACACTGGGAAAAACTCACCAAACAACAGTAACTCTGTGATGAATGAGGGTCAAAGCATCATGGGTAACTCCCTCATAGCCAATGGGATGCTATGTACATTATGTAGTTATGTACAGTACGTAGAGTAATGTTCACATTTATGTCACAGGGGTTTTGTAAATTTATTTATTTTTTCGTATTCAGAGATGAAAATTTGAGGTAAAGGTTTTTCATACTTGGATCATTCCTTAGCTGGGACTTTCGTAAGTACAGGTACCACTGCATTTTTTTTTAAAAATTTTACTACATTTTATACATTTTAATAATTTTTAGTAGTATATTCATATATGTTATTTGTTTTTACCTAGTACTTGAATGTTTATCTTGTTTTTATATTTGTGTATTTTTGCACTGCATTATTCTATTCTATACAAAAATGACAAATAATGAAAATAATAAAAGAAGCATCAGTAGAAGAATTACATAATATTAAATTTAAAAACATCACAGAAACTATAAAACAATAAATGCTACACCCTGCCATGATTGACTAGCAGAAAAAGAAGGACAAAAAGAAGAGGAAAAAATGATTCAAAAAAGACAGGAAAAAGAGAATAAAGGAAAACTGGCAGGTATTCATTTGTTCATATTTATTATTTTACCTGTCACCGTTTATGTTCTAATCATGAAGATTTTCTGACACTTATTTTCATTTGATAGAGGAAAAAGTCAGTATCTGCTCCAAATATCAGCTTAAAAAAGTGGCATCACCCCCAAAAAAGTCCATATCAATCGATCACTGGTAAAATAGTTAATGAAACAAAGTTCAGAGCCCTGCAAAAAAACAAACAAACAAAAAAGAAAAACAACAGCTTTAACGACCCCAAAATCGTGTCGTCTGAAATCACGATTTTTGGTTTCAAACAGTTGATTGTTCGGCCTTAATTTCAGCCCAGTTTAATGGTTGTGTTTTCGGAGGCAGAGGAACATGTTGAACTCAAAACACAAAAGGAGAAGTGAGAGAGAGGAAGTGGACCATCTGCAGCCAATCACAGCGAGGCAGGGAATGCTGCGGCCAATCACAGCGAAGCAGGGAACGCTGCCAGGAATGTTTTCCAGGCCACCCAGTTGGACGTGTCCTGGTTTTACTGGGACATGTTTGTTTCTGCACGCGCTCAGATCAGCCTGCCAGTGGATTCATGACCATGATGCGTTCAGGCGTCTGATCAGAAATAAGAAAATATATACAATAGTAGAGCAGCGGTGAAGTGACCGTGATGCATTCAGGCGCCTGATCAGAACTGACCCAATATGTATGATACTAGAGCAGCAGTGAAGTGACCGTGATGCGTTCAGGCGCCTGATCAGAACTGACCCAATATGTATGATACTAGAGCAGTAGTGAAGTGACCGTGATGCGTTCAGGCGCCTGATCAGAACTGACCCAATATGTATGATACTAGAGCAGTAGTGAAGTGACCGTGATGCGTTCAGGCGCCTGATCAGAAATAACAACATAAGTATGATACTAGAGCAGCAGTGAAGTGACCATGATGCGTTCAGGTACCTGATCAGAAATACGGTAACCACATGTATATGATACTAGAACAGCAGTGAAGTGATCATGATGCATTCAGGTACCTGATCAGAAATAACCACATGTATATGATACTAGAGCAGCAGTGAAGTGACTATGATGCATTCAGGTACCTGATCAGAAATAACCACATGTATATGATACTAGAGCAGCAGTGAAGTGACCTTGTAACCCTTCTAGTTCAGTACTCGTCCCCTGATATGAAGAGAAATGAATGGACTGATACTATAACCCAGAGGTTTTGAAACCATCGCCTCATCTTCTCACATTTAATGCTGATTAAAGACGCAAAAAAAACAACAAAAAAAAACAAACCCCAAATCCCAACAGTCATTATTTCTCCATAAATCCTTGAGATATCTTAATTGGCATCAGTGTGGGCCATGTGGGTGTGAACAGTGACATAATGACTGGGTTCATGTGGTGAATGAGCAGTGAACTCTACTCAGAAATAGTGGCTTAGCTCCGCATTGCTCATCGGCTAAGGCTGATGGGAAATAAACTGTCGCATAAAACGGTATGGGTGGACCCCTCCCCTCAGCTACACGACCCCCCCCACCCATTCTTCCTCAGTGATCCAGCTGTTTATCCCACACATGTTAGATTATTTCAGTACCATCATTTCATTCTGTGCTCTCAGTTAACAAATGTACATGTGTGTGTGTGTGTGTGTGTGTGTGTGTGTGTGTGTATGTATATGTATATATATATATATATATATATATATATATATATATATATATATATATATATACATAACAATTATTATTATTATTATTATTTTTGTTTGACATGAGAAGAGTTCAACAGACCCAAGGGAAAGTGAAAGTAGCTGAAGGAGGAAGTTGGGCCTGGTCTGGTCTGGCCTGGTCTGGCCCTGTCAGCAGACAGGCTGATTTATTGATGGACTCCTCTGGCATGGACAGACTTCCTCTAAGACAGGATGTCAGTTCAGAAAGGAAACTGTCGTGGTGGCGTAAGGTTGAAGACAGGAACTAAAGACAGTTTTAGGACCATGAATATAAATATAAAAGACTGGGAGTGAAGACAAGTACATGGACATAAATCTAGACATGTGTGAGTGTTAGTGTTGTGACGATCACAAATGAACCAAAGTCTTTCAGTATGTCATTATTTTTTCCCCTTTTGTCATATTTCACACACGCAGAGAGAGAGAGAGAGAGAGAGAGAGAGAGAGAGAGAGAGAGAGAGAGAGAGAGAGAGAGAGAGAGAGAGACAGAGAGAGAGAGAGACAGAGAGACAGAGAGAGAGAGACAGAGAGAGAGACAGAGAGAGAGACAGAGAGACAGAGAGAGAGAGAGAGAGAGAGACAGAGAGAGAGACAGAGAGACAGAGAGAGAGAGAGAGACAGATAGACAGAGAGAGAGAGAGAGAGAGAGAGAGAGAGAGAGAGAGAGAGGGAGAGAGAGAGAGAGACAGAGAGAGAGAGGGAGAGAATTAGCATTAGCCTAGTGCTCGCATCCAGACGAACGTATGCTTTGTGTAAATGTGGTATTTTAATCCCAAAGTGCTTCAGCGAAAAAAAAAAAAAACTCCATCTGAACACTTTATGTCAGTCAACTGTTGTCTATGGGTGTTTTTTGTACTCAAATTTCCCACAAAATACACTAAGAAAAACACAAAAATGCAGAGGAAAAAAAATACAGAACATACAGAACAACAACATAATGTGATAAAATATCTTAAATATATACAAAAAATATTAATATATATGCAATTAAAATGTTTATTCAACATTAAAAGTTTCCACAAAACATCTGCAAACAACTGTTCCATTGAATTGTGTTTACTTTTTGTAACACTTTATAATACCTACACGCAATTCACTATGTATTAATCACTTATTACCTGTTTGTTAATGTTTGTTCATTATGTATTAAACATTTGTTACTAGTTTGTTAATGGTTTATTCATACACAATTTATCACAAACAAAGCATTTGTTCTTCTTTTCTATGAACAAATCATTTGTAACAGTGTGAACAAATAATTTATGATAAATTGCGTATAAGTAATACATTAATAAACATTAACAAATAGGTTATAAATGGTTAATATATCATGAAGAAACCACTTAAACATGGGTAACAAATGGTTTGATTTGATTTGAATGCTTTATTTCAAACATGTGCAGAATGCAACAATAATTAATACAATAATGATAATAATAATAATAATAATAATAATAATAATAATAATGATAATAATAATAATAATAATGATAATAATAATAATAATAATAATAATAATGATAATAATAATAATAATAATAATAATAATAATAATAATAATAATAATAATAATAATAATAATAATAATACACAATGACATGTCCGAACAGGAGAAAGATGAAGCATAAGCATTAATGCATAGTGGCTTGTGTGTGGGTATTATAAAGTGTTAACAACTGATGATGAATGAATCTGCATTAATGTGTTAATTTTGACAAAACGACACAAAAGTCATAACACTTGCTGTGTATTACAGTGTGGACAGTTGGGTTTTTAGTCTAATGTCCATGTCACCGTTGCCTGTGTGTGTTTGTTTGTTGACTGAACTCCATCCGTGACATTGATCGTGAACCTGGGGTTGAAGTTGTAGCATGTTGCACCTTCTGGCTCGATGCCTTGTGATGCAGATTTGACTGATTAGTGCAGCTTTAGCTCGTCCAGAGTGGATGGAGCCAGGTACTGTCGGATAAGAGCAGTCAGCTGACCCACAACCTGCCGCTGCTATATTTGTGTATGCATGAGTCGTCTCCACGGCAACCCAACAGAAACTATGAAAACCTCCCGGCCATGTGCTGGTGTAACGCCCCCGCGCTCACGTACAACCACGGTATCGGCCGGTCATGATAAAACAGTTTTCATTCAGAGCCAAAATAAACTAGGAAGCATGTTGTCAAACACAATGAGCATATTGTATAGAAGTCAGACAAAAATAAACCTGGAAGTGATTTATGTTGTCCAGAAGAATACATGAACTGAACTAAGGTTTGGTTCGTGCTATGATGAGTGAAAAACTAGCAAAAATAATTTAAAAGAAAGGAAAAATTTATAGAGATAAAAGAACCAGTTGACAAAATGAACAGAAATGAGCTGAATAATTAACAATAGTCAAAAATGTACCTTCAAAAGCAAAAAAAAAAAAAAAAATTTATAGCATTGACAAAAATGGACTAAAATAAAGAGAAAATTAGTAAAATATTGAACATAAAGGGCAAAAATAAAGCGAAGTAATCCAAAATGTCAATGAAAGTTTACTGAAAATGACCAAAAATAATTAAGAAATGGAACAAAAATGTCGATATAATCAACAAGATGGACAAAAATGAACAATAATTAAAAAAAGGGAAAATATTTAGACATAACAATAAAGAACCAGTCGACAAAATGAACAGAAATGAGCTGAATAATTAATAATAAAGTTAAAAAAAATTACAATAACAAATAGAACAAAAATGTTAATATGATCAACAAGATGGACAAAAATGAACAGAATATTAATTTAAAAAAAAAACCCTATCTGGACAATAATACAGAAACATTCGACAAAATGAACAGAAATGAGCTGAATAATTATCAATAAAGTCAAAACTTAACAAAGGGGGAAAAAAAGCTAAAACAATCATGGACAAAAATGAAGTAAAACCTCCATAAAATCCAAAAAATGTTGAACATATTTTGACATCCCTAATTTTTACATGTTTAGATATTTTACCCAAATGTTTGGTGTTTTGTTTGTGTATTTTCATCAGGGGCGGCTGTGGCTCAGTTGGTAGAATGTTTTTTTTTTCACAGCTCAAGGACTGACAGAACCTTATAAACCTACTGGTGTATGAGTGTGAATGGGTGAATGTGAGGCTAATGTAAAGAGCTTTGAACCATGAAGGTGGAAAACAACTACAGAAGTGCAGAACATTTACCATTTTATTTTCCAGGAGTTTTTCCATGGATTTTGGATTTTTCTTTGCATTTTTTGTTTGTTAATGTGTTATTTTTTGGTTTATTTTGTGATAAATGTGAGTAGAAAAACCTCCAGAGACAGAACAGTTAACACACATAAAGTGTTTTGACAGTTTTCTTTTCATCTGCTTTTCTAATCTAATGTAATTTTATTTAATTTAATCTGATCTAATTGCGTGTTAACGGGGGAAATGCTTACTTTTGTTTGTTTGTTTGTTTGTTTCCTGCAGTTGAAGATCTCCTTCAACGAGTCCAGTCTTCAGAGTACGTACGAGTACCCGTCAGAGAGCAGCGTGTGGGACAGTGGCGACGAGGACGAGGACGACAAACGGGACACGACGGCGGCGGAAGAACAGCCGAGTATGGTGGGACGGATCCACATCCCTAGACCTAGTCTGACTGGATCCCCAACACACAGCAGCAACGGTGAGAACACAAGATCTGATCTGATCCAGAATAGGTTTGGACCTAGCCTAGCCATGCTATCCCTATTCACTACATCTACTGTATAGGTCTAGGAACGCTTCATAGTCAGAGGAGGCGGGGCTAAAAGGTTGTTTTTCAAATCCCTCTGTATGCACTAGGATGGTACGACAACAAATCAGTGTAATCTTTAGGGTGATGTAGTTAGAGCGCCGGAAAGTTCACAGAGGAGTCCGGAAAAAAAGTTAGGAATGACCAAACGGCTTAACGAATGTTGTCGCTTCTGTAAAAGAATTTAAAGATCGTTGACGTTTCACTCATCTGTGACAAAAGGAAATCACCACCCGTTCTTCTTCTATGGTTGTTTCCAGTTGTTTGTCTCCAAATCGTTGCAGCGTCACTTTGTTACGCCCGCCTTCTGACTCTATGCTTCACTGTGATTGGTCGGCCAGTTTCAGGGAAATCTAACCAAAAGTTACATTGAGCGAAACTAGACTATTACTGTAGGACATTAGCTGTGCTGCTGCTAGCAGGGTGTAGCATGGCTAGGCTAGTTTAGAGCCAGAACAAGATCTGATTGTCACAAGTCTCTTATCCATTGATCCTAAAATGACACAAATATAACTTGCGCATAAAATATATTTAATGAAAAAAAATAAAATTTTGACAAAAGCTTCCATTACTGTAAGTGTTCCATTGAATTGTGTTAAAATTTTTAATGACATTAATCCATGCTGTGTTAACTTTGATAGACCCTATTTATTTATTTATTGATGCGTTTGGCAGACACTTTTGTCCAAAGTCATTTACAGGGGAAAGTTAACAATTAAGCTCTCTGTCTGTCTGTCTGTCTCTCTCTGTGTGTCTCTCTCTTTCTCTGTCTTTCTCCCTCTCTGTGCATTTGGCTGTCTGTCTGTTTGTCTGTCCGTTTGTTTGTCGGTCTGTCTGTCCATTTGTCAGTCTGTCTGTTTGTCTGTCCGTTTGTCAGCCTGTCTGTTTGTCTGTCTGTCCATTTGTCTGTCTGTCTGTTTGTTTGTCCATCTGTCTGTCTGTTTTTTGGACTGTCAGCAGGATTACGCAAAAAGTTCTCCATGGATGTTGATGAAACTTTCAGGAATGATAAATAATGGATCAAGGAAGAACCCATTACATTTTGAGCAATGAAGGTCAAAGGTCAAGGTCACACTAAAGGTTAAGAGCTAAAGCACATCAGTGGTAATATCTCAGGATTCAGACAAGATAAAATCTGTTAAATAGAACAACTGTTCTATTTTATTGGGTTAAACATTTCAATCACATTAACATTGGTGATGGATTAAATATGCCCTATACATAAAAAAAACAAGTTAAAATAATCAATAGTTGTTTAAATCCACACTTCAACTAAACTAAATAAACTGTTGGTTGGTACTTTCAGTACTGATGGAGGAAGTTTAATACCCACCGCTCTGAGAGACAAAAAGGACATATTAACAAATAAATAAATGAATGTTCAAATACATAAATGATTAAATGCAGAAGTGAATAATTAAGTAATTCAGTGGTTATATTTTTTATTTATCCATTTATTTCCTCAATTATGCACATACTATGTATATATTTTTTATGTATTTATTCATATATCTTTGAAAATATATAATTGCATTTTCTGGTGTATTTATTTCCATATGTAATTATTTGCATATTTCTGTGTCTCTTTTTGTCAGTGGAAAAGCACATATGTAAATTAAGTTGTATTTATTATTATTATTATTAAAAATACAGAAGCTTGTGTATTATTCCAGAGCAAGTGGATAAATGTGAAGTACATAGAACATGCTGTGGGTGCTAACATGCTAACATGCTAACATGTGCAGTGGTCGCCCCCCGGTGGCAGAACATACAAATGCAGCAACAAAGAACAGGTTTATATCAAATGCAGAATGGAATTAAAGCAGCGTTCATATGTTTGGACAAAACCTGGAAAAGGTTTGGAATTTGAAAAATGTAAATACCAGGAGTGAATAAATGAGTGAATAAAAAGTTTATTTCACGTCGTCTTAACCATAACGTTCTATTCACTTTTTGGGATGTAATGTGTGGTGACGTGGGTATGGACTAAAATGGAGCCCAAATTAAATGTAAATGCCAGGACGTGTACGTAAATGTTAATTTAATGTTGATCCACACATTGTCATTAATTTTATTGTTAAACCTCTGAGAGTAAACTTTAACACTTTAACTTTTTATGTTTGTTGTTTAAATTCCACTTGCATTTTTAGGAGTACGTAGTCATGGATATCTGACGAAAAGTGTTTGTTAAAGTGTGTATGAACCCTGTTAAATGTGTTAAAGTCAGACAGAATCACCTACAGAGAAACTTTTCAGTCAGATAGAAGAACTGATTTATAGACAATAAATCTGGAACTAATCTGATTAAACTAATACGACCAAGAGCATTTTCACTGGTTCCACTGTAAGACTTGTTTTATTTAAGAATCAAAAATCTATGTCTTTATGCAAGACACAATGACATGTTATCTAGTAGCTCTTAGCATTAACACATAAAGGACCATATATATATATATATACTGTATATATAAACAGATAAACATATATACACACGAGAGAGAGAGAGAGAGAGAGAGAGTTAGCATTAGCCTTGTGCTAGCAGAATCCAGACTAACGTATGCTTTGTGTAAATGTGGTATTTTAATCCCAAAGTGCTTCAGCGAAAAAAGATGTTTTAGCTGAAAACACCTGAAAAATACGTCTGCAAATGAAAACTGTTCTCTAACATGTGACTGGTTCATTCATGTGTTTTTGTGTTTGTGTGCAGATCTGTCCAACTACGTCCCCAAACATTCGGTGGACTTCAGCGCGTGGCAAGAACAAAAACACGACGGCGGTGATTTCCAGGAAGATGCGTCTTCACCAGCGCAGACGCAACTGACAGAGGAAGTGATGGTGAGAGGAACAGCTGCCAAAAACACTGGAACTTCAAATATGGGCCTTAGATGGCTCATTATCTAAGGCTGATGAGTGATACAAACTACATTTGTGTGTGTGTGTGTGTGTGTGTATGGGGGGGGGTCAGTCTGCCTTGGTGGAGGTCTGCGCTTTCAATGCTTTTCTAGTTCTTTTTTTTTTTTTTTGCTCAATTAACCTTTTTTTTCTCTCAATTCAAGATTTTTTTCCCTTAATTTAAGAATGTTTTTATTTTCTTAATTCCAGATGTTTACTTATGTATTTATTTTTGCATAATTTTTTGTTTTTACTCATATTGAGGTGTTGCTTAATTATCTCCACCAATGAGGTTATGTTTTTGCTGGCCACTGTCTGTCTGTCTGTGTACACAGGGTGGTGGTGGGGGGGGGGTTTGGCAGAGGTCTGCACTCTCAGAGCCCATCTGTTGTTCAGTGTACAGTGGTACCAGAACTACGTACATGTAAAAGGACTAATTCGTTCCAAGACCCCCAATACTACCCCTCAAACACTTTAAAAATTATAAAAATGTACACATTTGTTATGAAATATGTGTTAAAAGAAAATGTAGGTTTATATTTTAGCCCGTCCAGGCTAATGTTGGTGTCTGGGACAGAAGAGTTGAGCCACGTCTGGGTGAGGATGAGGATGCATCAGTCTGGTGGATCATGTTTGGTGTTTAAATCCAGCTTCAGGTCCAGTTTGGTTTCCAGTGAGCGTACGTTGGCGAGCAGGACTGATGGAAGCGGCGGTCGGAACGGGTTAGCTCTTAGCTTAGCTGTAAATCCACCATGACAGCCATGCTTCTACTGCCTCTTGCACTGCATCCGATGTCTCTGTAGCCGTCCTCTGTGGAGGGGGGGGCTCCGCTGTAGGACGTTGGATCTCAGCAGACCCAGGTTCTGTAGAACGGTCCGCGTCTCTGGGCTTGCAGAGTCCAAGTTTTTAACAATTTTCCTTAAGCCAATGATAGTCTGTGGGTCATATACTCTTCAGCTGAACCTTTGATCCTAACAGTGCTGGTGAGCGTTAGTGTCTGTGTTAGCAGGAGCCTGTAAGAAAGTTTAAATGAACACACTGGGAAAAATTCTAGAAACAACAGTAACTTTGTGATGAATGAGGGTCAAAGGGTAACGAAAAGCATCATGGGTAGCTCCCTCATAGCCAATGGGATGTTACGTACAGTAACGTTCATACAGTACTGTATTTATGTCTCTGAGGTTTCAGTTTCCTTTCATAAATAGAAGTTTTTTTCATATTCAGAGACAAAAAAATTGAGGTAAAAGTTTTTCATAACTTGGTTGATTCGTTAGCTGGGTGTTTGGTCAGTAGAGGTACCACTGTATATGATCCTCATCAGTGGTTCTCACTCTTCTCTCCTCAGCTCACCCCAGCAGACAGCTCGTCCCTGTCCGACTACAGCAGCGAGCCGGCGCTTTACTTCTGATCTGCCACCTGGACCTGGACCAGACCTGGACTCAGACTGAAGTCCCTCCATCTCATCTTGAAGCACACCCTGGAGACGGGACAGGAACCAGCGCTGACCCCCTGGTCTTGGTCCTGGTCCAGATCTGGATCCTGGTCCTCGTCCTGGTGTCGCTGCTGCTGTTTTGCGTCTTCATCCCTGTGAGAAAAACCCAAAAGCAGCTGGACTGTGTTTACCCACAATCCCCTGGGGCAGTTGATCTGTCACGTCGCCACGGCTTCAGGTTTTTATTATTGTTATTATTATTATTATTATTTTTGGGATGTGGAGCAGTGAGACCGCACGTGTTAAAACCACCGGCGACGCCACGGTGAGTTCAGTGTTACCATGGAAACCTGTCGCACATCCTCCAGAGACACAGACGTCAACAGGTGCCACAGACCAAATGTTTTGTACCTGCATGTTTGGGTCCTGAGAGCTTCTGTACGTACGCCTTTTGGTTTTTCTACCGTTGTTGTTGTTGTTGTTTTTCTGCTGTACCGACGCTGCTGGACGTTAACGGTGGACGAGTCGACGCACGACGGAGAAACACGATCAGCGTAAATCAGTAGCAGCTTACCGTTTCTGATGAAATGTTTGAAAAAGTGACCTTGGCCAATAAATGTGTGTTTTTCTGCTGACTAATGTTTGTATGAGTCCACCAGAACCAGAACCAGACCCGGGTCAGGAACAAAACCAGATCAGAATGTGACCAAGATCATTTCCATTTGTCTCGTTGGTTGATTATTGTTGTTTTTATAGTTTTTAGTTTAATTCAAGATTATTTTTGGCTTATTCGGGGTAAAAAAATTTCCCCATCTTTATACCCACATGCTCCGATTCTGCTGGTCTTCTTCAAGCCCCAGACGGCCTTCTGGGTCCAACTCCATGACCTTGGTCTGGTTCAGGTTCTGGGTCCAGGTGGTGTTTATTCCTGTGTCTAGTTGAAGTTTGTCTGTCAGACCCGCATATGTACAAACCCCAGACAGTCTGGTGTGGGCGGAGCCTCATTTAGACTGTGTGTTATGGGCGGAGCCTCATCCAGATTGTTGTAGGTGGAGATTCATCGAGATTGTTCATTGTGGGTGTAGCCTCATCAACACCATGTGTAGTGGGTGGAGCCTCATCCACAACATGTGTAGTGGGCGGAGCCTCATCCAGAATGCATACTGTGGGTGGAGCCTGATGCAGAACGCATATTGTGGGCCAAGCCTCATCCATACTGTGTGTTGTGGGCGGAGCCTGATCAGGAACACAAAGTGTGTGTGTGTGTGTGTGTGTGTGTGTGTGTGTGTGCGCGCGCGTGTTTTCCAGTGGGACCTCATGCTCGACTTTGACATTCCACAGACACAAACAGCATCCGGTTTCGCTGGTTCTGATCTGACTGTGAGCGAATGAAAGATGGAATGATTAGAAGGATTTTTGTTTTTTAATTCTGACTTTTTTATTTTATAAACAGTGAGTGTCCAGATTTTTAGTTTTTGTTTGTTTTTTACTCATAATGCCAACTGATTCTGAAAGTGTTGCTGTAGAAGCCTCACGCCCGTCGTCTGCTCTCCCAGAATGCACCTGGGGCCAGTGTTGTTGTACAGTTTGGAAAATCCCTCCATATTTTCGTACAGTTACGGTGTTTTTTCTTGTTGTTCTTTTTTTTGTTTGTTTGTTTACAAACATGTGGATGCGATGCCATCCTGTCGGGAGTGTTTTTTCTGTGTTGAATGTCTTTGCACTGTCGTTGTTTTCGCTTGGTTTTGCACCTCATGAGGAGAAAAAGGAGAACGTTCTCTTAAAGAGCTCCATCCGCTCACAGAGTTTGACTCCAAACTATGATTCTGCGTCAGTGGAACGTCCGGAAAAACTAAAGAATGTCCGACACCGTTTATGATTTTTATGCATTTTCTCATCTCCAACGAACGAAAAATTGGCCTTAAAAATGTTACTCCTCTAATTAATGATTAGTAGTGATATGGATTTTTTTGGGGCTGATACGATTGGTGTTTATTTTTTTTATTTTTTTTTTTTACATCGGCCTCATAAGATTATAAGATAACCGATACAGGTCAATGATATTTCTAAGCCGATACAGTGCTGCCCTACAAAGCAAAAAGTAACTGCAAGAATGAGTTATTGTGTTTTTTGCAACATTCAAATCATTATTTGTCATGTAATAAAATATCTCATCTCAAATGTCTGTTGTTTTGAAGAAAATCAGTCCATTAGTATGTGAATCCCTGAAACAGACTATGAAAGTGCCGCATGTGTGGCCACTATAAAGCACACAATGGTTTTTATGAAGGTTTTTCATATGTAAGGCGCATTAAGTGAAGTCAAATTCTGAGATTAAATGTAAAAATTCTGAGATAAAAAGTAAAGATTATGAAATAAAAAGTCCAAATTATGAGATAAAGTCTAAATTCCCAGTCACTTAGCACTACCAGAATTAATCCATATATAAGACACGCTGTGGTTTTTGTAGAACAAGTTAATATACAGGAACAATAACTGCCTCATGTCCAATAATCTACCTACAACTACTGAGGCTGAACAATAATAGAAGTGTAAGGTCATTTTTTTGTAAGTTCCTGCCTTTACTTTATAGGACAGACTCGTACCTCAACTTGCGAAATTAATTTGTTCCAGAAGTGGTTTCATATCGTGAATTTGTTGTAAATACATTCGCATTTTACATGTAAAAGGCCTGATTCGTTCCAAGGCCCCCAATACTACCCCTGAAAACAACAGGTGTCCAATGTGGCCCTTTAGATGAATTTATGAACTGCAAAAATGACACTAAGATATAAAACATTTTAGTTCATGGTCCACATTCAGACCAATTCAGTCTCATAATAACCTAGAAATATTTACAAGTAAAGCATTTTCTCTTTGTAAATGTAATTTTTTTTCATTTAGTGACACTAAAACGAAGTACAATTTCACAAAAAAGTCTCAATAATTAGAATAAATACAAAAAATTGTAAATGTATTAAGAGAAGTACAATTGTAATAATATTCCACCTATTACTGAATATCTCTGTAAATCCACTGTGATCTGTAAGTTAGACTGTACATGTGTAAATGATAAACTAAAGCCTAATATTTGTTTTCATAATGTAATTTTACTTTTTTTCACTCTAAAACGGAGAGAAAGGTTTTGTGTTGACATTATTTTTACATTAAGTTTTTACTGACTTCAGATAAACTTTAGCTGAATGTGGCCCCTGAACTAAAATGACTGTGACACCCCTGCCCTAAACACTTTAAAAATTATAAAAGTATACACATTGCACACATTTATTGGTCTCAGTGGTGAAATGTGTCTTCACTTCGACAACTTTTCATAATCTTCCTAAAATGCTCGAGGCGTACGTCGTCAAAGTGGCCGATGGTACGACTCATGAAAAATTTTTCGGGATGAATTATCCCATTGCGCTGATTCAGGATGGAGAAGGAAGTCAGTTCTTTCCCCCGACAGCAGAAATGTCGGGGGGTAAAACGTGACTCTGGTTGTCCCATGGTCCTGGCTGCCGTCATGACCTGGGACATCATTCCCGTCATTCCCACTCTGGGACGCACACTTGAACGCCTCCGCATTATTAATCCACCGATTGTGTTCGCCCTCTCAATAAGTACAGGTCCTGGACAATTATGTAGACCAATCACATCAGGGATCTACCTTTCCAGAAAGGAACATATATCAGACCCTTCTACCTTCTCTGTGAGACGACCAGACAAAGGTTAGAACGATGCTCCATTTTTCAAGTCACTTTGGACATCCTGTTTCAGTTCTATTGATAACGCAGCCGCTTCTTCTTTTCATTCGCATCAGAATCACTTTCTTTGGGCTCATGATGGATCACGAATACGTACTGTCATAAAGAAAAACTCACCAAACAATGGTAACTCTGTGATGAATGAGGGTCAAAGGTCACCAGAAGCATCATGGGTAGCTCCCTCATAACTAATGGGATGCTACGTACGGTGCGTATTTACGTACAGTAGTCTCGGGGGTTTCGGTTTCGTTCATTGAATTTTCTTTCGTATTCAGACGAAAAATTGTGGTGAAGTTTTTTTGTTACTTGGATCATTCGTTAGCTGGGTATTTCGTAAGTTGAGGTATGACTGTATTTCTAAACTGATATTTGGAGCCGATACTGAGTTTATTTTTTCTGTCAAATGATACAAATGTTAGAAAATTGTCTTTACTTACAATAAGAAAATAAACATTGTGAGACTGAACTAGTGATTGACCGATATGAATTTTTTTTGGGACCAAGCAATTTTACTTTTTTACATTAGCCTTAGTCAATTACTGATACTACCCACTGATAATACTGATTTTTTTTCTGTCAAATTGTATAAATGTGAGAAATTTTTATTTACTTAAAATTTGAAAATAAACATGAGACTTAACTAGTGATTGACCGATATGAATTTTTGAATGTCTGAAAACGGTCTGATTGTTAATTATCGGATAGTTTTCGGAGTCAAACTCTGTGACGGATGCACTGCGCATGAAAGCCACGCCCACTGTTTGTCCTCTGCGCACGCCGCAGCCTTGAATCAGACGTCGTACGATTGTCGGCCTTGTCACTGTGACCACAGCCAGAGCCTGGAGGTGGGATTTAGCTCCGCCCACAGGCTGGTTCTGGCACCAAAAAAACCTCTGAAACTACTGCCACGTTTCCATGAGTACCTGCTCGACTCGACTTGCTTTGGTTTCCATTATAAAAAAGGACCTGGAACCATGGTACCATTACTAGATTTTCGGCATCGGCTCCACTGAGGTTCCATATGATACTAAAAGGTGATGTATAAACCCTGCAGACACTGATTGGTCAGACAGTTATCTCTGTGACTCCGCCCCTTTACAAAATATAAACGTAGACAGGGATTTCCCCAGGTGTTAGTTTAAGGGCGCAGCACCTCCTAGCCAAAATCTGAGTACCCCATTGCTATTTTTCAGCCTTCCAGCATCATGCTAGCAAAGTGCAAGACTCGAATCTGATTGGTCAGTTAAGTATGTCCTGAAGAAATAAAGCGCTGTCACTGGGGAAAATAGTGATGTCATGCTAGCATTTAAAAAGACACATGAAATTGTCCATAAACAAGTCCATCTGACAAATTGTCACCAAGGCAGCCCATAATACTACACCATGGTCGGTCCAGGAAATTCGGTCTTTGGTGGATGATGTAAAAATTCAGACGAGACAACACGAAACGAGTGAGTTTTTCAACAACTCCCAGAGCAGACGACAGGAAGTAACGAACCACATCACTACAATGACCAGGTACTGGAAAGTCAGTACTATCGCTATGGCGACCAGGTACTGGAAAGTCAGTACTATCGCTATGGCGACCAGGTACTGGAAAGTCAGTACTATCCTGGGATGGAAACACTCCAGGAATATTGAGTCGAGTTGAGGCGGTAGTCATGGAAACGGGCTGTAACACCTGCCGTTCAAAGCAGTGGTTCCCTGAGCGAGAGTTTATTCAATACTAAATTCTGCTGCAAAAATCTGCTCGGAATGTAGTTTTGCTTTTGTTTTTTGTTTTTTTTTGCTGTAAATGCTGGAGTTTTCTGTATATAGACGAACGGGAACCACAGCTTTAATGGATCAAAACCGTTTTTACAATGAAACGACACCAGTTCAAAGCTACGGAAGCAACGAACAACCATGATTCCAATGATTTTAGTTGTGAACATTAGTGACACATTTCATGTCTTATATTCCATCTAATGTCTCTTAAGGAACCAGACTTTGTTGCATCAACGCAACAGAAAAATCAACAAGAAAACAAATAACCTGTTTTTATTTTAATGGGGTTTTTTTGGAGCTCGAATTGATTCTTCAACGATCGTATGATAAATCTGTTCAAAACAATAATTTTCTTCTGGTAAAATCTTAAATAAACTCCTGAAATCATGACATAAATTAGCAAAATACAGTGACAAAAAAATAAAGGTAATTATGAAAAAAACAATGGCCGTTCTCTCCTTTTTACGATAAATTACACCAGTTTCAGAGGTGTTAAAAGTACTCCCATTGTGAAGTACAGCTACTTATGTGAAAAAATACTCTGGTAAAAGTAGAAGTACTGATTCAACTCCTCTACTTTAGTAAGTAATGATGAGATAAAAAGTCAAAATTGTGAGATAAAAAGTCAAAATTGTGAGATAAAAAGTCAAAATGATGAGATAAAAAGTCAAAATTGTGAGATAAAAAGTCAAAATGATGAGCTAAAAAGTCAAAATGATGAGCTAAAAAGTCAAAATTGTGAGATAAAAAGTCTAAATGATGAGATAAAAAGTCTAAATGATGAGATAAAAAGTCAAAAATGATGAGATAATAGTCATATAACTATAATATATAAAGTCAGTTTCTCTCCTTCACACATTTTCCTCTGAAGTGACTTATTTTTCATACTGTCACATCTGTTGAGTTTTGCCTTGGCGGAGGTTTCACGCTCAGTGCTTTTCTAGTTCTGGAAGTTTTCATTGAATGTTTCCAGATCTTAGTAATTATGTGATAATGATCCATTTTCTTTTCAGAATCTCTTAAATATATCAAAAATTCTCAATGTTCTAATAAAATCACACTAAATAAATCAAATGTAAAAAACAAACATGGCCGTTCTGTGCTTCCATACAAACCAACTTGTGTCTGAGATATCATCTTTATTTGAAATTATTTTCTGGATGTTCTGGATGACTTTAAATATTTATTTTTATTTCTTTATTTGTCTTTAGCATTGAACTATCCATGCATTCAAAAATCAATAAATAAATCAACAGAAAATGTCAAATAATGAATTGGACCCTGACTCAGAAAGCAGTGATTTCTAAATATCTTTAAACTCAGTGTTTTGTCCTGATTAATTTTGTAAATTTTCAACAAAGACGCCTGCGACACATTCCATAAACAGGTGATGTGAACAAAAAGACTTCAATTCTGGAGGAAAAACCTCATTTTCAATAAAAAAATACAAATACTTTTACTCAAAAACTGGACTTTTAGTAAAAAAAAAAAAAAAAGACTAAAAACAAGTGTAAACTGTCCTGATATTTGAATATTCATGTTTTTTTCAGTGTTTTATTGATTCAGTTTGACTTTATATCAGTTTAAAAAGATGATTTATGTCGTTTGTACTTTTACTGATAAAAATTTTTGTAAAGCATTAGAAAATCACAAAATATTGATTCCTTGTTTTTTTAACCGCCAAATATCGACTGATGGAACCGTTTCATACCTTTTTTTTTTATCAATAATCCTATCAATACATGTCAATAGTTGGTGTGATCTTTGCTTAGGATTTTTTTCTCCACTTTATTGCTTTTTTCTCTTCATTTTTGTTTGTTTTACTGATTTATTTGGGATTTTTTTTCCTTTGTGTTGTTGTTTATTTTATTCTTTTTTTATGTTTGGAGTTAATTTTTATTGTCTGTGGGTTTTACTGTTCATCAGAACATGATGGCGTTTCTATGGTAACTATGGAGCCTCTGAACGTCCAAATATGGTCGTATCTGATGACCATGAAAAGATGAATAACTGTATTTTACACCAATTATTGACAATGTATTGATAGAATTAATTATATTAAATGGTTTAAATCAGTAGATGCTTTTTTGTTTTAGGGTTAAATCTTTGATTTAATTTTTTTGTTGAATTTAAATCTGTTTAAAGATGAAAAGTAAAAACTCCAGTATTTAAGGATGAACCTGCAGAAAAGTGAACTTAAATAAATGAAGCACCTGTTCTTCGTTACATTCCACCACAGTTTAGAAATCACTGCTTCCTGTTTGGTTTTATAAACTCCTCCTGATTGGCTGCTGTCACATGTCACATGACTTTATGAAATGGGCTTTGAGCTGCTGTGGAGGAGGGTCAGAGGTCACATGACATGCCTTCACTGACCACACCCCCAATGAGGACCCTGTCTGGCCACGCCCCCAAAGACCCACAGCATGTTGTTATTAGTTCACTGTCTTTTCTTTAAATGAATCACATCAAAGCCACCAGCATCAGCAGAACCAGTCTGACGATGACACTAGTGTTTTCTTCATCACTGGGAAAAAAAACACATCAGGCTCCTCCTCCTCCTCCTCTTCACTCTCGTCTGTAAATCTACATCTCAGCAGATGTTTTACTGTAAAGTTACTGTCAATGATTTGGGAAAATAAAAGATGTCAAACTGTACAAATGAAAAGTTCAATAAATAGAATTGAACAAACGAAAAAGTGAGGAATCTGTCCATTTAATCTGATGTCCAACTGTCTGCTTGTCCATCTGTCTGTCTGTCCAACTGTCTGCCTGTCCAACTGTCTGTCCATCTGTACCACTGCCTGTCCGTCCATCTGTCTCTGTCCAAATGTATGTCTGTCCAACTGTCTGCCTGTCCATCTGTAAAACTGTCCTACTGTACGTCTCTGTCTGTCCAACTGTCCATCAGTGGTATACTAGTATAACCTGAATATACCAACAGTGTCACCCAGTGGTGTTTTTATGCATCACATGTTTCTTATCAAAGGGACAGACTGTCCATGTAGTTTGGTATTAAAGGACATACATTTAGATTAGACATCAGGGTTCAAAGTTACCTCTACTGAACGGTTGATCTGACCAACAATGAGTAACAAACAGTTTACTCCCCAGAGCCATCATCAAACACACCAGCACTAATAACACTTTAACTGACCATACTCTGGGTTACTGTGGAATCTTTATCCTTTTATCCCTTTATTATTCTACAATTATTTACATTACGTAACATACTTTATTTATTTTAACTTATTTTTAAGATGTTTAAATATCATTATACTTGTGTAAAATGACAAAGGCTGTCTATGGAAGTTTGACAAAACATAAATAAAAAGGCAAATACTTTTTCACATCAGTGTATATAAATACAAATATAAGAAGTGTAATAATACTTCTACTATTGACAAGGTGATGATTTAAATGTGTTTTATTTACATATATATACAAGCCACAGTATGGATATGGATGAAAACATAAATAAACATTTAGTGGATTTCTTTCCAGAATCAACATATAAACATTACAGAGAATTTCACATCAGGGTTTTTACTGTTAAAGGAAACTTTAAATACATGTGTTTACTGTGGACCAAGAGTAGATGTGTCACCACCACACATTCACTTATTTGTTCAGGTGAGAATAAAAAAAAAAAACCTTAACTGACGGAGCCTGGCCTGGGACCCTATTCTTTACTGTCAAATTATTTTCCAGGATATTTTCATTAAACTACTGCATCCTCCCTCATGGTTTAGACTCGCTCTTTTCTCCAGTTGGAACTTTCATGGATCATTTGTGTTTATTACTCAGAAAACGGTGTATGTGAGCATCATAGATGGATTATGTAACAGACGTTTGAATTTATCTGTGAAAAATAACACTGACACACGTTTGACAGAAGAAAGAAAACGTCCACAGATCATTTCACTACATTAAAGCAGAGTTTGACACATGTCACTATTCTGAGAGAAAAATCTGACATTTTACATCATTAGAAATAATGGGGGGGTGAATTCTGAGATTAAAACCAGAAATTGGAGGGGGGGTTCTGGGATAAAAAGAAGAACTTTGAGGGTGGTGGTGGGGGGTTAAAGTCTGAATTTGACAGGAGGAGAGGGTCCAAATTCTGAGGTTAAAGATGGAGGGAAAAACAATCTGAATTTTGAGGGGATGGGGGGGGGGGGGTCCTTAATTCTTAGATTAAATTTAGAAATTTCAATGGAAAAATGTCTGAATTTGGGGGGGGGTGGGGGGGTCTGAACTCTGAGATTAACGCCAGAAGTTGGAGGTAACAATTCTGAATTCTAACACAGACAGATTTCTGAGTTTAAAATCAGAATTGAGAGAAAAACCAGAGTGAATGAAAAGTCTATGGAAAGAACAGGGTCAATTATTTTAGTGTTGACTTTTCCTGGGGGTTAAAGGTTAATATTAGGAATGAAAAGTGGAACATGGGTGTGGGTGTGCATGGGGTGTTAGGCTTTCAATCTCTTATGGCAGATGACGATTGCTCTGCGCTCGTGGGTTACGGGTGGGCGGGGCCGGGCCGTCGGTGGGCGGGGCCGAGCCGTCAGTTGACCCGACACGCTCGGATCATCAGCAGCTGCAGCAGGATGAAGAGCGGCGACACGATGAGGCCGAACCACAGGTCTCGCGCTTGTTCCTGCTCGGCCAGTTTCTGACACAGCAGCACCTCGCACACCAGCTTCAGGCTGAGCACTGTCAGCACCCACAGCAGCCGCAGCACCGCCAGCCGCTTCTCGTTCTCCTGGTACAGGCGGATGGACACGATGGCCGTGAAATAGGTGCTGAGGCCGTCGGCGGCGAACAGCGGCACGAACACCAGCCACCAGTTGAGCGAGGGCGTGAACATGTCGGCTCGCAGCGCCACCAGCATGCTGAAGACCAGCAGCGCCAGCAGGTGGAGGAAGAGTTCGAAGGTGGCGAAGCCCAGCCACTGCACCAACTCCCTCAGAGAGAACAGCATGGCTGGACCAGGGGGGGCGGAGCTAGTCACACTGGGCCCTGGTTAAGGGGTAGAGGCAAATGTATTTGTAAAGCACATTTCATGTACAAGACAATTGAAGGTTCTTTACATTAAACATATAAGGAAAAATACAATTATTAAGATGCATTCAAAGACAATTCAAATAAAAACTATTAAGAATCTCCAGTGAACAGTAATGTTTTAGTCTGATTTAAATGAACTGACACTTTTTCTCAGACCTCAGGTAGTTTGTTCCACAGGTGAGGAGCAGCTGCGTTTCAATTACCCTTGGAAAATCGCAAAACGTAAATATCGCTATAAAAGCTGGTAATGGAAACACCTGAATTAAAAAAAAAACTGTAATATTGGTAAAAAGTTTTCACTATTTCATGAGGTGGTTTTTCAAATGTTTTGATTTTCTAATATTTCGCAAAAGTGCAATGGAAACACTTTTTCCGCAATTATATGTCACAGGAAGTGGCGTACATGGTCACATGATCACTTCTCTGGGAGTGAAAATGACAGCCACAGTCTCTGTAACCATGACAACCATTGGCTGCTGGGACGCCAGAGCTAAGGTCGTCCTGATCACACTTTTGTAGTGATGGTCAGGGTGATTCCTACAGTAGACATTTTATTATCTGGTAGTTTTTGAATAATTAAGTTGTTGTAGTTTTTTTTTATAGATAAAAATATTCTCTGTTAATCGAGATAATCGAGATAATTAGCTGATTCATTTGTGCTAATGCTATTACATGCTAATTTACGGTTGTCATTTAAATGCATCTAAAGCATATTTACACTTAATATTTCGACCTGACAATGTAGGGACCACATGTACAGACCCTTCTAACCTTAACCAGCTGGTTTGTTTGACATGTTAGTGTATTTAAAGACTTCGGCAGGACTTTTACTGACCAGATAATTAGCTGATTCATTCACTCTAACACTATCAGGGTGATGGTCAGTCTGAAGCTCTGAAGGTGACAGCAGTGAAATCTTTTGGGATATTTCACGAAAGTTACGACAGTCCTGCCAAGAACAACCGTAGATGTAAACACATACAAAGTGCAAATATACTTTGTCGAAATTTTAGGAATATCGATATTGTTTTACGAAAAACTGTAATGGAAACACAGCTAGTTATGCTTCACTTTGTTTGGTTAGACCAGGAGGAAGATTTAGAATTCTAACCTTTGACCCACAGGAAGACAATGTAAGGATTTGAGGACCGGTGTGATGTGGTCCAGTTTCCTGGTACTGGTCAGGACCCTGGCAGCAGCGTTTTGGATCAGCTGTAGATGCCTGGTTGATTTTTAGTTTAGACCAGTGAAGACACCATTACAATAATCTAACTTACTGAAAATTAATGAATGAGTTTTTCTGTGTCTGGTTTGAACAGAAAACCCTTGGTTCTATTGATGTTCTTCAGGTGGTAATAGCCAGACTGGGTCAGAGCTTTTAAATGGTTGTTACATTTCAGGTCCGAGTCAATAATAATTACACCCAGATTTCTGGCTTGGTTTGTAGAGTTCAGTGACATGGACTCAAGGTGAGCACTGACCTTTGACCTTTCTTCTTTGGGGCCGAAAAAAATCACTTCTGTTTTGTCCACATTAGGTTAGGGGGGTGGGGGGGGGGTGGGGAAGCTCCAGGTTTTGTACGGAGGTGAGGAGTTGTGGGCGGGACCGGCCAGATGAAGCACGTGGCTACATCTTCATATCAGCACCGAAGACAGAGCGGAGTTCCAGGTGCGTGGACGCTGTTCCTGATGTGCAAACGAAACACAAAACAGGTTAATATATGACTGGACTAGTGGACGAGGGCTGCACGACATGACAAACAACTGACATTCTGATCTTTTTTTTATATGATACCATATGAAAAACTCCTCAGCAGTAAATAACAGCTGTGTGGTGTCGACACAAACAGTCAAACAGACACTGAACATACGTTTCAGTGTCATCCTTCTTGTAGCTGAAATAGTTAAATAAAATTAACTATTTAAAATGAATGAATTCAAAAATGTTAAATTAAGTAAAATAGAAAAGACAAATAAATTAAGAAAGAAAGAAATAATATATTAAAAAAATAATAAAATGAACTATTAATACATTTAAAAGGGCAAGTGGTTAATAATTGTGCCTCGCAGACAGAAGGTTGTTGGTTCTATTCCCACACCGGACCTTTCTGTGTGGAGTTTGCATGTTTTCTCCAGGTACTCTGGCTCCTCCCACCATCCAAACACATGCACTGATAAGTTAATTGGTTAATCTAAATTGCCCATAGGTGTGAATGTGACAGTGATTGTTTGTCTATATATGTTCAGCCCTGAGATGAACTGGAGACTCATACAGGGTGTACCCCGCCTTCACCCATTGGAGCTGGATTAGGCCCACAGTGACCCCTGTGACCCTAGTGAGGACAAAGCGGATTCAGATGACGAGACAAATACATTTAAAAATACAAATAAAAACACATAAGTAAGAATAGAATGAATAAATAGATAAAAAGACAAATAAATAAATACAAATAAATTAATCAATAATAAAAAATACAAATAAATAAACATTTTAATGAAAAAATAAAAGGAAATAATTCCACATAAGTCATGTTGCTTTTCTTTGTGGCAGTGAGCCTTGGTTTTCGGGGATTTTCTCTTGTTGGTTTTGGGTGATTTTACCAGTGACTCAGTCCAAACTGGTTCAGAATGATTGTGATGTGATCAATGTGTGTCAGGTTCTATTGAAGCTAGATCACTCCTAGAATGCAGACCTCCATGAAGCAGCACCGTGTTTCGTGGTTTTCAATAGTTTATTCATGTTAGGGTGAATAAAATGTTATTCACCCTAACATTTTATGAGAAGATCACAACAACAAGACTTTATTCCTACAGAGATTAAGTAGGTTACAGCGATGTCTTATGTTTGTTATTTTGAGTAGTAAGAGTCAAAACATATTCTTCAGCCAAAAAGACCTTGGTCTAATCACTACTGGTTCTCAAAGATACATACAACAGAAGAGAACAGAACTATGGAAGACTAAAGGTGAAAAAATTCAATGAATACATCATTAAATAGTTAATTTTCTCTGTCATAAATGTATTATTGATGCATATATACATATAATGAAATTATCAATATTGCAAAAGATCAAAGGTCAAGGTTGCATTTAGCAGAAAAGTAAACAAAAAAAATTACATTATTGGCTCCAAATCAAGAACAGGTTGTCATAGAAATTTAAGATTGGCACAAAATAGGGTGAGATTAGGCATTCTCAATACTTGTTATACACATTTAATATACATTAATTGTGTTTCATTTTCACACAAGTAAACAGAGTCAAGAAAGACAGGAATATATCTGCACTGAACATGTTGTTCATAATCTGACTAATGTATACTTTGCGTTAATGTAGTATTTTAAAACTGAAATGCTCCAGTGAAAAGAAACCTCAGTCAAAACACTATGTTGCTCAACTGTTTTGTCTGGAGTTTTGTTTTTTTGTAGACATTTTTTCCACAAAATACACCAAGACACACACAAAAGAAATGCTGGGAAAAAAATATCCAACACATGCTTAAATCCACTACATTTTCCCCCAAAATAATAATAATTTAAAAAAATCCAAAACATGTTCAAAAACTCTTCTAAATATAGAAAAAACACCAAAAATATCATTAAAATATCCAAAACATATGTAAAAATATTAATATATATACAATTAACATGTTTATTCAACACCTCCAACAAAACAACTGTTCCATGTAATTGTGTTAAAATGTGTTTAAAATCAGATTAATCATTGTGATGGATTCATATTGACAGCCCTAAATATATCACACAAAAAACAAAATGTACCAAAATATGCAGGTCTTTAACATAACAAGGCTGATATTTGTGATTCAATGCATTTTTCTTATAGTGGTTGCCCTACACACACGAGGAATTTTGAAATTACACATAATTTTCCAACTGTAACAAACTGGATATGACAACATTTGATTAACTTGTAAAAACACTTACTCACTGACTCCTTAGCATAGACTGGGCCCAAATCACATAAAGCTAGGCATTTTACTCTGGTTACATTATACCTGTCAGTTTCATGTGCTGCTTCCTCTATATTTAGACCGAAAAGCTTCACTTTTTGCCACCGTATACAGACAGATGACTATTAAAAACCCAATAATATTAACAATAATAACGTTTAAGGTCCATTCCAGCTCCAATCACATCGATAACTAGCCGACCCAGGAGTTAACCGGCGCCAATTTGAGCCGCACAAGCCCATTAATCATCAACATAAAACTCATATATACATTTAAATATGTGTGGTTTGATCTGACATTTCATTACTCACCCTAAAATCATCCAGACGTCCTCTCCTCCATCAAACAGGCTGCCAAACTGTCAGTACATCATGCTAAACACGCATTAGCCTCTCAGCAGTTATTTTTTTCTCGCTTTCTCGAACTATCGCGACAAGTGAAACGAGAAGTCGGTGTACGGTGGCCAGGAGGACACATATGTATGCAAAGGCATAAAGTGAATAAAAGAATAATAACAAAATACAACCTGCTGTTAACGGGGAATATATTTGAAGACGGATAGTGTGTAGTAAAGGGTTAGAACTATTGTTTTTTTTCTATAACACACGTAGGACACTTCCTGCCTTCACAATAAAAGCGCTGCGTGTTACATTCTGTCAAGTCACACGCAGTCATCACAAATCAGGAGCATAGAGACGTTGCTTTTATACGACTACTACTACTACTACTACTACTACTACTACTACTACTACTACTACTACTACTACTACTACTACTACTACTACAACAATTGTAAAAGTATTATTACTATTATTATTATTATTATTATTATTATTATTATTATTATTATTATTATTATTATTATTATTATTATTATAATCATCACCATTAATTATGCTATGCTTGCTATGCTTTTTCTCACTCCTTTTTGAATATGTATTGTGTGTTATATTTTAAGTGTGTTTGTTTTTGTAAAAAAAAAATATTTCTTTATTTTGTTTATTTGTTTCTTTATTATTTTTTGACATTCATATTCGAAATAAATCCATAAAAAATTATACAAGGGGTTTAGGTTAACTTAATTTACATACAGTATATATACTTTTGCACTGACAAAATGGACACAGAAATATGGAAATAAATACATATGGAAATAAATAAACAAATTAGCAATGCTATGCTTATACTATTGAACAATATACTGTATGAATAAACAAACACATATATACATTAAAAATTATGTATAAATGAGGAAATATAACATAACATATAACATAACAAAACATGACCTTATTTATTTGTTTATGTCTGCATTTATTTAGTTTTTAATTTATGTGTTTATATATAAGTAAATATGTTATGTTTGTCCCTTACAAAGCAGTGGGTATTAAAGTGCCTCCAAAGTTAAAACTATTGTCTTTTCTTTAACACATCAGTGCCAAATGTCATAACACACAGATAGACACTTCTTAATTTCACAATAAAAGCACGCCGTATTACATCGCGTGCGTAAAACATTTCACAAATCAGGAGCACAGAAACGTTTCTTACATTGTATATATTTTTATTATTAAAATAAAATAAAATAAAATAAAACAGGAAAGGTTCTATTTTGCCCTAAATGTGTAATTAAAAAAATTATAATAAATAAATAAATAATTTTGTGCTGCAGTTCAGCCTCCTGTCCACAGGGGGCGGTGCAACAAAAAGCCCAGAACCGCAGAAGAGCACTCATATCAGTCTTAAGTGTGCACAAGTTGGGTTGTCATCCTGCAGGTCAGTATCGTGCTCTATTTAATTCAACATGTCTAGTTGTATTTTAGTTGTAAACGTACAGAATAGTGTCGGTATTTTTCGCACATACCGTAGTTTATGTGGTTCTTAATAGTATTTAGTATTTATCTGCTGTTTTTATGTCAAGGTTATTGAAACACATGACGGTGTTTGAGGGAACAGGGAACAGGGAAATAAATGAGCAAAAACTAAACTTATGTGAAATTATGAAAAGAACAACATTAAACCGAACACGTGCAAATAGGGAAATGATCAGGAAAAACTATTAAAGCTAACATGTACAAACAGGGAAATGAGCAGATTAAATAATGTTATCTTAATTTTACCAAGTGTATGTTCCGCCATTTCTAGTCTAAATGAAGGTTATAATAGTTTTGGATTCTTCATTTTAGTTTAGTTTTATGAACATTTCGGGGGGAGTTCCCGGTTAATTAATTTTTTTGTTTTTTTGCTGATTCGCTTCTTTTTAGTAGTTTTTTTTAATGCTTAGATTTAGTTTAGCTGTATTATTTTAAGTTCATAGTTTTTTTTTATTTTCTTAGTTTTTTTCCCTACATTTATAAAAATTATTACAAATATTTATTTCTTTTCCACATCTTTTATATTCAAATAAGTTCCATAAAGGACTTTTTCTGCTGCTTTTTAAAAAAATCAACTTTAGTTCCATTGACAAAGACAAAAATTAAGGGAATTTCATTTTCAGTTTGTTTTGTTTTTTAACTTATACCTTTTATTTATTTAAATGAACAAAAACGTTTTCTGTTTTTTTTTTCAATTGTAGTTTTGTTATTCTGTTTTTCATTAACGACAATAACCTTGGTCCATCAAACTCATCAAACTTAAAATAAGACATATTTACCTCTTCTGTGAGACATAAAGAACTTATTTTTACCAATAGAGCTTGAAAATCTTATTTCAAGAAATCTTGCCATGATAAATTTCACTTGTTCCACTGACAGTTTTTTTCTTGACTTAAGTCTTATCTTATATTATAATATGCCTTATCTTTTTAACGTAACTATTCTTTTTTGTATCTCTCTGAGTGATGTAGATATCCTCTTAATGCACATGTAACATTACTCAAAAGTGCAATTTCTGTAGGACTTAGTGCAGTAATAATAATAAAACTGACTGTTGACACCACAGTAGGTGGATAAATTGTCTTTATCAGTTATTATTATTAACAATTTTATTTGTATAGCACCTTTCATAAAAGGATTGTAGCTCAAAGTACTTTACATTGATGAACATTTGCAAGAAAGAATTCATGATAATTCACACAAACATTTTACGAGAAGAGCTCAACAACAAGACTTTATTCCTATAGAGATGAAGTATGTTATAGTGATGTCTTATGTTTATTTGAGTGACATAGTCAAAACATCTTCTTCAGCCAAAAAGACCTTGGTCTAATCGCTACTGGTTCTCAAAGATACAGAAATATGGAGGACAAAAAGTGCAAAAATGAAATGAATAAATACATCACTAAATTAATTATATATGTAATTAATTAATTAATTGAAATTGGAATTGAATACATAAATGTGGTATTAAATGTGTCATTAATTAGTTTGAGTAAAAAAAAAAAACATAATTACACTAATTAATTATTTCCTGATCGTTGTGTTGCAGTGGATCATAAATGTATTTTATCCGTCAACCTCGTCCATCAAAGTCAGTGGGCGGGTCTTAACAGCTGATTGGTTCCCCAGCACATTAAGTCCAGAATAATGCTCTATATAGGATTTAATTGATATTTAACCACTAAAACCTCACAGCCAATGATTTATTTTTTTTTAGTTTCATGAGAATCACACATGAATTCTTCTCAATATCAGCAGATTCTTGATAAGAATGTCACAAAGTTGAAGCTATGCTGGTGTTTTTCAGGAGGACAGTGATCCAAAACACTGTTCAAATTCCACCAAGGAATTGATGCAGAAGCACAAACACACTGTTCTGGAATGTTCATCCCAGTCCCCAGACTTTATAATGACATTGAAAATGAGTTTGTTTGATTTGAAACAGGATGTTTATGCATGAAAGCCAAGAAACCTGGAGGTGTTGAATATGGAGGACTGGACAAAAAGACCAGCAGATAGACCCCAGGACTGTCTGTGTCTATAGGAGGCGTCTATAGGTGCTTACCCACTGTAGGAACCTTTTGTAGTTCCTATAAACTTTTTACTTCCTGGAACCTGTTTTCACCCTTTACCACAGCATAGGAACTATATAGTTCCTATAGAACCTTTTTAGTTCCCCCTGGGAGGCAGGGTCTTTTTAGTTCTCTAGGAACTATATGACATAGGTGTTTGGTAGAGCCCAGACAATATGTATTTCCTCTTCTTGCAGGACCGCTATCTTTAAAATCCTCTGTGTAGCATAAATACAGGGAAAGTAATAAATAGACAGAGTTTTGATTTTGGGTTAATAGTGATGTTGGTTAAAGCTATGATATTAATATATGTCATATTATCACCTGCTGCTGGATTCTTGGTCTCCTAACTCTCTGGCTAAACTCCTCCATTCTTGACATTAGACGTATTTGACCATAACTAACATTCCTGTGATACAGAACATACACACTGTGTCCTCCTCATTCTATATTCTAGTTTATAGTGGCACTCTCTTCTACTTCCGTGTGTGATTGTTGAATTTAGTTCTTAAATAATACATCACTGTGGTGGACGTTAGCATAACATTTGCACCTCCCATGGTTCCTACTGCACTGTCACAATGCAAACCCAAAGGTTCTCTGAATTCTTAGAACTACTCTGAGGTGTTGTTACATCCTAGCCTTGGACCATCTTTAAACCAGGACGTACATAAATGTGCTCAAACTCTTCTCCCAACTCAGAATTACAAATGCCAGTGCCAAAAAAAAAAAAAATCACAATTCAAACAGATGTATTTACCAACTTAAAGCGTATAGGAGAGTGCACAAACACAACAAACAAAATGTTGAATCCAAAACAAGAAGGCTCATCTCCTAAACTAATGGTCAGAATAAAATACAATGCTAACTTGCTTCTACATATTGCTAACATATTGCTAACCATTGGTAGCTGTTAGAATGTAGCCTTTTGTGTTGTTTTTATCCATTGTAATGTTATTATTAGGCTGCATCCCATCATATATTCAGGCTCATGCACACATGTCTCAGAATACCTCATCCTCATCATTTTCTCATCCCCATTCATTGTTTGATCTAGTTTAAGAAATAAACAAAAATTGAAAGTATCCGATTAATCGATTAAAAAAGTGATGGAAGACTTGATTACAAAAACACTGGACAGTTGCAGCCCCAGTGTAAAGTGGAACCTGAACTACATGAGTAGTTTCTTTTCTTCTCAGAGTGAAAATGCAGACGCCGGCCCAGTCCATCCTTCATAGCGGGTACTTCCACCCGACGCTGCGCCAGTGGCAGAGCTGCGCCACTGACCTCAGAGCCGACAACCTCATCTACCCCATCTTCATCACGTAAATACAACAGAGCCGCTGCGACACCGCTGCGTTAGCTTAAAGTGTCACTGACATGATTTTACAACTGTACATAATCTGAAAGCTCGTCATGTCTAAAGTCGCTTCACACAAGCATCACTAACGACAACAGCGCAAATGTAATGATATTTAATCCACAAAACGATTCAAATTTCATCTGCTTATTACTGGAAGTCTGAACGTTGACCCGTGACATCAGCAGAGGAAGACTCATATGGAAACATGACATAAACGGCAGCAGTGATTCCAGCGACAATTTAAGAGATTTTTCAGTAGAAGTAGAAGTAGTAACAGGTGATTCAGTTGAAGAGGAAAATATTCTTCATCCAGATCAATTTGATCCATATGAGACAAACGACCAGAGTGTTGAAGTGGAGGAAGAACAGCTAAACTATGACAATGACTGGGATCAGACGGCTGCAATCTGCCCTGGGGCTAATCTGAAATAGATTTCTTATTACCGGGGGTAACTTGAAAATGGAGAGGGGGGTGAAGTGTTACCGTATTAGTATAAAATATTCAGTATTTCAGTCGTAGTTTCACAGTGACACTCATTTTCCCATGGAATTGTCAATCAGCCATTTTTAGTTCAGAAAAGATTCCATGAAAAAGGTTGATACTCCAGACTGAATGTGTAGGAATAAGGCTCATAAGTAAATCTGTGGGAGTTTCTAAGTTTATAGGCTGAGAGTATGCTACCATTCTGTGGTTTGCAGCCGTCTGATCCCAGTCATTGTCATAGTTTAGCTGTTCTTCCTCCACTTCAACACTCTGGTTGTTTGTCTCATATGGATCAAATTGATCTGGATGAAGAATATTTTCCTCTTGAACTGAATCACCTGTTACTACTTCTATTTCTACTGAAAAATCTCTTAAATTGTCGCTTGTCGTCCATGTTTCCACTAAGGATGGGACACGATTTTTGAATATTCGTGACACGCTCGAATATAGAATATTAATTTCGAATGCATTACTCGTATGTCATTTCACTTGGAAAGAATGTCGTATTCACTTGCATAATAAGGTGCCCGGCAGGGACAAACGCACCGCATCAACAAAACGCTGCAAACACAAGAAAGATAAACAGCCACAAACATGAAACAAATGCAACAGAAGTACAAGTGCAAGAGAAAAATGCCCCAATAACAGAAACTAAGCAGAAGCAAAAAACGTACAAACCTCCCAAAACAAATGTGAAACAAAAATGCTGTAATTTCACTCCACAACAAAACGGAAGGAAGTTCACCAAAATAAAACAGAAGAAGACAAGCGCCTGTAAATCAAAGTTACTAGCATGCTAAACTTAGCGACATACCTATGCTACTCTTCTATAATATCGTAGCAGATTACAGCCAAGTGTTTTAAAAAAGACGAAGGGAAATCAACTTTAACTTCGTCTTCAACCACCATCTTCTTCTTCAATTTTATTTTGGTGAACCTTCATGTTCGATTTTCGAAAATTATTCGAATAGTTTCTAGCGAATTTCCAATAGTGTTTTGGACCAAAAGTCACATCCCTTGTTTCCACATGAGCATGAGGAGTAGTCTTCCTCTGCTGATGTCACGGGTCAAAGTTCACAGTCCAGGAAATAAGTAGGTGAAATTTGTAGGCGGACAACATCTTGTGGATTAAATATCATTAAAATTGTGCTGTTGTCGTTAGTGATGTATGTGTGAATCGATTTTAGACATGATGAACTTTCAAATTATTTGTTGTTGTAAAATCACGTCAGTGACACTTGAACACAACAGAGCCGCTTCGATACCGCTACGTTAGCTTAACACACCACTAACATCCTGTTTATGTCTTGTTGGACAGAGACGATGCAGATGCAGTGGAACCCATCAACAGTCTACCAGGACAGGCCAGGTACACAACTACACACAACTATACAGAACTACACACTACACTACAGTCGACAGTATTGAATTTGGTGAAGGGGTGAGGATTTGAACAATAATTAACAGTTGTTAATTAGTCGTCAGTGTTCTATATGTCTAAGAAAAAGTCGGTATTCTTCTTTGCATTAATTGTTCTCAGTAGTTTTGATTCTAATTCTGGTTAGAGCGCCCCTAGTGGTGGAAGAAAAATCCATAGAATAGCTGCACATTTGTATCAACCTCATGGTTCAAAACATATGAAAAAAGTAGCGGCTTATAGTCCAGAAAATACTGTACTCACAGCTACGCAACACTACACACCAGTACACACAACTACATATAACTACACAGAACTACACACAACTACGCACAACTACGCACAACTACGCACAACTACGCACAACTACACACAACTACACACAACTGCACACCTCTGACCTCTTGGGTCAACATCTATTCACACATGCATAATTTAAAGACCAGATAGTTGGTCTACATTGGGAATATGTCAAATGAAGAGTTCAAGAGTTATATCCAAAATTATATGCTGACCTTTATTGTGACCTTGACCTTTGACCTTGATAATTTGTCCTTCAAAGTAATGAAGCTCTATGTAAAAGTGTGTAAACAGGAGTGACTTGTGTTCCCACAGCCCTGCTCTAGAGAACAAGTAGGATATAGTAACTGTGCACTGGACCCCCCCCTCCCCCCTTGTGTACACCCATGATTCATGTCGACTGGAGTTGTTTATGGAAAATGTCCTTTTTAAATGGTGGAAACATCATGAGCTGACGACACTAGTGACAAATATCTCGCACGACGCCGTAGGTTTGGTTTGAAACACAGAAAGGAGGTGCTCACATTATGTCAAGGAGGCGCTGTGGCTCTATGCTAACATCTGGGGAGAGCTCTGTGTTGGATGTGAATAATGGTGAAGGGTGTGGGGATGGCGTGTTCCTCAGATAAACCCAGTCAGGGTGGATCCAGACCTAAAGGCCAGACCTGGACACAGATAAGAGGACCATCTGTTAGAAGCACCCACTAATCAGTCCTGTTACGGTTAAAGGGATGGAAGTTACTGGTGTGTGGTCTTTTATTTTGGTAGATATGGGGTGAATAAACTTGAGATGTTAATGTTTGGACTTTTATTTTGGTAGGTATGGGGTGAATAAACTGGAGGAGATGTTAATGTTGGGTCTTTTATTTTGGTAGGTATGGGGTGAATAAACTGGAGGACATGCTAATGTTTAGCCTTTTATTTTGGTAGGTATGGGGTGAATAAACTGGAGGACATGCTAATGTTTAGCCTTTTATTTTGGTAGGTATGGGGTGAATAAACTGTGGGAGATGCTAATGTTTGGTCTTTTATTTTGGTAGGTATGGGGTGAATAAACTGGAGGAGATGCTAATGTTTAGTCTTTTGTTTTGGTAGGTATGGGGTGAATAAACTGGAGGAGATGCTGACCCCCCTGGTGGACAATGGGCTGAAGTGTGTGCTGATTTTTGGCGTCCCCACAAAGATCCAGAAGGTACAGAGTTCAGTCTTTCCAGCCTTATGTCAAATGTCAAGTGTCATTTTTGCATTTCATAAATCCATTTAAAGGACCGGAGTGGACCCCCTGCTTGATGGGGTTTTGAACCCCCAACCAAACCTCCAATGCAGCTGTGTCTGGAAGGTACTCCCCGCCCCCCAGCGGCTCTAGCCAATCATAGCACTCAAGGTAGATTTTTTTCCCTGAGGACTCAATAATTTTCCAGTTGAGCCAAGGTGAGTCGTCTGTACCTTGATAAAGTTATTTAGCTGTAACCTGTGATATGATGTGAAATGTGAATACTGCAGTTGTCATGTAGTCTATGTATGGTGACCTGAATAGGCAGGTATGCTAATGAGCTAATTCACTTTTTACTGTTGAGGAGGTTTATCAGAGGCCTACTTTTGTATTTCTGTTAAAAATACCCATCTTAAATTGACCATTGATATTAAATGTATTCACTGCCAATTTACAGACTGACTATTATAGCTAATACATGATTAACATTTGGTTTAGCTAAAGGCACCTTCCACATTAAATGATAACTAGCTCGCTAGCTAGCCCTTTCAGGTAAACATAGCTTTATTCAAACAGCATGTAGCTTAAACAGCTGTTTTTAACAGAAATACAAAAGCAGTCTGATTCCTATGCTAAACCTCCTCAACAGTAAAAAGCTAATTAGCTCATTAGCATACCTGCCTATTCAGGTAACCATACATAGACTATACGACAACTGCAGTATTCACAACATTACACAGGTTACAGCTAAATCACTTTATCCACTCACCTTGGCTGAACTGGACAATTGCAGAGTCGTCCTCAGGGAAAAATACAACAATGTTCCTTGAGTGCTGTGATTGGCTAGAGCCGCTGGGGGGCGGGGAGTGCCTTCTAGGCACAGCTACCTTGGAGGCTTGGCTGGGGGTTCAAAACCCCATCTGGTGGACCCTGTTGATCCACATTTTGTAATAAACGAAATGAAAAGCACTCTGAGAGCACAGACGTCCGCCAAGGTAGACCCCCCCCACTCCGATCACCCCCAAAATGAAATCACTTCTTCCTGTTCACATTTCCAACATGTCCTGAAAATTTCATCAAAATCCGTCCATAAGTTTTCGAGTTACAGACAGACAAACGATGACAAAAACATAACCTCCTTGGCGGAGGTAAATATGCAGCTCAACAGATTTGGCCAGATTAATTTTTTTCTTTCTTCCCATCAGCCTTAGCTGATGACTGATACAGGCCGCCAATATTTCTAAACTGATATTTGGAGCCGATATTGATTTTTCTTTTTTTTTCTCTGTTAAATGAAAACAAATGTCAGAAAATCTTCTTTAATTAAAATGTATAACATGTAAATAGTGACAGTTAAACTAATAAATATGAACAAATGGACACCTGGTAGTTTTAGTTTTCCTTTTTCCTTTTTTTTCTCTCTTTGTTAAATTTTTTCAACTGCGACTCAAAAACCCAAAAAATAAAAAGGAGATGGATTATTTTCGTTTTCGTTTTCTTAATGTAAAACAAATATATGCCTGTTTTTTTATATTTAAATTTTTAGGCTCAGGTCAAAACTATGAAATGGAAAAACTTGAAGGAATTAGATTTTTATATTTAATGATATTTACGTGACCTGGAAGTTCTGCACTTAGCAAGATTTATACCTAGGGTTGCGATAGATTGATTTGCATTTAGCATTTAGCTATTTTATTTATCAATAATCTTTTTTATTAATCATACTTTACTTCAAGTCAAACTTTATTAATATTAACATTAATCTTTTATTGTTCAGCCTCAGTAGTTGTAGGTAGATTATTAGACATGAGGCAGTTATTGTTACTGTATATTAACTAGTTCTACAAAAACCACAGTGAGTCTGATATATGGATTAATTCTGGCAGTGTTTAGTGACTGGGAATTTTTTTGTCTGATAATTTGGGCTTTTTATCTCATGATTTAGATTTTTATCTCATGATTTTGACTTTATCTCATGGTTTTGACTTATCTCATGGTTTTGACTTTTTATCTCATAATTTAGTTTTTTTATTTCATTATTTTAACTTTTTATCTCATAATTTCGACTTTTTATCGCATGGTTTCGACAATCTCAAGTCTTTGACTTCACTTAAACCACCTTATATATGAAAAACCTTCATAAAAATCATTCATTAGTTCACCTTATAGTCCAGTAAATACATTAATTCCATCATGTGTTTCAGTCTAATACAGTGATTGACTGTACTTAAATGGACATTGGTAAGAACACAGTAATGGTCTTTACTGTATTTTTACTTTTTTTTATTCGTACTTTTTACAGTTAATGTACAAACACTCACCGATTTTCTCCAAAACGACAGACATTTGAGATGAGATATTTTATTACAATGACAAAGAATGATTTGAATGTCGTAAAAAATACAATAACTCATTTTCACTCAAAACTGCAGTTACTGCCTTGTTGCTTTGTAGGCCAGCGTAGGCGACATAAAGTAACAGTCAAAGGTTCTGGACAATAAACTGTTCAAGCCATCACAAGCCATCACAATTTCATCCAAGTGTCAACTATAACCAACTAGCTAAAGCTAAAGCTAATCTATCACCATTTTACATTAATCTAATTCTGTCAAATTAACGTCATTCATTCTGACTGACTTTCAAAAGTGAACATTCTTCTGTTCCTGTTTCTACGCCTCCTTTTCCTGCCTGTTGGCACCAAAGCATGATTAATAATAAAAATATTATTGATAAATGAAATAGCTTGCTAAACTACTGCGCACAGAATTTCCAGGTCACGTAAATATAAACGACTAAATATAAAAATGTAATTCAGTCAAGTGGCCCAATTAGTATTTTTGATCTGAGCCTAAAATCGAAATATGAACCAGCCATATATTAATTTTAGGTTTTGGATTAGGAAAACGAAAATGATCCTTTTTAAAAAATGTTTTTGTTTTTGACTGGCAGTTAAAAAAATGAAAGAACGAATGATACATGGGTTTTCTTCTTCCCCCATTTTGTTTGTTCTTTTCTTTTCCTCTTTTCTGTTATTTTCCCTCTTTTTTTTCTTCAGTTTCCATTTTTCTTCCCTTTGTTCCTTTTCTTTTTTTTCTTTTTCTCTCTTTTTTGTTTTCTCCCTTGTTTATCTCTACTTTTTGGCTGTTTTCTTCTTATTTTCCTTTTTTTCTTATTTTTTCCCTTTTATTTCCTTTTTGTTTTCTCACCTTTCACTATTTCTCTACTTTATTTTCTGACTTTTTGTCCCCCCCTTTTTTTTAATTTCTTGGTTCATTTCCTTCCCTCTTTTCTCTTCTCTTCTTTTTCCTCTTTTTTGTTGCTTTCCCCCTTTTCTCTTATTTTTCTCTTTTTCTTCCTTTTTCTCTCCTCGTTTTCTCGTCACTCATTTTTTCCCCATATATGGGTCTATGGTATCCTCTGACCTCTAGTGACCTCTCCCTGTGACTTCTAGTGACCCTTCACTATGACCTCTAGTGACCTCTCCCTGTGACCTCTAGTGACCCTTCACTATGACCTCTAGTGACCTCTCCCTGTGACCTCTAGTGACCCTTCACTATGACCTCTAGTGACCTCTCCCTGGGACCTCTAATGACCCTTCACTATGACCTCTTCCTGTGACCTCTAGTGACCCCTCCTTGTGTCTGTCCCCTCAGGATGAGCGTGGTTCCTGTGCAGACTCAGACGACACTCCGGCCGTCCTGGCGGTGAAGAAGATCCGCTCTACGTTCCCAGATCTGCTGGTGGCATGTGACGTGTGTCTGTGTCCGTACACGTCACACGGACACTGCGGTCAGTCTGCGTCCGTCACACTTCGACCGTTAACGCTCACGAACTTCGCTAACGCTTCCTGTTTTCTGTGCAGGAATCCTGAACGATGACGGGACCCTGAACAACGAGCCCAGCTGTCTGCGTCTGGCTGAGGTGGCGCTGGCGTACGCTCAGGCCGGTTAGTCTGGGTTTAGTCTGGGTTCAGTGTGGGTTTAGTGTGGATTAAGTGTCGGTTTAGTCTGGGTTCAGTGTGGATTAAGTGTGGGTTTAGTCTGGGTTCAGTCTGGGTTTAGTCTGGGTTCATTCTGGATTTAGTCTGGGTTCGGTCTGGATTTATTTTGGATTTAGTCTGGGTTTGGTCTGGATTTAGTCTGGGATCAGTCAGGATTTATTTTGGATTTAGTCTGGCTTTGGTCTGGATTTAGTCAGGATTTATTTTGGATTTAGTCTGTCTTTCGTCTGGATTTAGTCTGGGTTTAGTCTAGGTTTAGTCTGGATTTAGTCTTGGTTCAGTTTGGGTTGTTCTGCGGGTGTTTATCATCCATAACCCCACACACACACACACACACACACACTCACACACTCACAGATGTTCAAACCCACTCACTGTCATAATGACAGTAATAATAATAATAGAATCTCTCATATCTATATATATGTTTTTGTTTTCTTTCATTAATCATTTTCAAATATCATTTATATGGTTAATATTTGACTCAGTTTTTATATTTACCTGAAGTGAGTTGAGTGACTGTTTTGTGTGTGTGTGTATTTCAACAGGCTGCCACATCATCGCTCCATCAGACATGATGGATGGAAGAGTCGCAGCCATTAAACAAGCACTAATATCCAATGGTTTAGGGAACAAGGTAAAAGTACAGCTCACATTCACATGTGACTATGGAAGAAACCTCTTATTTACAGTTCTACCTTTTAGAGGTAGAACATTTATAATCATCGCTCTGAATAAAAAAGCCCTGTTTACATGATAGTTTAATTCAAAATAAAAGTTAATTCCTTTTTCAGATGAACAATGTAAACACCTAATTCCAGTGAAAATATTAATTCCTATGATAGATGACGCTATTTATCATTGATCCCAGTCTGGTAAGCTAAGGCTAATGTGTTAGCTAATGCATTTCCTTAACCTACCATGAAATATGGACCAGGATCCCTCTGTATGTTTTTATTCATTCTCGCCTCAGTGCCTTATCTTGTTGAAACAATGGCTGTTCTGTGCATGGTACAATTTTTTCTTCCTCTTTGAACGTTCCGGGTAAATAAGGCCCATAGTGAGAGCGGCAGAGACATTTATATTAAGACCAAAAACACTAGCACTAACTAGTGTGACTCCACCAGTAGCCTATGTTAGCAGACTGGTGTCATACAGACAGGGCTCTACAGTGCGCCCATTTCACTCGCATTTATGAGCAAATATTTCAGTGTGCGAACGAGGAAAACAAAACAGTCACACATGTGTGAGTACTTCTTGCAGAACACAATAAGACACACACACAGACCTGAGGAGCTAATGAAAGTCTACTAGAAATGAATTAAAACTGTGTGAACAGCTCCACATAGTAGAGACGAACACGGCACATATCGAAAGGATTAACCCTTTAACTCCTGGTGCGTCAGCGCTGACACGTTCTGAGTGGATGGTTTAGTTTAAAAATTCAGACAAATTCAAGTGTTTTTTAACTGTTATTTTACTGAGAATTTTTCTGCATGGAACTGATGTACAGGTGTCGAAAAGCAACTGATTAAAAAAAAGAAAAAGCCCAAACTAAAACTACTGGAACCAAATTACAACACTAGTTATTTATTCTTTTTTTTTTTTTTTTTTTTTACTTCATTTTGGGTTTTGTGGGTTTTTGTTTTTTGCCTTTTTTTCCACGTTATTTCTTATTTTGTGAATATATATTAGTTTCTGTTGATGTTGATTATTTTGTTTATTTTTCTGTTTTTTTATATTTTATTATTTTTCTTTAATTGTGTTCTGTTAGTGTCTTACTTTGTTCATGTTACATATTATTTTGTTGGTTTATTATTAATTTTTGTTCATTTTACTGATCACTTTGACTGTTTTTTGTTCATTGTGTTGCTTATTTTATCTTATTTTATTTTCTATTGTGTCTCAGTCTCAGGAGTTAAAGGGTTAATCATTCTAAAATGTATCAAAGGACAAAGCATCCCATAATACAAAGTTATGTTATGGTCTGCTCTAAATTAACACAAATGACAGCAGTCATACAAGAATGTTTGTATCTGTGCGTAAGTACTGCACTGTAAATAAATAAACATTTAAAACTAAAAACTACTTGTACCCCTATTTTTCTTTGTGTGCTCCTAAATTTTTTAACTTAGGGGCACGTGTGCTCCTGGAAAAAAAAAGTTAGTGTAGAGCCCTGCATACAGTAAACAAATACACATGTAGGGGTGAACCTGAAAACCTCGGTCTGCTTCCACTGAGCTGGCCGATCAGAGAACAGCGAGATTGACCCGAAGTTAAAACTGAGCATTTCAGACAAAGGCAGAAATCGTCTTGGATCTATACTTTTGTGAACACCAGTATGAGATAACGATGGAGTTTTTAATAAAGTTACTCTGTAGGTGCTGAAAACTCACATAATAATAGTTAAAACTGAGTGGAATAGGTCTGCTTTAATTCCTATTAAAGTCACTGGTTTATTCCGATCTTAATTCCTCTGACATATAAACAATGAATTCCTCTTTAACATTATTCCTGTCGTTCTGCACATGCTCCTGGTCTTGTTGCGATGATGCACGTATTTAGATCAAACAGATGTGTATATTTTATTTTGTCTGCAGCTGTTTTTAGACTATGGATCCACATGTTCTAGTTTCTAATATGTTCCATTTGGTTCTACAGGTTTCAGTTCTGAGCTACAGTGCAAAGTTTGCTTCCTGTTATTACGGACCCTTTAGGTGATTGGGTTTGACACACACACACACACACACACACGTACACACACACACACACACACCGATATAAACAGTAACAAAAACATACATTAGAAATAGAATACTAGAATACCAGCCACAACAAACCCCACCCCCTTCTAAAGATTTTGTCTCTTAATGGACATGTCTTTCTAAAATTGTGAGCCTTTTGACTTTTCAAGCCCCCCCCTCAAAAAATAAACAAACAAAAAAACACCTACATTATTCCCAGCAACCAAAAATGCACACAAACTAATCTACTCTGTGGGAAAGCACCTATGTGATGCTCATGTCCACCACAGTGGTGCATTCTTTTAGCACTAAATTCAACGATCACACAAGACAGCGTTACTATAAACTAGAATATAGAATGAGGAGGACATATCATTAATGTTCTGTATGATGGGAATGTTAATTGTGGTCAAATATACTGTCTAATGCCAAGACTGGAGGCGTTTACAGAGAGTTAGGAGACCAAGAATCCAGCGGCAGGTGATACTACGACATATGTTAATGTCATAGAATTAACCAACATCACTATTAACCCATAATCAAAACCACAGATAATATATAATAAAGCATCATGATAATATATAATAAATCATCATAATATATAATAAAGCGTCATGATAATGTATAATAAAGCGTCATGATAATATATAATAAAGCGTCATGATAATATATAATAAAGCGTCATGATAATATATAATGAAGCATCATGATAATATATAATAAATCGTCATGATAATATATAATGAAGCATCATGATAATATATAATAAAGCGTCATGATAATATATAATAAAGAGTCATGATAATATATAATAAAGCGTCATGATAATATATAATAAAGCGTCATGATAATATATAATAAAGCGTCATGATAATGTATAATAAAGCGTCATGATAATATATAATAAAGCGTCATGATAATATATAATAAAGCGTCATGATAATATATAATAAATCGTCATGATAATATATAATAAATCGTCATGATAATGTATAATAAAGCGTCATGATAATGTATAATAAATCGTCATGATAATATATAATAAAGCATCATGATAATATATAATAAAGCGTCATGATAATATATAATAAATCGTCATGATAATATATAATAAATCATCATGATAATATATAATAAATCGTCATGATAATATATAATAAAGCATCATGATAATGTATAATAAAGCGTCATGATAATTTATAATAAAGCGTCATGATAATATATAATAAATCGTCATGATAATATATAATAAAGCGTCATGATAATGTATAATAAAGCGTCATGATAATATATAAAAAATCGTCATGATAATATATAATAAAGCGTCATGATAATATATAATAAATCGTCATGATAATATATAATAAAGCATCATGATAATGTATAATAAAGCGTCATGATAATATATAATAAATCGTCATGATAATATATAATAAAGCATCATGATAATGTATAATAAAGCGTCATGATAATGTATAATAAATCGTCATGATAATATATAATAAATCATCATGATAATATATAAAAAATCGTCATGATAATATATAATAAAGCGTCATGATAATATATAATAAATCATCATGATAATATATAAAAAATCGTCATGATAATATATAATAAAGCGTCATGATAATGTATAATAAAGCGTCATGATAATATATAAAAAATCGTCATGATAATATATAATAAAGCGTCATGATAATATATAATAAATCGTCATGATAATATATAATAAAGCATCATGATAATGTATAATAAAGCGTCATGATAATATATAATAAATCGTCATGATAATATATAATAAAGCATCATGATAATGTATAATAAAGCGTCATGATAATGTATAATAAATCGTCATGATAATATATAATAAATCATCATGATAATATATAAAAAATCGTCATGATAATATATAATAAAGCGTCATGATAATATATAATAAATCGTCATGATAATATATAAAAAATCGTCATGATAATATATAATAAAGCGTCATGATAATGTATAATAAATCGTCATGACAATATATAATAAATCGTCATGATAATATATAATTAATCGTCATGATAATATATAATCTGTAAATGATTAAATCTTTTTTTTTGGAGATGCGGTTAATTGTTAAATCTGAATTCTTTTAATTGTCTTTGTCCTGCAGAGATGCGGCTTTGTCCAAACCAGCGTTCGGGGACCGGCGTTGTTACCAACTTCCTCCTGGAGCTCGAGGACTGGCCGTGCGCGCTGTGGTCAGATGGCGTTTGTTGTTCCTCTGTTGTTTCCTGTTGGTGCGTTGATGCGTTCTGACTGTTGTGGTGTTTGGTTCAGGAGCGAGACGTGAGGGAAGGAGCCGACATGCTGATGGTGAAACCTGGACTACCCTACCTGGATGTGCTCCGAGAAGTCAAGGACAAAGTGAGTTAACGACGACTCACAAATATACATCCATACCTGGAACAGTCTTTAACACACTGGGGACAGTTGCAGCCCATGGGAGGATATTTTGAAGCACTTTACTCAACATCAAAGTTTAGTGTTAGCGTGGCCCACACACACACACACATGAGCTAATGCTACGTTTTCATTTATTTTATCACTAATGGGCAAATGTAGATAGTATTGATCTATCTGATGGCATGTGTCCTCCCATTTGTCCAACTGTCCTAACCCTTGTCCAATAGTACTAACTCTCGTCCAACAGTCCTTCTCCTGGTCCAACATTCCTTCTCCTTGTCCAACAGTCCATCCCTTCATCCAACAGTCCTTCTCCTTGTCCTACAGTCCATCCCCTGGTCCAATAGTACTAACTCTCGTCCAACAGTCCTTCTCCTGGTCCAACAGTCCTTCTCCTTGGCCAACAGTCCATCCCCTGGTCCAACAGTCCTTCTCCTTGTCCAACAGTCCATCCCTTCATCCAACAGTCCTTCTCCTTGTCCTACAGTCCTTCCCCTGGTCCAACAGTCCTTCTCCTTGTCCAACAGTCCTCCCCATGTTCTAACAGTCCTTCCCCTGGTCCAACAGTCCTTCTCCTTGTCCAACAGTCCTCCCCATGTTCTAACAGTCCTTCCCCTGGTCCAACAGTCCTTCTCCTTGTCCAACAGTCCTCCCCATGTTCCAACAGTCCTAACCCTGGTCCAATAATCATCTGCCTAGTCCAACAGTGCCTCCACCCCCGTCCCCCCCAGTCTAAACAGTAACCCTGGTCCATCAGTCAGTGACCTGATGTCCCTCAGCTACTATTGGATGTTGATGGTTCTGTGGGCGTGTCTTTCCAGTTCCCCGCCCATCCGCTGGCGGTCTACAACGTCTCGGGTGAATACGCCATGTTATGGCACGGAGCTCAGGCCAACGCTTTCGACCTGCGAGCAGCTGTGATGGAGGCCATGACGGCGTTCCGCAGGGCAGGTAAGAGTTAAAGGATGAGATGAACGAGGAAAAACCACTGATTTTACATGTGATCAAATAAATATGGACACATTGAATCAAAGTGTTTCTGTTCTAACAGAGTCTGAAATAAAAACATTAATAACTATTGTCAGAATATAGTTTTCTATGATGGAATAAATATTATTGCATTGATTAGTTTGGTTTAAATTGTTATCTTTGCTTCAGAGATGGTTTGGATTTATATTAAAAAAAATACACCCAAATGAACCGAAATACACAAAAAATACAATAAAATAAATGTAAATTAACAATGATGCAGTAAAATACACAAAGATGCACTGAAACCACCCCCAAAAAAACTTGAATTAAGCAAAAACAACAACCTTGAATCAATTAAAACAAATCTTAAACAAAATTCAGAGAATGTCTAATCCCACCCCTATTTTGTTCTAATCTCAAGTTACTATGGCAACCTGTTCTTGAATTACAGCCAATTATGTGATTTTGACCTTTCTGCTAAATGTGACCTTGACCTTTGACCTTTTGCAATATTGCTAATTTTATTATATGTATATATACATCAGTGTGTGTAATATTATGATAATATATCCAGTATTGATTAAGTTATAGCATGATATGTTTATGTTTGACATGTCACCTTTGACCTCCAGAGATCAAAAAAACAATAGGTCATAGATGATAACAACACTGAGAATTGTAGAAACCTTCATTGCACATCGTTTGGTACCAATCTGAAAGTTCTGTGACCCTCTGTTCTTGAGTTATAACCGATAATGTGATTTTTAAACTTTTAGTTAATTGTGACTTTGACCTTTGACCTTGACTCAAATGGATCATTGCATCTCATGTGCATTTGCTATATGTATATGCCCATTTAATTTCATGGAGATATCCCAAATATTGATTGCATTCATGATATGTCTCTGCAGACACACACACACACACACACACACGCACACACACTGATGACAATAATCTCTCCCAACCAATGTTGGGCGAGATTAATTAAACATTAAAAATCTTGAACTAAACAAAAAAGTTCTCAAACTAAGCAACAAAAAACCCTTGGATTTAGCCAAAAAAATGTATCTTGCCATTTAAAAAAAATAATCAATATATAAATTATTAGTGGAAGCAGGTAAACTGATCTTGGTCAAATAATTTCTTCAGATTATATTAGAATCAGATTAGTTCCAGATCTATTGTCTATAGATCAGTTATTTTATGTGACTGAAAAGTTCCTCTGTAGGTGAATCTGATCACATATTTGGACTAAATATGACACTAATCCACACTAATCAATTATATTCTTTCTGTTAAAACACTTCATATCTTCATTGTCATTGACTCGTTATCGGCCTAGTTTTGGTCCAGAGGCCGTATGTTGCCCCTCCCCCTCTAATGTGGACCTGTTGTTCTGTTCCAGGAGCCGACATCATCATCACCTACTTTGTTCCAAACCTTCTTCAGTGGCTGAAAGAATAAAAGAGAAGAAGCACATGGGTCGGGAGTGTGAGTGGGAGTGGGAGTGGACCCAGGGCCATATAAGGGCTATAAGGCATGTGTGTGAACTGGAGTCACTATGTTCTCACTGATGTGTGTGTGTGTGTGTGTGTGTGTGTGTGTGTGTGTGTGTGTGTGTGTGTGTGTGTGTGTGTGTGTGTGTGTGTGTGTGTGTGTGTGTGTGTGTGTGTGTGTGTGTGTGTGTGTGTGTGTGTGTGTGTGTGTGTGTGTGTGTGTGTGTGTGTGTGTGTGTGTGTGTGTGTGTGTGTGTGTGTGTGTGTGTGTGTGTGTGTGTGTGTGTGCGCGTGTGTGTGTGTGTGCGTGTGTGTGAGAGAGAGAACTGGAGCCACAGTGTTTAACCTTCCTCTCATGTTCGGGTCTAATCTGAGAGTTTTACAACATAATCAAATAAAAAAAATATATACTTCTGATTACGTCAAGGCCTCGTGATCTTTTTTTAAAGTTTGAAGTCTGCCCTACCACTGACCCTACTACTGACCAAACACTGACCAACCACTGACCCTACCACTGACCAAACACTGACCAACCACTGACCCTACCACTGACCAACCACTGACCAAACACTGACCAACCACTGACCCTACCACTGACCAAACACTGACCAAACACTGACCAACCACTGACCCTACCACTGACCAACCACTAACCCTACCACTGACCAACCACTGACCAAACACTGACCAGTGCCGGATTAGACTGCAGTGTGTTTCAGGCAGGGCATCCAGGCCAATTCCAGCACCACAGAGGCAGAAACGTTGGTGGGGTTTTTTTCACTCCAAAACCCACACTTTTTGGGGGGTCTTTTGTAATTTCCTCATAACAATTAAGCAAGGGATAATACATGGAACACGAGGCGGGGTGTTGTTCCGCCCCGAAGGGGAATATTTTTCTATAGTAACTCGTGTTCCATGTATTATCCGCTTATTCTACGGGTTATTACAGTTTATTACTGTCACTACTCTAACAGACTAGTGTTGTGAAATAGGCTGTGCAGACAGAAGGGGGTGCAGAGAGTTTTAGGCGGAGAAAAGAGAGAGACGGATGTACACAGTCAGGTCGGCGACCGGAGCAGGTGTTGTCCCGTTCTTGCAAATAAATACTGAAAACGAAGCTCACTGAAACCACTCCTTGTTTTATAAAAACCAGCATAGAGGAGTTAACTGAGGAGTAAAATACTGGAGATTTTGTACGAGAGGAGGACGGTGATTCCCCCTGATTTCCTGACTACGGTAAGGATAACATCAGCATAGGTTAACATTGGATAAGCTAGCAGTTACAAAGAAGCTAATGTTTACTTTAAAAGTGGCCGAACTACCTGCGGAGTGATATGGTACAGTGAATCTGAAGTGACAAAACCCGTTGCCATGGGCAGCGGGCATTAGCGGCGCAGGGCGGTTATCAAAAAAATCCGCCCGCTGATGTCATTCAAAGTGAACGGAACGTTCTAGAGGGCCGTAGAATAAATACTATTCCACTGGCTGTGACACAACACCACACTCTTAAACGAATGCATGACAACAGCTCAGTAGAGTACAGTACTGTTCTCCTGCCCTCACCATATTTACTTTTGTTAAGGTTACTTACATGATATGTTTTTAAGAACATGTTTGTATTATTTTGTCAGCAAACTTTTTAGATGCCATCGTAGTATAGTTAATAAACACTAATATTCAATGTTAAAGTGAAAAGGTCAACAGCCTATCCTATTACTGAAGTCTACAAATATTCAGACTTCCTACAGACCTACTATATACTGTATGTAATAAAATTAACATTACATTCATTAATATGTGTTTATATATACTATTCTGTTTTTCAGTTTCCCAACATACTGTAATATTGATCAAATAAAACAGACTCACACTAACCTTTAGTGACAAAAAGTTAAACAGTTCACACACACACAATCATACAACTCTACAATCAGGGGCGCAGATAGGTTTGTGAAACTGGGGGGGACGAAGATGCCAGCTAACACCCCCCGGCCCCACCATTCTGATTGGGGGGGGGGGGGGGGGTTATTACTCCTCAAAGACGAAAAATGCATTATCTTACCTAATTGTGATGTCTGATGTTCTCAAGTGCTATATACCACTGACATGACAGGATGATCAATATGGGTGTGTGTGTGTGTGTGTGCGTGTGTGTGTGTGCTACATGACTGCTCACTGTTTGTGTATATTTGGACTGTCAAACTTAATTACCCATCATTGGAAGAAATTATTTATTATATAAGTATTAGATAAATTATTATTATTTAATAAAGTTTATTAATGCTGATACTAATTCAAATCATTTCACTAAACATACCATATGCCGTTTGCAAAACTGTTTTATTTTAACACTGACTTTCAGCACACTGATTCTTTCATAAATTTCACAGGAGTGTAAAAAACATATAATGTAATTAAAACTTCTAACACACTAACAACAAACACAAAATAGGACACAGCCTCCATATACAAATTAAATTGTAAATAAGATCTCTCCATGAGAGTTTTCAATAATGGTCTCAAAACTGATTAAGTGAAGGATCCAAAAACCTCTCTCCTCCGATCCTTGCCCTGAATATATGTCTGGGGCATGTACAGGTGGAGGCAGAAGAAGGTGACAGTTTGGCTCTGGCCAGCTTTGTACGATTCCTACTCTCACGGCGACATTGCTTTGAACAGAAATTGCAAGGTGATTAACTTTTTTCATCACCAGCCAATGTGGCTAGTAGATTTTTTATCTTACTCCCCTATCAGAAATTCAACTAGCCATTTTTCCCCTGACCAAATTTCATTAAATTATTTTATTTAACCTTTTCCTCTTGAAATAATTCATTTCTTTAAACATATGATCTTTTTTTTTTACATTTTCACATTTAACTCTTAAAACTTCTTGCTTTTACATTTTCTCACCTTTCACTGTTAACACTTCTTTACTGTTCTCACCTATATTACAATTTATACAATACATAGACTCACATCTTGTTGCTCTTACATTTTCTCAATTGGTCCCCATATCATTTCTTCAAACATATGATCACATTTATTTATTTTTTTTTGCATTTTCACATTTAACTCCTAACTTCTTTACTTTTTATCTCCACTGTCCCCACTGTAAACATACACTCACATTACATCTTGGTGTTGTTATAAACTTTCTTAAACCATCTCATTTCCTTAGCCTATTTGTGGTCTCACCAACTGACCAAAGATAGCACCAAATCCTCATATAAGCCCGTTATGATCAATTCATTTGGGCTTATTAGCATTCCTGTCAAACACACAGGTAGGCTGTAGGCGCACTGGCGCGCGCACTGGCACGTGTGCTAGTACGCGTGCCATTGCGCGTGCCATTGCGCGTGCCATTGCGCGTGCCATTGCGCGCAACAGTGCGCTGCCAGAACGCGTTCTGTAACACGTGATATAATAAACACAACGCGTGGCTATGTGAACACTTTGGCTTTGCCATAGGGGCGCTGCCTGGGCCGAAGCAAGCAAGACAGGAAACAAAAGACAGGGGAAGGATAAAAAAATAGGACGGTCATATTCTGGTGCCCCATAGAGGATTGTTACAACCGGGTCTGCACTCGCCAACAGCCAAAGTGGCTAGTAAATTGTTTTTTTTACCCGCCAAAATGGATTTTCACCCGCATTTGGCGGGTTGGTGGGTGTTAATTTAGAGCCCTGGTGATAACGTAAAGTAGCAGTTTACTTACAGCTGTTGCTCTTTGAAAAAAAACCACATGATCGTTTTCTGCTTTTTAGCTCACCTCATTATTCCATGCCATGTTGGGGTCCTCCTGAACGTGCACCCTGGCTGTCCAAGTAATGCCTGTCAGACTGTTTGTAACCATGGCAACCAAAGTTAACGACGATGCCGCCGCACAGCGCAATAACCGAGTCACGTTATTATGTATGTTAATTCATATTTTGGTTTCTTCGTGATGCTTGACTAAGTAAGAAGTAAGTAGTAAAAGTTTTTCAAAAAAGTAAAAAGAAGAAGTAACATGGTTTTTTCTTAAATAAAAGTGGGTGGGATGGATCTAAGGGCATTCAAAACTGGGTGTGTCATGACACACCTGACACCCCCGCTATCTGCGCGCCTGTCTACAATTATCACGGATCCAAATTATAATGAAAGTAACACAAAATAAAGTCCAAAAGTATATTGTAAATGACCCTGATATGATCAAAATAAGGGATCAATAATTAAAGAAACTAGTATTCAGAGAATGTCTAATCTCATCCCTATTTTGTGCCAATCTCAAGTTTCTATGACAACCCGTTCTTGAATTAGAGCCAATAATGTGATTTTGACCTTTCTGCTAAATGTGACCTTAACCTTTGACCTTTTGCAATATCGATAATTTCATTATATGTATATCTGCATCAGTGTGTGTAATATTATGATAATATATCCAGTATTGATTAAGTTATAGCGTGATATGTCTATGCTTGACACACACTGTGTTACAGAAGTTAACTTTGCGACATATTTGACCTCCAGAGATCTCAAAAATGATTGGTCGTAGGTGATAACACCAACAATGAGAATTATAGAAATCTTCATTCCACATTGTTTGATACCAATCTGAAAGTTCTGTGACCCTCTGTTCTTGAGTTATACTAGATTGTGTGATTTTCAACTTTTAGATAATTATGACCTTGACCTTTGACCTTTATTCAAATTGATCATTGCATTTGATGTGCAATCACTATATGTATATGTCCATGTTATTTCATGGTGATATCTCAAGTATTCATTGAGTTATAGCATGAAATGCTGACTGACACTGATCCTTGTTAGCTTTTTTGTTTCTAAGGCACAAAAACACATTTCATACAAATATTAAAAACTTTTATTTTTTACTTTTCTTCACTATTTTCTTTATTTTTCTCCATTTTCTGCTTCTAAGGAACAACCACACTTGTTTTTTTTCCAATATTAAGCACATTTACTTCTGTTTTTTTCCAGTATTTCCTTTATTTTCCTCAGTGTTCTGTTTCTCCTTCACTTCTTCTAAATGACCACCAGGGGGCGACACTAGATCACTTTAACAGATTCCATTTACACACTGGAAAAAAATGTCCTCATTTACTTTTCTTCAGTCACTTCATTCAAGCTGCTTAATCTTTTTTAAGTAGTTACGTACATGTTGTCAGTGTGAATAGAGTCTGTTTTACAATATAATAATATAATAATAATAATAATAATAATAATAATAATAATAATAATAATAATAATAATAATAATAATAATAATAATAATAATGATAATAATAATAATAATAATAATAATAATAATAATAATAATAAAAGTAATAATAATAATAATAATAATAATAATAATAATAATAATAATAATAATAATAATAATAATAATAATAATAATAATAATTTACAGTTTTAAAAGTCTGTATTGACATCATCATTTACATGAGTGAGTGTTCCTGCATTAATGAATACATCCTTGTAACTACACAGACTTATGTTTTGGAACTCTATATTTTTACACACATTTTTTTAACCCTTATTTGTGTTTAATCCACTCAGACTGTGTTTTATTTAAGAGGACGAATAATGCAGACTACTTGTTTTATGAAGAAAATCTCTCACTGACATATGATGAACCCATCATTTAGGAACGTCTCGTCATCTGAACCTGCTTTATCCTCACTAGGGTCACAGGGGGTCTAATCCAGCTCCAATGGGTGAAGGCGGGGTACACCCTGAGTCTCCAGTTCATCTCAGGGCTGAACATATATAGACAAACAATCACTGTCACATTCACACCAATGGATAATTTAGATTAACCAGTTAACCTATCAGTGCATGTGTTTGGATGGTGGGAGGAAACTGGAGTAAACCCACACAGACACGAGGAGAACATGCAAACTCCACACATGGGAATAGAACCAACAACCTTCGAGTGTTAACCACTGCACCACCATGACGCCCCATTTAGGAACATGCATTGTAAAAAAAAAAAAAAAAAATCCTGTTGTTTTTACTGGCAACTGGGGTTTTCAGAATAATCCAGTAAAAAAAACATATCCAATATAAATGTATTTAAAGATTAACAAGTAGCTTTAACATTTTAAACATTTTAAATGTGTAAATTTAACATTTGAAACATTTTAAACGTGTACATTTAACATGTTGACTAGAAACTATTGATAATAATTTAAACATAATAATTAAATCCAAAATAATGAAATTATTAGTTTAATTATTTTTTTGATTTACTTAAGATTTAGTACATGTTGAGTAAATCCAAATTAATTTTGAGGGAAAACTGTCCAATATTTACTAGTTGTCTTATCTGGTGGAATTAAATAATATTCCTGAATATCGGGATGATATTCATTTATACATTGTTGATTTTACTGATAAAAGATAATTAATTTCTACTCAGTGATTTTCATCTGATATTATTCAAACAAAAATGAGTTTGAATTGATAAATAATTAAAATAATCAATCAACCAAACTAAATAAAGTCTTTTTTCATGTAGAGTTTAATAACGTGTATTTTGTTAATAATGTTAATAAGCCCAGTCACACTTTTTATAGTGTAAATTTAACGTTTTTGAATTCAGAACAAACTGAAATGAATCATGAAAAATTCTTGAATATAAAAAGGCTTGAATTAATTAACACAAAAATCTTTTTGCTGTTAATTTTACAAAGTTAATTTTACAGTGTGTTTAAAGTGCATTAAATCGTGAATTTAAAAAAAATGTAATTCAGAAAAAAATCATTTTGAATTGACAAATAACCTCAAAATAAAAAAAATTATTGTGTCAAGTTAAGCAAAAACAAACAAAAAAACCCTTGAATTAAATGTTAACAAAATTCTTGTCACTTAAACTTTTATTAATGATGCAGTTTTACAAAATGTCTTCATTTAATCATTAACACAAAAATGGTCTCACCTGCACTTTTTTATGTTGAAGTTTTACAACTTTTTTGTGATTTATTTTACAGTATTTTTACAGCGTGTGTAAAACGCATTAAATCTCAAATGAAGCAATATAAAAATGTTTGAATCAACAAAAAAGTAATTAAGCAAAAAAAGTCTTTAATTAATCATCAACTCAAACATCTTCTCACACTTTTTCTTTTATGTTACACTTTTACAACTTTTTGCTGTTAATTCTTGGCTCATTTTTTACAGTGTGCGTAAAGCGCGCGCAGCGTGTGTTTCTTTTAGTGTGTGACGTGCGTGGGCTGAGCTGCTTTAACTTCCACTCCTCTGGATGGATGTGCTCACTGTGGGTGTGGGCACCGGGACTATCGGTGTGTGGGGACCGGGGACTGTCCGAGCGCGTGGAACTACTGAGAACCTCTGATTTACGGTGGGATTTACGCAGCGTGGAAGGGCGCGTGGCACAGTGGCATGGGAGGAATGTCTCCACGGAGTTAGTTTGACTTCTACCAGAGAGAGAGAGAGAGGGAGAGAAGCGGGTCCAGAGAGTGCCATCCGGGTCTTTTCCCGGTGTGTGGGCTCCGGTGCCACAGCCGCCTCCTCTGCTCTCCGCGGGTCGTTCCAAAACCAAACGGCCGGAGCGCGCGTCATGGTGCTCCGCGGCGCCCTGGGGTGCTGGGTGCTGTGGGTCGTGTCCTGCTGCCTGCTCCGCGGTTGCACAGGGAACATCACCGTGGCTGTGATGCTCCCGGACAACCCGCACAAGTACCCGTGGGCTCTGCCGCGCGTCTTCCCGGCCATCCTCATGGCGCACGAGGACCTGGCCGGTAAGCACGGGCTGCTGCTCGGGCGCACTGTCAACATCCTCAACTTCAGCACTGAGGACCCTGTGGCCGGCTCGTGCGCAGAGAGCCGCGCGCAGGTGGTGGCCGTGGACGCCAAGCTCTACATCCAACCGGACGCCTTCTTCGGTCCCGGGTGCGTGTACCCGCTGGCCTCCGTGGGTCGGTTCGCGTCCCACTGGAAACTCCCGCTGATCACGGCCGGTGGGCAGGCGTACGGCTTCGACCGGCGCGAGGAGTACCGGACCATCGTGCGTAGCGGACCGTCCACCACCAAACTGGGAGACTTCGCCAACATCCTGCACACGCACTTCAACTGGACGTCGCGCGCCGTGGTCATCTTCCACGACCGCCGCCACGACGACCGTCCGCATTACTTCCTGTCCGAGGGCATCTACCTGCGGCTGAAGCAGGAGATGAACGTGACCGTGGAGGCTCAGCCCTACGAGGACGAGCCCAAGTTCTACAAGGAGCTCATCAGCTTCATGAAGGAGCGCGGACGGAGTGAGTACGCGCACGCGCACAAACACATGCACGGTGACGCACCGTAGCCCACACACCTGGAACAGCAACTGGGGATTTATTTATTTATTTATTTATTTATTTATTTATTTATTTATTTATTTATTTATTTATTGTTCTTCTTATGCTATTTTTCATTATTAATTTAGTATTTCCTTCTTCTTATTATTATTATTAGTAGTAGTTGTAGTAGTAGTATTGTTATTATTATTAGTAGTATTGTTGTTGTTAGTAGTAGTAGTATTGTTATTATTATTATTAGTAGTAGTATTGTTGTTGTTAGTTGTAGTATTGTTGTTGTTAGTAGTAGTAGTATTGTTATTATTATTATTAGTAGTAGTATTGTTGTTGTTAGTTGTAGTATTGTTGTTGTTAGTTGTAGTAGTATTGTTCTTATTATTATTAGTAGTATTGTTGTTGTTATTACCTCTGCCAAGGAGGTTGTTTTCGCTGTCTTTCACTTTCATCTGTCTGTCTGTGTCTGTCTGTCTTTCAGCAACATTACTGAAAAAGTTCTACACTGTAAACCCGAACGTTCATAATAATTAAATATATTCAGTTGTGAATACTCATAGTTTCAGTAATAGTACTACTAACTCATATGTATTCAGTTGCTGTAACATGTTCTTCTTTTTAAATACTAAACTAATATGTTTTAATTAAGGGGAACTATTGTGGATATAAGTGAACATAACTTAAAAACATAGATGAGGTTCAACTGAGTGGAAATAATGAAATCATTAAATGCTCAGAATGATATTGTTCTGTTATTTCTATTGTTTCTAATAAGGTGTTATAGATGTTGTAGATGATGAAATATAATTTCAGAGCACTGCAAATAACCACCAATATCTATTACACCAAAATCATAAAACCAGAGGTGGAAAGTAACCCCGTAAAAGTAATTGTACTTAAGTAGATTTTTTAGGTACCTGTACTTTACTTGAGTGTTTTTCTGGCAACTTTTTACTTTTACTTCCTACATTTTTGCATAAATATCTGTACTATATACTCTTTACATTTATATAAATATATGTACTTTATACTCTTTACATTTATATAAATATATGTACTTTATACTCTTTACATTTATATAAATATATGTACTTTATATTCATTACATTTATATAAATATATGTACTTTATACTCTTTACATTTATATAAATATCTGTACTTTACACTCTTTACATTTATATAAATATATGTACTTTATACTCTTTACATTTATATAAATATCTGTACTTTACACTCTTTACATTTATATAAATATATGTACTTTATATTCATTACATTCTCACAATAGACTCGTTACTTTTACAAACTAAACAGATGTGACAGTAAAAAAAAAAAAAGTCACCAGAGGAAAAATAAGTGGAGGCGAGAAACTGTGACTTTATATATTCTAGTTATATGACTCATAATTTATTTTTACTTATCTCGCAATTTTGACTTTTTGTCTTAAAATTATGCATTTTTTAAATTTCATTTGTAATTTCTTTTAAATCCCATGATGACTTTTTATCTCAATTGTGACCCCCTCCCCCCTTTTTTTCCTAAATTTCCAGCTCATACCCACATTAGAGTATACAGTGACCCTGTCAAACACATTATTTACACACTAACTCTCTTTTAAATGCTGTATTTTAGATACTTTTGAAATATCAATAACTGAACTTAACATTCAACATTTCCTCAGCGATTCAGCAACATTTAGTCTAATATAATCCTTTATATTAGACGTTTTTTCAGTGTAAATCATGTATTTTCTTGTATTTAATTCACTGATCATGTAGATGTTCATTAAAGTTCTGATTAAAGTTGTGATTATTAGTTAAAAAACAGTGAACATTTAGGAAAAACTAACTTTTTTCAGCAAAATATCACACTATTTAACTTTTCCTCAGTGATCTAGTTCCATTTATTATGTATTTACTTATATTTAAATCACTGCTCATGTAAATGTTCATTAAAGTTCTGATTAAAATTGAGAAAATGAAACTAAAACAGACAATTTCAGCAAAATATCATAACATTTAACTCTGATTCAGCACCATTTAGTCTAATAAAATCCTCTATATTTGAAGTTTTTCAGTGTAAATCATGTATTTTCTTAAATTCATTTCAATGATCATGTAGATGTTCATTAAAGTTACGATTAAAGTTGAATAATATTAGATAAAACAACAGAGAACATTGAAGAAAACAGTATATTTCAGTCAAATATTATAATGTTTAACACCAATTCCTTAATTGGAATTATTTTACTTTGAAGTTAATTTTCTTTTCTTTTTAACCTGTCTGAAGTTATTAATCTTCTTTTATTATATTATCCTCTGCATTTTTCATTGTTTCAGTGTAAATCATGTATTTTCTTAAATTGAATTCACTGATCATGTAAATGTTCATTAAAGTTACGATTAAAGTTCAGGATTATTATATAAAAACTGAGAAAACTGAAGAAAAACAGTCTATTTCAGCCAAAACTCAGAACAAAAGTCACATGTTTTTAATTAGATTTGTCATTAAAACATCCACATTTAATGACATTTAGTTTAATTCCAGGTCTTTAAGGGTTAATTATTTTTATGCTGTATATGATGTACAAGTATATGTTCATTAAAGTTCTGAACAAAACAGAGAAAATAATATTAAAACAGACAATTTCAGCAAAATATAACATTTAACTCTCATTCAGCATCATTTAGTCTAAAAAATCCTTTATATTTGAAGTTTTTCAGTGTAAATCATCTATTTTCTTATATTTAATTCACTGATCATGTAGATGTTCATTAAGATTATTAGTTAAAAAACAGAGAAAGCTGTAGAAAAGCAGACTATTTCAATAAAAATCTCATTAATTGAACATAAACCCAGTGTTTCCATCCATTGTCAATGATCCTGTTGTAGTAGATGATGGTGTTTCCGCTGTGGCTCAGTTGGTGGAGCAGGTCGTCCAATGACTGAAGGGTTGGTGTTCATGTCCTGACTCTGGCTGTTGAAGTGTCCTTGGGCAAGACACCGAACCCTGATTTATCACCGCCTACCCCTTCAAACTGAGCTATAAGAGGAAAGGAAAAGGAATGGGGACACCCCTTCAAATAGGGGTGGGAGAAAAAAATCAATTCACATATGTGTCGGAACTTTTGTTTTTATGATTTTTATATCCATTTTTTTGTTCAAAATCGATTTTTGTTCCCATATTTAAATAATTAATTTTAAGCTGGCTGAAAAAAATGATCACTTATAAAGAATGAGTCACTCAGATATATAATATGTGTCATAGAATACACAGAAATCATCTCAGTGAAGGCACACAGATGACAGCTAGCTTATTATCGTATTAGCTTCAATAACACACCAGCGTTAAACAGCATTAACTTATACACAGATAAACAATACACTATGATAATATCTATTCAACTGTATTGTTATTAATCTGACCTTGTGTCATTTACACACAGTAATAAACCAGGAGGATGTGAACTAGAGTTGGAAAAAAGAGGGTGAGATGGCAACACAACGGCTAATGCTAAACACGGACAGGACTGTCGTAACATCTCTGGTGCGTTCAACAGCGCAGGATATCTGAAAACTTAAAGAAAATGAGTTATTCCTGAATAAATATAGTTAAACAACCAACAACAATTAAAGTGTGTGGTGTTTGTAACAGAAGGGAAGAGCAGAGCTGGACATGTACACTTTAAAGAACACTTCAAAGTTCAAAGTTCAAAGTTTGCTTTATTGTCAGTTGTGCTACATGTGTGCCCATACAGAGACCTGAAATGGCATTCCTCTCTGACCCTTTTTCTAAAGAAAGAAAGAAAGAAAGAAAAAAGTATATATACATAATTAAATATATGAAAAACATAGAAGCTAAAAACTAAACATTTATACAATCTAAAAAGATAACAAACAAGAGAGAAGAAATCTACATAAGGCACATATGAGATGATGGACAGTCAGAACAGAGTGAAAGTGTTGTCATTTCACAGTGCAGTGTAGAAGCTTCTGTGCTGTAAGGTGAGTTAGTGAGTCCAGTTTCACTCCTGAGTTTATGTGTGTGTGTGGGGGGGGGGGGGCAGCCTGGTGGATATGAAGCTGTCCTTTATTATGAAGTATGAAGTATATTTGTCAGTTATAATAACTTAGTCTCTATTTCCACTGGTTTTTCTGTTATAGTCCATTTTAGTTGTTTAGGTATTGACCCAGTGACCTGTGACCTCTTGGGTCAACAATAGGTTAAAATCTATGCACATTCTTTGTTTTTTTTGTTTTTTTTTAACTTTGTTTATTAAACCAAAAATATTTCAAATGTTTTCTTAATAATGTACTTTTTCCCTTTTTTTACACACACACACACACACACACACACACACACACACACACACACACACACACACACAAAAACCCCTGAAATAAATATAAAAATAATACAGTCTACCCAAACCCAAACATAAATAAACAAAAACAAACAAAAGCCTACACGCACACATCAGTCAGCAAATGGTACATATAAGATACATCCAAATAGATACATAAACAAAACCACAAAGTAAGTTCCAATGTCCATCAGTTTATGGTTAGAGTTAAATCTATACACATTCTAAAGTCATTGGTCGACTCTTAGTGTGGACGTCAGTGAACACCAAGAGTGACAGCACACAGAAGCTGAGTACAGGATCTACGATCATTATGAAAACACATTTTTGGTGACCTTGACCTTTGACCTACATTCTCCAAAATGTCAAGCTTTAAAAAGGGTCATTTTGAGCCATAACAGAAGAGGAGGATTAAGGGTTAATGCTCCAGGAGGACAGAATAATACATGTGTAAAAGCAGGGTCGTCGTCCACAGTCAGATGCGTTGGAGTAAAAAGGAGGATGAGGTGTGAACGTACGTCCTGTTACAAACACAGCAGACAACAGCATTTATAAACCTTTAGTCTGACTTTATATAGAAATGATGTAGACACAGCTGGGGCTTCAGTGCGTTCACATGACGTCCACTGTCTTTGTGGAGGGGTGGGGGGTTTGGAAGATGACGCTTCAGAACATGGATTCACTTCTGTCCTTAGTTGGGCTGTTTTAAATGATGACTATTTTAACCACATTTATCACAAGGTTGTTGTGGATTAATTAGAATTAATCATGATTATATTTAAATTTTGAATCTATATTAATTGTTTAATTTTTGATGAGTAAACACAATCAAGAAAGAAGTGAATATATCTGCATTAGGGGATTAACAACTTTATTTTCATGTCGACTTAATCGCCAATAAAGTTGAGTGGACATCTTGTGATGACGTCATATCACATTGTCAGCTGAGGAACAACACAGACACACAGCTAAAAAAAAAAAAAACTAAGCAGAAAAACACACGGACACTTTCACTTTTCCGTGTGTCCTGCAGCAGGACGATAAACAAACAAACATGATCGTCAAACAAAGAAAAATTCAGCAGCATGGTCACAGAGTGAGCATAGGTAAACATAAAACACTGAGACATGGGACATGGAAAGTGCAGTTTAAAGGAAAAAATAAAAAGATAATAAAAAGTGTTTATGTCTCTGTGTATACATATACACGTGCGCACATATATAGTAGGGCTGGGCGATTTTCTCTTTTAAAAAAATCTCCAATTTTTTCCCAAAAAACTCAATTCACGATTCACGATATGATTTTTTTTCCCACGTGGGCTAAATGAAAATGAAAACACTAGAAACGTGGTTTCTTTCGTCTTCTTTTTTTAAAATTAAATAACATGTAAAACAACCTGAGACTTTGTCTACATGAACTGTAGTAAGTCCAGACATATTCACCACTGTTACAGGAAAAACTGTGCAAAAAAAAATAGTGCAAAAGATAAATTTTGTTGGAAAAAAGAAAGCTTAAAATATTTTAACAACTAAAACAATATACATTAATACTCATATTATATGAAAAACATTGCAAAAAACGTAGTCGAGCAAAAGTAAGATAAAAAGAAAACTAGTAACATTTTTACTTTGTAAGGACAAAATAAAACAAAACCTTATTATCAATCAAGCTACTTCAATAAACCTGAACATGTTACCGATATATGATATTATAATATATTATATATATCATAATATATGATGTTATTGCATCTGTTATCGCTCCCCATCGTGCTCCATGTTTATCATAAGGTGCAGAGTCCTGCACAGGTTCGGGTACCCGTGGGTGAACCGCAGATTTTCACGAAACGGGTGAAAAATGTTGTGCTGTGTCGGATACGGGTTCGGTTCGGACGTGGGTGATCGCGGGTCTAATTTGCGGTTCATAGGGTAAAAGGTTAACAACATTTTTATTTGGCTCTGCCTTGGCTATGTCACTGTTCATTATATTCGTGGCAATAAATGTTTGTATTTAAGTTTGGCTATCTGACATTTTCTTTCGGGTTCGGGTCGGATGTCGGGTTCATTTATAGCGGGTCGGTTCGGATGCAGATTTTTTTTTTTTCGTCGGAAAACGGGTCAGATACGAGTTTAAACATGACGGGTACGGGCGGTTGCGGTTTGTCAAAACCAGAACCGTGCAGGACTCTGATAAGGTGTGCCGCGAGAAAAGCTTTCAGTGTTTGTTGAACATTTGAAGAAGTACTTGCAGCGCTAGTCTCTGCCTTTTCCAAGAGTTCTGCTTTTCTCCACTGGATGCTTTCGCTTCAGATGTGAACAGATTGGTCGTACCGCTCGTAGGCGGGGCCTGGGGTGAAACACTACGGAAAGTGGCCTGGTTCATGGTTTTCTTTTTATGAGGAAAAAAAGTGCAAAAAATGTGTGTGTGTGTGTGTGTGGTGGTGGTGGGGGGGAGGGGGGGGGGGGCGAATCGGATTGCACGATTTTCCTAAATTATGAATCGATTTTGCCATAAAACTCGATTTTAAATCTAAATCGATTTTTTGCCCAGCTCTAATATATAGATGTAAATATATATACACATACGGATGTACGCTTGGGTACAATACATAAATAAATAGATCTGCATATGTCTAAAGTAACAGCAAACATCAAGAGGTCAGAGTACAGTCTACTGCTTCTTCTCTGCGTTGTTTAGTGCATGGATGGAGAGAGGCACAAAGGAAAGTTTATTTCTTTCCCTCGTAGCTGAAGGAACCTTTAGGCGGCAGTTGGAAGGAAGCAGTCTGTATTCCTGGTTGAGGGGGTGAGTGCTATCATTTTTCAGTCTTAAGAACCTTGGTCTTAAAAATGTCTTCCAAGCTGCTAAACTTCACCCCTGCTACTTTGGAGGACATTCGTACGATTCTCCCTAGAGAGTTCCTGCCTTTGACTGAGATGTTACCATACCAACAGATAATACAAAAGGAAATGACAGACTCCATAAAGGCACCGTAGAACATCTACCTGGAACTTAGCTAGCTTCCTGAGACAGAAGAGGCGTCGCTGAGCTTTTTTACAGAGCACATCACAGTTCACATCATATTTCAGTCTGTTATCAATAATGGAGCCAAGGTATTTGTAACTACTCACCACTTCTACCATCTGCTTATGAATAATGCTACAGTTAGGAACAATGAGCAACTAGTATTAAAGTTCACTGCAACGTAACAATGTCCACTGACAAGACACAAGCATCAACATTTTAACACCAACAAAACAAAGGCTAACGTTAGCAAAGAGTTTTCTGTTAAATTTAACTGAACAACATCAGTATAGTGAACATATGTCCACATTTTGTCTGGACCCACGGCTCTAAAACCGGACTGTCCACACGTCTGTCATGGGTCCCCACTTTTTATATTAAGAGAGAGAGAGAGAGAGAGAGAGACAGAGAGAGAGAGAGAGAGAGAGAGAGAGAGAGAGAGAGAGAGAATACCATGCGACTTGTTGACTCCTACAAATTTAAGTCGACCTGTGCTCTGGGAGTCGACATGTCTGTTAATGCCCTAATCTGCACTGAATGTGTTCGTCGTTAGCTATGTGATGCATTAGCCTAGTGCTAGCATTAGCCTCATGCTAATGTTCAACTGTTCTGGCTCTGGGGTCTTTTTGTACTCAAACTCCTCACAAAATACACAGAAACACACTGAGAAACTAAAAATACAACACATGCTAAAATCCACTAATATTCATTAAAATGTGATGAAAAATCCAAACTTTTTCCAAAATACAGAAAAACACCAAAAAATGTGAGAAAATATCCAAAACATATGAAAAAAAATGAATATATTTGTAATTAACATGTTTATTCCACACATTTAAATTTCAACAAAACAACTGTTCCCTTTAATGGTGTTAAAATGTTTAATCAGATTAATCACAGGGTTTCTTTGGAATCATTTAGATTAATCATGATTAAATATTCATTTTTAATCTATATTAGTTGTGTTTCATTTGTCATGAACAGCATCAAGAAAGAAGTGAATATATCGGCACTAAACATGTTTATTGTAAACTACATGATGCGTTAGCTTCATGCTAGCACAATCCCAGACTAACGTATGCTTCACGTTAATGTTGTATTTTAATCTGGAAGTGCTTCAGTGAAAAGAAAAAAACATCAAAACACTTTATGTTGGTCAACTGTTCTGTCTCTGTTTTTTTTGTTCTCAAACTCCTCACAAAATACACAAAAATACACTCAGAAAAAAAAATGTGGGGAAAAAATACACAAAATATGTTAAAATCCACAAAAAAACCTAATACAGAAAAGCGATAAAAAAAAAAAAAAAAATCCACCATCTTGAGTGACCTTTGAAGGTTTCCAGGCCCCTCCCACACATGCCAAACATTTGTGGAATAATGACAAAAAAATGTTCAGTTAGTTTTGAACTCTCTTAGATCTTTTTACATGTCATCAATTTGAAAATTAAATTGACCAAATATGCAAAAATGCTAAAACATTTATAGCAGTTTAAATACATTGAAAACATTTTGGGGGGTTTGACAACAGAAAAAAAACATCAGTATTGGCTCCAAATATCCTCATACAAATTTTGGCACCTGCATTGGTCATTGTTTAAGGCTAATGAATATGAAATCAATATTGGTTAGGCATGGGCGATATATCGATTTTACTAGTTTTTTGTTCCTCCTCTTCCTACGTTGCTCAGGAACGTCCAGAGTTGCATTTTGTTTCAGTTTTTCAGGAGAATCCTTATGGTCAGGGTGAAGAAGTTTCCAAACACACAAGCAGAGAAAAGGAATGTTTCTGCTGCTGCTGGTTTATTGGCTGCAGAAGACCACCACCTACCATTTTAAAGGGACTGTAAAACTGCTCTACAGTTTTTAGACAGTATCTGCTTCAGACACTGGGCCTGTTTACATGACAGGTTCTATTCCTGTCTAATTCAGAATAAAGGTTTGTTCTAGTCGAGCCTAACCCTAACCCCCCCCCAGCAGTAGCACATTATACGTGCTACAGTAATAGTCTAGTTACTCTCAATGTAACTTTGGGCTAGATTTCCCTGAAACTGGCCGACCAATCACAGTGAAGTATAGAGTCAGAGGGCGGGCCTAACAAAGTGACGCTGCGACGATTCAGAGGAAACAACCATAGAAGAAGAACAATGGGTGGTGATTTGTTTTTATTAAAGATGAGTGAAGAATGTGACAAAATGTCAGCAATTTTTACATTCTTTTTACAGAATAATAATAATAATAATAAACTTTATTTATATAGCAACTTTCATACAAAAATTGTAACCCAAAGTGCTTCATATATATACATATATATATATATATATATATATATATATATGTCACGGATCGGGGTGAGGTGAAGGAGGACTCCATTGCACAGTACTGAAGGGCAAAATAATTTAATAACAAAAGTACAACATAAAGACAAGACAGACACAACCTGGGAGTAAACGGCCAGAGTCCGTGGTGATGATGAGTGTCCGGGTTATGGTGATTGGGGAGATGGAAGACATTGACCGGGTTATGGAGGTGACATAGATGAATGGTCCTGCACTGGCAGCTACAAGCCTCACCGCTTAAATAGTCACCGATTAGGAACGGCTTGCAGCTGCGCAGTGCAGGACCAGGTGAGTGTGGAAAATTGGGGGAAAGGTCACTGGAACGGAGGTCATGACAGTACCCCCCCCCTAAGGGGCGGCTCCTGAAGCCCCTAAAAAACAAAAAAAAACAAAACACAACCCCCCCCCCGTTGTCCAGAGCTTCTCCGAGCAGGGCGGCATGGTAACCTCCTGGTCGGAGTACCCTCTGGGCAGAGCGGTGTGGCATCCTTCTGGGCAGGGCGGTGTGGAAACCCCCTGGGCGGAGTACCCTCTGGGCGGAGCGGTGTGAAATCCCTTCTGGGCAGGGCGGTGTGGAAACCCCCTGGTGGAGTACCCTCTGGGCAGAGCGGTGTGGCATCCTTCTGGGCAGGGCGGTGTAGAAACCCCCTGGGCGGAGTACCCTCTGGGCAGAGCGGTGTGGAATCCCTTCTGGGCAGGGCGGTGTGGAAACCCCCTGGCGGAGTACCCTCTGGGCAGAGCGGTGTGGCATCCTTCTGGGCAGGGCGGTGTGGAAACCCCCTGGGCGGAGTACCCTCTGGGCAGAGCGGTGTGGAATCCCTTCTGGGCAGGGCGGTGTGGAAACCCCCTGGCGGAGTACCCTCTGGGCAGAGCGGTGTGGCATCCTTCTGGGCAGGGCGGTGTGGAAACCCCCTGGGCGGAGTACCCTCTGGGCAGAGCGGTGTGGAATCCCTTCTGGGCAGGGCGGTGTGGAAACCCCCTGGCGGAGTACCCTCTGGGCAGAGCGGTAGCAGGAGCAACATGACTGGTCTGACTGAGGACCAAGGAGACTGATTGGGTGGGGTCACCACGGACTCTGGCTAGACAGGAACAAGACAAAAAGAAGAAACTGGCAACAGGCAGGGACAGGAAACAGGCAGGCAGAAACGAACAACAAGCAAGGACAGGGGACAGAAGCCAGCAACGGGCAACAAGCAGGGACAGGGGACAGAAGCCGGCAACGGGCAACAGGCAGGGACAGGGGACAGAAGCCAGCAACGGGCAACAGGCAGGGACAGGGGACAGAAGCCGGCAACGGGCAACAGGCAGGGACAGGGGACAGAAGCCGGCAACGGGCAACAGGCAGGGACAGGGGACAGAAGCCGGCAACGGGCAACAGGCAGGGACAGGGGACAGAAGCCAACCACGGGCAACAGGCAGGGACAGGGAACAGAAGCCAACCACGGGCAACAGGCAGGGACAGGGGACAGAAGCCAACCACGGGCAACAGGCAGGGACAGGGAACAGAAGCCAACCACGGGCAACAGGCAGGGACAGGGAACAGAAGCCAACCACGGGCAACAGGCAGGGACAGAGGACAGAAGCGAGCAACGGGCAAGAGTCAGGGACAGGAACAGACAGAAATGACCAACGACAGACCAAGACCGACGAAAAGACACAACGCCAGGCGACAGGACAACTAGCCAGAAGACAAGACAACTAGCCAGAAGACAAGACAACTAGCCAGAAGACAAGACAACTAGCCAGAAGACAAGACAACAAGCCAGAAGACAAGACAACAAGCCAGAAGACAAGACAACAAGCCAGAAGACAAGACAACAAGCCAGAAGACAAGACAAAAAGCCAGAAGACAAGACAAAAAGCCAGAAGACAAGACAAAAAGCCAGAAGACAAGACAAAAAGCCAGAAGACAAGACAAAAAGCCAGAAGACAAGACAAAAAGCCAGAAGACAAGACAAAAAGCCAGAAGACAAGACAAAAAGCCAGAAGACAAGACAAAAAGCCAGAAGACAAGACAAAAAGCCAGAAGACAAGACAAAAAGCCAGAAGACAAGACAAAAAGCCAGAAGACAAGACAAAAAGCCAGAAGACAAGACAAAAAGCCAGAAGACAAGACAAAAAGCCAGAAGACAAGACAAAAAGCCAGAAGACAAGACAAAAAGCCAGAAACTCGGAACGCTAGCCAGAAACTCGGAACGCTAGCCAGAAACTCGGAACGCTAGCCAGAAACTCGGAACGCTAGCCAGAAACTCGGAACGCTAGCCAGAAACTCGGAACGCTAGCCAGAAACTCGGAACGCTAGCCAGAAACTCGGAACGCTAGCCAGAAACTCGGAACGCTAGCCAGAAACTCGGAACGCTAGCCAGAAACTCGGAACGCTAGCCAGAAACTCGGAACGCTAGCCAGAAACACGGAACGCTAGCCAGAAACACGGAACGCTAGCCAGAAACACGGAACGCTAGCCAAAAACACGGAACGCTAGCCAAAAACACGGAACGCTAGCCAAAAACACGGAACGCTAGCCAAAAACACGGAACGCTAGCCAAAAACACGGAACGCTAGCCAAAAACACGGAACGCTAGCCAAAAACACGGAACGCTAGCCAAAAACACGGAACGCTAGCCAAAAACACGGAACGCTAGCCAAAAACACGGAACGCTAGCCAAAAACACGGAACGCTAGCCAAAAACACGGAACGCTTAAACCAGATACACAGAACGCTTAAACCAGATACACAGAACGCTTAAACCAGATACACAGAACGCTTAAACCAGATACACAGAACGCTTAAACCAGATACACAGAACGCTTAAACCAGATACACAGAACGCTTAAACCAGATACACAGAACGCTTAAACCAGATACACAGAACGCTTAAACCAGATACACAGAACGCTTAAACCAGATACACAGAACGCTTAAACCAGATACACAGAACGCTTAAACCAGATACACAGAACGCTTAAACCAGATACACAGAACGCTTAAACCAGATACACAGAACGCTTAAACCAGATACACAGAACGCTTAAACCAGATACACAGAACGCTTAAACCAGATACACAGAACGCTTAAACCAGATACACAGAACGCTTAAACCAGATACACAGAACGCTTAAACCAGATACACAGAACGCTTAAACCAGATACACAGAACGCTTAAACCAGATACACAGAACGCTTAAACCAGATACACAGAACGCTTAAACCAGATACACAGAACGCTTAAACCAGATACACAGAACGCTTAAACCAGATACACAGAACGCTTAAACCAGATACACAGAACGCTAGAAAGCGACACAGAACGCTAGAAAACGACACAGAACGCTAGAAAGCGACACACAACGCTAGAAAGCGACACACAACGCTAGAAAGCGACACACAACGCTAGAAAGCGACACACAACGCTAGAAAGCGACACACAACGCTAGAAAGCGACACACAACGCTAGAAAGCGACACAGAACGCTAGAAAGCGACACAGAACGCTAGAAAGCGACACAGAACGCTAGAAAGCGACACAGAACGCTAGAAAGCGACACAGAACGCTAGAAAGCGACACAGAACGCTAGAAAGCGACACAGAACGCTAGAAAGCGACACAGAACGCTAGAAAGCGACACAGAACGCTAGAAAGCGACACAGAACGCTAGAAAGCGACACAGAACGCTAGAAAGCGACACAGAACGCTAGAAAACGACACAGAACGCTAGAAAGCGACACAGAACGCTAGAAAGCGACACAGAACGCTAGAAAGCGACACAGAACGCTAGAAAGCGACACAGAACGCTAGAAAGCGACACACAACGCTAGAAAGCGACACACAACGCTAGAAAGCGACACACAACGCTAGAAAGCGACACAGAACGCTAGAAAGCGACACAGAACGCTAGAAAGCGACACAGAACGCTAGAAAGCGACACAGAACGCTAGAAAGCGACACAGAACGCTAGAAAGCGACACAGAACGCTAGAAAGCGACACAGAACGCTAGAAAGCGACACAGAACGCTAGAAAGCGACACAGAACGCAGAGACACAGAACGCAGAGACACAGAACGCAGAGACACAGAACGCTTAAGGCAGAAACACAGATCGCTTAAGGCAGAAACACAGAACGCTTAAGGCAGAAACACAGAACGCTTAAGCCAGAAACACAGAGACGCTTGAGCCAGAAACACAGAGACGCTTAAGCCAGAAACTCAGAAACGCTTAAGCCAGAAACACTGAACGCTTAAGGCAGGAACACTGAACGCTTAAGCCAGAAACACTGAACGCTTAAGCCAGAAACACTGAACGCTTAAGCCAGAAACACTGAACGCTTAAGCCAGAAACACTGAACGCTTAAGCCAGAAACACTGAACGGGACAGAACGCAAGACTGGACAGACTTTAGACGGAACAGACAGGGGAAAACTAAAACAAAAAGGGTCCCTTCAGCACTGGCGGAGTCCAGATGGTGGCAGGACCATTCTGTCAAGGATCGGGGTGAGGTGAAGGAGGACTCCATTGCACAGTACTGAAGGGCAAAATAATTTAATAACAAAAGTACAACATAAAGACAAGACAGACACAACCTGGGAGTAAACGGCCAGAGTCCGTGGTGATGATGAGTGTCCGGGTTATGGTGATTGGGGAGATGGAAGACATTGACCGGGTTATGGAGGTGACATAGATGAATGGTCCTGCACTGGCAGCTACAAGCCTCACCGCTTAAATAGTCACCGATTAGGAACGGCTTGCAGCTGCGCAGTGCAGGACCAGGTGAGTGTGGAAAATTGGGGGAAAGGTCACTGGAACGGAGGTCATGACAATATATATATATATATATATATATATATATATATATATATATATATATATATATATATATATATATATATATATATATATATATATATATAGTTAGAATATATATTGTGCAGCTCTAACAGAGACCAGCACTGGCTTTTATATTTTATATGTCACCTGAATAAATGAAGTAAATCCTGAACTGGTCTTCGGAGCTTCCAATCAACAAAAAAACTAAGACGTTCTGAGCATGCTCAGTGCTTCTGTTGGTCTTGTGTGTCGGTATGTGACGTTTGGGAGATGACAGAACCTGGAGGTTATCTGTGCTGATCCCAGACAAGCCCTGACAAAACCATTCACTTCCCTGACCTCCAGCCACGGCCGCACATCCATAACCCAGCTGGTGGGGGCGGAGTTTCACCTCCCAAACCCCACTACCTCCACATGACTCTTTAACCCTCGGATATGTGCTCCACAAAAGCTCTTAGTAGCTAGGAAGTGTGTGTAAAATGTACACTTGTGGAATAATGTCTCCAAAAAATTCAATCAGTTTGTTTTTAACTTTTTAATTTTTTTCTATTTCATCAATTTGAGCTGTAAATAAACATACCAAATACTCAATAATTTTCAGTGTATTAACCATTTTAAATGCAGTGTTTATAATGTAAGCAAACAATTTTTATAATGCAAAAAAACCCAAAAATGTTTTCAGTATACTCCATAAAAATTGCATCACGTATGATTTGATGTTTACAGCCTTGTATATGTTGATGAATCACACCATCATTAGTTAATTTGCATTATTATTTTTGGCATGAGGTCAGAACACAACTATAGTTAGGTTTCAGTCACATGACTATGATGACATTGCAATTTCAGCTGGAGGGCAGGAAGTAACCATGGAGACTGTCGCTGTGGAGGAAACCATTGAAGAAAGTGTTTATTGTACAGATCTAGAACCAGTGTCAGATACATACAGTTAGTTAAAAATGACCTGTATCTTATGAAAATTCATCAGTTTTCAACAGAACCCAAATATTTTCCAACAATCTGTACTGTGAATATTACTAACTAGCTGGTTGCATGTTTATTTACATTAGTTGCTACTGCTAGCTGCTAACAGCTCATGTCAACAAACGCTTTTTGATGTGTCTATGTAAACCATGTTACAACAGTGTAAACAGTCTGAGAGCACAAACCTCCACCAAGGCAGAGAGGTCCACCAAGGAGGTTATGTTTTTGCCGGAGTTTGTTAGTCTGTTTGTCTGTCTGTTAGTTAGTTACCAAGATAACTAAAAAAGTAATGGATGGATCTTGATGAGATTTTCATGACATGTTGAGGGTGTCACAATGAACAAATGATTAGATTTGGAGACTACATTTCAAAGTGATCCAGAATCCAGAATCTTCCGGATCATCACTAAAGTGTAATCATTTTTTCCTTGTGACACCCCCAACATGTTACGAAACTTACATCCATAACCTTTTGAGTTATCTTGCTAACTAACAGACAGACAGACAGACAAACTCCGGCAAAAACATAACCACCGTGGTGGAGGTAATGAACATTTAACCACAACCTAATGATATATAGCACATCCACAAAAAAGAGTTAGGTGTCGAACATACCTCTGATGAAATAGCCGCTGCAGACACGGGCATTAGCATTAGCATTAGCAGACTCTGCTCCTCCCAACCGCAAACGCAGATTTAAAATCCACTTTTTACAACTGTGAGCTTCTTCCATTTCTCATCTTTCTAAATGACAATCTTTGGTAATCTAAAAAAAATCGCTTCTCCTTCTCTCCGTTAGAACGACTGGTGCAGCCATAAAATACGTAAAACTCACTGAGCTTCACGTCCTGCCCTCCATATGGAAGTTGTACGCTGATAATATAGCAATGTAACATCAAGTGAAAGCAACTTATAAAAAGCCATGTAGTGGAGAAAAAAAACCCTGATGCAATTTCCTCTTCTTCCACATGTTTTAATAGTGACGTCACAGGTTGATAAAAAGGTTCAGTCGTTAATTTAAAGTCTTACTGTTCAAATGAAGATCAGATATGAGTAACATCATGATTTATGTCATAATGACGTATGTATGAAAAACATTGGTTAGAATGGAAGTAGTATATTTTATACTACTATATTACTATACCATACTACTACTACTATACTATATTACTATACCATATTACTACTACTATACTATATTACTATACCATACTACTACTACTATACTATATTACTATACTATACTACTACTACTATACTATATTACTATACTATACTACTACTACTACTACTATACTATATTACTATACTATACTACTACTACTACTACTATACTATATTACTATACCACACTGCTACTACTATACTATATTACTATACTATACTACTACTACTATACTCATACCTGCAAACTAGTCACCTTTCGGCGAAATTCGCCGTTTTGATCCTGAAATAGGTCACTTACGTGAATCGTGTAGATCCGAAGAGTTTATTTTTTGGGGGGGGGGGGGGTAGGCAGGCCAGGCCAGGCAGAGACAGACTACAGAGCTATATTCTATAATGTTGGTCTGTCTCACTCTGCCTGTCGTTCCCACTGAGATAGCCTACAGTACATACATCATACACTCTCAATGGTCATTCCATGACTGCCAGTTACAAAGTTAAAACCTAGTCGCGTGCGAGATCTCGTAACGTTAACGCGCGAGTATGAAACTTTCACATTCCAAACAAACGAAACTGTCACGTTCACTGTCGCAGCCTCGGATTTGGAGTACCTGAACAACTGCACTGTGAAGTTTTTTTTTTTTTTGCTGTGCTGACTGCAACGTGTGCTGAGGTAAGTCCAGAAACATTTTTGTTGGTTTTATGTCATAACTGAGTGCGATAGATTGCATATCTGCCGACCTTTACGCATTTTGACACCAAACTACGCTGCTACGATTAATCACTGAAAAATACGCATACAGTTTTTTTTTTATTTATTTATTTAATCCGTCAAAAATGAAATTTCTGTTCCGTCAAATCTATCCGCTGACCGAATTTTTTTTTCAAGCTTTATTTTGGTCGAAAACCACCACAAAACCCTTTCCTTTTTCTGGTTTTTATTTCATTTGGACCTGAAGAAGACCTATTTAGGTCGAAACGTCGTCCACTTTTTTATTTTTATTTGACTTTCACGGGAGTTTTCCGCCCGGCTTCGGCGGAGATTTCCGTGTTAGCTAGCTTCTTTTTCTTTTCTTTTTGTCTCTCTTTTCTTTGTTAAAATTAAAATACGCACACTCACACACACTACAGAACACACACACAACACGGGACACACAGACACATACATATATAAAATAAAATGCAGAATTTTACGGACGGAGAGGGCTGGACGGTGGTCCGCAGGGGACGACGGCCAGGTCGCTTCGCGCCCGGGGAGTGGGAAGCGGGACGCCGCGGTGGGGATGATTTTCTCCGGGGGACGGACAGTGCATTTAGGGCTCCGAGGTTTCACAACGCCGGGGTCCGCAACCACTATATCCCCAACCTTTAGCCAGTGCCACCCCGGAGGATTATCCCCCCGGTCGCCCCCAACCCCTCATCCGGATTTATGCACAGGCGGTGCGGGGCACACGGGGAGGATTTCGACGTGCGCCCGGGCTGCAACGGGGGGAGATGCGGGGTCCAAAAAACATGGCGGACTACATTAAACCTACGGCCCGGTTTAAACAAATTACACAATCCTTTCATGATTTAAGTAGAACTGTTCACCACGGGGCCAATGTGAGGGTTTCTGAGGATGAAAAAAGACCTAGAACAATCAATGAATTTATGTTCAGTTTCTGTGCAGTTTTGTTCATAGTTTGAGTAATGAAAGTAATTCTCTCAAAATTGCTAAAATAAAAAGTGCGCGATTTATTAACTGAAATATTGTCTTTTGTTTGGTAGCACCCGCGGGGGGGGGGGGGCAACGATTAGTTTGTCACCTTTTTTAACCCTCATGAGTTTGCAGGTATGTATACTATATTACTATACTATACTACTACTACAATACTATATTACTATACCATATTACTACTACTATACTATATTACTATACTATACTACTACTATACTATGTTACTATACTACTACTACTATACTATATTACTATACTATACTACTACTACAATACTATATTACTATACAATACTAAAATACTATATTACTATTCTATACTACTACTACTACTACAATACTATATTACTATACAATACTACAATACTATATTACTATTCTATACTACTACTACTACTACAATACTATATTACTATACAATACTACAATACTATATTACTATTCTATGCTACTATATTAATATACTATACTACTACTACCATACTATATTACTATACTACTACTACTACTACTACTATACTATATTACTATACTATACTACTGCTACTATACTATATTACTATACTACTACTACTATACTATATTACTATACCATATTACTACTACTATACTATATTACTATACTATACTACTACTATACTATGTTACTATACTACTACTACTATACTATATTACTATACTATACTACTACTACAATACTATATTACTATACAATACTACAATACTATATTACTATACTATACTACTACTACCATACTATATTACTATACTATACTACTACTACTATACTATATTACTATACTACTGGGGTCCGCTGCGAGTATTCATATTTTTCAGAGTAAACTGAAAACCTACCTTTTTAACTTAGCGTTTAGTTAAATTTGTGGGGCGTCTGTGGCTCAGTTGGTAGAGTGTGTCGCCCAATGACCGAGAGGTTGGCGGTTCGCGTCCCGGCTCTGGCTGTCCACATGTCAAAGTGTCCTTGGGCAAGACACTGAACCCTGACTTAGGCCCCCAGTAGGACTTACCGTAGACCTGTGTGTGTGAATGGGTGAATGAGAGGCTAATGTAAAGCGCTTTGAGCACCATGAAGGTGGAAAAGCGCTATATAAGTGCAGTCCATTTAAATTTTAATCTCAACATTATTTTATTCTGCTATTTTATGTTTTTACTTTTATTTTATTACTATTATTTAGTTATGTATTTATTCTATTCTTTTTAACTCTGTAAATCTTTTAACTTGTTCCTAATGGGGGGGGTCTGATGTAAAGCATTTTGTGCTACATGCACCATGTATGAAAAGTGCAATATAAATAAAGTTTGATTGATGATAATATATTTTTCGTACGCATCATGAACAGATGCTAGTCTTTTAATTTTCTTTTATTTACAATGTGCACATTTTCGTTGGGGTCTAGAATTTGAAAGATCGTGCGAGGATTCTGACCTTATTTAAAGTCTGAAAAATATCATGAAGTTTTTCGACGTGTGTAAAATGTAAACCCAGACAGTGGAGGGTTAATGACCTTTAACTGGTTCAGACTGTAACGACAGATGAAGATGTTTGAACCAGGCTCGTTTGTCTTTTGCCAGAAACCATAATGGAGGATGATTTAGTGTCTGGAGGCAGAGTCAGATTCCGACATGTTGATGGACTTCCAAAAACCATTCCCTCTAAATGTTCCTGTGAGGAATAAATGTTTTGATACACGCCCATGAAGCACATTGAGGATCAGAGAGTGTTTACAGCTCAATATGTCACCAACACATTCACCTTTAACCCTTTAACCCCTGATAGTCCAGATGAAGGGTTCACATTTTAACCTTTAACCCTTCGGACATTTATTTTGAACATGTGTTGTCGTTCTGTCTTCTACATTCATGAAAGGTTTGGTATAAATGTCTCATGAAACAGTCATGAATGGTTTATGTGCCGTTTATGAAAGCTGCTATAAATGTGTTATGAACTCACCCGTCAAGTAAAGTGTTCCCAAAGATACTTTATGAAAAATTGTAGAGCAGTGTAATCAACATAATAATAGAGAAAATGAGCAAACATGACCAAAATAATGAACTAATTTAACAAAAATGAACAAAAATAACCAAAATAAACAACACATTCTTAACTAAATAATCAAGAAAATTGGCTAAAATTACCCAAAATAATAAAAAAGCTGCACAAAAGAATGAAGAAAATGAGCAAATATGAACAAAATAACACTAGTCTGACCAGCACTAAAGTCATTTGTTTTCAGATTCATCTTATTAAAGTATGTAGGATTCAGCACATTTACAGTCTGAAGCAGATTACTTTCTAAACAGCTATAGAGCAGTGTAATAAGAGCATGGGCAGCTCAAGGTCGTGGCTCCATCTCGTAGGTGTTCTGTGGTCAGTGCTGATTTACTGCCTACGTCTAAGACCTTTTCCAACGGTTCATTTATGCCTTTGCTTTCTGATGGCTGTGCCCCTGATTGGAACAAAATACACAATCATCAGACTTTTCTATGGGATTGATTAGGATTGATTGCTTTAAGCACTTCTATTTGTTTGTAGCCTTCACTGATGATGTCTCTCTTGGTCGTATTTCATGGTTTTCTAAGTGTGCAGTTTAAGGCTGTGTCCAAAATCACCCACTCACTCCCTACCCCCTACTCCCTATGTAGGGAAATTAATGAGGTGGGTTACACAGTGAAGTCAACTGAGAACCTTTTAGACACTAGTACAGCTACAAAGCTAATGCTAACAGTGGAAAAGAGGCTACAAAGCTAATACTAACAGTGAAAAAGGCTACAGAGCTAATGCTAACAGTGAAAAAGAGGCTACAAAGCTAATGCTAATAGTGAAATAGGCTACAAAGCTAATACTAACAGTGTAAAAGAGGCTACAAAGCTAATAGTAACAGTGTAAAAGAGGCTACAAAGCTAATACGAACAGTGAAAAAGAGACTACAAAGCTAATACTAACAGTGAAAAAGAGGCTACAAACCTAATGCTAACAGTGGAAAAGAGGCTACAAAGCTAATACTAACAGCAGAAAAGAGGCTACAAAGCTAATACTAACAGTGAAAAAGGCTACAGAGCTAATGCTAACAGTGAAAAAGAGGCTACAAAGCTAATGCTAATAGTGAAAGAGGCTACAAAGCTAATACTAACAGTGTAAAAGAGGCTACAAAGCTAATAGTAACAGTGAAAAAGAGACTACAAAGCTAATACTAACAGTGGAAAAGAGGCTACAAAGGTAATACTAACAGTGAAAAAGGCTACAGAGCTCATGCTAACAGTGGAAAAGAGGCTACAAAGCTAATACTAACAGTGAAAAAGGCTACAAAGCTAATACTAACAGTGAAAAAGAGGCTACAAAGCTAAAACTAACAATGGAATAGAGGCTACAAAGCTAATACTAACAGCAGAAAAGAGGCTACAAAGGTAATGCTAACAGTGAGAAACATCCAAACAAAAAAAGTAAGCTTTGGGACACATTCACTGAGAGTTTTAAAGATGATAAGCTGCTCCCAGTGTTTTTGTTTCCATGGAAACCAGGTTCAAATGTCTCTGTGGGTGTTGCAGGTTGTCGACCCCTGGTTTAGATGCTGCGTTAGCGTTGATAACTTTTGAATGATGAAGCAGAACAAAAATATTTTCTCAACATATTAACTTACAAACAATGACATTAGATTTTAACATAGAAACAAATGCAGGTATGTGAGTAAGGTCAAAGGTCATGTGATGTTCATAAAGACCACTGAATACTCTTTAAAAATGCGGGTCGTGTCCATCCTTTTCAAATATATTTCTTGCGGTCCGAGTTGCGGACAGGTTAATTAAAAAAACAGTTGGTTGCAGGTCATTTATACATCAACCCGTGCAACACACACACACACACACACACACATACACACACACACACACACATACATATATATATATATATATATATATATATATATATATATATATATATATACTTACTTCCTTTTTTTGTTTGTATGTTTCTGGAGCTTCCACTCTCCCAACTTTATTTTTTCTCTTGCTTCCTCCATACCGTAGGATACTGACGACGTTGTACATTACCATCATCGAAATTCAGTTCATAAAATGTTTATATTATTAACATAAAATTGTACCTAATATTTAAATTACAATAATTACCAGGTTATTTTAATGTTTATCTCAAATGACAAACGACCCGACCAGTGTATATATAGGGGACCCACCCACGTGACCCCTCCAGGCGTGTCCGCCATAGTGACGGTCTACCCTCCCTCTCCCTGCATGTAGTCTTCCACAAAAATTCCTAATTTAGTTGTAAATTATTCTTAGATCAGTTCTGATGTAACTGTGTTTAGTCAAATCTTTACTTAAGCTTTAGTTTAGTTTGGCTTGGTTTTTTTTTTTTTGATTTTACAAATTTAGCCTCAATTTTCACAGTAATAAACTTTAAAGACATCTGTGCTGAGTAGGTTTTCCATTTCAACAATGAAGTACTTTTGAAAATATGTATTTTAGTACTTTTTAGATCCAATCCTAATGAGGTAATGTTCCACATTTCAGTAGTAGTTTGTTCACTCAGTTCCAGGTTCCTTTCACTACTGACTAGACTGAATCAGGCTAATGTTAAGAAAGAAGAAGAATGTCTTTATTGTCATTGCATATAAAATCCAACGAAATTGAAAACTGCTCCAGTAAAATGCTTAAGTCACACATGTAATAAATATAACAAATAATAATGTTAAAAAGATATAACTAAAAATACTAGAAAACAAATGTTAAAATACTAAAATACTACAATACAAATTCAAATTCAAATCTTCAAATGAATTAATTATCCAGTTATTTGTGTGTCTGGCTAATGTTTGCTAGTGCACACAAACCTGCTGGATTTCTTTGATAACAGAAAATTCTTACATTTTACTCCCAACGCCGAACTATATTTGCAGAGAATTCATTTCATTACTTTCAGGAGTGACATTTATTGATCCAAAATAAAGACTGCACACTGTCATCAGTGTTTTATTTGTTGATTCCAGACATCCACTTGTTTCTATGAGTTGAATGATCCATAGTGTGTCCATCCACTGTCATTGATCCAACTCCACAGGTTTTACTGTTGAAATAATGGTGACGGTGTTTCCATGGTAACTACGGAGCCTCAGAACATCCAAATATGGTCATATCTGAAGACTGTGAAAAGATGAAAAACTGTATTTTACACCAGTTATTGACATGTATTGATAGAATGAACAGGTTTTAAATAGTTTAGATGAGTGGATGTTTGGGTTTTTATGGTTTAAAAACATCTTATGACTTATTTTTCCAAAGATAAATGTGAAAATGTTGCTTTTACTTCGAATGTTCTTGAAATGCTAACATTACATAAGATGATTCCAGCACAAATCAGATTATTTCATGTCTTGCTATAATTAATCCTTCATGAAGTTAATCCTTAAACACTGACAATGACTTTGTGGGGACTTTGAAAAGGTTTTCTTTTTAACAAGCTCTTGTATGAGAAAGTATCTGCATACATTTATGAATAATTTACTTCTCCTTCTTTTATTCCTGTATATTCACTTTTGATTTCCTGCAATATTTATATACTGAGTTTGTTACACATTATTGATCAAGAATAAATCATATGTCACACTCAGTTTATTAGAAGAGGTAATGATATTTTATTTTATTCTTACCCTCTGTATTTAACTTTTTATTTAAAAACTGAAAATCAGGCATTGTTTATTTAATTTACTGATGGTGAAAGTGTTCATTAAAGCTCAGTAAATTTAAAGGTTAATATATCAAAACAGAAAACACATGTTTGAATTGCAGTTGGTCTTATTTGTAGTTTACAAAAAAACATACACGAGCATCTGTCTGTCAACTATTTAATCTATTCATTCATCACATTATTTCATCATTGATATTTGTATAATTAACACTTTTATAATAATAATAATAATAATAATAATAATAATAATAATAATAATAATAATAATAATAATAATAATAATAATTATTATTATTATTATTAGTAGTAGTAGTAGTAGTAGTAGTAGTAGTAATACACTGTAGAATTTGCAGTGTTAATTTGGAGACAATGGGACCAAATACACTCTAGAAGAAGTTAAATAAACTCTCTAAGTGTTGATTTAACACTGCAAAATTTACTGTGTAGTAGTAGTAGTAGTAGTAGTAGTAGTAATAGTAGTATCAGTAGTAGTATTAGTCGTAGTAGTATTAGTAATAATAGTAGTAGTAGTATCAGGAGTAGTAGTAGTGTAATAAAATACTTCATCTCAAATGTCTGGCGTTTTGGAGAAAATTAGTGAGTGTTTGTACATTAACTGTAAAAAGTACTAATAAAAAAAAGTAAAAATACAGTAAAGACCATTACTGTGTTCTTACCAATGTCCATTTAGGACCCTGCCCCAATAGTTTACAGTCAATCACTGTATTAGACTGAAACACATGGAATTAATGTATTTACTGCACTATAAAGTGAACTAATGAATGATTTTTATGAAGGTTTTTCATATATAAAGTGCTTTAAATGAAGTCAAAATTAAGAGATAAAAAGTAAAAATCACAAGATAAAACGACCAAATTATGAGATAAAATGTCTAATTTATGAGTTAAAAAGTCAAAATTATCAGATAAAAAGACCAAATCATGAGATAAAAAGTAAAAATCACAAGATAAAAAATAAAAATCATGACATAAAAAGACCAAATTATGAGATAAAAAGTCAAAATCATGAGATAAAAATTAAAAATTATGAGATAAAAAGCCAAAATCATCAGATAAAAAGTCAAAATAATGAGATAAAAAGTCTAAATTATTAGATAAAAAGTAAAAGTCTAAATTCCCAGTCACTAAACACTACCAGAATTAATCCATATATAAGACTCACTGTGTTTTTTGTAGTACTAGTTAATATACAGTAACAATAACTGCCTCATGTCTAATAACAATAATAGAAGTGTAAGGTCATTTTTATCACTTTAGTGTCTGTACAGTTACTGCCTTTACTTTCTAGGACAGCTTATTCTCCATAGTGTTTGATCATTTGGATGATGTTGTTTATTCAATGACTTCTGTTGATCTGTTTTATTGTTTGTTTCTGTACAGATACTGAACAGCAGATCATTTCCCACTAAACAGTGATCTATTATTACATCAGATTATTCAACAGGCTCATTTTTATGTTATTCTAGAAAAACTAAACTGAGAAAAAACAAAACAAAAAACAGACTCAAACGTTGACAAATGACTCACAGTTGACATGATCATGACAAAAACAAAAACAACCAAAACCATGTTGTGTGAAAATGTGACTTGTTGAGTAAATGACTTTTTGGTTTATATAAGATGGAGCAGAACCAGGGCTGATTACTGCTGTGGACTATAAACTATTTAACCTCTTAACATTCTGTTTTAAACGCCTATAAAAAAATATATATATGTCTGTAAATGAAAACTGCAGCTGTTCTTCAACTGTTTGGACTCTAGATAAAAGAATGGGCTCTTTGTAAATAGTAGTTTGGACTAAAACACTCACTTTTTACTGTTTATTTAACAGGTAAAGAGATGTAGACTTACAAACACTAATACATGTCTTTTCCCTCATCCTCATCTTATTTTTTGTGTTTAAACCAGGGTGTATTTGTCTACATTTGATAGGTATGGACTGGATTATGAGAAAAAAGAAAATTAAATATGACCAGTTAAATATGATGAATATTTCCTGAACAAATGAACAAAATAATTAAAAAAAAGAACAAAAATGAACAAAATAATCAACAAATTGAACAACATTGTGCAAAAAGTCAACAAAATGTGTAAAATAAAAATAAAATAATAAAAAAAAAAAACAGTTTCTGTAATGGGTAAAAAGACGTAGACTTACAAACACTAATGCATTTTTTGTGTTTAAACCAGGGTGTATTTGTCTATATTTGGTAGGTATGGACTAAAACACACCATTTACTAACAGACCACCTCTGTGACCTTTACACTTAACATAACTGACCCAAAAGCCAAAAATGCCCAAACTAAACTGCTCAACACAACCAAGAACAAGAACAAGTCCCCATTATGTCATAACCTGGGTCTAGGTCATGACACAAAAGAAGAACAAACACACAGCACTAAAGAAAAGTGAATGGATTCATTTAAAGAAAAGATCATAACATGACAGAATGAAAAAAAATATGCACACACACACACACACACACACAGATATATATATGTGTGTGTGTGTGTGTATATAATTAATGGTATGCCATTCAGGAAATTAATCTTTGAATATATTGAGTGAAGCTGTAATTCAACATGTTAGAAAACTCTGTTGTTTTGAGAGCCCTCAGCTTGAGTCCTGCTTTAGAGATAAATTGAGGTGAGCTAATGAGGAAGTGCAGATCATTAAAGTCTTAGGGCGTATTCACACAGTAAAGTCTGGACCAAGGTTCGGACCAGAACCTTTTTTTTTGCCTTTTCACACTGTACTTATAATCCGGACTTTATTTACAGTCTTCATTCACACTGTATTGAATCAAGTGGACCAACGGACTTTAGAACGTCATGTCGTCAATGCGTGTACAGCGTGCGTCTCTCTATACTCGACCCTGATTGGTTAGTAGATGAGCGCGCTACACTGTTGCAGGAAATGGACCCAGTTACTAGTTTTATGAGTCTTTTCTAATTCAGTCTTTATAGTATCATCCAACCAAATTTCAATGAAATACCTGGTTTCCTCGTCTCCCCATGTATTGGCGCAACTCATGCTTGGACGTTGACTAGATTCCGCGCACGTGACTGTGACGTAATTGGTCCGATAGTCCGGACTTTCCTAAAAAGAGCTTTCATACTGTGCACCAGCGAACCTTGGTCCGGACCGAGACTACCTCCTGAGCTCGGACCAAAGACTCGGTCTTTAATACGGACCAAGGTTCGGGGGAGGTTTCACACTTGTTAATAAGGTTCAAACTTTCCTGGAAAGTCCGAAAGTCCGGATTTTCTGAGTGCAGTGTGAATACGCCCTTAGATTCTTGCAGTTTATTGACATCACATGTAAAGTACACAATTGATTAGTGCTGATCACCAGCCCAAAGTGTAACGTCCATTTGTTTAAATGGTAAATGTTCTGCACTTCTATAGTTCTTTTCCACCTTCATGGTGCTCAAAGCTCTTTACATTAGCTTCACATTCACCCATTCACACACATACCAGTAGGTTTCTAAGGTCAGTCCTATTGGGAGACTAAATCAGGGTTCAGTGTTGACGTGTGGACGGCCAGAGCCGGGACGCGAACCGCCAACCTCTCGGTCATTGGGTGACCCAGTCTACCAACTGAGCCACAGCTGCAGGAAAAACATTAATAGATGATGATTTTCAGTCGTGTTAAAACAACCAAAAGGACAGGAACGTTCATTACTGTTGACCTTTAAGTGAGCCAAACAAACTACATATCCCACTGTGCTTTAAGTTCCTAGGCGGACACTACTGGCTAATGCAAAGCTTTGGAATGAGGAGTTCTAACAAAGGTGTGACCTGTAGATGGCAGTGTTGCCTCTGTAGACCACTGATAGAACTATACTGATCGTGTGTAGAACAAGAATGTGACCTCAGACTACGAGTCATGCATAAACAGCTAGAGCTAAAGCTAGCATAAATGATCAACAGCCATGTTTTATTCATAGACCAATAACAACATCACAAGCTTGTGCAGGGAACACACACATTAAACAATGACTGGAACTGGAGATGAAGATAAAGATGGCATTTTTTTTACTCTGGCCCGGGATTGGGAATTTTTTTTTCTCTGGGAGTGAAAGTCCACTCCCGTGTCATGCTCTAGCTCGCACATCAACTCCCAGCTCGAATGTTGTTTCTTCAAGGATGATGCATCATGTTCTTTGAGCAACATTTTGTTGAACATTATCACTTATAAGTGCTATGAATAGTGCAATAATGAGATGTGATCCTAAAGTCTCCAAATGGTTTGTGTTACTTGGAGTGCAGCCTGTAGAAAAAAAAAAGTTTTCCAATTCAAAAAAGTACTGGGATCTTTTATTTTGTGTTATTCTGTCAGTCAGCAGGTTCACAAAGGTATCACTACACATGATGTAGCTATGGATGACAGCTTATTCAATATAGGCAAAGATTAATGTCCTAAACGGCATCCCCCCTCTGGTTTTGGACACCACAGTTGGGTCCTGTGGTCTAGGAGTCTTTCTGACGGCGTGAACACAAAATGCCCGAAACAGGAACTTCACATGTGGTGAAGTCTGGGCGGGGGGGGGGGGGGGGCTGTAAAGCTCCTAGCAGTACCCGCGAGCCACCTTCCCCCCCTGAGCAGGTTGTGTACGGCGCAGACGAAATGTGTTCGTCAGTACAGCCAGACCCTCCTCTTAGTAATATACTGACACTCAGTGGGTCGTCTTGTCTCAAAAATGTGGGGGGCGAAGGGACAGGACGGCGAACCGCTCCAACCCGACTTCCACCGGCTTGACCCTTGGTACCCCCCTTCGAACGTGGCCCATCTTCACTCAGTTTGACCTGACACCGGCCACAGAGAGAACCAAACCCGGGTCCCGAACTGCTGCACCGTGCCCTCGCACACAGGCAGCAGAAAAGACCACATGATGCGTCATCGGAGAAAACTGTTGATTTTAAATGTTTATTTAGTGATTTGAGCCTCATTTATGGTATTGATGTGAGAATGAGGGTCACAACATCCAAGCTTTTTTCTGTGGAAAAATACCCCCCCCCCTGTTTTTTGGACAAATTACATCATATATATATATATATATATATATATATATATATATATATATATATTTTCCAACAGTTGGCTTAATTTTTAATTAGATTAATGAAGATGTTGTATTAATTCACATTAATCCATTCATTGTAACAGACCTAGTATGTATAGATGTTATTAAAATAACGTCCCAGCTCATGGACGTCAAGCTGTGAAGAGGTTGAAGTGCTTTGTCTTGAGTAAATCCTCAACAGTTCCATGTAAACGCTGGACAACTAGTCCAACACAGGAGGACATTTTCTACCAGCTGTGTGCTGCGTTTGTTTTGGGACGAGTCCAGGAGACAGCAGGACGACTTGGCACGAGGAGGGTCTGAGCTGCAGCACACTGTGGTCGAACATGTCAGGAAATGTCTGTGAACAGGCAGGGAAAGAAGAAAACATGTTAGCAACTACACCAGCTAGTTAGCATTAGCATCAGTGTTTTCTGCAACGGGACGGGAAAGATCAACTGTAGCAACTGAATGATTAACACAGAGAAAAGGCATATCAGTCGGTCATATCAGTCGGTCATATCAGTCGGTCATATCAGTCGGTCATATCAGTCGGTCATATCAGTCGGTCATATGGGGGTTTGTGGTCAGTTCCAGTTCCATCAGGAGGAGGTGTGTCATTACGCAGTGATTGGAGAAGTCACATAAAGCCCCGCCCACTGACCCCATGCCCCTCCCACTGCTCTGGTTGACCCCAGCAGCACATTTACCCAGGCTTTTCAGCGCAGATGGTGCTTTGGCCGTGCATCTGAGGTTTATTTACAGTATTTAGTCCTGAAGTGGATCACATATGGGTCAGTGTTGGAGCTGGACATACTGTCAACATTCACTCATGAAGGAAACAAGAAGGTTTACAGTGAAAGGGAAGCTGTGCACAAACTGGCTGCTTTATATCACTGCTCTCATACTCCTCCTTCAGTACAGCCTGGTTCCTCTGTCCTACAGTAGTGCTATCACTACTAGAGCCCTAACAATATTGTATTTTTGGGGCTGATGCCAATACCGATATTTTAGGGCAAATGTTCTGCACTTCTATAGTTCTTTTCCATCTTCATGATGCTCAGAGCACTTTACATTCACCTCACATTCACCCATTCAGGGGCGTCAGTTTGATTTTTTAAGTGCTGGGGACAATAAACATAAACACTAGAGTTATGACACTCCTGCCTAGAACAACCGTCAAAGCACAAATATACTTTGTCGAAATTTGAGGAATATCGATATTGTTTTGCGAAAAACTAATGGAAACACCGCTTCTGTCACATGAATGCCAAAAATGTAACCCACATGTTAGCAAAATAAGTAAAAAACAATGTCTTTGGAAAGTGTCTTTTCGAAGAGGAAAAGGAAACTGAAAAGACAGAAGAAGAGCCTCCAACTTCCAAGAAAAGGAACGTTTTTAACAATATCAGGAGTTGGACTTCAAATATGGATTTACCCCCCCCCCCCCCCTCGGTCCGTGGTAAAATTGTGAAACGCTGACCTGTCCGTGGTAATAAATAGGTTGGAGACCACTGACGTAGTGCATTCTATTATTCAAGCTGACATATCATTCTCTCATTAGCCTTTGCTAATCCCCCAAACGCACCGTTCTTCTGTACGCCTTTGTGTGTACATTGTCCGCCATTTTTGTACAGTGGCCCATTGTGACAAATTAAACCTATTTGCGTTTTCACATTTTTAATGTTTTCAACCTGCAGATTCAACACTAGATGTCCTCATATAATCATCAATACTGTACATTTCAGAATAGACGATTCAACTCCAAATCTCGGCTGGTTTTTCCTGACTACCATTTTTTCCGAGAAGTAATGAATTGATAAACATTTTAAAAGTGGGGGGGGCAAAGTTGTTCATCATATAAAGTGGTGGGAACATGTCCCCGGCGTCCCCGGTGAAAATGACACCTATGCACCCATTCACACACACTCATACACCAGTAGGTTTCTAAGGTTCTGTCAGTCCTACTGGGAGACTAAGTCAGGGTTCAGTGTCTTGCCCAAGGACACTTCCACATGTGGACAGCCAGAGCCGGGACGCCAACCACCCACCCTTCAGTCAGTGGACAGCCTACTCTACCAACTGAGCCACAGCCTATAAACATAAATGGGTAAAATAAAATGTAAAAAAGCCAATATCCTAGCTTAACCACACTAGCCCTATTCATTACATGTATAGGTCTAGTGGTGCTTCATAGCTAAAAGGTTGTCTTTCAAATGCAATAGGACGGTACTACAACCAATCAGTGTAATCTTTCAGGTGACATGGTGACATTTTTAATCTCTTTTAGTTTGCAACCCTCGACCCTTCCCCCTAAAGTGACTCTGGTCTGTTGACAGGCTGTCATTGTAAATAAGAATCTGTTCTTAATGACTTTTCTAGTTAAATAAAGCTTAAATAAATAATTTAAAAAAATTAAAGACATACATAGACATCATGAAAGCCTAATGAAACGGACATCAGGTCATGCAAAAAAAAGTGAGTTAGTGTAAAAAGGAAGACCTAACCAGAGGAATGTAGGAACAGCTGATTGTTTACAGAGTTCACATGTGTTGTTAAAGGTGCAGTGCACAGTATAATGACAACACTTACATTTGTGTAACAGCTTTAACTAATGCGTGGATCACCCTGACAACATTCTGAAGGTGTTAACGATATGTTTTTGTTTTTTTTCTGCAGTCGTGTACATCTGTGGTCCTCTGGAAACTTTCCTCTCCATCATGAAACTGTTCCAAAGTGAAATCCAGGATCCTGAGAACTACGCCATCTTCTATCTGGACGTATTCGCAGAGAGCCTGATGGATCGTAAACCCTGGCAGAACTCCGACTCAGACTGGGCCGATCCCATCAGTGTGTTTAAGGTAAAACAAAGAAAGTCCAATACACTCTGGTGGAGTTTGTTTTAGAGCTGAGGAGGAGGAGCTAAGCTCTGGTGTGGTGTGTTTTAGACCTGAGAAGGCGGAGCTAAACTCTGGTGGACCTTGTTTTAGACCTGAGGAGGCGGAGCTAAACTCTGGTGGACCTTGTTTTAGACCTGAGGAGGCGGAGCTAAACTGTGGTGGAGTTTTTAGGAGCTGAGGAGGCGGAGCTAAACTGTGGTGGAGTTTGTTCTTTGGTTGTAGTTGAGCATATAATAAATATTGTCAAACTCTAATATGAGTCCATTTGTTCATATAATGTGTTTGATATTTGTCAGAATACGACTTGAAAAGTTCCATCAAATATTACATTAATGAAATTAAAAGTTCCTCGTACACTGTCTTCAGTATAAATATGAATTTCTCAGATGGAAGAAAGTGTTCAAAAATACCTCATCAGCTGCTGTGTTATTTTCCTTCTGCTTTCAATCATAACGTAAATCCAGTTTCACTCATGGATAAAAACACACGGTCACAGGTTTTCTAGAACTTCTAGGAGTGAAGTCGTCACTGATGGTTTGAATTCTATCTGTTTTCTGTGTTTAATGGATAATGACTGTGATGGAAGCAATGACATAGTTTGGAACACTTTCTTCCAACACTTAATTTTATCCCAAAAATCGCTCCATACAGATGCCCTCCCTCTCCACACACACACACACACACACACACACACACACACACACACACACACACACACACACACACACACACATATGCTCGTTTACATGTCTCATGAGGTTTATAATAATCACTTGTAGGTAAAGCAGCCATTGGGTAGCGAGTGTAAATGCATCTTAAAAAAATGTTTTACAAATAATTATAAAATAGAAAAATATCTAATAAGAACAACTCTAAATAAAATTTGAAATAACATTTAAATACAAAAAAATTATAAAATGGGGAAAAAGCACAAAAAACAAATGAAATAAATCATATTAAAAATAATAATTCTTATTCTTTATGGAGACTTCTGAAAAAATAAAATAATAAGTTCTTCACACAGATTTATATTTTACTTGTGGGGACCTTAACTTATATTTAACCCTTGTGCGGACCTGAATTTTGGTCCCCATGATGTCATGGTGTGACTGTGTAAACATATGAATGTCCCAATAATGATAGGAATACAAGTGCACACACACACACACACACACACACACACACACACACACATCATATATTGTACTCAGTTACCAGGACGTTCATCCTGTCTACACTAATATTATGTTGTTTTTCAGTATTGTGTATTTGTCTCCCCGCGACCTTAGTGAGGATAAAGTGGGTTCAGATGATGAGACGAGTGTGTTTGTCTCATCATCTGAACCCGCTTTATCCTCTCTAGGGTCATGTGGGTCCCTGGGGGCCTAATCCAGCTACAGTGGGTGAAGGCGGGGTACACCCTGTATGAGTCTCCAGTTCATCTCAGGGCTGAACATATATAGACAAACAATCACTGTCACATTCACACCTATGGACAATTTAGATTAACCAGTTAACCTATCAGTGCATGTGTTTGGATGGTGGGAGGAAACTGGAGAAAACCCACCCAGACACGAGGAGAACATGTAAACTCCACACAGAAAGGTCTGGTGTGGGAATAGAACCAACAACCTTCTAATATTTAATCATTAAAATGTTCCCAGTGGACCAGCACCATCATTCTATTCTATTCTTTTCTATTCTAACTATTCTATTCTAATATTTCTATTCTATTCTAATTCAATTCTTTTCTATTCTATTCTAACTCTATTCTATTCTATTCTATTCTAACTCTATTCTATTCTTTTCTATTCTAACTATTCTATTCTAATATTTCTATTCTATTCTAATTCAATTCTTTTCTATTCTATTCTAACTCTATTCTATTCTATTCTATTCTATTCTAACTCTATTCTATTCTTTTCTATTCTAATATTTCTATTCTATTCTAATTCAATTCTTTTCTATTCTATTCTAACTCTATTCTATTGTATTCTATTCTAACTCTATTCTATTCTATTCTATTCTAACTCTATTCTATTCTATTCTAACTCTATTCTGTTCTATTCTAACTCTATTCTATTCTTTTCTATTCTAACTATTCTATTCTAATATTTCTATTCTATTCTAATTCAATTCTTTTCTATTCTATTCTAACTCTATTCTATTCTATTCTATTCTAACTCTATTCTATTCTATTCTATTCTAACTCTATTCTATTCTATTCTAACTCTATTCTATTCTATTCTAACTCTATTCTATTCTATTCTAACTCTATTCTGTTCTATTCTAACTCTATTCTGTTCTTTTCTATTCTAACTATTCTATTCTAATATTTCTATTCTATTCTAACTCTATTCTATTCTAACTCTATTCTATTCTATTCTATTCTAACTTTATTCTATTCTTTTCTATTCTAACTATTCTATTCTAATATTTCTATTCTATTCTAATTCAATTCTTTTCTATTCTATTCTAACTCTATTCTATTCTATTCTATTCTATTCTAGAGGGAACATATGCTCCCAAACTGGCTCCTTTTTTTTTTTAACCTTTTTTTCTGATAAGCTGCTCAGATTCTTTGTGGATTTAATTGTGTCACAGTTTCAGCCACTTTATAATTGGAGGCAGGAAATGGTACAAGACCAAAACCACCATTTGGAACAAGAAATAGATGTGTCTGACTAATGCTATTTAATCTGCCCCACAGTTTTTGTGGACTTTTAACTGAACTTCACAGTAAATCAAGTTAAATCTGTTGCTTTAGAGTCGCTTCATAATTAACTTTTATAGAGTTTTCAGTTGTTTCTAAGCAGTGTTTTCAGTAAAGTCATAAAAAAATGAGATTTTAGAACACTTACATTTATTCACAAGGGAGTACTGACAGAACAGACATTCATAAATTAGATCCAAGGAGAGCTGCACGATACTGGAAAAAGCCCGATATATATTGTGATATGAAAAACATTCTCAGGAGTAAATAACAGCGGTGTGGTGTCGACACATACGATCAAACAGACTGGATGGTCATGTGACTACACACGCTCCACACCTTCTTAAAGGGGAATATGTATATATATATATATATATATATATATATATATATATATATATGAATGAATGAATTTCTCCTTGTCAAAATAGCAAAAAAAAAACACTTTTAATTTAGTTTTTTATTAAAATACTGAATTTCTTGTCATCAGCAAAATTATGTCAGTTATAAAAAGTTATAACCATAATGTAATAACTTTTTCATTTTATTTTGTAATAAACTGCCCCAACATATTTTGTAATACATTTTCCACATTATATAATAATAATAATATTACATTTTGAGAAGATTATTACATAATGCACTTGCAACTTTTTTATTCTCTAGAAAATGTAAATGGTGCATTATGTAATAACAATTATAAAGCATAGTTGTTTGTTAATTAAATAACGTAAGTGTTTTCTGCTTGTTTGCAGAGCTGCTGTAACCAGATCATTTATCCACTAAAATTAATTTTAAACAAATATGAAATTGCCTCAAAAGGTTCAACAAACAACCAAATTTCTGTTTCCAAAATATTTCTGTAGTTTAAAATGATCCATATGTCTAATATGTCTAATTACAGCCAAGACATAAACATTTGGATTGTTTCCCAAACAGCTCTGTGACTTTTATTACCACACCACCAAAGCACCACCTGCTGCAAAATGGAATCAATTATTACATTATTACGTTATTGCAAAATGTGGCAGTTTATTACAAAGAAATTATTATATTTTGGATGTTTATTACAAAACGCGCCCAGGCTTATAAGTGGCTGAGTTTTCTTCCACCACTTTAACGACTGAAATTCTTGGATGACATTAGCAAATGAGAGGATGTGTTTTCACAGGAAGTCATTCAGCCTTTCCAATTAGAGCCATCAGTGAGTGGGCACACGTGGACGTCCTCTAATTTATCTCCCTGAATGTCACACTGGCTTCTGTTCATTCACTCTGCACACAGTCCTGGTGTCTGTCTGAATGGAACTGAAGCCATAATGGAAGTGACTGACATAATGCACTCAACGTATGTTAGCAAAGAGCACAGATACAACATTCACTTTACATTTTAAGGGAATCAAAGGCTTCTTTTGTCGTTTGGAGACATTAAAGCCAATTTAGCTTGTGCTCGTGTGACTAATTCTTCACATAGTAACTTATTTTTCTTCCTATTATTCATTGGTTTTAATGGAAGAAAAATCTATTTTGTTCTATAAATATAATCTATAGGTTGGCAACAAAGTGCAAGACTAATGTAAACTGTTTTATAACCCGTTGATTAGAGCTGTATGATATTAGAAATAACTGACATTGCGATTTTTTTAACCCTGTAATATATATTGCGATATGAAAAACTACTGTGGAGTAAATAACAGCTGTGTGATGTCGACGCAAATGATCAAATAGATTAGTGGTCGACACAGAACATATGTTTCAGTGTCATCCTTTTTGTAGCTGAAATAGTTAAATAAAATTAATAATTAAAAATAAATGAATGGATGAATAAATAAATCACTCCCTACCCCCTATATAGGGGGTAGGGAGGATTTCTCCCCTACCCCCCCTACCCTAGGGCTGTGTTGGAAACCACATACTTACCTACGACTTGTACTAACTTTTTGAGTATGCAGTATTTTTACACAATTTACACAATTTTGAATATGCGAGAGGTTCCTGACTTGCATCAGGAGCTTCCTACTCACACTGACATTACCCAAGATGCAACGTGATGTGACGTCCGATCATACAGCCTCCTGCACAGGAATGTGTTCTACATTTGTTCCGTATAGTTGATTGTGTGGTCATTCATTTTAATAAACTTCATTCAATTATTCCATTCACATGACTTTCTTGCTTTATGATGTGTATTTACAAAGCTGGAAAAGATTTTCCCTCCAGTTTTCATGCTAGGTTGTGTGTGATGTTAGTGATTCCATCATTGGATTTACAGTGACTCAAATAGTTTGAAATATACAATAAATGCTTTAAATAAATATAAATGACATCTGACAACAAGCCCGACTTGATGGCGACCATTCGTGCTATTCACCCAACGGCCATTTTACGGAAGTTAAACGAAAGTTCCATATGTTGTCAATCAGTAGCTTCAGTGAACATTGGACCACCAATCTGTCCATCATCCCAGAGTTAATGATCAATATTGTTGAAAAATGGGCACGTAAGGACTGTAATATTCTCTGGGCTGTGTTTCTGAAAGGCTACGGTAACTGGGTTGAAGGCTTTAAGTAGGCTAATGGCACCGCTAGCATATCATCAGTACTGACAGCCATTGGCATGCTAACCACGAAATGGAAAGCATCATCTTGAAATATAATATAGAATGTTCGTCTGTTCGTTTGTTTATCATCGTCTTCTTTTCTCCGGGTACGGATCGCAGGGGCAGCACCCCAGACTTCCTTCAGCCAGCTCCTTCAGGGGAATCCCGAGGCGTTCCCAGGCCAGCCTACAGATATAATCCCTCCAGTGTGTCCTGGGTTGACCCAGACGTCTCCTCCCAGATGGGCATGCCTGGAACACCTCCCCAAGGAGGCGTCCAGGAGGCATCCTCACCAGATGCTTGAGCCACCTCAGCTGGATCCTCTGGACATGGAGGAGCAGCGGCTCTACTCCGAGTCCCTCCCGGATGTCCGAGCTTCTCTCTAAGGCTGAACCCCGCCCACCCTGCGAAGGAAATTCATTTCGGCCGCTTGTACCTGTGACCTCATTCTTTTGCTCATGACCATGGGTGAGGGTCGGAACGTAGATCGACTGGTAAATGGAGAGCTTCGCCTTCTGGCTAAGCTCCTTCCTCACCACAACGGATCGGATTTGCACCCGCATTACTGCGGATCCCGCCCCAATCCACCGTCGACGTCCTGCTTCATCCTTCCATCACTCGTGAATAAGATCCCTCGGTACCAGTGATGCGCGGGTCGATGTATACACAACTCACAACTGACGCTTTTTTAACTAAACCGCCCACGACTCGTACAGCAATGAATGTATTTGAAATGAACGGACTCGACCCGCTTCTTGACCCGCATTTTAAAAATGTAATCACTGGTCTTTATAAACATCAAATGACCTTACTCACATACCTGCATTTATTTGCGTGTTAAAATCTGATGTCATTGGGGACGGCAAACTGTAACACCCAAAGATACATTTGAACCCAGTTTCCACGCAAAAGAAAACACTCTTTAAAAATCTCAGTGAATGTGTCCCAAACTTTAACTTTTTTTGTTTCTATGTTTATGGAGCTTCCACTCTCTTACCTTGACTTTCTGTCTTGCTCCCTCTGTACCGTAGGATACTGACGACGTACGTCACCTTCATGGACATTCAGTTAATGAAGTGTATTTATCAGGTTATTTAAACGACAAATGACCCTAACGATCGCAACCTGAATATCATTGAAAATATTTTTTAATGATCGGATGACCATGGGCACCCACTCACTTTGGGTCAGCCCGTGCATCACTGCTAGGTACTTAACATATATATATATATATATATATATATATATATATATATATATATATATATATGTGTGTGTGTGTGTGTGTGTGTGTATGTATGTTATGTATACACACACACACACACATACACACACATACATGTTGCTGAGGTTTTTTTTGGTCACTGTATAAATAACTAAATAATGAGACCAGACATTCTGTTGCAGTTTTCTGTCCATATCCCTATGACTGCACATGATAGTCTGCAGTTCCTCAAAGAAAGAAAGTAATTTAATAATTTCAGATCAGATTGAGTCAATTATCAGATTTTTGGAAACGTACAAACATGTTGGTATGACTTGGTGTGAACATGCTCCACTTCTGTTGATCATTCAACACATTCAGTCAGAACAGACTCATCACAGCAGTAGCTTTGGTTAAACCTGTAATCGCTTATGGATGTTTGTGCTGGAGTTTCAATAAGTGTCAAATCACATCAGCTGTGAACACAAAGGTTTCCAGTTCTAAATGTCAGAGGCTTGTTTTTGTCAAACTAAGTATTGACACGAACAAAGTTCAGCTGAAGACAATATTTGGAGTGAATCTGTAACAGCTGATCAAACACTAAACATGTTTTATATTAACTATGCACCTGTTTTGTCTCCAATACATGACAAGGTTACCTCAGGGTATTATTTATTTATTATTTAATTTTTGATTTTTGTAGATTTTTTTTTCATTATTTTACATTTTATTTATTTTTCTTTAAAATGTTTTTATTTATTTGCAATTTCATTTATTTGATATTTGTTTATTTGTTTTAATTTCATCAATTAATTTTTTTAATTGTTAATTTTGTTCAATTATTTTGGCTAAAAAAAGCATGACACAGAAGCATATGTTCTGTGTCGACCACTAATCTGTTTGACTGTTTGCGTCTGCACCACACAGCTGTTATTTACCCCTGAGGATTTTTTTTTCATATATGTCACAGGGTTAAAAAAATGTCAGTTTTTTCTAATATTAGGAATGTAAGGATTAATCTGATTTAAAATTGTAATGTAATTAATGATGTAATTAAATGAAACAGTTGTTTTGATTCAAGTTGTTTTGTTGAAACTGTTGAAGGTGTTAAATAAACATGTTAATTGTACTGTATAGTGTTACACATTTTTTTCACGTTTTTTTTCTGTGTTTTAGAAAAGTTTTTGAATATGTTTTGGATTTTTCATCACTTTTTTGTGTTAGTTTATTTTTTGCTGAATTTTAGTAGAATTTGACGTGTTTTGTATATTTGTTTTCTCAACATTTTTTGTGTTTCTTAGTGATTTTTGTGTATTTGTCATGGTTTTCTTTGTTCTGTTATTAATAATTCTGGATTTATTTTGTTCACAGTGCTTCATTTTGGATCCATATTGAGTTATTAGTGTCTGGTCCTTTTCACTCCTTTTCATTTCTGGTTTAATTTTGTTTTTGTTTTTCATTTCTTTTCCCACAAATATAATAATAATAATAATAATAATAATAATAATAATAATAATAATAATAATAATAATAATAATAATAATAATAATAATAATAATTATGTTTAATTATTTAATTATTATTATTATTATTATTATTATTATTATTATTATTGAGTGTTGTTTTTGTTGTATTTATTTTATTCTTGTTTAAGATTATTTTTCTACTTATGTATGTCTGTATGTATGTGTATGTGTGTGTGTGTGTATATATTTATATGTATGTATATATATATATATATATATATATATATATATATATATATATATATATATATACATATATATATATATACATAAGTAGAAAAATAATCTTAAACAAGAATAAAATGAATACAACAAAAACAACACTCAATAATAAGTATTAACTTCCATCCACTCCTTTTGATAATTTTTTGTTGTATGTATTTTTTTTCTTTTTCTTTTCCATTTTTTAAATGTTCAAATAAATCAAATATTTTGTAATTTGAGTACAAACCACCCCCCAAAGAAAAACAGACACAGAACAGTTGACAAACATTAAATGATTTGATAGAATCACATACTCTGCTAGCAGTAGGCTAATGCTAAGACCAGGCTAATGCTAGCACAAGGCTAATGCATCACAAAATTTATGACAAACATGTCAAGTGCATATATATATGAACTTCTTTCTTTCTTAAGAATGAAATAATAGCAGTGGTGGCTTTTTAACATATTGTTATTTAGAAACATTTAAACAAAAACAAACACGTTAAATTCACTGAACTAAAATATAAAATGAAAGGCCTTCAATACAATAAGGAGTAAAATGTAATGTGCAAAATAGAGAAGATAATCTAAAATTAAATTAAATAGAGATAAAATGAATATAAGTGTAGTAGTGCTGGGTCTTTATGGGTTAATGTTGAATGTTCAGACACACACTGTTTTATTGTTTACATTCACACAACTCTTACTTTTCACTTGTTTGTTGACTTTGTTGTGTTGTTGTGTCTCCTCAGTCTGTTTTCATCATTACGTACCGGCCTCCTGATAATCCAGAGTACAAAGACTTCCAGAGGAAACTCCACGCCAGAGCGCAGAAGGAGTTCGGTGTGCACTTGGAGCCGTCGTTGGTGAGTTAAAGCTTCTGGAAATCTGCTGTTCATCACTGTCTCTTTCATGTTTTATTGTGTGTTTTGTGTAGAAAAATCCCCACTGTGCTGCAGTTAATGATGTCATCAGTGATGTTAGCCACGAACACCTTCTCTTTTCATCATCAGACATTAGTCATGTGACTTTACGAGAGTCCACCCTCATTTTCTTTCATAGTTAATTGAATGTGTGTTGCTGTTTTTTCACCGGCCAAACTCATTTTATAGAAGTATGATGGATGTTGGCTGATGGGTCGACATTCTCAACCTTTACAATGCTTTTCTCCTCTCATTAAGTCATGTTATTAAAGTCCTGTGGATTCTACAAACTGCTGCTGTTTGTTTACACTGGCACCTTATTGAGCTGTATTTTGGATGAAACATCCAAAATGGAATAACGTTCCCTTATGAAACTAAAAGAAACTAAAAAAACTGTCTCCATATATTGACTATAAATATATTATAGCCTGAAATTGAACCTAAAAATATATGTATATAATATACAGAAAATATTGTGTCAATATATTACAATATAGTTAAAAAAAACATAAGGAATTACTGCTTTCCATATATTGAGACATATGACAATGTATTTCTCAATATATGTTAATCAGTGATGCATGGGATGACAAAAGTGAACGGGCGCCCGCGGTCACCCGTAGATGCGGTTCACTGAAAAATATTTTTAATAGATTAGAATAGAATCCTTTATTGTCGCAGTTATTATTGTTGCCAATATAGAATGTGAAAATGTGTTTATCAGCTCCACATGGCAGTAAAAAGAATAGAATAAAAAACAGATATAGAATAGAATAAAAAGAATAAAAACAGTATAAATAAACAGTATAATGCTCTATTACCTATAGACCACTGGTAATCTGGAATAATTACTGACAATGTCTGTGATTTACTCAGTAATAATTCTGCCACAAATGACCTAATTTGGCGAAAAACAGACGTCCAGGGGTAATTCAAGTCCTGTGTGAATGTGAATGTCTCTTTGTGATTTCAATTACGCACCTCTTGTCTTTTTCTGGAGTTAATAATGCAGGAAGCAGCCGGAATAGTGTGGCAGCATGTGATAAGTAAGATATGGTCACGCTAACCCACATGTCCACTAACATTTATAGCTATCTGAAGTTGTCTCTATAGATTCAGCTGTTTGCCAGAGGGAAAGTCTCTGTCCATTCACTTCCATATTAACCTCCAGACTGCTTTCATCTGCACTGACCCCGCTCTTATTTTGAAGGCGTGGAGCATATTTACAGACTGCATCCTTATCAGTGGGATTTTTCCCTTCATGGATACAGCGCTGTTCTTATGCATAATCTGTTTTCATACCTTATGAATGTATTGAGACCAAACAGGATGTTGTGAACTTACGACATATCCAGTCATAATGTTTGTAATTTGGCTGAATTACAGACTTTTGTTTATTCTGTCTGAATGCGCCACACAATAACACAGAGGTACGGGGATAACTGCGAATTACCAGTGGTCCATAGGTAATACTTATCCTGTGCGAGTAGTACATTAGTCACCATTAAAAATAAATAAATAAATAAATAAAAGCAGTATTTATACATATATTGAGGTAGCTGTAGATATATAGTATGTAAACAGCTGAGTAATTTTAGGTTCATAGTGCAATAGGGGGGTGGAGTTATTGCACATAGTATAGTGTGTGTGTGTGTGTGTGTGTGTGTGTGTGTGTGTGTGTGTGTGTGTGTGTGTGTGTGTGTGTGTGTGTGTGTGTGTGTGTGTGTGTGTGATGTCAGTAGGGTGGGTGGGGTGTTGGTTTTAACAGTCTGGTGGAAGAAACTGTTAGCCAGTCTTGCGGTCGGTCGGGTCATTTGTCATTTGAGATAAACATTAAAATAACCTGATAAATACACTTTATTAACTGAATTTCTGTGAAGGTGACGTATAACATGGTCAGTATCCTATGGTATGGAAGGAGAGTGGAAGCTCTGGAAACACACAAACAAAAAGAGTAAGGTTTGGGTTTGGGTGTTACAGGTTGTCGACCCCTGGTTTAGATGCTGCGTTAGCGTTGATAACTTTTGAATGGTGAAGCAGGACTAATAATAATAATAATAATAATAATAATAATAATAATAATAATAATAATAATAACAATAACAATAATAATAATAATAATAATAATAATAATAATAATAACAATAACAATAACAACAACAACAATAATAATAATAATAATAATAATAATAATAATAATAATAATAATAATAATAATAATAATAATAATAATAATAATAATAATAATAATAATAATAATAACATAAAAGTCACAAGGTGCTTTACAAAAGGAATAAAAGTAAAACCACATAAAAGGCATAAAACAAACAGTAAAATCAGGAAACAACATAAAAAACAGACACAGACCAACAACAACAAAAACAACAATTCAAATAAAGGCCAGTTTAAACAGATGTGTCTTTATCTGCTTTTTAAAAGTGTCCACAGATCTTAAATGTGAGACTAAACAATAACAATGGATTTGAACATAAATAAATACAGGTATGTGAGTAAGTCATGTGATGTTCATAAACACCATACAGACTTTTTAAAGCGGGTCGGGTCTGTCCTTTACAAATATATTTCATGTGGTCTGAGTTGTGGATGGGTTAATTTAAAAAAAAGCGGGTCGTTAATATATATTTAGGAATACACTTAATAATATATGGATGCACACACACACACACACACACACACACACACACACACACACACACACATATATATATATATATATATATATATATATATATATATATATATATATGTTGCACTCTCTGGTTTCGGACCTCACCATTAGGGTCTTGTGGTCTATGAGTCGTTCTGATGGCGTGAACACAAAAAGCCTGGAAGAGGAAGTGGGCGTGCACATGGTCCAGGGGGTGACACAGATGAGCAGAGGGAGCTTTACCGTTAAATAATAAATAAAAACAGTGATAAAAACAAAGGTTTTCTATCACTGATGCTGCTGCCTGCGTTACACTATGGCAGGTCAACATACACCTGGGGGGGGGGGGGGATTCTAAAGTTCTAATATTTTGAAAGTTTATTACAAAATAAAATGTAAAAAAATTCCGACAGTCTGGATGTGTATTACAAAATAAAATATAAAGTTCTGACATTTTAGACATTTATTACAAAATAAAATATAAAGTTCTGACATTTTAGACATTTATTACAAAATAAAATGAAAAACTTCTTATATTTTGGAAGTTTATTACAAATTAAAATATCCTGGATGTTTATTACAAAATAAAATGAAAAAAGTTCTTGCATTTTAGACATTTATTACAAAATAAAATGTAAAAAGTTGTTATATTTTGGGCGTCTCTCAGTAACTGTATCTGAACATGTGTTGCTGCAGATGGACTACATTGCCGGCAGTTTCTATGATGGTTTCGTGTTGTACGCCATGGCTTTAGAGGAGACGCTGGCAGAAGGAGGAGCTCAGAATGACGGCATCAACATCACCATGAGGACACAGAACCGCAGATTCTGGGGTGAGCGACAGTTTTTATCTGCAAAATAAGATGAAACTCTGCTGTAAATGTGTCCAGGTGTAAATATGCAGAAAATAAAAGAGTACAATTAAAGGAACTGTGTTTGTTAGTTTACAGATATATTGATATAATTCATGGATTAAAAAATAAACAGTTTAACCAGTAGATGGTTTTGGTTTTAGAAGGTTATTGGACTAAATACAGGGTTCTGAATGTTATGAATGTCATTTTTGGCTCATTATAGAATGATTTGTTTACTTTTACTTCATATATACGTTTTTTTGGGTTGACTTTTCCCTTATTTTTCTAATATTTTGCTCATTTCATACAGTTTTTGTATATCCAAACTGTAATTATTGACATGTATTGATATGATTAGTGGATCAACAGGTATTAAATAGTTTAATCAGTAGATGATTTTGGTTTTTGAAGGTTATTGGACTAAATACAGGGTTCTGGATACGATGAAATTATGAATTTTAATAATTTTTCCAAGTATTTTTGCTCACTTCAAAAGGATTTGTTCACTTTTACGTGATATTTCAAAGTTTTTGATATTTGTTTCCTTAGTTTTCCAGCATTTTGCCCATGTTTATTTTTATTTTTACGTTTTTACCTATGTATAATTGAGGTAAAACTGTATTTTATACAAGTTATTTCCACCAATTAATGGATCAACAGGTATTAAACAGTCAAATGGTTAAATACAAGGTTGTGGATAGAATAGAAGTTCTTTATTTTTTCCCACAATTGGAAAATTGCTTGAGAAATGTTGTAAATTGAAAAAATGTAACATTTTTTCAAGTATTTTGCTCATTTTTGTCGTGCGTAAGAAGGATTTGTTCAGTTTTACATCATATTTCAAGGCCTTTTGGTTAAATTTTTTTCAAATTTTTCAACTACTACAAGGTTTTTTACATTTTCTTCTTTGTATAATTGAGGTTAAACTGTATTTTACACCATTTATTTACACCGACTGATATACCTATATACTGATACACCTTAGCTGGATTAAAAAAATTAAAGGTGTCATTCTGAAAACCACTTTTCCGTGCTCCTTTTGGAATCTCATGGGTCACCCTGAGTTACCAACACATGCTGTGTTTACATCATTAAAAACAACACATGACATGCACAGGTGGTCATGTGATTAACGTAAAGCAAAAGACCTACTTTCTTTGTTTATCCATGAAGTCTGAGCAGCTCCTGATTTTCTGGTCCAGTTTTTCCTCTTGTTTTCGATTATCTTGTTCATTTTGTGGATTATTTTTGTTTATTTTGTTCATTTCTGTTTGATTTGTTAATCACTTTTAGTCTTTTTTACTCAATTAATTGATTATTGTGTCCATTTTTACTCTTATTTTTCATTATCTTATTCATTTTGTTGATTATTTTGTCAAAGTTTGTTCTCATTTTTGATTATCTCATTCATTTTGTGGATTATTTTCTTTATTTAATTCATTTCTGTCTGATTTATTGATCATTTTACATCAGTATCATATCAGTAGCATCATTTTCAGTAAAGCATTTTCATGCCATGCTTACGTGATATTTTACTGATCCGTTCCCAATATGGACACAATATATTTTTTACCTGGTACAACCCCCCCCACCCAAAGAAAAAAAAAACAAAACTTGGTGCCTTGCGGTAAACAGCCAAAATCTGAGGCTGCGTTGTCTCTCATTACACTGAACGGTTCTGCTCCAAAAAAAACCTAAAAATGAAGAAGGGGGAAGCCAAGTAAAACCTGGCTCAGGAGCTGCACATTATGTGGAAAGTATCAAAGTATCATCAAGTCCAAAATGTGATTAAAATAAGTCCAGTCAACAGCATAATTAAACTGGTATTAACAGTTAGTCCACAGTGTTTGAAGGGCATCAGATGTTTGTTGGAGCTGAAGTCATTGTTAAACACTTAACATTGGTTGAGTTAGTTTATTGTAATCACCTTGTGTGTGTGTGTGTGTGTGTGTGTGTGTGTCATTTAGTCTTTTTTACTCAATTACTTGATTATTTTGTCCATTTTAACTCTTATTTTTCATTATCTTATTCATTTTGTTAATTTTTTTGTCTATTTTTATTCCCACTTTTGATTATCTGATTCATTTTGTGGATTATTAAAGCACTTGAAGCCCCCCCCCACACACACACACCACCTAAAACCTAAAATTAACCATTTATTCCTTGTTGCCATATCAGCATTTTCTGAAAATTTCAGTCAAATTCATCCATAAGTGTTCATCCATAATGTTGCTAACAATCAAACAGAGACACTTCTTCTTTTTCTTCTTTGTCATGAATTTTCTCATGTCCATTTTGTGTGAGAAAGGAACAAATATTGCAGATAATTCATGAGCTTACTTACCTGAACATCCTATCTATGCAACCATCTAACTTTGTATCTTGTATCATTTCCGTTAAGTTAAGTGTGAATATTTATTTTCACTGATGCCATAGAAAACAGAATCAAACGCACTCATCTCTTGCACATAATAAACAGGACAAATTAAATCTAACTTTACTGAAGCAGAAAATTCAATATAACATCGATGGAGCAGAGGATATTTTCACAATGACTTTAAAATCAGGGGATATTCCATTAAGTGTGGTAACCATGGTAACCAATGAGCTTTTGTTAAATCAGTGAACTTCTGTGGAGGGAGAAAATAGGGATCCGTCTTTAATCCAACAAGATTTAATTTATCAAAATAATGATTCTTGTGAAAACCTTCGAGGTGACACATATCTGTCCAGTAAAAACTACATATGAAATATTAGTTAATTTTCTTGGACTGTATTTCTCTCCATTAGCTCTGTTTACAATTCTGCACTTCTGCCATACAGTGAAAAACAGAGGTGGTCAAAGTACACACATTCTGTACTGACGTAGAAGTACAGCTACTTCTGTGAACAAATACTCTTGTAAAAGTAGAAGTACTGATTCAACTCCTCTACTTAAGTAAAAGTAAAAAAAAAAGTACATTTTCTTAATTGTAATAAAGTACAAAAGTAAAAAGAAAACTACATTATTTTTTAGTCATGAACGCAATAATACTTATTTAATCAGGAAAAATCTGAAAAGTGATTTATTGTATAGACAATGTGTTTGATAGGGTCACAGTTACTCAGCTTTGTGAATATAAACAGGAAATTTAAAAAAAAATGGGGAAAAAAAGTCACAATTGAGATAAAAAATTCATCATGAGATTTTTTTTTAAAAATTAGAAATAAAAAATACATAATGTTAATTTAAAAACTTAAAATTCTGAGATAAAATGGTAAAATTGTGAAATTAAAAGTCAACATTGTGAGGTAAAAAGTGTAAATTGTGAGATAATAGTCATGTAACTATAATATATAAAGTCACAATTTCTCTCCTTCAGTGATTTTTCCCTGTGAAGCCACTTATTTTTCATACTTTCATGTGTTTGAAAAAGTAACTTGTCTATTCTGAGAATGTAAAGAGTATAAAGTACAAATATTTATATAAATGTAAAGAGTATAAAGTACAAATATTTATATAAATGTAAAGAGTATAAAGCACATATATTTATATAAATGTAAAGAGTATAAAGTACATATATTTATATAAATATAAGGAGTATAAAGTAAATATATTTATATAAATGTAGGGAGTAAAAGTAAAAATGTACCTACTTCCATTGATAGATTTTTTTTTTTGCTTAATTGAAGCTAAACTATCTTGTAATAATAATGAAGTAATATAATAATTAGATAATTATTACCTTTTTTCTCGTGTATAGATGTTACTTTTCCTACTGTGCTGAATTTCTAAACCTGTTTTTGGTGCAGGGTGCATGTCCTGGGGGTCTGGATTCTCTGGGATAAATAAAGGAAAAATGAATTCAGAAAATGTGTGAGTGTAAATGGTGCCAGTGGAGCTGTTTTCACACTTTACATGGAGGTAATTGGATTATTTCAATGACTGCGACATGTGTAAAGTGTTTCTGGTGAGCATGGACTGTGTGGGCGTTTCCCAGCACATGCTATTCTGCTCCACGTCGCTGCTGCCGTGGAAAGAGCACAAGGTGGAATATAGATCAGAGGGTGTGTGGAAGTTAGTCATGTGACCGGCTGTGACACATGATTAGAGCTGCACTATATGATGTCCCAACATCGAGCATCGAGATCACAATGTATGTGTAGTAGTCATATGGCAGCTCCTGCAATTATTATTATTATTATCATGATTTTATTATTATATTATATCATTTTTAATTACTAATTTGTCTTTATTTGTTCATTTTATATTATTACATTTTTAAATGTTTATTAATTTTCATTCATTTATTTTATTTTAGTTATTTATTTATTTATTCATTATTTTTGTCTTTTTATTTATGTATTTATATATTTTTAGATTCATTTTTTCATTTATTTTATTTAATAAATTATTTTTATTATATATTTGTCTTTACCTATTTTTTTTATTAAAATTTTAAATGTTTGTTTATTTTAATTCATTTGATATTATTTTTGAATTTTTTGTCTTATTTAGTTATTTATTTTATTTTTATTCATTCATTTTTATTTTATTCATTTATTTATTTTATTTATTCATATTTATTTATTTTCATTTAATATTTTTTTCTTTTTTATTATTAATTTTATTTAATTATTTCAGAAGGATGATACTCATCCATGGCTCAGCTGGTAGAGCAGATCGTCCACTAACTGAAGGGTTGGTGGTTCGAATACCACTCTGTCTTGGGCAGACACTTCACCCTCCTGCCTCCAGTGTCACTCACACTGGTGTATGAATGTGTGGTGGTGGTCAATCTACCCCAGGGCAACTATGGCTACATATGTAGTTTACCACCACCAGAGAATGCATGTGAGAGTGAATGAATATTTAACACAAAGCGCTAATGTGAAGCGCTTTGAATGGCCAAAAAAGTGCTATATAAATCCAATCTATTATTATTATTATTATTATTATTATTATTATTATTATTATTATTATTATTATTATTATTATACTGAAACATATGTTTTGTGTGGACCGATAACCTGGTTGACCGTTAGCGTCGTCACCACACAGCTGTTATTTACTCCTGAGTATTTTTTCATATCGTACTATATACACTATAATCATCTAAAGTATTGTCTCACTTCCATATGAACTTGTCATCCCATTGTTAATCCATACACTCATATAGATTCACCCTTTGCTGCTACAATAGCTTCCACTCTTCTAGGAAGGTTTTCCACCAGGTTTAGGAGTGGGTTTATGGGACCATTTGTCAGATCACACACTGTCGTTGGACCGAAGGCCTGGCTCTCAGTGTGTGATTTAATTCATCCTAAAAATGTTCAGTGGAGCTGAGGTCAGGACTGTGTTCAGGACAGTCACATTCATACACATTAACTCTCTCACCTGTGTCTTTATGGACCTTACTTTATGCACGACTGTTAACACTAACTTGGCAGCATGAAAATGAAAAAAGAAAGTATGTCTCTTTCTCTCTCTCTCTCTCTCCCTCACACACACACACACACACACACACACACACTTGCAGAATACATGAATGTCATATTAAACTCCATAGATGTTACTTGGGTGTATTTCAAGGCAGGTGAGTGAATACTTTTGTTAATATAGTGGGGTTAAAAAAATCGCTGTGTCAGTTTTTTTCTAATATCGTACAGCCCTAGTCGAGACCAGACTTTGACATTTAGAGTCTGGCTCGCCAGGCTATGAAAAAACTGATTTTGTAGGGAAAAAAATCCCAAATGTTGGGTGATTGAGGTGGGGTTTGTGTTGAATGTTGGGTCTGGAATGTCCTGCAGGACTCTGGGGCTTCAGTCAGTGTGTGACTGTGGCATATGTTCCACTCCCACAGTCGGTGACAGTGAAATAACCAGGTCACGCTGCTAATTTCTGCTACTAACACAACAGTGGGTTTAAACTGTGCTGAAAGGACGCTGTGGGCGCACGCTGAATCATCCACATGCTGAAAATGTGTGTGTATGTGTGTCTCATTACCACAACCTTATGAAACAAACATATATTTCTCCATATACTGATTATCAATATATTATAGCCTGAAACTGAACATAAAAATATATGCATATAATGTACATATATATATATATATATATATATATATATATATATATATATATATATATATATATATATATATATATACATATATGTACACACACATATGTTTTATATGATCAAATAATATATTGCAGTATAGTCACTACTTCTCCATGTATGGGAATATATTTTTCATTATATTTTTCATATATTTTTTTGTAACACAGCTGTCATCTGTTTTCAGGAGTGACGGGCCTCGTTACCACCGACCACAAAAACGCCAGAGATATAGATGTGAACCTGTGGGCGATGACCAACCAGGAGACCGGAGAGTACGGGGTAAGACTGACTGACTGCTCAGACACAGGTGTCAAACATAGACGTCCAATCTAAACGCCTCCGCCATTTTCCAACCCTCTGGTTTCATGTTAGCAAACTGTCACTGAGTGCTTTCAGCTCAGTCAGTACATGTACCTGCACTAAGAGAAATGTGAATTATCGTCCAATTCCAATTGAAGTTTTCAACGTCAACGGTCCAGATCTTCATGGTTGTGGACCAGATCTTCATGGTTGTGGTCCAGATCTTCATGGTTGTGGACAAGATCTTCATGGTTGTGGTCCAGATCTTCATGATTGTGGTCCAGATCTTCATGGTTGTGGTCCAGTTCTTCATGGTTGTGGTCCAGATCTTCATGGTTGTGGTCCAGTTCTTCATGGTTGTGGTCCAGATCTTCATGGTTGTGATCCAGATCTTCATGGTTGTGGTCCAGATCTTCATGGTTGTGGACCATATCTTCATGGTTGTGGTCCAGATCTTCATGGTTGTGGACCAGATCTTCATGGTTGTGGTCTAGATCTTCATGGTTGTGGTCCATATCTTCATGGTTGTGGTCCAAATCTTCATGGTTGTGGTCCAGATCTTCAGGGTTGTGGTCCATATCTTCATGGTTGTGGTCCAAATCTTCATGGTTGTGGTCCAAATCTTCATGGTTGTGGACAAGATCTTCATGGTTGTGGTCCAGATCTTCATGATTGTGGTCCAGATCTTCATGGTTGTGGTCCAGTTCTTCATGGTTGTGGTCCAGATCTTCATGGTTGTGGTCCAGTTCTTCATGGTTGTGGTCCAGATCTTCATGGTTGTGATCCAGATCTTCATGGTTGTGGTCCAGATCTTCATGGTTGTGGACCATATCTTCATGGTTGTGGTCCAGATCTTCATGGTTGTGGACCAGATCTTCATGGTTGTGGTCTAGATCTTCATGGTTGTGGTCCATATCTTCATGGTTGTGGTCCAAATCTTCATGGTTGTGGTCCAGATCTTCAGGGTTGTGGTCCATATCTTCATGGTTGTGGTCCAAATCTTCATGGTTGTGGTCCAAATCTTCATGGTTGTGGTCCAGATCTTCATGGTTGTGGTCCAGATCTTCATGGTTGTGGTCCAAATCTTCATGGTTGTGGTCCAGATCTTCAGGGTTGTGGTCCAGATCTTCATGGTTGTGGTCCATATCTTCATGGTTGTGGTCCAGATCTTCATGGTTGTGGACCAGATCTTCATGGTTGTGGTCCAGATCTTCATGGTTGTAGACCAGATCTTCATGGTTGTGGTCTAGATCTTCATGGTTGTGGTCCATATCTTCATGGTTGTGGTCCAGATCTTCATGGTTGTGGTCCAGATCTTCATGATTGTGGTCCAGATCTTCATGGTTGTGGTCCAGATCTTCATGGTTGTGATCCAGATCTTCATGGTTGTGGTCCAGATCTTCATGGTTGTGGACCAGATCTTCATGGTTGTGGTCCAGATCTTCATGGTTGTGGTCCAGATCTTCATGGTTGTGGACCAGATCTTCATGGTTGTGGTCTAGATCTTCATGGTTGTGGTCCATATCTTCATGGTTGTGGTCCAAATCTTCATGGTTGTGGTCCAGATCTTCAGGGTTGTGGTCCATATCTTCATGGCTGTGGTCCAAATCTTCATGGTTGTGGTCCAGATCTTCATGGTTGTGGTCCAGATCTTCATGGTTGTGGTCCAAATCTTCATGGTTGTGGTCCAGATCTTCAGGGTTGTGGTCCAGATCTTCATGGTTGTGGTCCAGATCTCCTCTAGGTGTTGTCGTACGTATGCTTAACATATGCTGCTTTAGTTTAGTTATTGTTCTTCTTCTATGGCGCCAACTGGAAGAATGCTAATGCAGAAGAGCATGTAGCACCACCTAATGTCTTAGAATGGAACACTTCTTCAAATAGTAAAATGAACATTAAAAGTGCCCCGTCATGTCTATTGCACAGGGTTGTGGTGGTGGTGGGGGGTTGGGCTGGGAATTCAGAGCCAGGATGGCCTTTGGAAAAAGAAATGTTTTACTTACTTACTTCATTACTTACAAGATTCACAGTTGTTAAAATTTGTTTTAAAAAGTTAAAAACAAAGTTACATCACACATCTAGAGATGAAGATAAAGATGTTTAATATATATATAAAAAAAGTTGATAAAAATTATTGTTGAAGGGGCGCAGCTGCTTCTGAGTTCTTTTAGGGGAGACTCTATCCCCCTGAAAACCCCTGTTTTGGACCCTTTATGGGGAATGTTTTGGCCCGTGGGCCGCGTGTTTGACACCCACTGACAAACATCCAGAGACAGAATGGTTGAACACAGTCCAGCCTCTTTCGCTTCATGTGTCTCTCATTACTTTGACTTTCCTCCAGATTGTTTTGGGCATAATTAATCATGTGTACTTTGAGTTCCAGAGGTTTGTTTGACTTCAGGGTTGGTGGATTGGATGATCTGGGAGATATTCCGGGGTCTTGACTTCTTTAATGATAAGATGCGTAAAACCTCAAATTTTCCTTTGAGTCTGATGAAAATATTTGTGCATGTTTGACTCTGCAGACAGAGCAGCTTCCACTCGTCTGTTTGACTTCACTGACACTTCTACAGCCAGGGCCGTGTCAAACTATAGACCGGGGGGGGGGGTTAGAGGACTTGTGCAGCATGAGAAAAATAAATGTGTATTAGAAATGCACAGATAGCACAGACTCCACCAAGACAGATAATCCCCACTCCTAAAAGACCCCCCCCCCCCCCCCAAAAAAAAAAGAACTTCACCAATCACCACCAAAGTTTCATTATTTGTTCCTTGTTCCTTTATCAGCATTACCCCCCCACCACCACCACCACATACACACACACACACACACACACACACTTACTGTGCAACACTATAAAAAATATCCTGAAAATTTCACAGAACTTGTTTCAGTAGTTTTTATGTAAAACTGCTTACAAACAAACAAACAAACAAACAAACAAACAAACAAACAAACAAACAGACAACTCAAAAACAATACCCCTCTCACCTTTTTTTGGGGGGGGGGATGTTGTATCTACACTAATAACAGCTGGTGTTCGCCTTTCTTTTAACATAATTCATACAAAATCTGGAAATTTGTAACATTTTTAAAGGGTTTGAGGGGTAGTATTTGGGGCCTTGGAACACATACATACATTTACTGAAGTGACTCCATTTAAGATGTTATTTTAACATCAGGTTGATTTTTACTCACACACACACACACACACACACACCATCTTGCTTAGGGCCCCACAAATGTAGAGAGTCCCCCAGCGGTCCTCAGTCCACGCCTCTTGGTTGAACTTCAGTGGATGATGGACGGTGTGTGTAGTGAACAGCGTCACAGAAAAACACCATCAGAATCCAAGCAGAACGTCTGGATTTTTGCCTCTAAACTCTGTCCCTTTTCTCTCTGAAGACTCATGACCTGGAATTTTGACCCATTTGAGCGACTGTGTCTTTAATTGCTCTTTTTAATCCCATCTGAAGCTGACTTTGTGAACACATTCTGCAGGTTTCACACCCAATGGATCACACACTCAAATACTCAGAGCTGCTTCTGTGTGGAATGTTTGTTTTTTTTTGGGGGGGGGGGGGGTGAAGCTTTTAACCTTCTGAAGAGTTTTTGTGGAGCTCCATGTGTATTATTTTGTTAATTTATGTTCGATTGAATCATTTAGTTGATTATTTGTCTTTTTTTTTTTTTTTTTTTTACTTATTTTTGCTTATTTTGTTTATTTTGTTGCTTATTTTGTTCATTTCTGGTTGATTAGTTGATCACTTTAGTCTTTTTTACTCATTTAGATGATTGTTTTGTCCAGTTTTGTTCTTATTTTTGATTATCTTGTTCATTTTGTTGATTATGTTGTTCATTCTTGTTCAAATTGTATTGTTTTATGAACTATTTCTACAGTGTTTATTAAAATCAGACAAACTTGATCTGATTCAGGATTAAATGGATGTCAACCATTTAATTTCTTCTTTAGAAAGTTGAATATAGATATTTTAAATCATATTCTAAATCAACTACTGTCTGCTCTAATTGGCCACGAGTCTGGAGCAAATTGTAGAATCTGGAGAACAGATTTAATAAAAACAGATGCAAAATCAAGACAACAGAGACAGAAAACAAATCCTGGGGGTTGATCAGCCAGAGTCTGTGGTGGTGAATGAAATGTCCAGGTTATGGTGACACAGAGGTGGTTAAAGTAGTCGCATTCTGTACTGAAGTAGAAGTACAGCTACTTATGTGAAAAAATACTCTTCTACTTAAGTAAAAGTTAAAAAGTACAATTTCTCAATTGTAATAAAGGACAAAAGTAAAACATTTTTTTTGCCATGAATCCAATAATACTTATTTAACCAGGAAAAATCTGAAAGGTTTCAACTACTAAACTAAACTAAAGGATTAAATTAATAAAATAAATGAATGAATAAATATATGAAGAACATAAATGTAGATTTTATATATATATATATATACCGTAAATTCCGGATTACAAGCCGCTACTTTTTTCCTAATCTTTCAACCTTGCGGCTTTTTCAGTGATGCGGCCAATTTATGTAATTTTCCTAACGGCCGCCAGAGGCGCTCGAGTAGAAAAGGTCAGATTTAGACCGGTGGAATATATGCGTCGAGGAAGACTGAATGAAAAAGGAGGGGCGGAACAAACGCGGGGTGGCGGGTTTAAGTGGGAGCGGTAAAGGTGACGGACAGGTGTACAAGGGGTAAAAAGTTGCTTAAAGAAAAACCCGCGGCGGTGTGTGAGAGAAGACAGAGGCTCGACCAGACCCTGTGGATTATTTTTGCACGTTGGCACGGAGGAGTTTGACCTGAACTCTCTGCCAAAGATTAAAGTTATCGCTGACTCTGCGATAGATGAGGCGAGGCGGCGACCAGCCACCTGTTTGTGGACGCGGCGGACATTTTTCCCTCCCTTACCTTTGGAAATATACATTTTTTTTCCTTGGATTACTTTCAACGGGACCCGGACTCTGCAGGTCTGCATCAAACCTTAAGTATCATTTTCCGTTCATTTTGCCGGCTGTGATTTTTGGACTGTGGACTTTAACCCTTGTGCGGTCCTTCAGGTCAAAGAGAGCCGGTGGTTCACAAATGTACCTTTTTATACGTACTGTAGGATGCCATTGCTTACTACTGAAAACAGTAATATATCCTTGGGGGGTGGGGTGATGAGTCTATGGAACTGAACTTTGGAATATGGGATTTTAGGACCCGATTGTAGGACACAGCTAGTGTGCCTTTTACGAAGGACCGCACAAGGGTTAATGAAGGACATTCAGTTTCATTCGCGGGACTTGAGTTTGGGTTAATTTTGTGTTTGTGTTACATGTTTTAATGTGGGCACATGCGGCTTATATACAGGTGCGGCTTGTGTATGTACAAAATCGGTTTTCCTCTTAGAATGAGGTGGGTGCGGCTAATAATCAGGTGCGCTCTATAGTCCGGAAATTACGGTATATAAATATATATATATATATATATATAATATATATATATTATACTCATACAGGCTGTACCCTGCCTTTGCCCATTGTAGCTGGATAAATAATTGAAAATGAATGAGGGAGGTGGGTTAAAATAAATACTGCACAGTGGTGCAGTGGTTAGCACTCGTGCCTCACACTTCAGTTTGTCTTTAGGGACCCTCTACTTACTAGTATGATGTTGTTTAGTGGTTAACACTCGTGCCTCACAAACAGAAGGTCCCTGGTTCTATTCCCACTCCAGACCTTTCTGTGTGGAGTTTACATGTTCTCCTCGTGTCTGCGTGGGTTTTCTCCAGGTACTCCAGTTTCCTCCCACCATCCAAACACATGCACTGGTAGGTTAACTGGTTAATCTAAATTATCCATAGGTGTGAATGTGACAGTGATTGTTTGTCTATATATGTTCAGCCCTGAGTTGAACTGGAGACTCATACAGGGTGTACCACACCTTCACCTGCTGGAGCTGGATTAGACCCCCAGTGACCCCTGTGACCCTAGTGAGGATAAAGCGGGTTCAGATGACGAGATTATTTTAACCCACAGCAAAATGCACATTTTGATTTTTTTACGTTAAACTAACCTTTCTTTTAATCTTTTAAAATCACCTTTTTTGGAAACAGTACAATGCAACACTTTTTTCAGATGCATTTTTAAAATGTTTATGGATTAGCCTTTGCAGTGGGACAAGAAATATTCTAATTTTTTTCCTTCATTAAACTCTCGAAAATCTTGTCCCTGAAGAGGACTGAGGGCCTCAGGAGGATAAAACATGTCTTTTTGAGTTTTGAATGAATTTTTTTGTTCTTTTCCGAAACCTCTGGACAAGACTTTATTTTCATTCCACATGTTGTGCAGCATATTTATAATAGTATTCTTATGTGTATTATATTGGTATTTTTAGTGGATTCACTGGTTCACAACAGCTCTAAACAGTTCGTACATGTGATCAGAAATAAAAAAGTGTGTTATTGAATGGTCACTACATGAGTAACAGGAAACACTAACCTGAAGTCTGATGTCAGACTTGGAGGTTTACACAGTGAAACTCAGATAGAGCGAGTGGTGGGAGGAGGTTTGAGTTGAGACTTTTCAGTATAAACACAGACTGAGGAGTGAAATCCTGCAGCTATTTTGGAGCCAGTGTTTGGCGCCCCCTTGGGCCCCCCTCACCCCCCTTCACCCATCACATGCTGCATTGTTTTGATGACCCTCTGTAGGGGGGCGGCCTTCAAGGTTTGAGCAGAGACCACGCACCATGGCAGGAAAAATACTAACTCCCCAGGGTTAGTTCGGAAACGCAGGAGTCGAGTTTCACAGCAGGGCAACAGATGCTGCACAGAGACGCAGTAAAAACACACGGAAACAACAAGCACTTATACTTTTACTTTAGCGCTGTCCAATGATTCACGTTTTTAATCAGATTAATCACAGGGTTGTTTTGGATTCATTTTGATTAATCATGATCAAACACTTTATGTCGGTGGATTTACTTTTCTTCCTCTGAAGACCGACCCTCCAGAGTTTTTGGATAAAAAGCTTCATGAACTGTGGGTGAATTTAAAACCCACAAAGGTGTTAAAATATGGGGGGAAAGAGATGTCAGACATACACAGATGTGAGAATGGATTTAAAAACTGTTTAAAACACACAAAACTTTTGATGTGTTACATTGTGCATATTGCAAAACATGCACAAATGTTAAAATGTGTAATATATATACTCATATATATATATATATATATATATATATATATATATATATATATATATATATAGTATATATATATATATTTATATATATATATAATATATATATATATAATATATATATATCATATATATATCATATATCATATATACACATTGGACATCATGGGAAATACCACCCATCCCATGCACCACACCACAGTGGGCGGCTCACAGCGCTGTGCTCGAGGACTGAGCGCCACAGCAGGTTCTTTGTCCCTACGGTCATCAGGCTTTTTAACAACACAGTTATGGATAGGGGTCACTGACCAGGCTCCAGCACCAGACCCAACCACTGACCCTGGTCCATTATTGTTAACAACTGCCATCGCCTGTTCCCCCGTGTTCTTCTGTTCTAAGTTTTAATCCATTTTTTATTTTGAAACATTTCTGATTTTATTTGCGGAACTATTATTGCGTTCATGACAAAAAAGCAGTTTTACTTTTTAATTTTGTACTTATTACAATTGAGAAGTTGTACTTTTTTACTTGTACTTAAGTAGAAAAGTTGAATCAGTACTTCTACTTTTACCAGAGTATTTGTTCACACAAGTAGCTGTACTTCTACTTCAGTACAGAATGTGTGTACTTTGACCACCTGTGTGTCACCATAACCTGGACATTTCATTCACCACCACAGACTCTGGCTGATTAACCCCCAGGTTTTGTTTTCCGTCTCTGTTGTCACAGTGTTTTCATTAAATCTGTTCTCCCTTCAGCACCGGCCATCTGAGTCCTTTTTCCACCTCACCCGTCATGACAATTTGCTCCAGAATCGTAGCCAATTAGAGCAGACAGTAGTTAATTTAGCAAGGGATAATGTATTGCCCACATGTTACTGTCAGAAAAAACATTCACCGACGGGGCCGAACAACACCCCAACATCGAAGGCTTATTCTACGGGTTATTACAGCTTATTATTGCTACTACTCTAACACATTGGATAAAATAGCCGTTACAACCTAGCGAATATTTACTTTCAAAGTGGCCAAATTACCTGCGGAGTGACATGATACCGTTAATCTGAAGTGACAAAACTTGTTGCCGTTGGCAGGGGACGTTAATGGCGCAGTGGGTGGTTATCGAAAAAAATCCGCCCACAGAACGTCAATTCAAAGTGAATGGGAGCTGTGGCAACGTTCTACAGGACCGTAGAATAAGAAGTCTAAAATATCTATATTCAACTTTCTAAATAAGAAAAAAGAAAGCTAAACAAAACCCCAATATGGGTTTTGAAAGTGGTATTATTTTGGGCCGAAAATTGTGACTTCAAATTAAATGGATGACATCCATTTAGTCCTGAATCAGATCAAGTTTTTCTGATGTTAATAAACACTGTCGGGGGTAAGTCACTGTGGGTGCACCACAGTAAAGACACTGATTCTATACAAATTCATGTGAAAAATAATGAACCATCCCTTTAACTGGGACCCAGTGGAGTAAAAGTCCACCAAACGGCTCCACCAGCACCACACCAGCTTCCTGCGGCTGTGATGGACAGAGCTGCTTTAGACACTTCCAGCTTTATTCACTATTATGAGCTGGAAAATCCTTCATGTCTTCCTCCCAAATGACAAAGTGTCTAAAAGCCTCCATTAACTGCAGCTGCGCCTCTGACAAGAGCTCAAATATGAAGCTGATTCAGTCAGTTTATTCTACACTCTAAACCTGAGCTAGTGATAATGTATGTATAGAACATACAGAGGTCACTTTAACAGTGTTTATTAACAAAGTGAGTGAATAGTGCGATCCTCTCCCTCCTCCGCTACATATGGGTGAGTCTCCGTAATGGACGTCAGCTGAGGCACAACAAAATCAGAAGTCAGGAAAAAATAGGTCATTGTTACATTCCCAGGGAGTGAGGGACATGACAATGAATCCAAGGAAAATAAAAACCTGTTTTAACCAATGAAACAATTAGCAATTATTTGACAAAACAAATACCAAAGGGAAATAACAACATGAAGCGGACTTCCTACAGAAGATAAGTTGAGCTTAAAGTAAGGGCGTCACAGCCATTTAAAATGTGGGGGTGGTCAGGTTCCGATCTATCATCGGAAAATGAAGGAATAATTATCCATTAATGATTACATTTTTTATATTAAAAAAGTAATATATGTCTGAAATGAATAACAAAAATGTGTTTTTCATTAATTAAACATTTATTAAATTCATAAGTCAAAAAAGTTAAAATTATGAGATAAAAAGGATTTAAAAAAGCAGACACAGATTTTACAGACACTGTACGTCTTTTTTCTTACAAAAATAAAATAAAAATATGTTCCTCAGGGGGAACATGAGTTAAAAAAGTTCTAGAACCACTGTCTTAGGGTAAATGTCACAGAACAAGACATAGTTTATTTAACTTAGTTTAACAACAGTAACATTTCTCATTACTTACTGGTTAATAACTGTTTGTTAACATCACGAAGAAGAGCTGTTTACATTACCGCTGAACTGAGGTGCGCTTCATTTACATATGCTGTTGTGCCGCCCGGGCGGGTAAACAGTTTAAACCATAGATATTGTAACAGCCCCGAAATGTTATTGATGTTTGTTTGGTGTGATTGTGACGACAGTAACTGTTTATCCTGAAATAAAAAGTAAGTGAGACCAACTCTGTCTGTTTCCTGGATCCAGTAACGATACAATATATAAACTCAGCAAAAAGCGGAGGCTATGAAATCATCTGGGTGGAGAAGTGGGGGCCCATGACTTAAAGAGCATCTATAACAGATGATATTCTAATATAAGTCTAAAATAAAAAAAGGAGCTGGGTCACCCCTACATTTCCTAAACAGAAATCATACTAAAGATGACTCCTATAAAACTGGAGCAGAGTAAACTAAGGATATCAAAACAAAGTCACTGAATGAACGCGACCTTCAAGGGGTTGGTTGGTCACACAGGTTATTCTCTGCTTTGGCTCCACACCCTGAGTCTGCACCTCCTCACCTTAAATGGCAGGTGGAGTCACCTGTGGCTCCAGCTGTGGGTGGAGGGATGAGGTGCAGCACTGGAGAGAGAGGCTCCCTAACACCTGTATAGTGAACACACCGTTTTGTAGGGGTAATCTTTAGTGAACTATTTATAATCACTATATAGTAGGACACAGGTAGTCAAACATGCGGCCCGGGGGCCAAATCTGGCCTGCCGAAGGGTCCAGTCCGGCCCTTGGGATGAATTTGTGAAATGTAAAAATGACACTAATATATTAATCGTTTTAGTTAAGGTTCCACATTCAGACAAATTCACTGTCATATTAACATATAAATACTCACAAATCAAACTTTTTGTCTTTGTAAATATAAATGTTTTCATTTAGTTACACTAAAACAAAGTATAATTTTGCAAAAAAAATGTAAATAAGCTGTACAAATATGAACAACCTGAAATGTCTTGAGAGAAGAAAGTACAGTTTTACTAATATTCCACCTAATTTCTAAATATTTTGTGTATTTATAAACTATAATATACACATGTAAATGACAAACTAAAGCATAAATAATGTTAAAAATTACACTTTTTTTCAGTTTGTGAATGCTATTCAAATTGTTTGAAAGGAAGGTTTGTAGATGTGAAGATTTTCTTAATTATAATTGACCTTGTTTTTTTTCAACCATTTGAGGTTGATTATTATTTAGATAGTTTTATGTTTTTATTTTAGTGATCCAGCCCACTTATATATATATATATATATATATATATATATATATATATATATATATATATATATATATATATATAAATTATCAATATTGCAAAAGGTCAAAGGTCAAGGTCGTATTAGTAGAAAGGTCAAAATCACATTATTGGCTGTAATTCAAGAACAGGTTGTCATAGAAAATTAAGGTTGGCACAACATAGGGGTGGAATTAGGGATTCTCTGAATACTTGTTGTAAAGCACTTGACAACCTTATTATTAACATAATACTGTTGGTAAATTTCCCTCTAAACACCTGCTTCGTATTTCACACACGGTACAGACACTGCTGGTGACAGATGTTTGTGTTGTTGTGTTTGCAGTTGGTGGCCTTTTACAACGGAACCACCAAAGACCTGATCTGGTCCCAGACAGAGAAGATCCAGTGGCCCAGTGGCGCTCCTCCTCTGGATAACCCACCATGTGTCTTCTCCACAGACGACCCCTCCTGCAATGATGGTACCACCTTTACACACTACATCCATCAAAATAACACATTTAACCCTTTAGTCACTACCATTATAACAGACCACTGAGATGTATTTATGTTCTTTTTGCAATAACAGCATCAGAAAATGTCTTCTTTGACAAGTCTTTTCAACCTTTTTAAAGGAAGAACCAAACATTCAATATATGCAAATTAGGTATCATTATTATATGTAATAAATGTTTAAAACAGTATTATATTTAAAAAAACAGACATGAATTTTTATTATATTCACTAAGAAAAACAATTGTAAATGCTCATATTGTTACTCTAGATCATTCTGCGTCCATGTTCCAGGTTCTTATTTTTAACTATTTCTAGTTATTCATCAGTTAATTGTATAAACCAGAAAAATGCAGATAAACGGTGGAAAACAAATCAGCAGAACAGACTAAAGCAGCACTATCACTATTATGTACAATTATTTACAAGAATTAACACAGTTAAAAGCACTAAAACACACTTAGAAACATTAAAACATAGTTAAAATTTCACTAAAACACAGTAAATATCTCACTGAAACGCAGTTAAAACCTTAGTAAAACAGTTAAAACCTCAGTAAAACACAGCTAAAATCACAAAACCACAGTTAAAACCTCACTAAAACACAGCTAAAATCACAAAAACACAGTTAAAACCTCAGTAAAACACAGCTAAAATCACAAAACCACAGTTAAAACCTCACTAAAACACAGCTAAAATCACAGAACCACAGTTAAAACCTCACTAAAACACAGCTAAAATCACAAAACCACAGTTAAAACCTCACTAAAACACAGCTAAAATCACAAAAATACAGTTAAAACCTCAGTAAAACACAGCTAAAATCACAAAAACACAGTTAAAATCTGACTAAAACAGTTAAAACCACTAAAATACAGTTAAAACCTCAGTAAAACTTCCACCCCTTCCCCTTGGGGAAGTTTGAATTTTTGATAAAAGTGTAAAATTGTCAATACAATGGTGTGAAAAGTTTAAAGTGACAACAGCAGCAGATGATGTGTGTTTAAGGAAATGACAAAAACAAGGAGTTGGTTCATATTTAACGCTACTGTGGAGGCGAATCAACATTTAACGACTAAATGTGGAGATATTACACTGTGTTAAAGCTTTGTTTATGTGACGGCCTTCATGTCAACTGGCCTGTGATTCACTATGTGAACACGTTGACTTTTCAGGTGTTTCTTTTCTAACACGGCTCTGAGATACAAAACAGTAACGGCTAATGTCAGAATATTTGTTATCGTTGCTTCCAAAGAGGTGGTCACAGGTGCCAGGTGTCAAAGTCAAAGAATAAATTAAAAAACTGAAGAAAATAATCCACAAAATGAATGAGATGACCATGAATATTAAGAAAAAATCTACAAAATAACCAAATAAATGAGTAAAAAAGACTAAATTTTCAACAAATCAAACACACGTACAGAAATGAACAAAATAAAAATTGACAAAAAAAGCAACTAATTCAGCAAAAAAATTAATAAAATAAACAACCATAAATTAACAAAAATGAACAAAATAATCAACAAAAAAAAGACTAAAATATAAAAGACAAATGAACAATGAACAAAAGAATCCACAAAGAGGAAAAGATAACCCAAGATAAAAAACATAGACACAAAAATCAAGTAAATAGGTTAAAAGAAAGACTAAAATGATCAATGAATCAGACAGAAATGAACAAAATAAACACAATAATCCACAAAATTACCAAGATAATCAAAAACAAAAATGGACAAACTATTCAGCTAGTATTCAGAGAATGTCTAATCTTGCCCCTATTTTGTGACAATCTCAAGTTTCTATGATATGCAACCTTGACCTTTGACCTTTTGCAATATTGATAATTTTATTATATGTATATAGGTTCGCTGCGAGTGTTCATATTTTTAAGGATGAACTGAAAACCTACCTTTTTTACATTTTAATCTTAACATTATTTTATTCTGCTATTTTATGTATTTACTTTTATTTTATTACTATTATTTATTTATATATTTATTTTATTCTTATTAACTCTGTAAATCTTTTCACTTGTTCCTACAATTGCAGGATAATGGGGGGGGGTCTGATGTAAATCACTTTGTGCTACATGCACCATGTATGAAAAGTGATATATAATTAAAGTTTGGTTGATATGGGCGGCTGTTGCTGAGTTGGTAGAGTGGTCATCCAATAATCAAAGGGTTAGCGGTTCTTGTCCTGGCTTTCCACGTGTTGAAGTGTCCTTGGGCAAAGACACTGAACCCTGAGTTGCTCCCAGTAGGGTCTACTGGTGTGTGTGTGTGTGTGTGAATGGGTGAATGTGAGGAATTGTAAAGTGCTTTGGGCACCCTCTGGTACATAAAAAGCATTATATAAGTACAGTCCATATGCGTCAGTGTGTGTAACATTATGATAATATATCCAGTATTGATTAAGTTATAGTGTGATATGTCTATGTTTGACACACACAGTGTTACGCAAGTGAAATTTTGCGACATGTCACCTTTGACCTCAAAAACTATTGGTCGTAGGTGACAACACCAATTATTAGAATTGTATAAATCTTCATTCCACATCGTTTGGTACCAATCTGAAAGTTCTGTGACCCTCTGTTCTTCAGATTTTTACCTTTTAGTTAATTGTGACCTTTGACCTTTACTCAAATGGATCATTGCATCTGATGCACATTAGCTATATGTATATGAACATGTCATTTCATGGTGATATATCAAGTATTCATTGAGTTATAGCATGATATGTCTCTGCGGACACACACACACAGATATAAAAAGTTAATATTATGCAGTGATTTATCATAATATCCTCTGCATTTGCAGACACACACACTGATTACAAAAATCTCTCCCAACTAATGTTGAGCGAGATTAACTAAATAAGCAAAAAATACTAAAATGATCTAAAACTCTAACAGAAATGAACAAATTAAACAAAAAAATATCCACAAAATGAACAAGAAAATCAAAAATAATAACAAAAATGGACAAAAAAAACCTTAAATATAAAAAAAATCAAACAGAAATGAACACATTAAACAAAAATTATCCACAAAATGAACACGAAAAATGGTTGAGCCTGTGAGTCGTCAGTGTGTTCTGTGAATTCTTCAGCATCCATTGTCTTTGGAACTGATAGAAGGAGGGGGGGGGGCACTTCCACGCTCCAAACTCTACAAATCATGTCGCTTTGTCAGCTTTTGGGACAAACCCAAACAGATTTACAGCTCCCTCCTCATTACGCCTCCTCATACCAAAGTTCATTTGTAATTGCAGCATTTTTTTCAGCTCAGTTCATCATCTGCGACACTTCCATATGAAACCATCGCTGATCATTTCCAGAACAGATGATGTTTCCAAACATTTTCCAAACACGTGCAAATATGGCACATCCACATTTGGGTTTTTTTCCACTTGTCAGCGAACGACAAAACTAGTTCTGTCAAAATGAACACATTCATGTTCATTAATCCATCGTCATAATTAATCTGATTAAAAATTGTAACGTTGTTTCAAGTTGTTTTGTTGAAACGGTCAAAGGTGAAGAATAAACGTGTCATATTTTTACATACGTATACAGTGGTACCTCAACTTACGAAATTCATCTTCCAGAAATATTTTCGCACTGTGAATCTTTCGTAAATAGTCACATTTTAGATTTAAAAGTTCTGATTTGTTCCAAGACCCCCCAATACTACCCCTCAAACCATTTAAAAGTATAAAAGTATACACATTTTGTATGAAATAAGTGTTAAAAGTGAAAGAAAATTTGTATTTTTGATTTCATTTATTTGTCTCATGTCCTGTTTCACTTTTATTGATAACGCAGCCGCTTCTTCTTTTCATTTGCACCAAGTATCACTTTCTTTGGGCTCATGATGAATATTAAATACATACTGTAATAAAGTTTAAATGAACACACTGGGAAAAACTCACCAAACAACAGTAACTGTCCTTTACACCTAGAACTTTGATGAATGAGGGTCAAAGGTCACCAAAAGCATCATGGGTAGCTCCTTCATAGCCAATTGGATGATACGTACAGTACATACGGTACGGGTGGGAGAAAAAATCGATTCACATATGTATCGGGATTTTTGTTTTGTGATTTTTATAATCGATTTTTTTTGTTTAAAAATCGATTCTTTTCCATATCTAAATGATTCATTTTAAGCCGGGTGGGGAAAAAATAGCACATGTAAAGACCGTAGACGACTGTAGGAGTCACACAGACACAGCTAGCTTATTATCGTATTAGCCTCAACAACACACCAGCGTTAGAAATGAGGAAGACTTACGGTGATCTTATGCGATTTTATGGCTCCTAATGACTGGCTTTTTATTTATTTGTTTGTTTTTATTGTACTTGATTGTTGTGTTTTGTTTTGTGTGTCAACTTTTGGACTGCTGAGTTGCTGCCTGCAAAACAAATTGACCCCAAGGTATAAATAAATTAACCTTTGAACCTTTGAAAGACAGCGAAAGATAAACAATATTCCAGCGCTAAGGGAACGTAGGTGACTTGAACGTTGTTGTGGCGCGTGATATGATATAAGACATGACTGTTATGATGTGTTATGTAACGCTTCATGTCATCAGGTAAACTCATGCGTTGGCCAGGGTTTGGCGTTTTCCACTGCAGCCAATTGGAGTGCAGTCCTTTGAAGGACATTTTAACCCAGAACCAGTGTTGGGAAAGTTCACCTTGATTAGGAACTAATTCAAAGTTCAGTTCAAGTTAATATGAATTAGTTCAGTTCATCGTTCATTCTTCCAAATTATGAACTAGAAGTTCATGGATCCCAAAATGAACTGTTTTGTTCTTTTTTTCGTTCTTTTTTGTGTTATTATTGTAAACGTATTATTAACCATTTCTGACGTTATCCTGTAGTCAAAAAATCAGGGGAAAATGCCACCCATCCAGGGCGGAAGTAAGTACCTTACCCCGGTTTAACTTCCCTCTCACAAGGAGCGGTTTCAGTGAGCTTCGTTTTCAATGCTGCTCCGGTCACTGGTCACACTGTACATTTAACTCTTTTTCTCCGCTCCCAAAAACTCTCTGCACCCCTCTCTCTCTCTCTCTCTCGCTCTCTCGCTCTCGCACCCCCCCGCCAAAATACAAAATAATATACAAAAATGACATCTATGATAATGCTGTGTTTTGATCCCATTTTATTCCTTATAGGACTCAATAATTACAACGTGATAAGAACGAAATGTGAACTACATAAGAGCGCAGTTCAATAAATGCCAGAATAACCGCGTTCACAACTTCCCGTTCATTTGGCAAAAGTGAACGAGTCGTTCACGTTCGTTAACAATATGATATCGTTCGTGAACGATCGTTCAATGAACACGTTCAGGTACAACACTGTCCAGAACGTTGGACAGGGGTTGGTGTGTCTTTCCCACTGCCACCAAAAGACCATTGTTATGGAGTTTAAACATGTTTTTTGGCCGGTGGGACAATTATATAAGGTTGAAATGTGTACTTTCAGAGTATTTCTGTGGGTGCAGTGTTCTATACAGGGTTAAGTGATGATGGATACGACACATGTCTGAGCGTAGAAACCTTCTGCCTGTTTCTCGGTCATCTGTCCGTTCCTATGATCACTGCTGTAGGATCCAGTTTGACGCTCATCATGACGCGTGATATGATATAAGAGGCAACTGGTGCGATGTTATGACATGTCACATAATGCTCGATGCCATCAGGTAAACTAGTGCATTGACCAGGGTCTGGTGTTCCCCCTCTATACCACAGTTGGAGTCCAATCCTTTGAAGGACATTTGACTTTGAAGAACTTTGAAAGAGATTTTAACTCAGTTGTTTGTCTTTCCCACTGCCACCAAAAGACCATTGTTATGGAGTTTAAACCTATTTCTGTGGGTGCAGTGTTCTATACAGGGTTAAGTGATGATGGATACGACACATGTCTGAGCGTAGAAACCCTTCTGCTCTGTTTCTAGGTCATCTGCCCGTTCTGGGGATCGTCGCCGTGGGATCCGGCTTAGCGCTCATTATCTTCGGAATCTCCAGTTTCCTCATTTACAGGTGAGTTCCAACACTGCCGCCTTCTGATTGGTCAGATCTTCACAAAGAGAAGGAAGCAGAGATGATTGTTTCTACTGTCAGACAGAAACACACACACAGACAGACAGACAGACAGACAGACAGACGTGTGTCCGAAGCCGCCGCTATAGGAGACAGAGTGGTATTTACATGCCTGTTGTTATGGCGACGGCTCGGTAGGTGAGATTGTGGATTGATCTCAGCCTTTAGCGCCGCTCTCACCTCAGCATCATTAGTGTGTTCATTAAGTTTGTTCTGTTTGCTGTGGATTAAAGGTAAATGCCAGTGGTTTTAATAATTCACATAGAGCTGATGTAAACAAACACCAGGAGACGTTTATTTACAGCCCGCTACACGTCTCTCAATTTGGATTGCATCCCATTGTGTACAATGTTATATATTTGATATTTGATATTAGACCCAGACCTACTGTGGTGTCACTTCCTTAATAATGGTTAAGCCATGTATCATTCGTTCATTGGTTTTTCAAAATAAAACCAAAAATAAGACAATGAAAAAACAACTTGTTTCTTCATTATTTGTCTCCAAAAACCAAAATGGAAAAACAGATTGTGATTTTTATGTTTTAATGAATAATGGGGAAAAAACGGATAATGGCCGTTTCCTGTTTTGACCTGAAGCAAATTGACTGGAAAGGAATCTTCACAATCGAAAGTAAGATGGCCACCAGATTTGAAGATCATTATGGCATGATGTGACACCAATCTCTGACCCTCTTAGTTTCCCCAAATAGGACGTAGGTTTACATTTTTGTCCCTGTGGGTCACGATCATTTTCATTTTATTCAACATGCTTCAGATGAAAATTGGATAAAATTGAAAACGGCCGTTATCTGTTTTTTTTTCTCCGTTATTCATTTAAACACAAAAAGGAAAACTGAAAAACGTCATCGGTATCTGTTTTTTCATTTTGGTTTTGGAAACAATTAATGAAGAAATTACTTGTTGTTTCGTTGCCTTATTTTTGGTTTTATTTTGAAAAACGAATGAACAAATGATACATGGATTATGGTTTGTTTCTATTTAACCTTTATGAAATGATTCATCACTATTTATTACTGGTTTTTTGTATTTATTTCTGTTAATAGATGGTATTTTTCTATTTTTAATTAACTCATGGTGTAGATGTTTATAAAGGTTCAGGGTTATTTTCAGCAAATATATCCTCAACTGAATCAAAACAAATGTCTCCATCCACTGTTACTGATCCAGCTCAATGGGTTTGTTATGTTTTTCTACCATTTTTTTCAGTTTGTGGTTTATTTTGTTTATTTTGTTTAATCATTTTATTCATTACTTTGGCTGTTTTTCTTCATTTTCTTGCATATGTTCTCCATTTGATTAGTTTTTCTTTCTTTTTTGTTCATTTCATTGTATATTTTGTTGTGTTTCACTTCATTAATATTATAATTATTATTATTGTTGTATTTCTTCATAGCTCATTTAACTTCTTTCTATAATGACAGTTGATCATTGTTCATATAGTGAGTTATTACCAACATATGAAACTGAAACTGAAATATATTGCTGTTATGTAACATTGATTATAAATACACATTACATAAACACAATTTTACAATAAAAAAAAATGAACAGATTAATTAAATGAACACAATACATCAAGGTAAAACTATAGTGATGTTTTGGTCGTCATTGGTGAGTGTTCTTTATGAGTGAGTTATTCTAAATATTCATAATAATTGTGAACATGTAAAAACTATTGTGGTTGTTTTAAATATGGTCCTTCAGCAGTGTTTGTTGACGGACCAGGAATCATTTTGTTTGAGCCCATGATGAATAACGATGAATGAAGTTGTAAAAAACACACTAGAAAAAGTCACCAAACAAAAGTGACTCTGACCTGTACGTGTGTTAGAGTGTGAGTAGAAGACACATGAAAAGCATCATGGGTAGCTCGCTCCTAGCCAATGGGAGGCCAGCAGGGGAGAGCGACTCTATCAAATAGCAAATATGATGCTACATCCAAGTGTGCAGTACGTACAGTACTGTATTTATGTTTTGGGTTTTCGTTTCATGACTTGAATTATTATTCGTATTCAGAGACATTTTACGTAAAAGCGTTTTGTAACTTGGATTATTCATCAGTTGGGTCTTTTGTAAATTGGGGTTAGGGTTAGTTACTGTAATAAAAACTTTAATCTGAACTTTTATGAACATCTATAATGGTCAATGAATTGAATATAGAAAAACAGGAGATTTATACTGATACAACACAAAACACAGAAGATAAGATGATAATAAAAGGTGATGAATTGCTTAAGAAAGGTTCGATATAAAGAAAATTTCACCTCAAATCTTACACAAAAGAAGCAATGGGTTAACACTGTTCAGAATACACTAGATCTAACACTGTATAGAATACACAAGATCTAACACTGTATAGAATACACTAGATCTAACACTGTTCAGAATACACTAGATCTAACACTGTATAGAATACACTAGATCTAACACTGTTCAGAATACACTAGATCTAACACTGTATAGAATACACAAGATCTAACACTGTACAGAATACACTAGGTCTAACACTGTACAGAATACACTAGATCTAACACTGTTCAGAATACACTAGGTGTAACACTGTATAGAATACACAAGATCTAACACTGTACAGAATACACTAGATATAACACTGTATAGAATACACAAGATCTAACACTGTACAGAATACACTAGACCTAACACTGTACAGAATACACTAGATCTAACACTGTACAGAATACACTAGGTCTAACACTGTATAGAATACACAAGATCTAACACTGTACAGAACACACTAGATCTAACACTGTACAGAATACACTAGATCTAACACTGTACATAATACACTAGATCTAACACTGTACGGAATACACTAGATCTAACACTGTACGGAATACACAAGATCTAACACTGTATAGAATACACTAGATCTAACACTGTTCAGAATACACTAGATCTAACACTGTATAGAATACACTAGATCTAACACTGTTCAGAATACACTAGATCTAACACTGTATAGAATACACAAGATCTAACACTGTACAGAATACACTAGGTCTAACACTGTACAGAATACACTAGATCTAACACTGTTCAGAATACACTAGGTCTAACACTGTATAGAATACACAAGATCTAACACTGTACAGAATACACTAGATCTAACACTGTATAGAATACACAAGATCTAACACTGTACAGAATACACTAGACCTAACACTGTACAGAATACACTAGATCTAACACTGTACAGAATACACTAGGTCTAACACTGTACAGAATACACAAGATCTAACACTGTACAGAACACACTAGATCTAACACTGTACAGAATACACTAGATCTAACACTGTACATAATACACTAGATCTAACACTGTACGGAATACACTAGATCTAACACTGTACGGAATACACAAGGTCTAACACTGTATAGAATACACAAGATCTAACACTGTACAGAACACACTAGATCTAACACTGTACAGAATACACTAGATCTAACACTGTACAGAACACACTCGATCTAACACTGTACATAATACACTAGATCTAACACTGTACAGAATACACTAGATCTAACACTGTACAGAACACACTCGATCTAACACTGTACATAATACACTAGATCTAACACTGTACGGAATACACTAGATCTAACACTGTACGGAATACACTAGGTCTAACACTGTACGGAATACACTAGATCTAACACTGTACAGAATACACTACATCTAACACTGTACAGAATACACTACATCTAACACTGTACAGAATACACTACATCTAACACTGTACAGAATACACTATATATATATATATATATATATATATATATATATATATATATATATATATATATATATATATATATATATATATCAGTGATGCACAGGCTGACCCAAAGTGAACGGTCGGTCGGGTCATTTGTCGTTTTGAGATAAACATTAAAATAACCTGGTAAATGCACGTTATTAACTGAATTTCTTTGAAGGTGTCGTACAGTGTGGTCAGTATCCTACAGTATGGAGGGAGCAAGAGAGAAAATAAAGTTGGGACAGTGGAAGCTCCGGGAACATATAAACAAAAAAGTAAGGTTTGGGACACATTCACTGAGGTTTTTAAAGATGATGAGCAGCTCCTAGTGTTTTATTTTCTGTGGAAACCAGGTTCAAACGTCTCTGTGGGTGTTACAGGTTGGGTCAGATGCTGCGTTAGCGTTGATAACTATTAAATGATGAAGCAGGACAAAAAGATTTTCTCAACATATTAACTTTCAAACAATGAGATGGAATTTTAACACATAAATAAATGCAGGTATGTGAGTAAGGTCATAAAGACCATTGACTACTTTTTTTAAAAATGTGGGTCGAGAAGCGGGTCGGTTCCGAGCAGGTTAGTTAAAAAAAAAACAAAATTTATACATTGAACCGCGCATCACTGATACACACAATATAATTTATTTTCTTTCTTTCTTGTTTTTTTTATTTTTTTTTATTTCTTTTATTATTGAACCTTTATTTAACCAGGTTTGTCCCATTGAGATCAATGATGTGTTTTTCAAGGGAGACCTGCCTAAGAATGGAAGCAACACATAGTTTCTACTACATTTAATTCACATTTGTTTATCTGTTTATGTCTTTATGTTCACTACTCAATGGATATTTTACTAACAAGCGATGATTACAACCTTGGTCCTCATTAGACATGGAAACCAGTGTGTGTGTGTGTGTGTGTGTGTGTGTGTGTGTGTGTGTGTATTTAACACTGCTGAATGTGTAGTTAATGTGTTTAATTTGAACTAAGTGGATTCCATGTTTTGCAGTCGTCTATGTCCCACATTTATAGTTTTTTTTATGCTAATGACTTTATATTCAGCTGTAAAAACAAATTTAAATTAATTTGTGATGAAGCCCCAGTGGCAGCGCCGTTGAGTTAATGGGAGCGATTCCGGCTGCAAGAACCAGCTCGCTTTAATTACATAAGAAGTTAATCATGCATGGCTGTAAGCTGCGCAGCTTGTGTGAAACGGGTTTATTCCTGGTTCATGTCATGACTAAAGTTTACATTGAATGAAGCAAACGTCACTTTTCCTCTGTCATCACTTCTTCAACTGTAGCTTTTCAGCTATTGTCTGCACTAATAACTGATGAAGACACCTTTTTTAAATTAGTTTTTGTACATTTTTCTGAACAAAATAAAGAACATGTATCACTGCCAGTCATATAAAACCACAATTCCTCACATGTACATGTACAACAAACAAATAAACAACAATAATAATAAAAATGCAAAACATTTTAGCCTGAGATTTGACATATTTTTCTCATTTGAGTATTTTATTTCTATATTGTTTTATTATATTCAATTAAATGCCTACTGTAAACATACCGAAAAAAATATTAATTATATTTGTAATTTTTTGTACTTTATTTCCATTATGTTTTATGATCACCTAAACACCTAGTGTCTCAAATATGCAACATACAAAAAAACAATATATCGATTATATGTGTTACAGTAAAATAAATTTTGAGTACTTTATTTCCATATTGTTTTATTATATTCAACTAAATGACTACTGTCTCAAATATGCAACATACAAAAAATATCAAGTGTATTTCCAATAGTAAAATAATTTTGAGTACAGTGGTACCTCTACTTATGACATTAATTCATTTCAGAAGTGTTTTCGTACCGTGAATTTCTTCTAAATAGTGTCGAATTTTACATATAAAAAGCCGGATTGGTTCCAAGGCCCCAAACACTACCCCCTAAACCCTTCAAAAATGATAAAAGTATACACATTTTGTATGAAATATGTGTTAAAAGTCAAAGAAAATGTAGATTTATACTTTAGATGTAATATATTGGTGTCAGTGGGTAAATGTATCTTAACTGACTGAACATTAAACCAATAAATTAACCAGATATGTGGGTCATTTTCATACCAGACATGTGGGTCATTTTCATACCAGACAGTAGTAGTAGTAGTAGTAGTAGTAGTAGTAGCAGTAGTAGTAGTAGCAGTAGTAGTAGTAGCAGTAGTAGTAGTAGTAGTAGTAGTAGTATATTTACATGTATTTGTCACAACAAATAAATGAACAATATTATTATTGATAATAATAATATTGTTCATTTATTTGTTGTAATAATAATAATAATAATAAAACATCAACATTTCAGCCGGAGGTTTGACATATTTTTCCCATTGTAAGTATTTTATTTTAATCAAACAGTGGGGGTATAAAGGTAAGGTACAATGTCATTAAAGTGTCCATAGTGGTGCAAAGTAAAGGACAGCCTACTGTCTCAAATATGCAACATACCAAAAATATATATTGATTGTACTTACTTTGGTAAAATAAATTTTGAGTACTTTATTTCCATATTGTTTTATTCTAATAACCCTGTTTTCTAGCCTCGCTGTGCTAGACTAGAAGCACATGTAATCTGCTACAGTACTAGTCTAGTTATGTTCCATTAAACTTTGGGTTAGATTTCCCTGAAACTGGCCGATGAATCACAGTGAAGTATAGAGTCAGAGGGCGGGTGTAACAAGGTGACGCTGCAACGACTCGGAGTCAAACAACTGCAAACAACCATAGAAGAAGAACAACAGGTGGTGATTTCCTTTTATCACAGATGAGTGAAGAATGTGAGAAAACCTCAGTTATCTTTAAATTATTTTTACAGAAGCAACAACAGTCGTTCAGCTCCATAATCCACCATTTTGTTTAGTCATTCCTAACTTTCTCCAGACTCCTGCGTGAACTTACCACCGTATAACTACGTCATCCTAAAGATGACACTGATTGGTTGTAGTACCGTCCTATTGCATACAGAGGGTCTAAAAGACAACCTTTTAGCCCCGCCTCCTCTGACTGTGAAGCGTTCGTAGATCTATACATGGAATGAATAGAGATAGTACGGCTAGGCTAGCTGTTTTCTCTAATTTTTCAAAAAAATTGTTTTAATTGTTTATTTAATTGTTGTTTAATTAACATTTTGTAAGTCGTTATTTCCATCAGCTTTATGTTCTCTATAATAATTGATGATTGATTCATTTGATTCACATTAATCTCTGATACAAGAAGCCACATTTTAACCATCATATCACAACCCCTGTAATAATACTATTAACACAAATGAGTGTTAATCACCAGCCAATCAGAGTGGATTTTGATCAGAGGAATGAGGGAAGAGAGATGGAGGAGCAGCGTTCCACCCGAGGTAAATCCACTAAACCTGAATCTACGTTGATCATGTCTTAATTTCAAATACCTTCTAGATGATTAGACGCAGAGTTTGGGCCTGGATGTGAAACCACTGACATGTTCTTCTGTGTTTTTTCCAGCTCACTGCTCAGCGGCGCACACAAAGCAGTTTCCTAAGTAGCTAGTTCGTTCCCATTCTGGACCGGTAAGTTTTTATCAATGTAAAGGTATTTTATTTTACAGGTCATTTACGGAAAATAAGCTGGCGTTTTAAGTAGATGGTATTCACTAAAGAAAAAAACTAAACAATAAGCACTTTAACCTCTTAATGCCTATTGTCACCAATATGCAACATACTAAAAAATATTTATCTATTGTATATATAGTCAAATTATTTCCTTTTAACTTAATATTTGCCTTTTGCTTTACTTACTATATTTTCCAGACTATAAGTCGCTCCGGAATATAAGTCGCACCAGCCAAAAAATATCTAATAAAGAAGGAAAAAAACATTTAAGTTTCACTGGAGTTTAAAGCTGAATCCCATTTCACCCCTTACCTCTTCAAACAGAGCTGGGGTAGGGCTTGAAAATCATCCTTATGAATGGGGACACCCCTTCAACACATCAGTTCACTCCACCAGTTGTTACGTAACCACAAACCACAGCTTTAACCACAACTAAACAAACATAACTGTTGCTGTAGTTGTCGCGTCCTCCTGGGATATGAACATATTTTTACTAATATCTGCGTCCAATCACAGAAGTGTTATGTATCCACCGATTACTCCACGTTTATGTAAATATTTTTTTCATGTGCATTTTATGGAGAAACGACCATTACACATTGTGACAATGTCAAACTTTACACAATACAACAGTTATCACAACTTAAACATGGTTAATTACGGTGAAAATACTACATTTGTGTACTTCTATCGTAGATGCTGCCATTTTTAAAATGATTCACATTGTATTCTGGGAAATTTCTCATACCCCTCCGTTTGGAGTCTGCCTCTGGAAAATCTCCATTTGAAGGAGTATGAAGCCCCTCCCCTTCTCCCTAGCCATCTGCATTAATGTGAACTGAGACACCCCTGCCCCTAAATGTGGACACACAAAATGGAGGAGAAGGAGTGAAATGAGATTCAGCCTTAGTTGTTTTTTTTGTGTGGGGGGGTTATTTGATAAAAACCAACACCAAGAACAGACCTTTGATCTTGAAAGGTAATTTAAAATAACTATATATATATATATAGTTACATACATATATATATGTACATACACAACTATAGAACATGCTATTTCATCTATATAATATACTATTACAGCTATATAATATTATATTATAATTATATAATATACTATTACAGCTATATAATATTATATTATAATTATATAATATACTATTACAACTATATAATATTATATTATAATTATATAATATACTATTACAGCTATATAATATTATATTATAATTATATAATATACTATTACAGCTATATAATATTATATTATAATTATATAATATACTATTACAGCTATATAATATTATATTATAATTATATAATATACTATTACAGCTATATAATATTATATTATAATTATATAATATACTATTACAACTATAGATTGTAGTATTACAATATGCTATTATAACTATATACAAACTATAATGTACTATTACAGTTATATAATGTATTATTACATCTATATAATATAATATTACAACTATATACAAACAATCCATCGTCATAAAATTTCACATAATTCACTTATTTTGTTTTAAAACAGAAATAACTGCCTCCACCTCTAATGAACATAATGACACTCTTGTCTGTATCATTCAGTTCATACAGTCTTTGATAACTGTTGAACATGTTATTAGTTTTCAACAGTAGATCTTTGTCAGTTTTACCAGTGTCCACATTAATGGAAATACAGTTTCCTGTTAAATCACATATGTCACCAGGACACATCCACAGACTCACCAGTGTTTAATCAATTACATTTCAACATATTTCAAAATATGTTGAAAAAAATCTCAAATTGAAGTCAGAGCGCTGTGGTATTATTGATGGGTTTGGTGGGTATTTCTGATCCATCTTCAACGGCACGGAGGTGGAAAACGCTCCGTGCGCTCGTGTCGCCGTTGGATCTTTGAGTTTACGAGCTGTTTTTCATTGGGCTCCTCTACGACTCCACCCAAAATTTAAAGGATCCAATTGTAAAGAACACTCCCTCTATTTCTTCCCAGCTGCTTTTCTTTTAAATGTGTGTAATTTCCAACTAAGTGCCGGCTTATTTTTGTGAAATCACCTGAAAATACAGGTCCTATAAAATCAAGCGCTGCCCATGTGTTCTTTATTTAACCCACTGGTGTTTTCCAAAACCTCGGATCCAAGCGTAACATACGGCGACTTCTGGAAACAAGGATCTATTTCTGTTATGGGAACCCAACAGGGGAAGTCTGTCAGGCGTTTTTTGGTCCTGACCCACGTTTCTCACTCTCTCTGCTCCAGTCCAACTAAATTTAGATTTGGTCATTTACATCAATGACAGTTTTATATAAGGAAAAGTGCTTCTCACAGACCTGGACGAGCTGGGGTTTTTTAATCTTTTTATTGGATTTCATGCACTTCCACACCTTAATGTTCACTATTTCAACTTCTGATGGATTCTCACAGTAACTCATGTTTCCCTGTTTTTCATTTTTCAGACAACAGTGAAGCTTCGCTGACGGACACAGAGGCCGATTGTCCGCTTAAAGACAAACACACCACTAATAAGTCTAAACAGTTGGATCAGCCTGTCATTCGAAAATGCAGGGAGTTAAGGACCAAAAAACTGCCTAAACCGGAAGGGTCTGTTGAGCTACATTTTGTAATAAATGTCAAAAATATGTGTGTGTGTGTGTGTGTGTGTGTGTGCGCAGAGACATATCATACCATAACTCAATGAATACTTCAGATATCACCATGAAATTACATGGGCATAAACATATAACTAATGCACATCAGATGCAATGATCCCTTTAGGTCAAGGTCAAAGGTCAAGGTCACAATTAACTAAAATGTCAAAATCACATTATGGGTTATAACTCAAGAACAGAGGGTCACAGAACTTTTAGACTGGTACCAAACGATGTGGAATGAAGATTTGTACAATTCTCATTGTTGGTGTTATTGTTGAGATCTCTGGAGGTCAAAGGTGACATGTGGCAAAATTAACTTGTGTAACATTGTTTGTGTGTGTCAAGCATTGACATATCACGCTATAACGTAATCAGTACTGGATATATTATCATAATATGACACACATTGAGGCATATATATATATATATGCGTGTGTAACAAAATTATCAATATTGCAAAAGGTCAAAGGTCAAGGTCGCATTTAGCAGAAAGGTCAAAATCATATTATTGGCTCTTATGGTTGTCATAGAAACTTGAGATTGGCACAAAATAGGGGCAATATTAGGCAATCTCTGAAGACTTGTTTTGTAATAAACCAGTGGTCCCCAAACTACATCCCGCGGGCCGGATACGGCCTCCCTCCAAATTTGGAGGCAGAACAATACCAGAGACCATTTCGATTTTCTTTAAATATGTGTGTATTTGTATTTAGTTATGAACTATTTTAATTATTAATGAAGCAGAGAGCGTGGGGTTGTCTCCAGGATTTGGTTTAAAGTGACAAGGTGTGGGTTGTGGTTCTGATTAAAGAACACAGATACAGATGTCCTCATTGAAGGTTTATTCACTGTGGTCTGTAATAATACACAGTAACACTCAGTATAACAATATATACATACAATAATAAATTAAGACCGACTATATGAGTCACTCAGATGTATTACATGGGTCATGGAACACACAAATCACCTCAGAAATCACAGATGACAGCTAGCAATGCTAGCTGCTAGCATATTATCGTATTAGCTTCAACAGCACACCGGCGCTAAACAGCATTAGCTTATACAGTACAACATGCTAACATCTACCCAAACTGTACCGTGTTATTTATCTCACCTTGTGGCATCTACACACAGTAATAAACCAGGAATAGATGAATAAAAAAGAGAAAAAAGAGGCAGAGCTGGCGAACTTGGCACGGTTACCTAGCAACACAGAGGCTAATAAAACACGGACTACGTTCATAACCGTAACATCAGTGGTGCGTTCATTAGCGTGGGACATTTGAAACCTTAAAGGAGTTATTCCTGAACAAATATAACCAAACAATCAAATAAACAATTAAACGGTGTGGGCTTTCTAACAATTAACTATTATTAACTAGTTTAACACAATAATTTTGAGAGACTGATCATATGAGTCATTTAAGTCAGAGATTCTGCTTTGACAACTAAGCTGAACTTGGACCTGTTAAGATGAAGAAGTTTATGTTCTATGAACCTTTTTTCTGTGAAGAACCCACAGAGGGTTATTTATTTCATAAATAGTGTTATTATATATTTTCTGACTTTTGTTCTGTGAAGAATCCAGAAAGTGTTATTTGATTGTGGCTTTCTGGAAAACAATATTTTTTTTACATTTAGGCACACATTCGTCACACTTTTTCTGTTACAAACTGACCCCGGCCCCTCATCTGAGAAGGGAAAAGTTCTGTGGCCCTCACAGGAAATAGTTTGGGGACCCCTGTAATAAACTGTACTGTCGCATTATGTAATAAATTATTAGATTTTGGGGAGATTATTACAAAATGCACTTGCAATTTTTTTTTCTTGAAAATATAATAACATGGTGTATTACATAATAGTACTTGTTACTGTTGATGGTTTGTTTATTACCTCCACCAAGGAGGTTATGTTTTTGCCAGAGTTTGTTTGTCTGTTTGTTAGTTAGCAACTAAAAAAGACAGACAGACAGACATTACATCAAATATTACACCATTCATGTACACAGACAAACAACAATGTAAAATATTGAATTCAGACCTGAGTGACTATTATACATTTTTATATCTTTTCCCTCACAGGTCTGTAGAATAAATCTATATATGACATAAAACTATAAATATAACCTTAGTTTACTATTCGAAGTTTCAAATTATATAAATCAATAACTTGTGGCTAAATTAAAAATGTTTTTACTGCGTCTGCCACAGTAAATCTGGAATTAACATTATATTCTCTGTTAATTCAACCTTTGAATAGTGTAGTGATAGTAATTACTAAGTACTGCTACAAGGATAATATACTGACACTAATAATAGGACTAGCTTTGCACAACTAATATGTCAAATAATATTCAATTAACAGACAAATAAACTATGGGTTAGAATTGTTGTTACATAATACACCACTTTACTACATTTAAAAAAAATAAAAAAGTTACAAGTGCATTTTGTAATAATCGTCTCAAAATGTAATAACTTATAATGTAACGCTGCTAAATGTTTTATATAATGCATTGGGACAGTTTATTACAAAATTAAATGAAACATTATTATATTTTGGACGTTTATTACACATTTATTACACAATGTGGTTCAACAGCATCTGTTCAAGCTCATGGGGTTCATCTGTGAGCTGCAAAAATGATAGCACCAGTCAATAAAATGACTTTGATACAACTGACTTAGAGGCTGCATGACTGAGTTGCAATTTATTAAACGGATATATTGTTGTTATTATTTAATTTATATGTTTGTAATGAGAAAATTATATGGAAAATATAATAGAATTTTTATCCTTTGTTTATTAAAAGCTGCTCATGTGCCTTTTTGAACAGATTATTGACTTTAATTACTGGGGTTCGAGGGATCATAGACCAGAAAATGAGCAATAAAACTTCACTGTGAACTTTCTATTTAATCTATTTTGTATAAGGTGTTTTTTTATCACTTACTTCTCTGACATGATGTAAGAGAAGGTTCGATCTGGAGAAAATAATGTTTAATAAAACAATCCTGTGTATCAGATTATCTGTGTCTGTGTTCATTTGGTGTCGTTTAGAACCTCCAAAGTTCCTTAAACCTTTTCTATCATATGTAATAGGTCTGCACGATGTTTGAAAAAACATGCAATTTTTTTTTTTAACCCTGCGATACATACTGTGGTATGTAAAACTACTCAGGTGTATAACAGCTGTGTGGTGGCAATGATATTTCAGTGTCATTTGTAGCTGAAATAATTAAATTACTTAAATTACAATTACTAATAAAAATAAATAAATATATTAATTAATTCATATATAAAAAAGAGAAATAAATACAAATACATACATAAATACAGAAAAATAAATAAATGAATATATATATATATAAAAAGACAAATAAATATATAAATAAATAAACCTCTGAAGAAGGTAAGGAGGAAAAGTTTCTACAAAGTATGGATGCTATGAAGCAACATTTCTAATTCTGCTCAATAATTGTGTTTATATTCTGCCTTAGAAAACTGAAGCATCTGAAACCCATGGAAACATGTCTGTAAAAGATACAGTTTGGGCTTAAAGAAGGGAAAAACAGACAGTAACCATAGTAACCAATAATGGTTAGCCAGCCTGTTCAAGTTAGCTATTATATACCAACCTAGCAGACATAGCTAGCAGGAGCAGCTATGTTAGCATACAGTAAGCCAGTGTGTTAAAGAGAGCTGGATCAACAGGCACATTTCATACAATGTCACTATGCTATCACAAATTACATCAAAATTACCATAGAATTACCATCTTATGAGCAGATCGTAACTTGTAAATGGTAAATGTTCTGCACTTCTATAGTTCTTTTCCACCTTCATGGTGCTCAAAGCGCTTTACATTAGCCTCACATTCACCCATTCACACACACACTCATACACCAGTAGGTTTCTAAGGTTCTTTCAGTCCTACTGGGAGACTAAGTCAGGTTTCAGTGTCTTGCTCAAGGACACTTCGACATGTGGACAGCCAGAGCCGGGTCATGAACTGCCTGGCCTTTGACTTTGACTGACCCGCTCCACCAACTGAGCCACAGCCACCCTTGTAGTAAGTGGTTACAAATGCATTATTACCATGAAATTACATCAAAATGACCATAGAATTTCCACCTTGTTGGTGATAATGTAAAGTGTTACTGAATAATATTAGAGTCAATGGTGATAAATTCCTTCCGAGAGCTTAAATTAATTTGGGAACTGACAGAAAAGTAGCACCTGGTCTTTATGCTTTCAAACCCACTAATTAAATCAGTTTTTTTTTTTCAACAACTACCTCCTCTTTGACGGCAGGCAGGTGCACTTTTGTCCATTGAAGCCAAAAAATGTCAGAAATGTTGTGACGGAGCGTCATATTTGCCCAGGTGACGGCGGCGTCTGCGGGTCGCTGCTGGAGTGTGAGGGGGATGTTGAGCAGAGCAGCAGAGGTTGTGTTGTTTTAATGGAGGGGTCGCTCCACAGAGGTATTCACATATGGGACCCATCAAACAATAGGCCCAGTGTGGAGCCCCTCGCCTACCCCCCCTCTGGCTGCCGCCGCCGTGCTCCAAACCAGCCTCTTTAAATAGAAAAAGAGCTTTTTTTCCGGTGGTGGTTGGAGCTGGAGGGCACCGCTGGTTTAATGGAGTTTCCTGCCCTCAAAACGCTCATAGCACATAGTCACAACTTGGACTATTTGCAGACGTAAATAAGTACCAGAGTCCCGCTCACGTCCTGCTGCAGTGTCCAATGGCCGCTAGAAAGGGAGGAAAGTGGAGCCAGTCTTTGGGGCCAACTGGATCCATGGGCTGAAACGCAGTGATATGCCAACGCTGCAATAATTTCCTGCAGCATCTGGAAGCATTTTACACCTTTTAGCCCGGCTTGGAATGTGTGGGCCCGGCTCCGTTTTCATTTTTTAAGTGTCTCAAACTGAAAATGAATTTCCTCCACTGAGCCTCCTCTGGTTTTCACCACTTTAGATTCATAGTTTTATTTTTCAGGGTGTTTTTGTGGTAAATCAGAAGTGTCAAACATACGGTCCATGGGCCCAAACCGGATGCCAAAGGGTCGAATATTAACCCGTAAAAACCAAAACAGCAAAGAGCATCTACTAATTAAACTGTTTAATACCTATTGATCCATTGGTCATATCAATACATGTGAATAATCACAGTTTGGATGTACAAAAACTTTATAAAATGAGCAAAATAGTTGAAAAACAATGGAAAAGTCAACCAACAAAACCTTAAAATATGATGTAAAAATGAACAAATCATTGTAAAGTGAGCACAAAATGAGGAGAAATACTTGAAAAATTTCTAAAATTCATAATTTCATATCATACAGAACCATGTATTTAGTCCAATAACCTTTGAAAACCAAAACGATCTACTAATTGATCCATTAATCCTGTCATTACCTGTCAATAATTACAGTTTGGATGCAGAAAAACATTTTAAAATGAACAAAATAGTAAAAGTCAACTAAAAACTTTAAACCTTCAAATATGACATAAGGGTGAACAAATCTTTCTACAGTGCAGGGGCGAGTTGAGGCTATTTTTAGGGGTACTTTAGCACCCTTAAAATTTTGCTCAGCGTCCCCTGGTTGCTCCCCATTGGTGGAGAGTGGGGGATCTCACGCCAAAAGCCCGGATGTTTTTTTGATCTTGTAAAAAAAAAATCACCCGTGTAGCTACTATGCTCCATACAACACATTAATTTGACCCGTAACTAGAAAAAATATAATCCCACCAACTGATACAGTCTGTTTGTTCTAATTCTAAACAGTAATGTCTCCTGTGTAGAACAAACAATCATCAAGGTTATAATCGTTAACGAAAACCAAGGAAATGACAAAGTGAAATTGAAAAATAATTATCATTAACTGAAATAAATAAATACTACAATTAAAAGGAAAAATATAACTAAGTGAAACTGTATTGTGTACTTACAAAAATAACTAAAACGTATAAACATTTTTTTTTTATAAAATTCCCTTTGTTTTTGTCTTTGTCAATGTTAGACTAATATTGATTTATTTCACTCCAGCTGTTTTACTCGGTCGCACCATATACAGTCAGTCATGTCTGTGGTTTACAGTCTTCTGTTCTAAACTCTACCTGAAACAAACAGACTAAAGCTGGACATAGTAGTACAGTCAGCTCTGAGATTTACTTTACTGAGTTTTAGGGTTTTTCCTCAAGTCGGGTCCTTTTCAATTAAACAGAGCAAAGTGCAGCTCCCCAGCTGTTAGCTTAGCCTGGTGTTAGCTTAGCCTAGTGTTAGCCTTGTCTGGAGTAAACATCCAGGTAAAGTAGCACAATTTATCAGGATGAAAAAGGTCTTCTAAGCCCTAACCTGCACAGCTTCACAGCAAAGAAAAGAGGAGGCAGAATAATAATCCAATTATAGGTATAATGTTAAAAAGAAAAATTAACTGAACTGAACTGAAAATGTTAGCTAATTATGTGTGGCATATCTGTTAAAGCATCAGGTTTACTGCTGGTTAACTGGTCTATACATATTTATATCAGGTTTACTGCTGGTTAACTGGTCTATGCATATTTATATCAGGTTTACTGCTGGTTAACTGGTTTATACATATTTATATTAGGTTTACTGCTGGTTAACTGGTTTATACATATTTATATTAGGTTTACTGCTGGTTAACTGGTCTATACATATTTATATCAGGTTTACTGCTGGTTAACTGGTTTATACATATTTATATTAGGTTTACTGCTGGTTAACTGGTTTATACATATTTATATTAGGTTTACTGCTGGTTAACTGGTTTATACATATTTATATTAGGTTTACTGCTGGTTAACTGGTCTATACATATTTATATTAGGTTTACTGATGGTTAACTGGTCTATACATATTTATATCAGGTCTAGTTTTGCAGACCTGGCGCAGACGAGGCACCACCCTGTATGTGTCCAGATGAATTTTGCAAGTTTTGCCCCCCCCCCACACACACACACTGGCGCAAGTCTTCCCCCTTTCCAACTCTATTCCTACCACTGGCATAAATGGAACTGAGGGAAGACAGAGGGCATGCAATGGATCTAACACAGGTGATTCAGATCTTTACCAATCACAGTAGCACCTCTCCTCACCCTTAAATGCACTGTCACAAGGTTCGTCAGTTCACCATGGACGCCACAGACACCCAAACTTCTCCCAGGAGGAAACTGATGATTTGGTGTGGGAGGTCCAAGCCCACAGTGCCCGAATATATGGAACTGTGAGCAGAACCTCCACAGTCTGATGAAGTAAAAGTATCCTGGGAGGAGGAGGAGGTGGAGGAGGAGGAGGTGGATGAGCATTAATATCATGAATGAGGTGTACACTGATACACTGAGAACTATTCCCAGTCTAAAAAACAGTTCAATAATGTCAGTAGAAGAGCCAAACAAAAATGATCAGAGCAGAAGTGCCATGGGGAAGCACATCAGAGGCCATGATGGGTGTCACCATGGTGACCACATTCGGGGGTTAGATGTAATTTGTTCCTGTGTAATGATAAATACTGAAAATCTTAGTAGATCACATTTAGCAAAAGTTATAACATTTGTTCGTACAATCACATGAAGCACGTCCTTAAAACACAGAACATAACTTACAATTTGTTGGCAGTGTCTCTCTCGCTCTGGTTCTCCTAGTCTTTCTTGAATATTCTAAGACAAAAAATGTTGAATATATTCTCAGTGTCTGATGCTGAGGCTGTTTGTGGTTGGTTGAGAGAGATGTTGGCTCATTAGTTTCAGCTGGTAATTAATTCAGGTTGAGTTTCCATTACGCTGCCAAACTCATCTGATCTGTCATCAGATGTGACGGAACAGTCAATATAGATACTATATATTTATGTGCTGGTTACGTTACATTGAATAGTGGTTGTTGGGATTATTTAATGCATTGAAATGTGTCTGACACTCTGGAAACCTTCCTGTGGTGACGTGTGCACCCTGCATGGTGGTCAGCCAAACTACCACTCGACCGGCTGTGTTCGTCTTGCTTCAGAAGTAGACCTGGTTTCAGGTGTTGAGCTTTTAGCGTACTGTCGGTGTGGTCTAAGTCAACAAAACTGTCAGTCTGCCAAACTGAATCACCTCCCACGAGTGTGCCGCCACACCCATCTTGGCTGCCAAACTGTCAACCTGATGGCGCGGCGTGCTGTGCTGCATGAAACTAGCACTGCGTGGGGTCTGCCACCCTGCACCACCCTGCGCCGGTACTATAGAGCCCCTTATGTCGGTCTGTTTTTGTTTTTGTTTTTTGTCCAGAAATTTCCCACAAAATACAGAAAAATACAGTAGGAAACACAGAAAACTCAGTCAAACAAATATGCACAACATGCTAAAATCTACTAAAATTCACCAAAAAAATTAAGTAACTCACAATAAGTGATGAAAAAACCTTGAACATCCAAAAGATATGCAAAAGTATGAATATATATGCAATTAACACAGGGCGGCTGTGGCTCAGTTGGTAGAGTGGGTTGCCCAATGACCACGAGGTTGGAGGTTCACGTCCACATGTCGAAGTGTCCTTGGGCATTGAACCCTGACGTGGGCTCCCAGTAGGACTGACAGAACCTTAGAAACCTACTGGTGTGTGAATGGGTGAATGTAAAGCTAATGTAAAGTGCTTTGAGCACCATGAAGGTGGAAAAGAACTATATAAATGCAGAGTATTTACATGTACTATATTCAACAGTTTCAACAAAACAACTGTAAACATCAAAAAACTAGAATAATGTTAGTGAAACTTGTTAACAATGCTTCAGTGTCTCACCTCATCACCTAAACCCGCTTTATCCTCACTAGGGTCACAGGGGTCACTGGGGGTCTAATCCAGCTCCAGTGGGTGAAGGCGGGGTACACCCTGTATGAGTCTCCAGTTCATCTCAGGGCTGAACATATATAGACAAACAATCACTGTCACATTCACACCTATGGACAATTTAGATTAACCAGTTAACCTATCAGTGCATGTGTTTGGATGGTGGGAGGAGCCAGAGTACCTGGAGAAAACCCACGCAGACACGAGGAGAACATGTAAACTCCACACAGAAAGGTCTGGAGTGGGAATAGAACCAGGGACCTTCTTGCTGTGAGGCACGAGTGTTAACCATCGCACCCATGCTTCCATGACCAGACCGGACCCTTTGGTGGATGGTTTTAGTCCATGGACCGTACATTTGACACCACTGCTGTAAATCATTAATCGTGGAGGAGTGGCGTTTCCCTGGAGATGTGCTCCAGATGTGTTGATTGGCCAAACGCCTCTTCCCTCTGAGGTGCCAGGGCTTAAAAATACCAGTTCAACTCCACTAAAATATCACTGACATGAAAATAACTGGATGAAATGATGTGGGTTCAGCGTGCAGACGGCGAAAGGCTGTGGATCCACATCTGTGCATCATGTTCAGCAGTACACATATGAAAAAGAATGGATGTAAAAAACAAAAATGAATGATACTGTGAAAAAACAGACAAAGAGTGAATTCAACTAAACTGGGATGTTTTAATAACCATCATCTAACCTTAGTATAGTTCTGTTTCTGGACACACATCATATGGTGTACAGGAAATAATTAGTGATGAAACCGATCAGCAGTTTTTGGCCCGATCACCAAAAAACTTGATCTGCCGATTGTCGATCACTGCCGATCACAGAAGGAATTTTAAATTTCCCATACCTTTCATCAGGGTCTCCACAGATCCTTAAAAAGTCTTATTTACAATATGTGGTTTTTAAGGTCTTCAAAAGTATTATGTTTCACTATCTTTTTAACTTTGGCATTAAATTTCACATAGGAGATATTACATATCATCAGGGTAGCCTACGGTTAAAGAAAAACATATGTCCGGATTTTTTCCTGTGCTAGTTATTTATTTAGCTAGCGTTGTTTGTTATCAAGATGCTGAAAAAGTAGATGTTTGCTCTATCATAGAGCTGTTGTGTGTCTAATAGCACAGGAATCAAACTGCACAGTTTGTCCTTTTAGCATTTACACCAGTGAGTAGAACAGATGAAGAAGAAGTGTTTGAAACAGACATACGTAAACATGAACGCAGATGAGGAAGTGACCGTTCAGTGATAAGTGTGTTTGAGGAGCTGAAATACAACAGTTGTTTATCAAAAACATGTGTATATGAAGCGCTATGTAAAGTATGTGGTAAAGACATGACGTTAGGAACAATGACGCTCACATGAAAGGGTTAAAGCAGACACACTATGATGCTAGTCAGACAACAACGGTTCCCATGACAACGTTCACCCCAACGCTCACAAATTAAAGTGCAACGACAGCTTTGACTTTAGTGTCTCTGAGTCCAAGTGCTTTAGCTGCATTCACCCCAACCGCTATGCTAAAGGTAGAAATACTGTAAGTTCAACCGCTATGCTAAAGGTAGAAATACTGTGAGTTCAACCACTATGCTAAAGGTAGAAATACTGTGAGTTCAACCGCTATGCTAAAGGTAGAAATACTGTGAGTTCAACCGCTATGCTAAAGGTAGAAATACTGTAAGTTCAACCGCTATGCTAAAGGGAGAAATACTGTGTGTTCAACCGCTATGCTAAAGGTACAAATACTGTGAGTTCAACCGCTACGCTAAAGGTAGAAATACTGTGGGTTCAACCGCTATGCTAAAGGTAGAAATACTGTGGGTTCAAATACTATGCTAAAGGTAGAAATACTGTGGGTTCAACAACTATGCTAAAGGTAGAAATACTGTGGGTTCAACCGCTATGCTAAAGGAAGAAATATTGTGGGTTCAACCGCTATGCTAAAGGTAGAAATATTGTGGGTTCAACCGCTATGCTAAAGGTAGAAATACTGTGAGTTCAACCGCTATGCTAAAGGTAGAAATACTGTAAGTTCAACCGCTATGCTAAAGGGAGAAATACTGTGTGTTCAACCGCTATGCTAAAGGTACAAATACTGTGAGTTCAACCGCTACGCTAAAGGTAGAAATACTGTGGGTTCAACCGCTATGCTAAAGGTAGAAATACTGTGGGTTCAAATACTATGCTAAAGGTAGAAATACTGTGGGTTCAACAACTATGCTAAAGGTAGAAATACTGTGGGTTCAACCGCTATGCTAAAGGAAGAAATATTGTGGGTTCAACCGCTATGCTAAAGGTAGAAATATTGTGGGTTCAACCGCTATGCTAAAGGTAGAAATACTGTGGGTTCAACCGCTATGCTAAAGGTAGAAATATTGTGAGTTCAACCGCTATGCTAAAGATAGAAATATTGTGGGTTCAACCGCTATGCTAAAGGAAGAAATATTGTGGGTTCAACCGCTATGCTAAAGGTAGAAATACTGTGGGTTCAACCGCTATGTTAAAGGTAGAAATACTGTGGGTTCAACCGCTATGCTAAAGGTAGAAATACTGTGGGTTCAACCGCTATGCTAAAGGTAGAAATACTGTGGGATCAACCGCTATGCTAAAGGCAGAAATACTGAGTTCTGCAGACAATATGCTTTGAAGTGAACCTAGAGTTTGCTTTTTTCTTTTTCTTTTTTTTACTGTACTTATTTGTTCCGCAGTAGTGGTCTCATTTTTTATACTCAAAGGTCTTAAAATGGTTTTAAAATCATTATATTTACTTGTTAGAAATGTGCAGAGACCCTGTTCATCTACGTATGGATAGTTTCATCTAGGGCTGCAACTATCAAATATTTTTGCAATAGTTCTGTTGATTTGATCAATTAATCGAGTAATCGGATGAATTTAATTTTTTTTTAAACCCTTTAACTTCTATATGTATGAGTTATTCTAAATATTCATAGTTCTGAACATACAATGGAGCAAAACAATGCAGTGAGTGAGACTAAAGATAAACGCTTTGGGATTTGTCTGTTTTCATTATGGTTTACAGTTTTGTTGTGATTTTCCTTTTTTCCCGCTGTATCTTTATAACCCTTTATAACTGTGTAATTGTTGTTTGGATTCGAACCAAAGGCCAGAAAACATCTGAACTGAATTTTTTTAAGAGCCCAAAACAAAACCTGCTAGGCCAAAGTTGATTGGCACAACAAACGTAAAGACCCAGAGGTACGATATTATGAGTTTACAACTAGTTTAATGTATTTACACTTCACACAGACACGTAAATATGTGACTATCCACAGGTTGACCTTTGACCTTTAGCACTACAGTGTTTTCAGATGATGCTAAACCTTGAAAACTGTTCATAAACCATATGTTAAAGGAGCTTCTTCCACTGTGTAGTAACTTATTCGCAAAACCAGACAGTGAACTAACTGTATGCAGGTGCAGGGGGGCGGGGCTAATGGGTACCGGTGAACTCCGATAGTGCGTGGCATAAACATTTCCTTCATATCTCTGATCTTCTCCAAATACCTTCAGTCCATCATGTTGAGCTTCTCTATATGAAACTCTTGCTTTTGCGTCTGTTTTTATACATTTTTAAATCCTCAATCTTCATTTATATGACTCTTTCCTGCACGTTGATACTACGCTGTTGCCCATAGCGACTGCTAGCATCTTAGCATTCCGCATATATCATGTACTATGCCATATTTCCTCATTCGTCATTAAGTCTGAGTCTCTTGCACATGTGGGTCACTTCAGATGCATTCACACTCAAGATTGATATGAGTTGCATTTAATGTGTAATATGAACGATCACACAAAAAGAATCCAAATAGATTAAAAGTTCAAAAGTTATATCCAAAATTTGGTTTTTGCTTGTTTTGTGACTGTGACCTTTGACCTAGAGTCTTCAAATTTGTCCTTCAAAGTTCTGATGTCAATACACAGTGAGAGCAAAAAGAAGCTTATGTAAAACTGAGTATACAGGAATGAAAAGGACGTTCTTGATTTGTTCTATCTCTGATCATTGTGAAAACCTTGACCTTTGACCTACATTCACCAAAATGTAATGGGATCTATTCTGGACCACCTCACACCAATACTGAAAATTTCATGGAAATTATTCCAGTAGTTTTTGCATAAAGTTGCTGAAAAAACAGACAAACAAATAATCCGATCGAAAGAATGAACTAGTATTCAGAGAATGTCTAAACTCAACCTTGTTTTGTTCCAATCTCAAATTTCTATGACAACCTGTTCTTGAATTAGAGCCAATAATGTGATTTTGACCTTTCTGCTAAATGTGACCTTTGCAATAGTGATAATTTCATTCTATGTATGTTTGCGTCAGTGCGTGTAATATTATGATAATATACCCATAATCCATAATATATTATAACGTGATATGTCGATGTTTGACACATACAGTGTTACACAAGTTAATTTTGTGACATGTCACCTTTGACCTCCAGAGATTTCAAGAACTATTGGTGATAATACCAGTAATGACAATTGTATAAATCGTCATCGTTTGGTACCAATCTGAAAGTTCTGTGAGAGTTCAAGAGTTATAACCGATAATATGATTTTGACCTTTTAGTTAATTGTGACATTGACCTTTGACCTTTACTCAAATAGATCATTGCACCTGATGTGCATTAGCTATATGCAAATGCCTAAGTAATTTCATGGTAATATCAAGTATTCATTGACTTATAGCATATGTTTCTGCGGACACGACACACACACACAGATACACACACACACACACACACACACAGATACACACACACACATTCACAGATACACACACATTCACACACACAGATACACACACACACACATACACAGATACACACACACACATACACAGATACACACACACACATACACAGATACACACACACACATACACACACACAGATACACACACAGACAGAGATACACACACACACACACACACACACACAGTGATTATCTCTCTCAACCAATGTTGGGTTAGATTAAAAAAAAATTTTGTTCATAAATAAGAAAATAAAGTGTCTTTTTTGTATGTTTTTCTGATTATGGATTATCTATTGAATATAAAAATAACCAATGACTTCCAGATTCTGTCAGTATTAGTTTGTTATTGGTTCCTGACAGTTTGTACTGAACTATGGTCTTCAGTGTTTTTAGCAGGTTCATGTCAAACACCTTGAACTGTCTGTGTGTGTGAAGTTGACTGTGTAAATAAAGTGGGCTGGCCTCGCCATGGCGCCCCAGGTCAGTGTGCATCTACAGCTGCAGACGAAGCCCAGGCTCACAAACATGGACACCAAACAACACATGGTGACACCACTGTTATCCCAAAATATACAAGGACCCACATGTTATCTTCAGTGTTACTTATGTGGCTTTTCCAAAATACTGTTTCCTCTGTTTTTAACCTTTATTAAGTGATTTATCATGATTTATTATAATATTATTTTGTGGGTTTTCACTGGAAATCATGTATATATTTGATTTATAGGACAGACAGACAGACAGACATATACATTACATAACATTTTACACCATTCATGCACACAGGCAAACAATAATGTTTTTTTCCTTGAAAATGTAATAACATAGTGCATCATGTAATAGTATGTTTTATTTTTGTTGGTTTGTTTGTTTATTGTCTATTAATATCCCCATTAGCAACTGACTGCTGTTGCTATTCTTCCTGGGATCTCCTCTAAATTACATTACAAGCATGATTATCATACATATATATATATATATATATATATATATATATATAGAGAGAGAGAGAGAGAGAGAGAGAGAGAGAGAGAGAGAGAGAGAGAGAGAGAGAGAGAGACAGAGACAGACAGACAGACAGACAGACAGACAGACAGACAGACAGACAGACAGACAGACAGACAGACAGAGAGTGGTGCTTTTACAAACACAAAAGTAATAGGATTATATCATTACTCCGCCAAGGACTGATGGAGTTATGTTTTCCCTGCATTTATATGTTTGTGGGTTTGTTTGTTTGTTATTTAGCAAAATAACTCAAAAAATTATAGACGGATTTGGCTGAAATTTTTAGTAAATGTTGATCCTGACACAATGAATAATTAGTAATGAAAGTTTGGTGGTGGTTAGTGGAGGGGGGGTGTCTTTCAGAAGGTGGGCTCCTCTGCCTTGGTGGAGTCTGCGCCCTCCTTAAGCTTTACTAGTTCTATAATAGATGAGCTGTTGTAACTGATATTATTTGTATATCATGGTCTCATGGTCTCCCTTCAGATCAAACTGGACTGAAGGTGGATGTGTTTACTCCCAGTCTGTTTGACACACACACCTGTTCCACTGGAGTCGAACTACCCACCCATCTGCCGTCTGCATCCTCAGCCAAACGGGCTTCATGCTTTTATTCATCTCCTGCTTTTCTGTTTTTTTTTTTCAGGAAACTGAAGCTGGAGAAGGAGTTGGCAGGGATGTTGTGGAGGATTCGCTGGGAGGACCTTCAGTTCGAGAGTCCCAACAAATACCACAAACGAGCCGGCAGTCGACTCACCCTGTCGCAGGTACAACGCCCTAATGCCCTCAACCAAAAACACTGTGTTGACCCCAATAGGACCTGTCACCATCAGTGTTATAATGTTAAAAAACACCTGCAGTATGTCTGTACTGTCATTGTCCTGCAGTTATAATATGGTTCTATTCATAAACAGTTCATCTAAAGGAGGCTGAGCTGCAGACACTGAAATCTTTATTATTTTGTTAATTTCTGATCACATTTTTATTATCCCATTCATTATCTGATTATTTTGTTAATTTATGTTTGATTTTTTGATTTTGATTTGATTTTTTAAGTCATTTAATTATTTTGTCCGTTTTTGTTCTTTTTGTTCTCATTTTTGATTATCTCATTCATTTTGTTGATATTTTGTTGATTTTTGTTCATTTCTATTTGATTTGTCATTTGTTTACTTTATTTTTTTACTCAATTAGTAGATTATTTTATCAATTTGTGTTATTTATGATTGTCTCATTCATTTTGTTGATTTTTGTTCATTTCTGTTAGATTTATTGACCATTTTAGTCTCTCTTTTTTTTTTACTAAATTAATGTATTAATTCATTAATGTAATAATGAACTATCTTGTTCATTTAATTGATTATTTTTGTCTTTTTTGTTTCTTGCTTTTGATTATCTTGTTCATTTCCATTTGGTTTCTTTTTTGCACTATAAAACTATATTCTGTCATTAGTTCTGATGGTTTGGTTAGAAAACACACACTTGAATTCAACTTTTGTCCACATCGTGTCCGTCCTTCTCCTTTTACCCACTGTGCAGGTGAGCTGAAACAAAGCCTTCATGGTTTCTGTGTGTTACAAACCCACCATTACGCCCGCATGAGCTCATTTTCTGCTGGCAGCGCTCAACATTTTTCATAACTCTCAGCTTTTTATCGCCTTTTATTCCGTCAGTGTTACTGGCTCGTACTCCGGTGTAGGATTAACAAGTTGTTGTTGCTCTGGCAGCTTCGACTGCCACATTCGCCAGGAGGAAAAGCTCCACAGCGAGTCCACAGCAGCTGGGCTTTCATTCATACTACAGGTTTTCAGTGTGGAGATGCTGTTGAATAGACATAGAAAGGTGTTAGAATTATCATTCCAGCTTCGGGGGGGGTCAGCATGTTGGGACCGATGGTAATGACGTTACATGTCAGATTTGTGTCATGCCCACGTCCCACAGACTTTTTTCGAAAGCGGCTGTGTATGGTGTCTAACAGTCTAGTGAAATTAGGCTGTACTAAAGACCCGTACATGTGACTAAAAAGAAAACTCATTGCTAACACACGTATATAAATCAACAAACCAACAAAGTACATTGCCTCTGTATTGATGATGCAACACTTGCATAGCTAGCAGACAGTCCACAAACCAAACTGTGCAACACATACCATGGACCGTAGCATAAGCAAGCATGGCTAAGTACAGACTTAAAATCTTCTTGTATTTAGTGCAGACCTTGGACGCCACGAACCAATTGTTTGTAAAATTATATGTACAAGGAAGACACTCAACTGCAGGAGCGTACACGCCAACCGACACATCTGAGGGTGCGTCAGCTGGTTACTGTCTACTGCTAATAAAGTTAAGATAGCTAGGCTAAACAGAATATTAGCAAACCAAAATGCATGGTGCAACATAGACAGAACAGAGTTGTGTTATGACAGGATTTTTAGATTTTTACCTGTTAGTTGGTTCTTCTTTCATTCTCACCAGTACCACATATGAGAAGAATCTGTGAGAAAGTTCAGCAGAGAACATTTGAATTTCTCTCGTTCAGGGTGAAACACTTTCAGAATTCCAAAGGAGTTTGACGGCGTTTTTCAAAGTATGTAATAATGAATTATAAATCAAATAATGAAATATAAATCTACTATTCCTCTCTGTGTACTAAGAGTAAATAAATCTAAGACACATTTTTCAAAGATGTAAATTTAAGAATAAAATCGATTATTTTTTAACCCCCCAAAGTATTATTTTCACCCCATTTGGGAGGTACCAAGTCACATTTGGGGGGGTTCATACACCCCTCCATAATTCAAACCCTGGGTGCCTCCAGTGGCCAGATACATCAACGCGACGGCCATATTGGAATGGTTAATTTGTTTCAGTTTTCCTGCTTGGTAGTTCAGACAAAGTGCAATATTCCCCAGTTTTGTTTGTTTTGGGCTTAAAATAACAAGCGCAAAATCGAGTCAAGAGTGGAAGGAATCACTTTTCATATCTAATTATCTATTGGTGTGGCTCAGTTGGTAGAGTGGGTTGTTAATAACCAAAGGGTTAGCAGTTTGAATCCCGCTCTGTCGTCGTCAGTCCATTGTGTCCTTGGGCAAAGACACTTCGCCTCCCTTGCCTCCAGTGTCACTCTCACTGGTGTATGAATGTTTGGTGTTTAGTAGGGCTGCATGATTCTGGAAAAAATGTGTATCACAGTTTTCTTGATAAAAATTGATATCATGATTCTCTGCACGATTCTTTTTAAATGAAGTAAAATTTGTATTCAACTGGACTCATTTGCATAACAAAATATTTAACTTTTGAACTATCATTTAACTATTGTTTCACTATTAATTTAGGCGTTTATTAAGTGTTATATCATTATATATTGATAAATATATCATTATCAGTAAACTTAGTTGATAATTATTGTTGTTTGGTTTTATTCAAAATGCTATCGAGTATCGTTTGTCTAATGTTTTGATCTTTTTTCTTATTATTTGCTAACTGAGCTAACAGCTGTAATATTTCTGTCTGTGAGGACAAATTAGATTTGTGATGTTTTAAATGATTCAGGACATTCTCAGCTTTCTAACAGTGAATAACACGACTATATTTATTAAGGAATGGCGTTTCAGTTTTTAACTAAAGTATCTAGCATTTCCAACTTCAAGATGACCGTCAGTGCGACAGCAGTGGGACAGCAGTGGGACAGTAGTGCGACAGCAGTGGGACAGCAGTGGGACAGCAGTGGGACAGCAGTGGGACAGTAGTGTGACAGCAGTGCAACAGCAGTGGGACAGCACAATAACAGTGTACCATTTTTTTTCTCGACCCACTTAATAACTTAAGTAGAAAAAGCGCTCTGAGAGCACAGACACCCTCATACAGACTTCATTCACTCACTCACTCACTCACTCACTCACTCACTCACTCACTCACTCACTCACTCACTCACTCACTCACTCACTCACTCACTCACTCACGTCGTGCTTTGTCTTCCTGCCTTGCCTGCCGCTGAATCACGTGACATATAGGTCCATTCATGATTGGTTTAGGGAGAAAGGCTGCTGCTGCTACGCACAAACACATGATGTGCAGCTGCATTTATGATTGGTTGAATGGGGAAGAAACAATAGTGGATTTTACAGAAGCAGAAGTGACGCAAACTGAAGTGTTACGCGGCTCATGGTGGAAAAAAAGAAACAGAAAAACCATCTCTCATCAAAAAGCAAACCATGTGTAGGTCTGAACCGAGATCATGGTCTTTTAACGATATATCATGCAGCTCCAGAGTTTAGAGAAAGTGTAGGCACAGAATGTCAGTCTGGCCCTGGACAACTGTGGCTACCAGTGATGAGCAGGTCGATGTATAAACGACCCACAACCAACGTTTTTTTTAAACTAACCTGCTCGCAACTCAGACTGCAAGAAATATATTTAAAAAGGATGCATCCGACCCACTTCTCAACCTGCATTTTTAAAAAGTAGTCACTGGTCTTTATCAACATCACATGACCTTACTCACATACTTGCATTTATTTCTGTGTTAAAATCTGATGTCATTGTTTGAAAGTTAATATGTTGAGAAAATATTTTGTTATGCTTCATCATTCGAAAGTTATCAATGCTAACACAGCATCTAAACCAACCTGTAACATCTATCTATCTATCTATCTATCTATCTATCTATCTATCTATCTATCTATCTATCTATCTATCTATCTATCTATCTATCTATCTATCTATCTATCTATCTATCTATCTATCTATCTATCTATCTATCTATCTATCTATCCATCGTCGCTCTGAACTACATACACAAGAACAAAACAACATGTACTGGACTATCAGAACAGAGGGACCCAAATGCAACACTCTGACACCGGTTTTCAGTGTTAACACTTTTATTTAATATAAACGTGTGCGATGGTGAAACTGCTGTCGTACGGCTGATCCATGTGTGACGGTAGATCAGACCAGGAGCTGAGGGACAAGGCAAAAGACAGATCAGTAAACAGGCAGGGGTCAAAAACGAGTGTCCAATAACCAAAATCAAAAACCAGGTCACGTTACCAGTTTTCAGGCAAATGTCAATCCGGGTAATCCGTCCGAGGAAGAGATCTGAAAAGGGAGAGGTTCAGGGTCAAAGTGTTAGGTCCAGGTCCGGTAACGAAAAAGCCACAAACAGTATCAAAGCCAATAGCGCGCAGACAACAGATAAATACCAAGGTTCCAGAAACGGGTCATACACAGGAGGGTCAAGACACAGGGATAAAGCGCTCATTTGGGTGTACAGACACCGACAAACTAGCGACAAGCTAACACACTCACCACACTTATAAAAAGGGAAGGACAGGTGGACTCAATCACACAGGGTCTGCACACAGACTCACATGACAAAATAAAAGCCCATGACTCTAACAAAGACAAAAAAGAACACAGGAAGACTAACAGCAACTCACATGACAAGACGACAAAGTCCAGAATCATAACACAACAGCACAGAGCTAATAATTTAAAAATTGAACACCTAATGTCATTTTTCCACTAGTATCGACTCTATTCGATTCTACTCAATTTGGTTTAAATGTAATTTATTTGAACGGGGACAATGTAGTTTCAGAAAAGACATGATTTCAGATACTGTAATTTTTTTTAAAAAGCCAAACTTATCCAGAAGGTTCGTTAGCTCATCCGGATGAAGTTGCGATATGAGCTATTGCCATCGCGCTTTGTCCGTCGCCGTCGTCCACAATTCACTAAAATCTCTTCTCCTCCCTCAATTCTCATTGATTCATTACATAGATCTAAGCATTAGGCTCAAAACGTATCACTTTGTCGAAATTTTAAATTGGAAACAATTTGTTTATAACTTTGTTTATGTCACTACTTTCATTAGAAAGTAATCGCCCCAATATTAGTTTGAACCAACAACCTCCTGTGTATCATTGAACATCTTTAACCACAGTAATATGTCATTACCCAGTTACCTACTGTTGTTCAGTCACATGTTACCCCAGAAGAGCTTTGGGGGCTTCCTATACCATTCACACTGTTCTAAAAACACAGTGGGATTGATTTTATCATCTATTGAATGACTCCCTTTTGTTGATAGTAAGACATGACATCTGTGAGGACTGGATGAGCACAGGGACATTAGCACTATGTTTTTCATCTGTTTCCCCCTGGACATTCCTCAGGTCTCAGGTTCTAATGCATCCTCATCACGTTCCTCAGGTCTCAGGTTCTAATGCATCCTCATCACGTTCCTCAGATCTCAGGTTCTAATGCGTCCTCATCACGTTCCTCAGATCTCAGGTTCTAATGCGTCCTCATCACGTTCCTCAGATCTCAGGTTCTAATGCGTCCTCATCACGTTCCTCAGATCTCAGGTTCTAATGCGTCCTCATCACATTCCTCAGATCTCAGGTTCTAATGCATTCTCATCACGTTCCTCAGATCTCAGGTTCTAATGCATCCTCATCACGTTCCTCAGATCTCAGGTTCTAATGCGTCCTCATCACGTTCCTCAGATCTCAGGTTCTAATGCGTCCTCATCACGTTCCTCAGATCTCAGGTTCTAATGCATTCTCATCACGTTCCTCAGATCTCAGGTTCTAATGCATTCTCATCACGTTCCTCAGATCTCAGGTTCTAATGCGTCCTCATCACGTTCCTCAGATCTCAGGTTCTAATGCATCCTCATCACGTTCCTCAGATCTCAGGTTCTCATGCATTCTCATCACGTTCCTGAGGTCTCAGGTTCTTATCCGTCCTCATCACGTTCCTCAGGTCTGAGGTTCTAATGTGTCTCCTCCGGCGTGTGTTCCGTCCCACACGTGGAACCGTTCATGGAAGCACATGCACACACCTTTTTCATTAGTGCAGTTGTGGGATAATGCGTGTGGAAAACACAGTCATTTTCCAGGCTGATGTATTTTCCAGTTCACCATGTGTTGCCAATATTTGCATCTATACAACTGTGACTGCACTGACTGTCTGAATGCTCCACTTCTTCTGCTTTTCCTTTTATTCTCTGTCTTCATGCAGACTTTTGCCCAAGGACATGAGTTAGTGTAAAAAAAAAAACACTGTGTTCTCGACATGTTCGGGGAAAGACGTTCTCACTTCTGTTTCAGTAACAGTCTTAACCCTTTTCTGAGTATTTGTATTTAAAGCCGTTCACATGGAAATGTTAAGGTTCTAATGCGTTGTCCCGTTCCTCAGGTCTCAGGTTCTAATACATGTTAATTCTGAATAAAGGTTTCCATGGAAACGAGTGTATTCCACTCTAGTTAATTTAGCATTTAAAAGCCAGAGGTACAGAGGGTTCTGATTGGACAGAACGCCTACTCAGGGTCTAATGCATCCTCATCACGTTCCTCAGATCTCAGGTTCTAATTCACATTCCTCGGGTTCCAATGCATGTTTCTCAGGTTCTAATGCATGTTCCTCAGGTTCTAATTTGTGTTCCTTGGGTTCCAATGCACATTCCTTGGGTTCTAATGCACATTCCTCAGGTTCTAATGGATGTTCTTCAGGTCTAAGGTTCTATTGCACATACATGGAAATGTTAATTGTGGATAAAGGTTTCCATGGAAACAGGTGTATTCTGCTATGGTGGTGGGGTGTGTGTGGTGGTGGTGGTGGTGGTGGGGGTAATTGCTGTGTTCTTTCAGGGGGGTCATTGTTCCACAGTTTGAAAACCACTGGTGCAGTGGAACGTCTGTGCAGAGTTTAAATACAAAGGGTCATTTTGACCCAGAACCTTTAATGTGGGTCATTAGTTGTTTAGATCCAGAATAAACTTGTCTTTATGATTGACTTCAGTAGAATTGTCCCAGTGTCAGTGTTTTAACTGTGGTTTTAAAAGGCGTTCACACCAAGGTCGTAATAGTTTTGGATTTTTCATCATGGTTCAGTTTTATTTAGTTTAGTTTTGAAGTGTGTGTTTTTTCCAGTTAGTTGTAAATTAGGATTTTTTTCCCTTAGTTTTCCTTTTTTTGTAAAACTTTTCTAAAATACAGAAACAAACACAAACCAATGTGATAAAATATCCAAAACATATGAAAAAAATGTAATATATATGTAATTAACATGTAATTAACAGGATAAAGTGGGTTCAGTAAATGGATGATGGATGGATGAACAGACAGACAGACAGATGGATAGACAGATAGATGGACAGATGGATGGATGGATGGACGGATGGACGGATGGATGGACAGATAGATGGATGGACAGACAGACAGACAGATGGATAGACAGATAGATGGACAGATGGATGGATGGATGGATGGATGGATGGATGGATGGATGGATGGATGGATGGATGGATGGACGGATGGACGTATGGATGGACAGATAGATGGATGGACAGATGGATGTTTATTCAACATTCCATTAAAATGTTTCATCACATTAATCATGATGATTAATTAATTTCCTTTAATGCATTTTTTGACAGAGCTCTTTTTTTTTGTTACTGTTTTAACTGGATTTGAATTTGAGTGAATTTGAATGGATCAATGTTATTAATTTCCCACATCCTCTGTGGGGTTAAAAGGTCACCTGTTCACTCACTCACCATTTTCCTCTTTTACTCCTGTTTTACCTCTTTCTTTTTTTCTGTTCTGTGTTTTCCAGAGAGGCTCCAGCTACGGCTCCTTGATAACTGCCCATGGAAAATATCAGCTATTTGCAAAAACGGGCTATTTTAAGGTAAGGCTTAGTGAGTTCTGACATTTTCAACTCCTGCGCACTCCTTTCCCTCCCACACATGAGCACAGAAAGAAAGAGTGAGAAAAAGAGCTGGAGCGTGTGGGCGACTTTAGCTAGTTTTAACCTCTTCACTGCCACTAGATTACTTTAATAACACCTATATATACAGATAATATATTAATGATATTTTAATACGTGTGTGTGTGTATATATACACACACACACATATATATATATATATATATATATATATATATATATATATATATATATATACACACAGCTCCCACATTAATGCACCTGCACTTATCTCACATCAAATAAAACTGAACAAACAAATTTTTCTGAAAATAACATATTTTTTTCTTGCTTAATTTTCCTTTTGCTTAATTCAAGTGTTTTGTAATTGTTTGGGGTTTTTTTGCTTAGTATTAAATTAAGTTAATTGTAGTGCATTTTACTCTATTTTTTGTGCATTTTTAAAATATTTTTAGTGCATTTGACTCTTTTACTCAAAGGTAAACAGACTTTGGTTTGTTGGTAAAAGATGTTTTTCAGTCCATACCTACCAAAGACAGACAAATACACCCTGGTTTAAGCACAAACATATTAAAGGCAAGGCAATTAAATGTATTAGTGTGTCTGGGATAAGAATTTTTTCTCTAACAGAATTTTTTTGTGTACATTTTAATATATTTTCTCTGCATTTTAGTGCATTGTACTCTATGTTTAGTGCATTGTAGTACATTTAATTTACATAATGGTATATGATACTTTTACTATGAACAAACCTCTCAGTCATTTGGTAGAGACCGATATCTACAAACTGGGGGGTCTGATTTTGAGAAAACAGTTATTATTGCTATCCTGAGTGAATAAAAAAAATGCAGTGGTTAGTGTTAGTGGTTAAAGGGTTAAACTACACATGTCTTTGTTTATTGGTAAATAGTGTGTTTCATTCTATACTGACAAATACATCATGGCTTAAGCACAAAAAATGAAGGTGGGGGGTGGTGGCGTCTAAACATATTAGTGTTTGTAAGTCTCCATCTTTTTCCCTGTTAAATAAACAGTAAAAGTGTGTGTTTTAGACATAACTGCAGGGTTTTACCTTCACAAAGAGCCCATTCTTGTATCTGTACTCCAAATAGTTGAAGAACAGCTGCAGTTTTCATTTACAGACGTATTTTTCAGGTGTTTTCAGCTAAAACATCCTGGAATGGTAAAGGGTTAATACGAGCTGCAGAATGCGTCAATCTTCGCTCGCTCGCTCTCTCTCTCTCTCTCTCTCTCTCTCTCTCTGTTTTTATTCACTCCTGCCTCACAGTCTGGACATGACCATCAACTTGTTGCTGCTGTTAATTTATCCATTTAATATGGGGGAGGTGTGAGGATCTGTGACAAATCCAGGCTGCTGAATAATGAGATAAATGTCTTTGTTTTCCACCAGCTGACACAGGTTTCCTTATAAACGCTGATTCCACGGTACAGCCTGAACACTTATCAGCTATCAGAGGCGCTGAGACACTTATGTCGTCTCAAATTCAACAAAGACGATTAAATCTGACACCGAGTCATGAAAACAGAGAGGTGCAAAGTGAAACAATGTCCTCCTGAAATTAACCCGTAAAACACCCAAACGTGCATCGGCGTCTACTGATGTAAACAGTTAAAGGGATTAAAGGTTTTTTTAGATGATTGGGAGAACAGACATATAGTTGACATCAACATCACACCATTTGGATGTATAGTGAGAAATATCGATTTTGCCGTTTTGAGCCAAACTCTGTTAGCATAATCTCTGTTAGCAAACTCTGTTAGCATTATTTCGTCATCTTTATCCTCACTAGGGTCATTGGGGTCACTGAGGGTCTAATCCAGCTACAGTAGGTGAAGGTGGGGTACACCCTGTATGAGTCTCCAGTTGACCTCAGCAGTGAAATCTCGTGGAATGATATTTCACGAGAGTTACGACACTCCTGCCTTCAACAACCGTCAATGGAAACACGTTCAAAGAGCAAATATACTTTGTTGAAATTTTAGGAATATTGCAGTTGTTTTGCGAAAAACAGTAAATGAAATGCAGCTTAAGTCAAGGTTCAGTGTCTTGCCCAAGGACACTTCGACTTGTGGACAGCCAGAGCCCGGACACGAACCGCCGACCCTTCGATCATTGCTCTACCAACTGAGCCACAGCCGCCCCATATAAATGGTGATAAAATCGCTTAAGGAAAGTAGATATAGAAAGAAAAAAATAGGTAATCTGAACCCGCTTTATCCTCACTAGGGTCACAGGGGTCACTGGGGGCCTAATCCAGCTACAGTGGGTGAAGGCGGGGTACACCCTGTATGAGTCTCCAGTTCATCTCAGGGCTGAACATATATAGACAAACAATCACTGTCACATTCACACCTATGGACAATTTAGATTAACCAGTTAACCTATCAGTGCATGTGTTTGGATGGTGGGAGGAGCCACAGTACCTGGAGAAAACCCACCCAGACACGAGGAGAACATGTAAACTCCACACAGAAAGGTCTGGTGTGGGAATAGAACTAGGGACCTTCTGTTTGTGAGGCACGAGTGTTAACCACTAAACAACATCATACTAGTAAGTAGAGGGTCCCTAAAGACAAACTGAAGTGTCCTGAGGTCTTCATGTCTTAAGATAGTGTGTCCAGAGTTTCTCATCTCTGTACCTCTCTGTTTTCATAAGACGTCTTAGGAGGAAGCCCAAAATATTCGATTGTATATATATATATATATATATATAATATAATATAATAATATAATATATATATATATATATATATATATATTATATTATAAGATACTGTTACAATAAAATGTGATTTGAATGATTTATTTCGAACATGTGCAAAGTGCAACAATAATCCAATAATAATAATAACAATGACATGTCCGAAAAGGAGTAGGATGAAGCATAAGCGTATTTAATCCTTCCCTTTCTTCACTTCCCCAATAACCTGAATTCATCTTATAGCAATATAGTGCATAGTACAAAAATTACGATAATAATAAAAAATAATAACAATAAGAATAATAACAATACCAATAATAAATAACTGAAGTACTAAACATATACATATATACAAAAAAAAAACAAAAAAAAAAACAAATGAGCAGAGAGGAAAGTAGGTAACAAATAGAGGTTTTTTTGTTTGTTTGTTTTCTTTTCTTCTTCCCTTCCTTCTTTTCCCTTTCTTTTTTCTTCCCTTTTATTCTTTCCTTTTTCTAAGTTGTCTGGATTTTGTTCTTTTTTTATTTTTATTTTATTTTTCATTCACTTATTTTATTTATTTATTTATTTTTTATATATCTTAGGGTTAGGGTTAGGGTATTCCATATTCCAGTCTTGCAGCCATATACTATACTATTTAATGCATGTGTGTGACCATCATCGGTCCTCCCCGAAAGCTGAGCAGACATCCCCCATTAGAACTATATAATAATAATAATAATAATAATAATAATAATAATAATAATAATAATAATAATAATAATAAAGTCATTTAGCTTTCACAGTAAAACAAAGAAGCAGATTTTGGATTATAGTCCATATATTATATTATTTGTCCTGGTACGGCCCACTTGAGCTCACTTTGGGCTTAACGTGTCTCCTGAACTAAAATGTGTTGGTCAGTCCAGCTCTCAACAGCCAGTTAAAAAACCTGCTGTTTTGAAGCGTGTGTTTGTTTGTGTCAGTTTGTTTAAAAAGCAGAACGTTCCTTCACACTTCTGTGTTCTTCTGTGTTGTTCTACATTGTTCTTAGGGGAACCTGGTGGCCATCAAACATGTCAACAAGAAGAGGATCGAGCTGACCAGGAAGGTTTTACTGGAGCTCAAACATGTAAGTGTCCCTGCTTGTCTGCTCCATTATCTTCCTGTTCTTATAAAAGTAGAGGAACATAACAACACTGGATGTTTTATTGACCTGAAATAAAACCCTGTTTGCTGGACGAGCTGATGTCAACAAAGCCACGCGAAATACAGAGGAGAGTTCTGACCCGTAAAAATATTACTATAAAGAACTAGAAAAGCACAGAAGAGTTTGTCTGTCTGTATGTCTGTTAGTTAGCAAGATAACTCATATTTTACATTGCGGTAAATGGAGAATAAATTTCAAAGTGATCCAGAATCCAGGATCTCTTCCGGATCATCACCAAAATCTAATCATGTGTTCCTTGTGACACACCTGACACGTCATGAAATTTGTATCAAGGTCCGTCCATAACTTTTATCTTGCTAAATAACAGACAGACAAACTCTGGCACCTGGTAACCAACAGAACAAGAAAATGATGGAAAAAGACGGTCCTAATAAACTAGGAAAAGTTAGCCTAGCCACACTACATCCTCTTAGTGACAACAAATCTAAAGTGTTACAGTAATAGTCTAGTTACGCTCATTTAACTTTCAGCTAGATTTCCCTGAAACTGGCCGACCAATCATGGTGAAGTATAGAATCAGAGGGTGGAAACAAAGCAACCCGGATGTTTTTTTAAATAGAACCAACACACAATGTTTTGAATAACAATGGAGAATACAACAATATTAATGAAATAACTCCTTTAATGCATTAATTTTGACAGCCTAGTTTAAATTAAATCCATTGGGTTGATTCCACAGGTTGAACCAGTGACGCTCAGATAAAAATAATAAACACATTTTTTTATCTGGTTGAAAATAATCGTACGCCTTCAGTTTTCCAAAATCCACTTTGGATCATTTTGCTGTAAATACACGAGAGAAAAGTGTTTGTTTTGTTTTTTGTTTGTTTGTTTGTTTTAAGCACTTTCAGTTACACTGGTGTAAAAGCAAAATAACACTCAGACCTTGGGGGTTGAATCGTACAAACACAAACACCTCCGTCTATATTCGTCATATTCATCCAATTTTTTTATTCGCTGGTTGAAATAAACAACCGTGGACAGATGTTTTTCTGATTCCGCTGCAGGTGTAAGACCTTCAGTCACTGCAAAACAAGTGGATAAATAAAAGGAGTTGACAATGAAAATCCGTCTCCTTTTCTTTTTTCTCAATCACTTTGTTGGTTTATAAATAAAAGTGTCAGACCTTGACAAAGTACAATGTGATAATGATCATCCTGTAAATGAAGTAAGTTTAACTCCATAAACAGACTTTAACACCTTAACGCTGACTGTTGCAAATGTACAACATACATATTGGGGCAGCCACGGCTCAGTTGGTAGAGCGGTTCAAATCCCACGCTGTCCTTGTCGGTCCGTTGTGTCCTTGGGCAAGGCACTTCACCCTCCTTGCCTCCAGTGTCACTCACACTGGTGTATGAATGTTTAATGGTGGTCAGAAAATGGCTGCCCCAAAGCAAATGTGATTACATATATAAACTTTATTTACAGGCTCAAGGCCCACAAGGGAATCACAATACAAACAACAATTATACAAAAAACATTTCACATTCATATGCAAACAACAATAAAAAAAAATTTAAAAAGAGAAGAGAAGCTAATGAAGGGACTCATACCAGTGCTCCCAGATTGTAGATAAGTACCTAACAGAGCTACAACTTGGATCTACTAGTTGTGCAATTAGTGTATTTATAAATGGTAAATGGACTGCATTTATATAGCGCTTTTCCACCTTCATGGTGCTCAAAGCACTTTACATTAGCCTCTCATTCACCCATTCACACACACACTCATACACCAGTAGGTTTCTAAGGTCTACTGTAAGTCCTACTGGGGGCCTAAGTCAGAGTTCAGTGTCTTGCCCAAGGACACTTCGACATGTGGACAGCCAGAGCCGGGACGCGTACCGCCAACCTCTCGGTCATTGGGCGACCCACTCTACCAACTGAACCACAGCCGCCCGAGAGCGGTTATAGAGCGGTCCGGTGTACATATGTAGTTCACCACCACCAGATGGAGCATGTGAGAGCGAATAAATAATGGGTCATTAATGTAAAGCACTTTGAGGTGCTAAAAAAGTGCTATATAAATCCAATCCATTATTATTATTACCTCCGTCAAAGAGGTTATGTTTTTGCCAGAGTTTGTTTGTCTCTTATTTAGCAAGAGAATTCAAAAGACTTATGGATGAATTGTGAGATAATTTTCAAGGTAGGTTGGGAATAGGGAGATCTAAAAATAATTAGATTTTGGTGGTTAATGGGGGGGGGGGGGGGGTTGGTTCTCTTAGAGTGCTTATCTAGTTATATTATTAACATACTAAAAAATCTATCCATTGTAAATAGAGCTGCACAACACAATATATTGTTTGAGCATCGACATCACAATGTACGTGTTCACAATAGTCACATCGCTGCTCCTGTCATTATTATGTTTATTTAGTTTAGTTTAGTCATGTATTTATTTATTAGTCATTCATTTATTTATTATTTTAGATCTCAGTCGAGTTCCTATTGATCACTGATAGAAATCATTTATGGACTTTGATTTGATTAGTTGAGTTCTCTATCCAGACCACAGAACTGGTTCATAGAACAGAACCTGACAGAACCTCACACATTCGCCTGGTTCTGCTTCAGACAGAACATGTACTGGTGTATGGGG
>CM035794.1:10840319-10852819 GCA_020466265.1 Siphamia tubifer
GGACCTTCATCCTGTGCATTAGAGCTAACCTGCTAGCCCGTTAGCCCATTAGCCTGCTACCACAACAAATGCGCCATTAATACTACAAATCAAGTCTGATGATCGACTGATGTGGAGTTTTGGAGAATGATACAGATACAGTGGTACCTCTACTTACCAAAGACCCAGCTAATGAATGATCCAAGTTACCAAAAACCTTTTTCGTCTCTAAATACGAAAGAAAATTATATTTACGAAAGGGAAGTGAAACCCCCAAGACATAAATAGTACTGTATGTACATTACCTTATGTAATGTACGTAAATACGTCACATATGTACTGTATGTAACATCCCATTGGCTATGAGGGAGTTACCCATGATGCTTTTCGTTACCCTTTGACCCTCATTCATCTCAGAGTTACTGTTGTTTGGTGAGTTTTTCCCAGTGTGTTTATTTAAACTTTATTACACTATGTATTTGTTATTCATCATGAATAACGAATACTGTTGAGCCACATTTTGTAATAAATTTTGCTGCATTATGTAATAAGTTTTTACAGCAGTAGGTGCTTTGGTGGTGTGGTATTAAAAATGAAGGAGCTGTTTAGGAAACATTCCAAGTGGTTTATGGTTTGGCTGGTAATTACACATATTAGAACTTGACAATTTGAAATATATAAGAAAACACTAAAATATTTGAAATATATTTTGGAAATAGAAATGTGGCAAAATGTATTACAAAACACGTGACAGTTTATTACAAAATGAAATGATAACGTTTATTACAAAATGTGGCTCAACAAGCCCAAAGAAAGTGATTCCTGGTGCGAATGAAAAGAAGAAGAATGACGAGCCCTTCCAAAGGCTTCTGTGTGATATGGAAAAAGAGGTCAGAGGTCATCACTGAACGACCAGATGGAGAAAATGTTACTGATTTGGATAAAAGAGAAAGAAATGACAGGAGATACAGTGACTGAGCAGATAGTTTCAGTAAAAACATCCACCATATTCACTGACCTTATAATGGAGGGTGAGGGTTTATTTTACTGTTAACACATATTTCATACAAAATTGGTAATGTTTTATTTATTTTTATTTTTAAAGGGTTTAGGGGGTAGTATGGGGGACCTTGGAACGAATCAGGCCTTTTACATGTAAAATGTGACTATTGATGAAAAATTCACGGTACGAAAACACTTCTGGAACGAATTAATTTCGTAAGTAGAGGTGCCACTGTAGTGATATTTTTTTTTTTTTACATCAGCTTTCATTCACAGCTGATACAGGCCCATACACATGTTTCTAAGTCGATATTTGGAGCCAATTATTGAAAAAAAAAGAAAACAAATGAAAACAAATTTACAATCAGAAAATAAAAATATTGAAAGTTAAACTAATAACTATGAGCAAATGTACACCTTCTGTTTTATCCCTTTTTTATCCTTTTGTTTCTTTTTTTAACCCCCCCCCTCCCCCCCCCCCCCACACACACACACACACACACACACCTTCTCTTTTTTCTGTTTTTCTTTTTAGGTCCTTTTTCTTACTCCTCCCCCTTTTTCCACTTTTTTGTCATTTTTTCCCTTTTTGTTTATTTTTTCCTTTTTTTCTTCTTTTTAAAATATTTTCCTTCACTTGTTTGTATTGTGGGCAGAGCCAATGTGGCTGTAATGACAGATAATAACATAAGACACTATAAAACAAAATAAAGTTTTCAATAAATATTGACTTTGGCCTATTGGTCTATTTGAGTTTTTAATTTTGCCCCAATGTGAATTTGAGTTTGACTCTCCTATGAAGGTAAAGGAATGATTTAAGATTTATAATAATAATAATTATTATTATTATTATTATTAGTAGTAGTAGTAGTAGTAGTAGTAGTAGTAGTAGTAGTAGTATTAATAGTAATATTAGTATTAGTATTATTGTTGTACATCTTTATAAAAACATTTTTTAAAACTTGAAAGGAAATAAATGAATGAAAATAATGATCATAAATAATAAATAATAAAAAAATAAATAAAAAGAAGGTGAACTGATGAAAGTAAATTAGAAAAATAGAATAACAATATTTAAACAGCATTTTAAAAAATGTAAAAGAGGAGCAATGAATGGAACATTTAAAAATATTTTTAAAAAAGGTAAATTAATTAAAATAATATTTTTTTAAATTAAAAAAGAAGGTGACTGAATGAAAAAGAAATGCTGTAGCCAACAACTTAACACGTCCAAAAGTGTTATGTAACAGGTCGTGATAAACTGTGTGTCAACCATTTTTTAAATTTCGCTATGACAACAAAAGCACTTGAACACAACAAACTGTTAATTTCAAATATACAAGTGGAAAGGCTGATTTTACTGACAGCACATGAAGGCAGCATAAACCTTAAATATGCTGCTGTGTGTGTGTGTGTGTGTGTGTGTGTGTGTGTGTGTGTGTGTGTGTGTGTGTGTGTGTGTCTTAGATACACATAAACTCATGGGGTTGCCATGGTTTCCACTGGACAGTTAGTGGAGCACAGAGTGAAGCAGAGAAACAACCAACAGGCAGAAAAATGTCTTTCTGGCAGCGCAGAGTCGCAGCTCCAGTAAATATTGGCGTCTGGTGTAAAGCAGCACAGAAACATAATCATAAAGTTTCCTTCCAGTTTGATCCAAACTAATCACAGACTGACTTTAGTCCATTCTTTTAATCCACCCCAACAAAGAGGCTTTGAGTCTGCTGGGATAATGTGATACTGCAGCACACACACACACACACACACACACACACACATATATATGTACACACACCATACACACACACATATATATGCACACACATCATACACCCACACATATATGTACACACACACACACACACACACACACACACACACACACACACACATATATGCACACACACACACACACATATATGCACACACACACACACACACACACACACACATCATACACACACATACATGCACACACACACACACGCACACACACACATATATGCACACACACACGCACACATACACACACATATATGTACACACACACACATATATGCACACACACACACACGCACACACACACATATATGCACACACACACGCACACATACACACACATATATGTACACACACACACACGCACACACACACATATATGCACACACACACGCACACATACACACACATATATGTACACACACACACATATATGCACACACACACACACACATATATGCACACACACACACACACACACACACATATATATGTATACCAGGGCTGTATTCAAGACCACCTTTGTCGAGACCAAGTCAAGATCAAGTCCAGGACAGAATAAAACAGTTGTATGCATGACATAACACCCAGGATTTCTAAGTAGAACCATTCCCCTGGATATGACATCATCTAATCTAAAGAAAACCCAATGACATAAGGTGATACCTATAGTTACAACTGATACAAACACTAATCCACTACTATGACCACTGATAGGTACTAGTACTGAGCATTTGAACAACTACATTCTAATATAGCTTCAGTCCAGACATAGACCAGTAGAACCAGTATTACCAGTTTACTCCTATGGTTGGTTTATTCCTTCAGTGGAAAAATAATATTATATCATTGTATTATTTAAATGTGTGTTAATGAGAAACACATTTATTTTCAGAAAACATGAAAGTTTTTTTTTTAATAAACAGAGTGTAATTTAAAATATATTCTTTTTATTTCTGAACAAAGTGCAGAAGTTGTTTATGGAGGACACTAGAGATGTACCGAATCCAGATTTTTAAGGTGCTGCCGAATCCTGAATCCACTGCTTATAATTTGGCCGAATCCGAATCCCAATCTGATCATCAACTATTACATTAGAATACAATGAAAACCATTGTACACTTAATTCCTTTACTTAACATTGAGATAAAACATAGACAATTTTTTTATTTTTATTTGAATATCGTCTCACTCAGACAACATCACTGAAATGCTTCAGTTAAAGTGAACAGGCTTTGTGTTCTGTTCACCAAAGAACAAAGAAACAGTTATTACTAGACAAATAAGACCATCAGTAACAGTGAGTCAATAGTAAAGTTCACTCTTTGTTGATCAAAACAAGTAAATGACTTCAGCATTCAAATTAAAACTTAGTTATTTAACTTATTTACAACTCTTGGATACTAAACTTAATATTCAAACAAAAATGTGATAACAGATGCATTTTTCCTCAGAAAAAAATACTGAGAATTTTAATCCTCATTCCTGCCTACAGTCATGGAACCCTGTTCTGCAGGTGAGGAACCTGCGGCCTCACTGACTTTGGGTTCGTGCACAACTCGTACTCTGCTGGGATACTTTGTTCTGTTTTGAACATGTTTTAATAGTGGAGATGTTGTCAACTGTTTAGCATCTTTCCCTCCACAAGACAACTCTACATTACAAAGTGTGGACATTGCCCTACTAGAGTGTCCCACTTTCAGTTTAAAATACTGCCACACATCACTGTTAACTGCTACTGCTAGCATACTGGATGGTGGTTATCTTCTGTTAAACATCAACAACCTAATCACGTTGCATTTACGTGCTGTAGAAATCGGGGGATTCAGTTCGGTTGCCACTCTAGGATTCAGCCGAATCCGAAACAGAATCTTGGATTCGGTACATCTCTAGAGGACACACACACACACACACACACACACACACACACACACACACACACACCCATGTTTACTTTACCATAAACGTTACAAATGTAATTCACCACAAACCAATTTTTTAATCTCATGACAGGAAGTGATGATAACTATGTCGAAAACCACATTAGCTTGGCTTATCTTCTGCTATGTTAGCTAATGTTAACGTTAGCATAACACGTAGCCCAGCTTATGAGGCTAAGCACCTAGCTCTGCAGTTAACTGACCCAGATGAATTTGGGTAAGTTGGGTATTCACTTTTCACTTCAATATTGGAACAAAAAGACGCCCGGACTCAGTCAAGACCAAGAACCATATTTGGTAAGACCAGAGACAGAGACCGAGACAAGTCCAAGTCAAATACCAGTGAGTCGGAGACAAGTCTGAGACCAGAAAAAAACGGACTGCCGACGGCCCTGATTTCTGTATCTGTCTTTTTTTTCTGCTTCTCCTCCTCCTCCTCCCTCTTCGTCTCTTTCATCTCCTCCTCCTCCTCCTCCTCCTCCTCCTCCCTCTTCGTCTCTTTCATCTCCTCCTCCTCCTCCTCCTCCTCCTCCTCCCTCTTTGTCTCTTTCATCTCCTTCTCCTCCTCCTCCCTCTTCGTCTCTTTCATCTTCTCCTCCTCCTCCCTCTTTGTCTCCTTCTTCTCTTCCTCTCCTCCTCCTCCTCCTCCCTCTTCGTCTCTTTCATCTCCTCCTCCCTCTTCATCTCCTTCTCCTCTTCCTCCTCCTCCCTCTTCGTCTCTTTCATCTCCTTCTCCTCCTCCCCCTTTGTCTCCTTCTTCTCTTCCTTCTCCTCCTCCCTCTTCATTTCCTTCTCCTCCTCCCTCTTCATGTCCTTCCTCTCCTCCTCCTCCTCCCTCTTCATCTCCTTCATCTCCTCCTCCTCCCTCTTTGTCTCCTTCTTCTCTTCCTCCTCCTCCTCCTCTTCATCTCTTTCATCTCCTCCTCCCTCTTCATCTCCTTCTCCTCCTCCCTCCGCCTCCCTCTTCGTCTCTTTCATCTCCTTCTCCTCCTCCCTCTTTGTCTCCTTCTTCTCTTCCTCTCCTCCTCCCTCTTCATTTCCTTCTCCTCCTCCTCCCTCTTCATGTCCTTCCTCTCCTCCTCCTCCTCCCTCTTCATCTCCTTCTCCTCCTCCTCCTCCTCCCTCTTCGTCTCTTTCATCTCCTCCTCCTCCCTCTTTGTCTCCTTCTCTTCCTTCTCCTCCTCCCTCTTCATCTCCTTCTCCTCCTCCTCCTCCTCCCTCTTCATCTCCTTCTCCTCCTCCTCCTCCCTCTTTGTCTCTTTCATCTCCTCCTCCTCCTCCCTCTTCATCTCCTTCTCCTCCTCCTCCTCCCTCTTCGTCTCTTTCATCTCCTCCTCCTCCTCCCTCTTTGTCTCCTTCTTCTCTTCCTCCTCCTCCTCCCTCTTCGTCTCTTTCATCTCCTTCTCCTCCTCCCTCTTCATCTCCTTCTCCTCCTCCTCCTCCCTCTTCATTTCCTTCCTCTCCTCCTCCTCCTCCTCCTCCTCAGTTCCTTCCTTCGCTAACTGCAGTCAAATCCTTCAGATCTTCTCTCTGTGCTCTTCTTCTCTGCATACATTCACATTCACAGTCACATGTCAGAGCCTATTATTTCCATATGTGTGGATCAGTCTGTTTTTGTCTGATTGGCTCTGGAGGAAAAACCAGTGCACTAATGCTCGACTTTACGCTCCTCTTCCACCAGGGAATGAACTATCTCCACAACAGCTACATCGGCTGCCATGGAAATCTGAAGTCATCTAATTGCGTGGTGGACAGTCGATTTGTTTTGAAAATCACAGATTATGGTTTGGCTAGCTTCCGCTCGTCCTGTGAAAACGATGACTCGCACGCACTCTATGCAAGTAAGTATTTGAGTATTTGAGAAGTATTTTACTTCTGTCGACACATAAGTACCACATTGGCCCGAATAAAGGACGACCCTAATTAGAAGATGACCCTCTTATTTTTAATCTCCATAAAAAGTCTCTGCTAGCCAAAATGTACTTTGTTTAAAGAAAATATTTTTACTGAAATTATGAAAAGAATATTTCAAAAATTCTGTAACATCATATTTATTGTTTGCCTGATGGTAGTTTGACACCTCTGCCATATTATCTTAAAGTTAGCGTCGTAACTCCACCTCAGTTATCTATTAAAATTAACATTCTAGCTCCACCTCAGTTGTTTATTTAAGTTATAGTTCCACCTCAGTTATCTATTAAAGTTAGCATTCTAGCTCTGCCTCAGTTGTCTATTAAAGTTAGCATCGTAACTCCAACTCAGTTATCTATTAAAGTTAGCATTCTACCTCTGCTTCAGTTGTCTATTAAAGTTAGCATTCTAGCTCCACCTCAGTTATCTATTAAAAGTTAGCATCGTAGCTCCACCTCAGTTATCTATTAAAGTTAGCATTCTACCTCTGCTTCAGTTGTCTATTAAAGTTAGCATCGTAGCTCCACCTCAGTTGTCTATTAAAGTTATCATCCTACCTCAGCCTCGCACAGGGAATCACTTTCTTTGGACTCATGATGAATAACCAATACATACTGTAATATAGTTTCAATGAACACACTGGGGAAAAACTCACCAACCAACAGTAACTCTATCCTTTATGTTTGTTAGAACTCTGTTATGAATGAGGGTCAAAGGCCAAAAGCATCATGGGTAGCTCCTTCATAGCCAATGGGATGCTACGTACAGTACATACAGTGCGTATTTAGGTGTCAGGGGCTTCATTTTGTAAATGTAATTTTCTTTTGTATTCAGAGACGAAAAATTGACGTAAAGGTTTTTCATAACTTGGATTATTCATTAGCTGTGTCTTTCATAAGTTCAAGTATGACTGTATATGTATTTATCTGTATATATCAGCCATATTAGTATACATTTATGTGACATGCTCATTTTTGCAATGCGTAACAGATCGTAATGTAGTTTTCCTTCTTCTTCACATTCACCATGACAGACTGTACACTGATTCATGTGAAGTTTTACCCTGAAAATAACTTCTGTTCCTTAGTTTATGTCTATGTTTGTTTTTCCCAAATAACTTGATCCAAGCCAAACACTCCAACGCGAACTTCACATGAACTTACAAACACATGCAAATATTACACATTATACCTTTAAGGACTAATAATAATGGAGAAAAACTGTAGTTTGATAATTGTATTATAAGTTATTCATGTACAACAACTCATTTATTATCAATAAGCAATAGTTAGTAGGACAAACTGTTGGACTCGTGCAGAATAATGTCACTAATGTACTCATAAAGAGTTGATAGTCTACACATGTTCCTGGACGTAATGTGTTTCCCAGATGTTTAATGATTGTGTTGCGTTTGCAGAGAAGCTGTGGACGGCTCCAGAGCTGCTCATATACGACCGCCACCCTCCTCAGGGGACGCAGAAGGGTGATGTGTACAGTTTTGGAATCATCCTGCAGGAAATCGCCCTGAGGAACGGACCCTTTTACGTGGAAGGAATGGACCTCAGCCCCAAAGGTAAACATGTCAAACTGTCTTTTACAGACTTCAGGGAGGTCAGCTGGCCACTGTGTGTGTGTGTGTGTGTGGGGGGGGGGGGGGGGGGGGGGGGGGTTCGGGGCAGCAAACAGGTACAGAAAAACAAAACACCAGAAAATACTATTAACACTTTAAACCTCCAAGGGACCACATATAGGCCGGAAGTAGTCATTTAAAACTGTTAAGCAAAACCTGCCCCAAATGTCACATGACCTAATATAGTCACTAAGCCACTTCCTGATAAAATATCAACACATTTCATTTCATCTGTTCTGATGTGCATATGGCATATTTGACAATAAAGCTGACTTTGACTTTGAACTTTAACTTTGATAAATATCCACAAATGACTATTGCATCATTTAACAGGACCTGGCTCCAGTGTCCCAGTTTTCATCTTAATATTTTCATTCATAATATAAGCAAACACCAACTGCATGTTATTGAAATGGTTCAAGAACAACATTCAATTCAGGTGAAATTGAGTGGAAGTTTAAAGGGTTAAATCAAACACATCAACCTATTTTCTATGAATTAACAAATGCACGAGTGGAATATGAACACTTTCTGAATAGAATAGATTTTCATTTTCTTCCAGTAGACATCCAGACATTCTGTCCAATCAGAACCCTCTCTACCTCCAGCTCTGAAAGACCAATTAACCAGAGTGGAATACACCTGTTTCCATGGAAACCTTTATTTGGAATTAACATTTCCATGTAAACATTAAGGATTTTTTTTTTTATTCCAAATAAATAATTTGGAATCAAAAAACATCATGTAAATGTAACAATTGTTTCCAGAAACTGGTTTTAATATTCAGTTTATGATATCTTGACAGAAAAAGTAACTTTTTTCTTCAGTTTTCTGTTTTTAATGTAATTACCTCTACTTTAATCTGGGCTTTTATGAACCATAAAAGGAAAATAACCAGGAAATGAAATATGGGAAAATACCTGATTTGTATTGAAGAAATGCCAAATAAAGATGTTTTTTTCATAATAAATTCTAAATCACTTTAGAAATCTTAAAAAGAATGATAAATTCATTTGAGAGGTGCCACAAAAGTCACACAGGGTCTTTATGGGTTAAATGTCTTCAAACCGCCTGAACTAAATGAGCTTTACACCCCTGACGTAATGATGGTAAAAGAGGACATTAAAAACCTGCATCTATTATGACACTTTTTCACCATCGGAACCAGTTGGAAGCGTTTTCTCTGTTCAAACCTGCAGATTCTGTCTCTGTCTGAGAATGAACGTCGCTTCTTAAATTCACGGTTTGAATCAGTATTGATCGTATAAGTGTGTGATTATGGTCCATTCACACCATGAACGTGTGCAGCTGCTCTCAAACACAGATCTACGGATAAAGACGCGTCACAAAGAGGATGTACTCGTCTAATTATGATGCAAATGACAGAAGAAGGAGGTTTAATTATGTAGAGAACGTCTGTGATAAACACACATTTAAATTACAGAACCAGCAGAAATGAATCTGAGCCACAGGATTTACAGCCCAGGAAAAACTTATTATTATTATTATTATTACAGTCCACAGGTTTATCTAGTCTACAAGTCCATCTAGTCCACAGGTCTATCAGGTCCACATGTCCATCTCGTCTACAAGTCCATCTACTCCACAGGTCCATCTTGTCCACAGGTCTATCTAGTCTACAAGTCCATCTAGTCTACAGGTCTATCTTGTCTAGAAGTCCATCTAGTCCACAGGTCCATCTTGTTCACAGGTTCACCCAGTCCACAAATCCATGTAGTCCACAGGTTCATCTAGTCATCTAGATGGGGGGGGGGGGGTCCTACCTCAGAGTGCTTTTGTAGTATTATTTAACATAGACGGGTGGGAGGTGGGGGTAAATGGTAAATGTTCGCCACTTCTATAGTTCTTTTCCACCTTCATGGTGCTCAAAGCACTTTACATTAGCCTCACATTCACCCATTCACACACACTCATACACCAGTAGGTTTCTGAGGTTCTGTCAGTCCTTCTGGGAAACTAAGTCAGGGTTCAGTGTCTTGCCCAAGGACACTTTGACATGTTGACAGCCAGCGCCAGGACACGAACCGCTAACCCTTCGGTCATTGCACAACTGAACCACAGCTGCACCGGCGTCTTTACTCTGGTGCACCCACAGTGACTTACCCCCGACAGTGTCCTGTGAGTCGAGTTGTGGTCCAGTTTTGATCAAGTCCCGGCAGGTTTCCTGGGGTCAACAAAATGCATCTTTCTTCTCAAAACAGTATGTGTTAGAATGATTGATTTATTTTCATAACAAAACCGTCATGGGAGAAAAACTCACACCTCATAATTGTTTGGAGCTACTTTCTGTCAATAGCGATAAATGTGCGTCGTCACTGCTAACAGCTGTGCGTCTGCACATAGCAGCCACAAACACTGCCAAACGACTGATAAAAGTAGTTTGCTAAGGTGCACAACTGTTAGCAGTGATAACATGCATTAATTGTTATTGAGAGAAAGTAGTTCCAAGCAATTACGAGGTGTGAGTTTTTGTTCTGTGACAGTTTTGTTATGCAAATAAATCACTCATTCGAACATTGAGAAGAAATACATTTTGTTTTGTTGACACCAGGAAACCTGCTGAGACTACTTTTGCTTTGGCCAAAGCCGGACCAGAACTCGACTCACAGTCACTGTGGGTGCACCAGAGAAAAGACGCTGATCCCATACAGATTCATGTGAAAAATAGTGAACTATCGCTTTAAATGTCCTGTAGAACAGAAGTATGCACCCTCCTTTTCTGTATACAAACACATATTTTGTGGATGTTGTTTCATAAGAAAAAACAATAAGACAAGGACACATCAAAATCCAACATGAACAGTAAATTAACTTGCATTTAGTTTTTTCCAGGGTTTGTCTGTCTGTCTGCCTGTCTGTCTATCTGTTAGTTAGCAATATAAGTCAAAAAATGATGGACGTATCTTGATGAAATTTACAATTTAAATTACTTCTCAGTTGTTGTTGTTCTTTTTACTATAAATGATGACAACTTCCAATGATTGTCATTGTTTTACTGCCAAAAATTATATTAAACTAGAAAAGCACTTTGAGAGCACAAACCTCCAACAAGGCCAGACCTCCCCCCTTCGAATGAAGAGAGGTCCACCAAGGAGGTCATGTTTTTATCGTGTGTTTGGTCTTTTCCTCAGTTTAAACATTTCACTAATATTTATCTAGTTTGAAGCAGCAGTTGAAAATGTAGGTTCATGTTCAAACTGACAATATGACGCAGACAAACACTGTTTATCGGAATCTGGCCAAGTTCAGCCTTCACACTGAGTCACCGGCTCAACTTCACACTCTTCCCTCAAGTAAAAGTGTGATAAAAACTATCTGGGTCACTAACACATGGACAGAAGTATGTGGACGACTAGTGTTTCCCTGGCTAACGTACGCTTCACATTAATGTGGGAAGAGAAAACTGCCAAAGCACTTTGTTGGTCGACTGTTTTGGATATTTTTTAGACTGAAATTTCTCACAGAACACAAAAAATGTAGGAAAAAAATAAATAGAAAACATGTTAAAATCCCCTAAAATAAAAAAAGGGGGAAAAAAGGAAAATCTAAAACATATTCCAAGAGCAAAGGTCACAATAAAGTTCCAAACAAAAATGTGCATATAACGTTTGAACTATTCATCTTAGGTCGCGTTCACAGCACCCTTGTTTAGTCTGAACTGGAATGTTTACTCCCTTGGGGCAGTTCTTTTGGGTCGGTGTGAACGCTGACCTCAAACTCAGGTGAGAACCAAAAAACTGAACTCTGGTCTGTCTGTAGAGGTGGTCACGGGACACTATCAAGGGAACAGTGGAGCGGTTCATTTCAGGTGTGAACGCCATCAGCACCAATCACAGGACGTGCCTGCTGGCAGCATGTTTTCAAAATGCATGAATTAATGCAATAGTTAGGGCTCGCTGACTTACGACCTGTTCATATTCCACAAATGACCACTTCTGATCTCAGTGGGATAAAAGCATTATTCCGACATTGGTCTGGCAGCTTCTTCCAGTGTCATTTTAAGTCTGTCGCTTTAAGTCCTGTGCATGCGTCGGGACCCCCTGGGGGGATTCGTTTCCCTAACTCCACACGCCTCTCCCCCTAACTCCGGGCTCTCGCCCCTCACACACCAGCCGCCAGGGGAAGGGTCAGTCGGCCGTTCACCCCGATCCCCGTGATCGGCCTGGGATGGTTCCACTGGTGGTGGCCAAGACGCGGTGGTCCCGGTGGTTTTTAGATCATTCCCCGCCCCTGGAGAT